>OU342740.1:306184423-306797205 GCA_910589775.1 Avena eriantha | reverse complement strand
CTACTAGAGTAAGCAAGAGGAAGAATATTCAACATCCTGCAATTCGCTATTTGTTCTATGTTATTGCTAACACCTTGCATGAAGGAAATGAGTTCACAAGACTCAATCAGGAGGACATCTTAGTCCTTGCAAAAGCTGCTTGCACCAACTATGACTTGTCACTCAACTTGGGAACAATCCTTGTGCGCTACCTAGAGCATCAATCCTCAAAGCCAAGGATCAATCATAGGTGGAGGCGTCATCACCATGCTTGACATTGCCCTAGGCATCAACCTAGGTGAGTTGCAAACTGTGCTAGGTGAGCGACATGTTGGTTTCTCTACTTTAAAGGCGCGTGGAATGCTCACTAGGAGAGGTGGTGTTTATTACTTGCATATTGCTGGAGCTGGGCATCTTTACCCCGCTCCTATGCCTAATGGTCTTTTCTCTATCGAGGAAGGACGTTTGCTATATGACTTGCTGGTTGATCAACACCAACCCGAGGAGGAGATTCCGTAAGAGGATGAGGACCAAGAAGAGGAGAAAGAAGTTCCTTATCAAGAGGAGCAGCCACAAACCCGGTTCGCCACATACCAAGACTTCCAAGAACTTGAAGGGACTGTGGAGAGGATGCATGACCTCTCTTTGAACCTCCGAGGAACAACCAGTAATTTATCAACTCAATTTGAAAACTGGAGTAACGAATTTTTCCCGCCACCACAATGATTTGAAGGGCTTGGAAAAGTCTAAGCTTGGGAAAGTTTCCTCATGTATCTTTATTTGGCATTCATTTTCTTCTATTTATTTCGAGGTTATGTTTTTAATTCAAGTTTATAAACACTCGTGTTGGTTTCTCTAATAGTTTATCTTTAGTTATTTCTATTTTCTTTCGAGATTTTCTAGCCGAGCTTTGTCACCAATTTTCTATTCTTTATATTCCCCTCTCTTAAAAACAACAAAAAGATCTCTCCATTTTTCTTTATTTTCCCTCTTTCTTTTCTTTTCGCCTCGAGGTTCTCATGTATTTGCAGGAGAGTGATCAACTTCGAGTTTCCAAGAAACAAATAAAAAAGGAAGAGAGAAGTGGAACCAAACATGAGAGGTATGCCTTATGACTCCCCACTTTTGAAGTTTGAGAAACCCATGCTAGTTAGTAGTAAATGTTGAGATATTATATTGGTGGAGTGAGTCTTTGTATTGTAGTAAGATTTTGTTTGCATGGGTATTTAGTTGGGTACGTTTTGTTTCAGCTCTTGTAGTTAACCATGTCTTGCCTAAAAAATTGCTAAACAATTGTAATAAGAAAAAGTCTCACAATTGAAGGCTTGGGTGTTGTAGTGTTTAGTCTTCAAGGCTTATTTCTAGAGACACTCAACACCACTAAAAATGTTGATTGACTTGATAACTCTCTTTAAAAGGATTTGTTCGATTGAATTAATGTTTAGCGGTTTTTGTGAGCATGCCAAAGTTTGACTTGTGAATCATAAGAATGATATAGCTTTATGTGTGTCAAACTTCATGGGATGCCAACAACTCCGCTAGCCTAAACGATCTTCATGGAGGAAACTCCTAGATTTCGGCTATGAGTTGACTAAACACATGTAGCAACAATGCTATAGTGGGTAAGATTCTTGGCATTCCCGGGTAGCTGTGTTCATGATGGAATCACTCCTATAGCTGTTATGAGTAATCATTATGCAAAAGGAACAAAAACCTTAGTGATGCCACGAATGTCCATCACAGCCTAATAAACTAATTTTTTTTTGGCATGCTCTCAATTACTCAAGAACTGAAATTCTTGAACGACAATGAATAGAAAAGTAGTGCTTTAAAAGTCTTGATTTATTGATGTGGGAGAATTGAGATACTCTAGTGTATATACTTTTCATGACAACTCTCACACTCTCAATTTACATGATTATACTTTATTTTTTCAAAGGCAAGCCTATGAGTTGATTACATGACATGGAATAAAGTTTACTCATTCAAACCATCCATGTTAACAATAATTTTCCTATGCTATAAGGATCCATAAAACCCGTATGATATGCGTGCCCTTACTCTATCTATGCTGAAGTTTTTCAGATTTATGAAGTGGAGGAAACATGAGACTACCAATCATGAGTAAGATCATCATCTCGTTATTTCAGTTTAAATATTGAGTTCCTTTTTGATTTTGGTTTTCTTGCTCGAGGATGATCAAGTTTAAGCTTGGGGAGGTTGATGGCTCTGAAATATAGCCATCCATGTCCACATTTAAACTGGATATTATTCATATTTTTGATGAAATATCTCTCTAAACCCTGCCACTAATGCCTAATGATCAAAGGGGTATGCAATGCTTTCTTTCTATTTTTTTCCTGCGCAGATAATGATGTCTGATGATGGGAATCACTACATTAAAGTGAAAGATACGAGATTTCCAACAACCAGAAGAAACCAGGAGTTGTGAGTCGGAGGCAGACGCTTTAACGACCCACTATACGACCGGAATAAAATTCCGGTCGTATAGTTCCGGTCGTATAGTTGCCATCGACACCGCTAGGTCGAACATAACAACTTTCTGTAGGGACCCCTATGAAAGGAGGCCTCAGGCGATGAGAAAAGGGCTCTCCCGAGACCATCAACCATTGATGACTACAAGTGCACATATCGTTTGTAGCTAGTTTCGAAATAAAGATATCGATCCCATAGGGAGGAGTAGCCGAAAGACTAAAATGCTTTTAACTACAACTAAACGAAGTATTTAGGGAATTACTTTAAGATGCAAGAAAAGTAGAGTTGTTTTTGGGTTTTTGGTTGAATAAGGCAATATAAAGTAAAGTAAAACTTAATGCAGAAAGTAAGAATCACATGTGTAAAAGAACTTTGGAACTGCAACAGGGAAAAGGTGTTCTCAGGGAGTAGTGGATACACCGCTAGCAATTTATACTAAGCAATCAAGATTATTATAACAAATATTCTCATGATATGTATGTATGTGGGAGGAGCTCCATATATGGACAAATAGGCAGCAACCACTACTCACATCATCCTTCATAACCATAGCTGACAGATAAACGACATCAATCATATTATCCCGCTATTAAGGGATTTCTCCCGGGCTTTATGAGTTCTCCTTAATGCCCCAAGTTAGTACGTATAGGATGACAACAGTTTTATAGTCACAGTAAGTTTTATCATCCCTCCGTCTACCAATAAGTTATCCCCTTCATCGAGTCCCCATAGGAGGAAAATATTAAGGAGGTGCACAACTCCCAACATCAAGATGAGACAATTAACACATACACATAATGATGTATAACATAATAATCTCTATCTCATCTCAACCATATGCTAGGGTTTATCCATATCCCCAAGAACTAGACATCTACTCAGACATGGAGGCAATCAACATCATGGCAATGGTAATGGAAACAGTTGTAAATGAATTATTCTTGTATAAATCCACAACGAGTACGGAAATTACAACAATATCTAGATGAGGTGAAGATGGGATGGATGGAGATGGTGGTGGTGCATCGGTTGATGAAGATGGAGATCGATGCCTTGGCCCCCCAGATCTGCGTAGGGCGAAAATGGATCCCTTGGGCAAGTTCCCCCTCCAGATGCCTTCTAGAGGTGAGGTTTCGGTGATTTCTGAGTGTTCTGTATGTCGTCTCCCTGATCCAGTTGCACGGGGTGAAACTATTTGAGGAGGCGGTGGCAGCGCCAACTATACAACCTGAACTATACGATCGGAAAGAGTATTCCGGTCGTATAGTTGGTCGTTGAACCGTCTGTATGCCTCGATTGCTTCGGGTTTTCTTCTGGTGTTATTTATATTTCCCAAATAAGTGATTTATGTTGTTTTGGCTCCTTTTCTCCCAAATACAACTGCTCCAAGAATTGTGTCCATTGGATCCATCATTTGTCCTGATCCTGGTGAAAATAGACATAAAACATGCGCGCGAATGCCGTAAAATACCAAGATCCTACATCTACAATGCAAAATAATAATATAAAACATGATACAAATATGCACTCATCAACTTCCCCAAGCTTAGACTCTTGCTCGTCCCGAGCAAGTTTAGCTTAATGGATGTGATCCTCATATTCATGAAGCTGAGTCGATAAAATAAATGAGACAGTTGTAGCATGTGTTTATCATATATGATACATAGGAATAATTTCATGAATAGTACCTTACTCGAACCATCTAAATAGTACTAGCAGGCTTCCACACCTTAGCATTTATAAGTTCACAAAAGATCATCCTCAATATGATGTAAAAGTATTCAGTTCAACCGAATGAGTTAGCGAGGTAGTCCCAAGTGTTTTAGGATTAACATATTCACTTGGGATTCAAAATCTCAAAGCGTCTCTTTGTCATACCACAGTATAGTGGTGCATGCCTATTTGCTCTTTGCACATTCGCTCTTTTTTGTTTTCTTCTTTTTCTCTTTTGTGTATATGCTCACACTTTTGTTTAAGTGTTATGCAAAGGAGCTAGCCATACATTCCACTTCATGTAGGAATTCAAAGTTTAACAATCCCAACTATCAAATTCCAATTGTATATGAAGCATTCTTATGACTTGAAGATTCTACCTCGACTTGTTCTCACTCTATTTTGATAGCGCTCTTTATTTTCCTTTGTTCAAGGTTTCCTTTTTAAGTTAAGTGCATAGATAATTTTTCTTTGTAAATCGAACTGTAGACTTACAACATATTGACCAAATTATCTTTATACATTCCATTAATATCAATGGTGTGGAAGACTCCTATTACTATCATCAAGTGCAAGTAAAATTATACTCATGCCATTCATATATCCAATAAGACAAGCACAAACTCAATAATTCTCCATATATGATAATAAACTTAGAAATTCACAAATGGGATCGAATATTTCTTAAGGGATTTTAAATGATGCAAATTTTATTTCTAAACTCGAACTAATGCAAAACTAAAATAGCGATATAAAACTTATAAGATAGATTACAAGGTCTTATAGATCTCCCCAAGCTTGGAATCAAGCCAGGCGGGATCAAATAACTCCTTGTTGGTACCTATTCCTCCTCCTAGGTAGGAAGAGTGTTACCCTCTTATTTTGTGTTGCCATCTTTAACTATGCTTGCAAAGTGAATTCTGAGCTTGGCCATGTCGTATTGAAGCTTCAACATTTTCTTCTTGAGGAATTTCTTCTCATCTGTCAACTCAAAGACAGTTTTAATCAAGAAACCAACTCTACCATCAATGTCATGGACCTTTTTCTCAAGGTCTTTGCTCATCATCCAGTAGGAGTCAATCCCTTCTCCAGTTGTTTTAACACATGCCTTCGAAGCTTTTTCCAACTCATAGATCTTATCATGAATCTCATCTTGCCACACCTTCTTAGGTTTAAGAGTTGATGGACCAAGAGGGGGTTTATAATAGGATCCTATGTTGTGACGATAGGGATTAGGGAGATACTCATCCTTGTTCTTTCCCCGCTCAGCTTGCCTCATCATCTCCATCCTTTGCGGGAACATGTCCTCCAAATTTGGGAGAGGCTTGATCTCCGGGCTGGATGATGACGATGATCCTTTAGGTACTACTTCTTCGATCCTCTTCATGGGCTTCCCTTCTTTCTTCCACCAGATCTTGTTGACATGGAAGGGCTGCATGGCTTCGCTGCACGGATGTTGTTAGAGGGGCTTGTATAGGGATGGAAAGTATTTTTCGAGGTCGGAGGTTGTAGCTCTGCGAAAACTTAATGAAAAAGGTTAGTTGCGATCAGCTTTAAAAGGGGAGGTCAAAAACCGTAGCCGCCTTTCGTAACGAGCAACTATACGGGTGATCCCCGTATAGGTCATGTTGTATAGTTACGAACCGACTATGGAATTTCTTCTTCGGTGGAACTAACTTACACGGACGGAACTATACGGGCGGGAATTTTTTATTCCCGCCGTATAGTTGGTCGTTAAACTCTCTGTACTCCGAATATTTTTTTGGAGATGGGTCGATATCTATACGACTGCAACTATACGGGCGGAATTTAGTCAGTCGTTAAACTATCAATACTCAGAAAATAGTTTTGTCAAAGGCATTGATATCTATACGACGGCAACTATACGGGAGGAATTTAATTCCAGCCATATAGTTGGTCGTTAAACTATCAGTACTTTTCATGGACGGAAGGGGTGATGTCGAAACAACTATACGACCGCAGCTATACGGCCGGAATTTTTATTCCCGCCGTATAGTTGGTCATTAAACCTTCTGTGTCCACCAAAATTTCCTGCTTCTCCAAGGATTCTTTATTAATCTGAAACTTAACGAAATATCAAGTTTTGACAGAAAAATGACAGCTTAAATTTTCGACCAATTTTGGCATTATCAATCTTCCTTCTTATTTGCTAGAGCATCGAATGTTCCTTATTTAACACAGTGCCCAATTAAAACTTTAATTAAAAATTAGAAAATTCACTCAAACCTTTACTTTGCATGGGTTTTCTCACATGAAGCGCTCTTTTATGGTCAATAGCTTGGCTGTAGTGTTGCTCATTCCGTCTCAAGTCCATACTTTTTGAAGTTGCCATTCCTTGTATATCTTTTCTTAATCACTTCTTCTAGGGTGATCACTTCTATGGTGACTGCACTTATATCTTCTTTTACTCGATAATGCTTCAAGTGTTGTCCATTTACCACCCATGAAAGAGAGGGTGTTTTTCCCTGGAGCTTCACTGCTCTCGATTAATAAGCTTCTTCAACTATATATGGGCCTTCCCACTTCGATCTGAGCTTCCCTGGAAACAACTTAAGACGAGAATTATAGAGCAACACTTTGTCTCCACTTTTAAAGGTCTTATTCTCTATTTTTCTATCATGCCATCTTTTCACTTTTTATTTAATCAACCTAGCATCCGCATAGGCCTCACTTCTAAACTCATATAAAGCATGAATATCTAATAAACGTTTTTCTCTTACTGCTTTAAGATCATAATTTAAGTTCTTGATTGCCCAAAAAGCTTTGCGTTCCAATTCTAAAGGTAAATGGCATGCCTTACCGTACACCATCTTATAAGGTGTCATAACCATTGGATTTTTAAACATAGTACTATATGCCCATAGAGTGTCGTTTAACTTGTATGACCAATATTTTCTTAATTTGTCCACCGTCTTCTTGAGTATGGTCTTTAATTCTCTATTAGAGAGTTCCACTTGACCACTTGTTTGAGGACGATTTGTTGAAGCAATGCGTTGAGTTACTCCATATTTGCTGAGGATTTTCCTGAAAGTTCCTTTGATAAAATGAGAACCACCATCAGTGATTAAAAATCTAGGAACTCCAAACCTGGGGAATATGACATCCTTGATCATTTTCACTGAGGTAGCTGCATCTACATGACTTGTTGGAATAGCTTCAACCTATTTAGTAACATAATCAACAACAATAAGAATATGAGTATAACCATTTGATTATATAAAAGGTCCCATGTAATCCATTCCCCATATATCAAAGGGTTCAATTATGAGACTATAATTCATTGCCATTTCTTATCTCCTACCTATATTACCTCTTCTTTGGAAAGCATCGCAGTATTGAACATAGATGTGTGCGCCCTTGAGCAAGGTGGGCCAATAGAGTCGGATTAAAGTACCTTCGCTGTAGTTCGCTTACCTGCATGATGTCCTCCATACGGCATGACAAGCTTTCAATATTGCATTCATCTCATGGTTAGGAACACACTTTCGAATCATTCCGTCAGGTCCATGAAGATATAGATATGGATCATCCCAAAAGTAATATTTAAGATCATTAAATAATTTCATCCTTTGATTTCTTGTCATACCAGGACGTATAAATTTCATTGCAAGATAGTTAGCATAATCTGCATACCAAGGATTAGCGATTTCAACATTTGCTATTAATCTCCCGGAAATGATTCATTTATAGGTACGGGGTTAGTAATTATTCCCTCCATCCTAGAGAGATGATCTGCTACCGGATTATCCATACACCTCCTATCTACTATTTGTAGATCGTATTATTGTAGTAATAAAACCCACCTAATCAACCTGGGATTTGCATCCTTTTTCACTAGGAGGTGACGCAACGCTTGGTGATCCGCATGAACTATTACCTTAGAATTAATGTCGTAAGATCTAAATTTGCTGCAAGAAAAAATTATAGCTAGGAACTCTTTTTCTATAGTAGCGTATTTTTTCTAAATCTTATTAAGAGGTCTACTAGCATAGTAAATAACATTTAAATTCTTTCCGTCTCATTGTCCTAACACAACGCCTAAAGCATAGTCACTAGCATCACACATGATTTTGAAAGGTTCATCCCATTGTGGAGATTGGATGATAGGTGCTGAAACTAATTTGTTTTTAAGGTTCTCAAAAGCTGCAATGCAGTCATGATCTAAGTAGAATGGAGTTTCTTTATCAAGAAGGTTGGTGAGAGGCATAGCTATTTTAGCAAAATATTTTATAAAATGCTTATAAAAACCTGCATGTCCTAGAAACATTTTTAAGTTTTTAATGCCCTGAGGTATTGGAAGATTTTCTATAGCATTTATATTAGTTTTATCTATTTCTATTCCCTTCTTCAAAACCTTATGCCCGAAAACTTTACCTACTCTTTCCATGAAACGGCATTGTTCCCAATTCAAAACCAATTTTGATTGCCTGCATCTCTGCAAGACTTTGGTTAGATTGTAGAGGCAATTATCAAAGGTTGTTCGACAAACAACAAAATCATCTATTAGAACTTCCATAGTCTTCTCAACAAAATCATCAAAGATCTTTAGAACACATTCTTGAAAAGTTGTTCCTGTGTTACATAAGGCAAATGTTATTAATCTATAAGCATATGTGCCATAAGGGTAAGTGAAAGTTGTTTTCTCTTGATCTTCCAGTTGTATGGCAATCTGAGAATATCCAGAATAACCATTAAGAAAACAGAAATAAGAATTATTACTAAGTCTTTCTAAAATTTATCCATGAATGGTATAGGTTTATGATTTTTCTGTGTCTCGCGGTTTAGCTTCCTAAAATCAATGCACATACGATATCCAACAATAGTCCTTACATGAACTAGCTCACCATCCTCATTCATAGCAGCATAAGACCACCTTGTCTTGGTATGCAATGAGCTGGGCTAACCCACTTACTATCAGAAATAGGATATATTATGCCAGCATCTAATAAGCGTATAACCTCTTTTCTTACTACTTACTTCATTTTTGGATTAAGCCTTCTTTGTGTATCCACTATAGGTTTAGCATCATCAAGCATGGTAATCTTATGTTACAATAGTTGGATCTATTCCTTTAATATCACTTAGAGTATATCCAAAGGCTTCACGATGCTTAACCAAGACCGAAATGAGTTTATTTGTTTCATTCTCTGATAAATTTTTGTTAATAATAACATGACATTTATTTTAATTATCTAAAAACTTGTACCTCATATCGTCCAGAAGTTGTTTCAATTCAATTGGTGGAGGCTCCTCATCTCATTTTCTTACCAATTCTTCATAGTCATGTGGATTTTGTGCTTCCAGAACTGAATCAAGGTAATCATCCATGTCTTATCTCTCCTCATCATTTGGTTCTTCCTCCGAATTAATAAGGATCCTCTCTAATTCATCTTGTGGGGTGCTAAAATGAATTGTGGCCAGCTCAGCAATTGTTTTCTCTTCCTTGATATCTTCCACTTCATATGGCCTCTTCTTTAGTTGGCGAAGTGGATTCATTTCCTCTTCTCCAAACATCAGTGAAATAGTCTCCTTCTTATTATCAACTCGAGCTTTGGTTATGGAAACAAAAGGCTTGTCTAAATGAATAGGATAAAAAGAATCTTGAGGCATATCAACAATATGAAACTAAAGGGGGTACATGAGTGATCCAATAAAGACATAGACATTTCTGATTACACCTTCCGGTTTTATATTGGTCCTATTAGACAATTTAATGGTAGTGTCTACCGGTTCCACATCTGGGTTATTTAAATTGTAGCGAAGTTCTTCATAAAGTGATGAAGGCATAATATTTATAGTGGAAATCAGCTCACAAATTCCGTATAAGAAAGTTTCTCCACAATATATAGGAGCCATAGGTTTAGAAGTTTCATTACCTCGTACCTTACCTTCGATGAACTCTGAAGTTTCAAGGTCTAGCATAACCACTTCATTGTCCACTATTCGTGCTTCCATAAGATCCTTTAATATGACATTATTTATATTGGTAGCTTCGTGGTTCTTTTCTAGTCTCTTTGGTCTCTTCTTTATTTGTTCTTCTTCTTTTTGCCATTTCGTGATGATCTCTTGAATAGGTGATGAGAAGAACTCTTCCATTAGCGCTCTTGCACGCTTCTTTTCTTCGAGGGGTTTATGGGGTTCCCATTCTGTAGGTACCTGCAAATGCCTTGTATAATTCTCAATAATTTTCTTTACTGAGTAAGAATCAATACTGAGGGTTTTAATCATTGCACAAGTCCTTTCATATGCAAGGAAATCATTAGAACATGCATATTCAGAGAAACTGTTTGTAATATTCTCCTCATTTTTAAGATTTTCCGTGGCCTCCCTCATTTTTATTATTAGATTCCAAGCTTCATCATAGGTATAAGAATAGAAGCAGTGTCTAGATTCATTCTATTTTCAATATTAAGCCCTCCATAAAAAGTGTGAGTGATTAACCAATCAGGCAAACGATGATGGGGGCAATTATCTAGGTAGCTTTTGTACCTTAGATATCCTTCATACAAACCCTCTGCGGGATTATTTTTAAAACTGATAATAATATATCTCATCCTGTGAGCTTTGCTTTCTGAGTAATATTTTGATAGGAAATTGGTTGTCAATTCCTTCCAAGTCATCGGTGCTTCTACACAAAAAGATCTATACCAGTTGCAAACATTATTAGAGAGAGTGTGTCTAAACAACTGGGTTTTAACCATATCAAGATTACAGTCATCGAATATAAAGGAACTGAGAACATCTTCAAAGAATTGTAAGTGTCCCTATGGACTCTCTTATTGGTTCCTGCAAATTTCTTAGAGTGTAGTAGTTCAAATAATAAAGGGTGGATCGCAATTCCATCCGGATTTATGCTTTTATTGATAGTTATAAAAGCGTCCATGGGTGAACCCATTTTTCTTACTGCCTCAAGCTGGATTAAATGTTAAGTGTTATCCATTGTTGCGGTCCTGTAACTTAAATAAAAATTAGTACAACGAAAGCAAATAACTAAAAGTAAATTGACTTGGAGCATATCCACTCGTTGGCTGTCCCTAGGCTGAAATCCGGACCTAAATAGCGTCGGACGGAGAAAGGTTTCAGCCTGGGAATGGTCGATTTCCCACTCGCGTTCCCTATCCAAGTTCCCAAGCGAAGCAAAAACGACGATATTTTTAAATTTTCTCGTTCCCACCAGTGAAGTCTCGGCCATAGGGTGCTCGATAGAAGTACGCCCAAAAAAGTTCGGTCGTCAAATTATTACAGAACAAGATAAAATAGGTCAGTGATCATTCGTCGATGGGGGTGATCTCCTCCGGCGTGTCCGGTGCGACGGGGATGGGTTCGTCGGTGCCATGGCTGACCGACTGGTTGGAGGAGGTCGAAAGCAGAGCTTGGCGAGGGCACGGCGGCGAAGGTGTTCGGCGCAGAGCTTGGCGTGCTCTAGGCGTTGTCCTCCTAGAGGATGGCATTGTGGCGCGCCATGTACCAGGCCTTGACCGACGTTCTCATCGCCGAGGTGTCGTCACCTCCCATGAGAAACTGCAGATATGTGTTCCTCTTCTTGGCAGTGAAATTCGCTTTGAGGAGATCGTGCTTGCGGTCTTGGTTATGTAGCAGTTGCGCCCATCCCTTCTTGGCCTTCTCCTCCCTCTTCTTGGTATGGGCCTTCGTGTCGGCGATTCACCTCTCGATGGATTCCTGGAGGCGCTTGGCGGGAGGTCCTACGACTTTGAGCATCTTCGCCTTTTTCTGGTCGAGCTCTAGCCTTCCTTCGCCGGCAGCAGGTGGAGGAGCTGTCGGGTTGTACACGTCATCCTTCATCTTGGCGAGGGTCAGCCGAGTATCCACCCATTTCTGGAATTTCTCAATCGAAGGGAACATGTGATGGAACTTGAACTCTATCCCGATGTTAGTCTAGTATATGCCGAGTATGCGAAGGAGCTGCAAAGGCAAGGCAAAGTGTGTCAGGATAGGCATGAACAAGTACCTTCGGCTAGTGTTCGGCGTAGTATCTTGGCATGCATGCTCTCGCCGCTGACGGGTGTGCGCTTGACCTCCTCGAGAAGACTGTGCCACTTGTTGTATGCCTATTGGATGATCTCCCGGTGGTTGGTCATGGCTTTCTCACTGCGCTCCATGTGGGTTTTGTTGTACTTTGGGTCACAAAGGTTGCGTTCATCGAACGCTAGCTTCACGCGCTTCCAGTACTTGTCTGAATTTTGGTTGGCACCAGTGATGGGATCCATGCTCAGTGATTTCCAGGCGTCAGCGAGGCAAAGGTCCTCAGTCGGTTTCCACTTGATCCGGGGCTCTGTCGACGGCGTGCCCGCCTTCTGCTTGCCTTTTCCCTTCACCGGAGCCAGGCCAGCACCTTCCTCTTCCTCATCGATCTGGGTCTGCTCGGTGAAATCCTGAGACTTGATACCATGTTCGACGTCGGCCCGGGACTATTCTTGGTTGAAGAAGCCGGCATTGCTGGCCGCAGCGGCCGCCGATCCTTTAGCGATCATGCCCTGCATGTAGGCTTCATTCTACATTTCGCCGAACATGTTCTGGGCGTCAGCCTCGCCGTGGGTCGCGTGTGACGAGCTTCCGGTGAACGGTAGAGGACCGCGGCGAGCCGTCGAGGAAGCGACGTACGCTAGAGAGGAGGAGTAGGGGCGTTGATGTCGATGTTGAACGCCGAAGGAGGGCGTGGTGCGAGGCAGGGGAAGACAGTGTTCGGGTTGAATCCATCGTCAAACTCGGGGGAGGAGGGGTACCTCTGTCGTAGGTTCGCCTGGTACATCGCCGACGAGATCGGCGAGAAACCTATCGGCGAGTATCCGGCAGACAAAGCGACGCTTGGCTGGCTCCCCCAAACGCCTCCGTGCCGCGCACGTGACGATGCCACTTCTTCTTCCCTCATCGCCTGTGCCTCGGCCGCCGCACTCTCATCGCCTGATCTTCGGCAAACTCTTGCGCCTGCTTGGCCCTTGCCTTCCTATCCCTACGGTTGTCCGTAGTGACCTTTCTCTTCGTGGATAGGGTCACCCAGTCGGTGCCGCTCATGCCTTGAGGTCTCAGCGCGGGCGCTCTCGGCTTCCTCAACTTTTTCTCCTTTGGTTCGCTAGCGGCGGATCGGGGTTTGGCGAAAGCCTTGGGCGGCATGGTGGGCGGGAGCTCGGCGAATTGGCGGGAGATGTGGGGGATTGCGGAAGGAAGGCGGGAGGGAAGAGTAAAAGGGCAGGAACTCAGCCTCCACTCGCCAACAGGGCTGGCCCACACTTGTTTTCTCTCGATCCGGCATTCCCAGACCATTCCCGGCGCCTCGGGTTCGGCCTGGGAACGCCGGACCAATTTTGGGCCAAATCCGGACGAAACTGGCGTCCTGGGAACGCGACTGGGCGAATTTTCGCCGCCCGGACGAAAAATAGGCGCTGGGATTGCCTTCCTGGGAACACAAGTGGAGATGCTCTTATAGCGTTAAGCTCCCCGGCAACGGCACCAGAAAATAGGTTGATGACTGCAAGTGCACAGATCGTTTGTAGCTAGTTTCGAAATAAGGATATCGATCTCATAGGGAGAAGTAGGCGAAAGACTAAAATGCTTGTAACTACAACTAAACAACGTACTGAGGGAATAACTTTAAGATGCAAGAAAAGTAGAGTTGTTTTTGGGTTTTTAGTTGATCGAGGCAATATAAAGTAATGTAAAACTTAATGCAGAAAGTAAGAATCGCATGTGTAAAAGAACTTTGGAACTGCAATAGGGAAAGGCGTTCTCAGGGAGTAGTGGATACACCGCTAGCAATTTAGACTAAGCAATCAAGATTATTATAACAAATATTCTCATGATATGTATGTATGTGGGAGGAGCTCCATATATGGACAAATAGGCAGCAACCACTACTCACATCATCCTTCATAACCATAGCTGACAGATAAACGACATCAATCATATTATCCCGCTATTAAGGGATTTCTCCGATGGCATGGACATGGCTTTATGAGTTCTCCTTAATTCCCCAAGTTAGTACGTATAGAATAACAATAGCTTTATAGTCATAGTAAGTTCTATCATCCCTCCGTCTACGAACAAGTAATCCCCTTCATCGGGTCCCCATAGGAGGCAAATATTAAGGAGGTGCACAACTCCCAACATCAAGAAGAAGACAATTAACACATACACATAATGATGTATAACATAATAATCTCTATCTCATCTAAATCATATGCTAGGGTTTCTCCATATCCCCAAGAACTAGAGATCTACTCAGACATGGAGGAAATCAACATCATGGCACTGGTAATGGAAACAAATGTAAATGAATAGTTCTTGTATAAATCCACAACGAGTACGGAAGATTATTGTATCCTCTCTTGCCTCAATCCAAGGACTTGTCAGGTACCCAAGACCCTGAGGATTGAGCCAGGTATAGGGAGTATGAGTAATGACTAATCTGCAGGTTGGGAACCCTAGTGACAGAAGGGGTAGTACAGCTGTATGTGAGGGATTTACTTGGGATTAACGGTGATGTCACTATGCATATCATTAGTTCTCTTTCTTCTATGGATGAGACTAGTAGGTTATTGCTATAAGCGATTGCGGAGGCAATAGGAATTATGGATGCACTGCCCACATATAATTTATCTTGCTCTAACAATTACATGCATACTTTATCTTTATCTTTTATTCTCATCAGATGTTTTGCACAGCTATAGGTGAAACCGAACGCCCTAGGACCTTTCTCTCCATCATTGACAACAACAAAAAGACGCAAACTCTTGGTCCGATGAAAACACAAAAGGAATTCTAGAACTTCCGAAGGTCCGTTAAAGTAACTTAACTATGCATCTTCTTCCTGAGGATTCGATAACCTAGGTCTACTAGGGAAAAAGAGCTATACTACATCCGTAATCCGGATTGAAGGAATCAATGCAATATGGCAAGGTGTATGCGGGGGGGGGGGGGGGGGGGGGGGGGGGGTGCGGGGGTGTGTGGATTGTCCTCCTCACTCGCCCTCCTAGCCTTTATATAGGGAGGCTAGGTCTCGGGATAGCAGGTCAAGTCGGTTACAGATTAGGTATTTCCCTTTAATTTTCTATCTACACTTTGTCGTGTCCTTCAAGAAGTCGAACTCCTATGGGCCACCCGAATCCTTGATGGGCTATGTTTGCACGGTTGGCTCCTTCTTGGTCTAGACCATATAGGCTAATCTTGAGTACCTGTAAGGTATACCCATGTCAGTAGCCCCCGAGTGTCCAACCGAATCGAAGTTCTTTCAGGTGCTGCAGTTTGTGTCCTAGGGATTTTCAATATTCGTACCTGATTCATCTGATGGATTGGGATCAGTTAACTGCCTTATGGAAAAACAACGCTATCTACTCAAACTCGAGTCCTCAGACTCGAATTCGGAATAATGCTAGCGTAATTTGACTCCTGTCTTGGAGGCCTTATAGAGTCGAATTCCAGTGTTTTGGTGTGGGCACTTGACGCGTTTGACAAGGCCTTTTCATCATGCCTGTGTGAATGGATTATTTCTGGTAGAGTGCATGTGTGTTGCCAGGCCTTTTGCAGATCTTACATTCATGTTGTTAACGTGGCATCCGAAGTTTTATTCACTGCGAAGGTGATTCGGGCAACTCAGGAGACGTTGTCTCTTTGTAAGGTATGTTCAGCGATTGTGAAGCGGAGTCGCTGAATGCTTCGAATGCTCACAGTGCAGACGTGGTCAACGCTTTTTGCCATGTATAATTATCCTTTGTTTCATTTGGTGTGTGACCAGCGCTCCCTATGGGAGTAGCCCCCGAGTGCCTACTCGAGTCGCAGACTCGAGTGGGGACTTTGAACAATTTGTCCACTATTGTCATTAGTTTTATCTTTGCCGATTATGCTTTCAGTGCTCCCTATGGGAGTAGCCCCCAATTCCGCAATCGAATTGTGAATTCAAAAGAAGGGGTGAGATATAAATGTCGTACGCTTGTTATGGCAATGTATGCCCTTTTTGTAATGTTTGGGTGTGCGGCCAGCGTTCCTGTTAGTAGTATCCCCCGAGTGCTTGGTCGACTCGCAGAGTCAAGCAAGGTCTAGATTAGTCAAAGATAATCTCCATTGGAGTGGGTCTTTTGATGACGTCAGTGCTGGCGATCGGATGAGGTAGGTTGCCCGCATAAGAGGTGCTAATGATACGTGACGGGGGTAGGCCCAAAGCATGACTGGGATTTGACCAGTCAGGCGTAATCTTTGTTTTAACTACGTCTCCTTGATTCCCACACGTAGTGGGGAATGTGGAACGATGGATCGATATTACCATCGCCACGTGTCTTCATTGATGTGTGCCACGTGTAGAGGCAAAGTTCTTCGAGCAGTTGGATGATAGCCCCAGTGCTTAAGTAGGGTTTTTGGTTGCAGTAATTTTCGCACTTGTTCTTCTTCCTCCTGCGCACACCATTGCCATTGTCATTCCCCTTTGCTTCCTTGCGCTCTCTCGTTGCGCTGGACATACTCAAGGCATTTTCTAGTTACTTTCTTCGATCTCTCCGCTGCCGTAGTATGGGGAAAAAGAAGGGAGGTGCTGCCGCTGGATCTGTTGCTACCACTGTTGCGACGAAGAAGAAGGGCATCGGCGTCACTAGGTCCGGCACCAACGCTGCCACCAAGAAGAAGGGTCCGGGGACCCGCGTGACCAGCGGATCATGGCGACGCACCTTGCTGAAGGAGCATGAGCTCCACACTCATCGCTAGGATGGCTTGCTGCCCTCCAATGTGGCAGATTGCAGGATGCCAGGGCAAGAGGTAATCCTCCTGTTGGATTTCGGGTGATGTTTTTGGCCTTCATCCTTCATGGTCTTTCTCCCCCTCCACAAATTTGTGAGAGGGTTGTTGTGTTTCTATGGGCTCCAGCTACATCAGCTTATCCCAAACTCCATCCTACACATCGCGTTCTACATTACCCTCTGCAAGTCCTGGCTCGGAATCGAGCCACACTTCTGCCTCTTCAAGAAGCTATTCAAGCTGAAGCGGCAGTAGGGTTCTGGCTCAGTTGTATACCATGTTGGCGGCTACGGGATCTATGTGGACCCCAATGTCCAATACTTTAGCCTCAACATTATCGACTCTGTCTAGGGATGGAGGGAGAAGTGATTCTACATTCATGATTAACATGTTGATGGCGAACGGTATGGACTTTCTCCTTTCGACCCCAACACAAAGCTGAGGAGGAAGAGGTTTTGGAAGAACGTTGTTATGCCGGGCGAGGAGGAAAATTCAAAGTCTTGTACAAGCACATCTGCAACCTCTAGCTTATCCTAGGCCAAGTCAAAGGCACTGACCAGGGTAGCCCACTTCGGGTTAGACCTTCGCTTCACGGGCGGCCCAGTCAGGGAGAAGAGACAGAGTCCCATCCGGCTACAGGAAGGTCCAGAAGACTTACCGACATAGGCCCATAGTGTTACTTGTAGTTCAAGATGTACTTTGTAACCGACTCATAGTCGTAGCCGGATAGATCTCTCCTATAAACCCTAGGACGGATATCTATATAAGCCATCCTAGGGAGAGACTTTAGGGCACCCTCACAATAGTCTACAATCTCAACTCTCACAGGCAAAACCCTTGTAACCCATATTCTGGCTCTGCCGTATTACTGGATTGCTAGCAGGAGTAGGATCCGTCCACAGCCGGTGAATTCGAACCTGGGTAAACTGGTGTGCTCACTGTCCCGGAACACCGTACGTCTCACACCCCTCTCTTCCACACGCCTCGGGGACCACCTCATGGCGTACTTGTCATCAATCCGACGACAGTTGGCGCCCACCGTGGGGCAAGTGAGCTTCGGATCTGCGTGCCGAGCGGAATCTGCAAGAATTGGAATTGGTGAGACTATCACCTTCAGTCGCATCCTCTACGCCAGCGACGTCCCATCGTTCTCAATGAGACCTGAATTCCGACTAGGGAGGACGTGACTGCCTACACCATCATGTATTTTAGTGAGATCGATGTGTACATCGGATTCGCTAAACCTGCCCCACCCACCCCAACAGTGATGATAGAGGCAGAAGAAATTTCTGGGTCCCCTTTGTCCGTGGAGGCGGTAGAGTTCCGGATCTTAGAAACCCTAATCCCACCCAGCCCGCACCAGTTGCGGAGATAGTGGAGAAATTCGAGCCTGAAGCAGACCTGGCAGTTCAAGTCGAATATGGAGTGGATCTCCCTAGAGAGGCCGAATCCTAGATAGATCCACCTGCTGAAGGTCGAAATCTAAGAGGATCACATCAACAACCTTGGTTCCGGCCCTGCCAACGTCGGAACAGATTAACCGTTCCTAAGGCACACGTTGAGGCGTATGATGATGCAAGACGCAAGCGTGGATGAGGTTCTCAAGACTATCAGGATCTTCAAGGAAGCCCACGAGGAAAGCCGTAACTACCTCAGGACCCACACGTCGCACTTCGTCGGATATGTTGGATCTGGATCCGGCTCTGCCGATGCTGGAGAAAACACCGACTCAGTGCTGGAGGCGATCGGAACAAATACCGACTTACCCGCATCCTCGGATGACTCGATGACGTCGGAAGATTTCCGAAAGTTCTCCACGGAGTATGAAGAGGAGTATAACTCAAAAGCTGCAGAGGAAGGAGAAGCCATGGATGCAGGATCCGGGGAAAACTCTCCCAAAGCGCAGGATGACATGGATATCGGAGATAATCCCAAGGTCCAGATGTCTAAAAGTATCGATCAGAGCAAGAAGGAAAATAAGAAGAACAAGAAGAACAAGACCCTGGGAAACGGACCCAAAACCGTCTTTGCTACCGGCGTTGCCAAGAAGGCAAAGAAGAAGAACAAGAAGAATAAGACCCTGGCAAAAGATCCTCCGGTGGAGGAAGTGATTGCCAAGGAATACGAGGAAGACTCGAATGGAGCACTGATCGCAGAAGAGCCGAAAGAAGAGTCGGTGGATGGACACATGATCACCGAAGGTGCACGTAAACTCATCGATGCTGCATTAACCACACCTATTCCTACAGCTGTAGAACTTACTGCTGAAGAGCTGGACGAAAGGGCCCAAGCCCTAGAAGCGCGTCGCCAAGTACTCCTCAATGAGGCCAAAAACATTTGAGAAAGAAAAGAAACGCATGGCAACTGCAGAGAAGTACATCTCTCAACAGCATCAGAAGACCCGGAAACGTCACACTCATGACGACCAATTCCTAGAGATTCACAAAGTCCTCTTTGGATGAGACCATGGGATGCCTCGACACGATAACAAGGGAGACTGGGTGTATCCAACACCAGTGAAAACCACCGTTGCGGATCGAGAAATCCTTGCAAGTAATCTAGGGCCAGAGCAGATTCGATTGGGCATCAAACTACTCAACAAGGGTCTGGAGCAGCAGAAGGCCGCCATGTCTGGAAGCAGAAAACTGGTCTCCCAATCTGACCAATGCCGCAAGGATCCGGCCTGGAATGACATAAGACCCCAACGTGCTCCAGAACAGCATCACCGTTCCGACCATTGGGAAGACAACTACTCAAGAACCGGATCTTCAGGACAACATCACAAAGCTGCACGAGACTAGTGCAACGTTACCCCATCTGCGGAGCAAGAGGCAATTGCTGCACTAAATCCGAATAATCCTCCCCGAGGAGAGTTGAACGATCGCAGGGAAGAAGACAAAGAGAAGCGTCGGGAGGAGGACCATCAAAGAATACCACCTCCTAGACACACAAGCCGTCCGGCTGACGGATGAAGGAACGACGGACACTGTGCCGAGTCAAGCCGGCAAGGGGCTCATCGTAATGAAGATCCTCCCCAGGACCAGAATAATAACGCTCCAGACGGAGGCCGGCGATCAGTCGGAAACAACCTAGCTGCTCCACCCTCTCCACCAAGTAGCCATCACAACAGCTCCCAAGGAGGCCAAGGAGGGCGTCGTGGTGGAGGAGGTGGTGGCACAAGCCGAAGTCCAGCTCCAAGGCACCGCAGCCATAGCCGATCTTTATCCCCAAGTGACGCAAGGCACGGGATAAACTCCAACATAGAGGCACGAAAATGATGATATATACGTGGACCCAAAGTGCTTCGGACCACGCATAAGAGCCACAAAATTTCCGGAAGGATTTGTTATCTCAAGCCACATTCAAGCCTACGACGGTATAGCTCGGCCAGATACTTGGCTCCGGGATTTTTTTCAGGCATGCTGTATCGCCAAAGGCGGAAATAGACTGGTCGCGACCAGATACCTCCCACTCATGTTGTGGAAGACGGCACGATCATGGCTCAATGAACTTCCATAGAACACCATCCACAACTGGTATGACATGCAAAGTGCATTCTTTCGGAATTTCGAAGGCACATATCAGAGGCCTTGTACGGTAGGGGACCTACAGCGTTGCACCCAGAAAGCCAGAGAAACTTGCCGGGATTATCTCGGATGATGGATCGACACCAAGAACTCCTGCGAAGGAGTAAATGACCAAACTGCGATTTAAACTTTCATTGCAGGACTCCCAATTGGTTTACTACGTCATCGCTTGAAGTGTGACAAGGTCACTGGTCTAGGAGAGATGATAGAAACAGCAAGCAAGTATGCAGATGCTGACGACGATGCAGAAGGATGCCAATGGGGGCTCGTCCCACACAAACGCCGAGTGTCTTTTCAATGACGACATCAAGAAAGATGATACCGTTGGCTACAGGGCTAAGAGGAAGAAGGGAAAGAAGAATCCCGAAAAAGATAAAGAGACCAAGGATGATTCCGACATGGAGGAAGCCGATGCTTCAAATCCCAAGACAGAAGGGAAAAAGTCCTGACAAAGAAAGACACTTATGTTACCTTCCTCGAATCTCAACCAGCTAAGGTGAAGAAAGCAGTTCTACATGAGCTCAACGCAACAATTCAGGCTGTGCCTCAATTCTTGGACTGGTCGGAAGTGGCAATCACCTTTGACTGCGCTGATCATCCGCCTAAGTTGCACATGTGAGGAAAATACGCCTTAGTCGTCAATCCACTTATTGATGGCTATGGCTTCTCCAAAACTCTCATGGACGGAGGCAACATCATTAACATTCTGTATGTCGAAACGCTACGCCGGATGAAGATCTCGGAGACCCAACTGAATTACAGCTCTGTGATCTTTCACGGAGTTGTCCCAGAAAGACAAGCAAATTCCCTGGGAGAAATCACTTTGTATGTTACCTTTGGAACTCCAAAAAACTATCAGACATAAGCACTTTCTTTCGAAGTGGTCCCGTTCAAGAGCGCGTACCACGCTATATTCAGATGTCCGGCTTACTGGGATTTTATGGCTCGTCCGTGTTACATCTACAATATGATGAAAATTCCAGGTCCCAACGGCATGATCACCATCAGGGGAGACCGGAAGAAGGCGCGAGAGTGCAAGGACAGAAATGCCGCCTTTGCTGAAGCCGTGTTGTACGCCCAAGAGTACCAGGATATCAAGAAGACCATAGATCCATCCGAGATGCCCATGACGAAGAAGAAGGTGACAAAGCCAAATCCGGAGTTCAAGGCATCAGAAGAGACGCAGAAGACGCCGTTGAAGGATGATGACCCCTCCAAGGTGACCCAGATAGGCGTAGGCCTAGATAGTGCATAGGAAAGCGCGCTCGTCAAGTTCCTCCAAGAAAATCAAGACATCTTCGCATGGCAGCCATCTGACATGACCGGAGTACCTAGGGAACTTGCCGAGCACTCTTTAAATGTACACCCGAATGCTAAACCCGTCAAATAGTCCCTATGACGTTTTGGCGATGAAAAGCATAAGGCAATAGCTAAGGAACTAGCACGGCTCGAGTTAGCCGGATTCATAGAAGAGGTCATCCACACTGAGTGGTCGGCCAATCCTGTAATGGTCCCTAAAAAGGACACCACTGATTGAAGGATGTCTGTTGATTATACTGCCTTGAACAAGGCTTGTCCCAAAGATCCATTCGCTCTGCCTAGGATTGATCAAGTTATTGATTCTATGGTAGGCTCGGAACTCCTATGATTTCTCGATGCATATTCCGGTTATCACCAAATACGGATGAAGGAATCCGACAAAGTCAAAACTTCATTCATAACCCCCTTCGGAACCTTCTGTTTTGTTACGATGCCCTTTGGGCTAAAGAACGTAGGAGCTACGTACCAACGCATAATGCAGCGTTGCCTCCACGATCAAATCGGATGCAATGTACATGCATATGTGGATGATATTGCGGTGATGTCCAAAAACAAAGAAACCCTAATTTCCGACTTGGAGGAAATGTTCGCCAATATACGAAAATAAAACATAATGCTTAACCCGAAGAAGTGCTTCTTTGGAATCCCAGCCAAAAAATTGTTAGGTTTTATCGTGTCTTAAAGAGGCATAGAGGTAAACCGAGACAAAATCAAGGCTATACTAAATATTTCCAGGCCAACTCGCCTGAAGGACATTCAGAGACTAACTAGTTGCATTGCCGTAGTCAGTCGGTTTGTAAGCCGACTCGGAGAAAGAGCCGCACCACTATACAAGCTCCTGAAAAAGACAAAGAAATTCGTTTGGACTGACGAAGCTGAAGCTACACTACAAGACCTGAAAGAAGTACTCTCATCTACTCCCATCCTCGCAGCACCAGAGCCACAGGAACCGATGTTGCTCTATCTCGCTGGGAAAAACAAAGTCGTCAGTATCGTCATGGTGGTGGAGAGACCGGAGAAAAATCAGGAACACCTAGTGCAGCGTCCGACTTATTATCTCAGCGAGGTCTTAACAAAATCAAAACAGGGGTATCCGCATTATCAAAAGATGTCTTAAGGTGTGTTCTTAGCATCTCGTACGTTACAGCATTATTTTCAGGAACATCCAATTCATGTGGTGAGCACAGCTCTCATGAGAGATATAATCAACAATAGTGACGCCACAGGACGCGTCGCCAAATGAGGCATAGATCTCTCAGCTTTCGACGTTGAGTACAAACCTCGTACAACAATCAAATCCCAAATCCTCACTGACTTTGTCGTTGATTGGACAGAGACAACGGAGAATATGACCCTGCCAAAGTCGGAATATTGGACCTTGCATTTTGACGGGTCTAAAGCGCTCGGGGGCTCGGGGGATGGCGTGGTGCTCAAGTCACCCCAAGGAGATAAACTTTTGTATGTATTACAGATACACTTCACGACAACAAGAAACATTGCCGACTACGAAGCATTAATGCATGGAATCCAGATTCCTAAGGACATCGGCATCTGACGTTTAATGTGTTATGGAGATTCAGGTCTTGTTGCACAACAAGTGTCAGATATCTGTAAGGCAAACAAGCACATGGCAGCATATAGGGCTGTCGTGGATGAATTATCTAAATCGTTTGAAGGGTTTGAAGTTCAATACATCCCTCGAACATAAAATGAGGAAGCAGATGCAATATCTCGAATAGGCTCTGCCCGAAAAAAGGTCCCGGATGGCATTTTTCTAGAGCACCTCAAAGTTCCCTCTATAAAGGGAGTGGGCGAGGAATATCCGACCAGTTCCGACTCACCTTTACTAGCAGTTCTGGTTGTGATTCCCAGCTGGACTCAACCCTACCTTGATTTATTGGTAGACATAAAATTACCTAAAGACGAAGTTCTGAGCCGGTAGATCGTCCGACGAGCAAAATCCTATACTATAATTAGTGGTGAGCTCTATTAGCAGAGTGCATCTGGGGTCTTTCAGCACTGTGTATCTCCGGAAGAAGGAGTGGAAATCTTACGAGAGATCCACGAAGGCGAGTGTGGTCACCATGCTGTAGCCAAATCTTTAGTGGCAAAAGCTTTCTGATACAGTTTTTTCTGGCTTACAGCCAAGGCAGATGCCGAACAGCTGGTCAAGACGTGCAAGGGCTGCCAAAAGTACGCCAAACAAGCTCACATTCCGGTTGATCAGCTGCGAACAATACCTATAACATGGCTTTTTGCGGTCTGGGGGCTTGACATGGTAGGACCATTTAAACGGGTTCCAAGTGGATTTACACACCTTTTAGTGATGGTGGATAAGTTCACTAAATGGATTGAGGCTAAACCCATCACTAGTTGTGATGGAGCAACATCCAGAAGATTTGTTGAGGATGTTATAATCCGATACGGTTATCCGTATAGCATTATCACGGACAACGGGAGTAACTTTTCTATGGGAGAGCTTGCCGAATTCTGCAATGAACAAAATATCCGGCTTGACATTGCGTCAGTGGACAAGTCGAAAGAGCAAATGGTTTAATCCTACAAGGCCTAAAACCAAGACTCGAAGCACCACTATGGCATGCTGCGGGGGCTTGGGCAGAGGTGTTACCTTCTGTAATATGGAGTTTACGAACAACTCCAAACAGGTCAATCGGATACACACCTTTCTTCTTGGTCTATGGCGCAGAAGCAGTTCTTCCTAGTGATTTGATTCACACTTCTCCTAGAGTGGCCGCGTATATTGAAGAGGAGGCTGAAATTTCTCGACAAAATGATCTCGACTTAGTCGAAGAAGTTCACGTCGTTGCTGAAATGAGATCAACAGCCTATCAGCAGAAGTAACGCAAGTATCATAGCCAGAGAGTCAGAAACTGATCTTTCAATAAAGGCGATTTGGTTCTCCGGCTTGTATATCAAAGAAAGCACAAACTTTCCCCAATATGGGAAGGGCCATTTTTTGTTAGTCGAGTATTGTACAATGGTTCATACTACCTAACTGATATGCGGCAAATCAAAGAAAGACCTGCTACTAAGAAGAGAAAGAGAGCTACCGGATGAATTAGACAGACCATGGAATATTGCTCAGCTACGTCCCTTTTATTCTTAGTTTATTTTTCTTTGTAATCATATATTGTGTACATGTTCAATGAGAAATAAAGGCTTGGTTCCCTCAAAATCTTTCTGAGAGGTTTTTACCATCTTATTTCTGAACGATCATGTCATAGTCGAAAATCCCAGAATATTTGAAATTACTTTATGCTCATGTTTGTTCTGGTTTTGATTTCCGATTCTAAAATTGATACCTTTGGGTATAAATCTAAATTTTCTAGTATATACTTTGGTTATTTGTCTGATTGCTGGATGCAGGCATTTTCCAAGTAGTGAATTGTTGGTACTGGAAGCTGGCTTTGTTTCCAAGTTTAAACTGGTTTAGCAATTGAGCTCCGTTGCTCGGATTTTCCGTGCTGAAAGTTGGCCTGCTCACGAAAGGGACGAGGCGGAAAGCCAGATAAACAATAAGTGCAGACAAAAAATACAAGTGCTTATGCAAACATTTCAGGCACAAAATATCAAAGCCAAAAGTGCTGAATAGATAAAATAAAGCTTAGCACTAGCAAAAGTATTATACTACTTATTTACAGACCCAAATCGTTTTAGAATAACATATTGTTCTTCTGATACTCTATGATGCAGGGGAGAGGTAGGAGCTGCCGGCTCGCTGGATACATCGGCCTCGGCTTGATAACGTTCCGAGATGTTCAAGTCCAATATGGTTTGATCATCGTTGGAAAATTCAGCTGTTTCTTTGGAAGGCGGAGGCGACATGTCCAGGCGGGTGAAGAAGGGAGTGTCGTAGCTGGTCAAATCAGCTACGTGGCACCCATATCTAGCGCAGGAGTCCATGATAGCCTTGCTGTCTTGCTCCTGTCTGTCTTCGTCCACTTTGCAGTACCCTCTGGTTACTTGCCAGATTTCCATGTTTCCATGGTGGCTCATAACCAATGTGAGAGCGTTTTGCGCTGCGGTTCATGCGTAGGACATGTTCCAGTCTTGAAAAAGCTGCGGCATATCCTTGGCCTTGTCTCGCACCTCAAAACCGGACATGTTATGCAGGTCCAGAACCTTGAGAACTTCGCCAATATCATCGAGGGATTGTCGGAAGTCATGTAGCAAATCACCGACTTGGGTTAGCCGATGGGTGTGAGGTTCGGCAGAGGCTGAGTCCATCAAGTTCAAAGGACCTGCGCATATAAATGCAAAGGGCAAGTCAAGTAAAACCGGACTCTAAAAGAGTCAGAAGATGCAGATAAGTTAGAAAAAGGGAAACATACCAAAGATGACATCGTCGACTTTGGACTTTTCTTCACGAAGACTTTGGAGTTCAGCCCGGAGCGCCTCGAAAATGTCCTTTTCTCTGAATAGCTCATTGCTGAGATTCGAGATTTTCTTATCTTGAAGCGTAATCTTGTGATCGCGCTCCTCGGTGGCCATGGAGGTGGATTCGAGAATTTGAGCAATGCTCTTCTCGTGATCTGCCTTAAGCTTATCCAGCTCTTGGCGAAGTTCTTTGTTTTCAACCACCAAGGTCTTAAGATTCTCGGCCTGTTCTATCATAGCGCAGGACTGTTTTACCAGTGTTGTAACTCAAAAGAACAATAGTTCAACAAAAATTCGACAATGAAATAAAATACAAGGTTCGAGTTTTGGAATGTTTACCTTCAGCCTCATCCTTGGAAACCTTCAGTTGTGCATTTTCAAGCCGGAGAGCTTTGATCTCTTTCTGCTTGCTGCAAACATTCTTCAACAAATCCTGGTTATAGGAATATACTTTCTGTAAGTCAGAATACCCAAAGTCAGAAGTCTACTAAAGACTCAGGCTAATATTTTTACTAATATCAGCATGAGCCTCGGGGGCTACACTAGTTCATTCTTTGGCATCCTAAGGAAGCATAAAACTGGATTTGATTTTCCAGCTTCATGCTTGGGGGCTAGAGGATATGATAAGAAATAAGGAAAAATCGGGGTTGGAATTCCGACTTACATATTATTCACGAATGAGTTTGTCTAAACTCGTATTCACTTTGGTGGCAACCTTTTCGGCGAAAGTTAGAGGAATCACCGGTGCAGTTGGAAGCTCGCCGGACCTCAGCTTCTCGTCGCGAAGACGAACTTGTTCAAGAAGATAAGAGTGTTTGATATCCTATGCTTCTTGTGCTTCTTCTTCAGCAGAGAGAGTCCGGCTCTCCAGGCATTGCCGGGCCAGCCGTTGAATTTCCTCCACAGACTTCCGAGATAAGCCAAGTTTGGCAAGTCTCGGATTGTCTAGGAGATTGTCGGCAAAGTTCTCTTCCGAGGGTTCATTAATTGAAGAGGGTTCACCCTTATCCACACCTGAGTCACTCATGGTGACGTCAGTTTGAGATTCAAGGATCGCTGGCTCTGATGGTTGAGCCGGATCTTCTACAACGGTCGGAGATGGAGTAACCTCCGGCGCTGCAGAAGGCTGGGCAGGAGTCGGAGGAGCCACGGCAGGAGAAGCCAATTTGAGCTTCGACTGACGCAGGGGTTTTGAGGCAGCTCCCTTCCCCTTGCCCTTGATGAGCTGTTTAGCTCTGAGAAGATAATAGAACAAAGAACATTACATCTCAGAAGGAATTACAAGCAAAATACAAAGACCCTGTGAGGAAAGATTACCTCTTCACAATGGGCACTTCTTTGGTGCCGATGGCCAATGTCGGAGCCTTGCGTTTCCGAGGAACGACATCCGGCATTGGGACCAATTCACCCTCGTCTTGAGAAAACTCAGGAGGATATCCCTCGATAGGAGCTAACTCCGACTCGGGGAGGTCAGCAAGCTAAAAAGGAGAAGTATCTCAGTATTGCAAAGATAACATAAAGATGAGCACATAAAAAGAGTTGCTGCTGAAGTTTACCGGCACAACGGGATCTTCCGTTGTATGCATGTCCAGGGACAGCTCCAGAATTTTCCTCTCAATCCGCTCCCTTATCAGCCATCTGATTTGGCATACATAATCTTTTGGCTCTAAGGTATTGGGGATGATGCGGAGGGAATCCTTATTTGACAACATGATGGAATGCATCAGTCAATCTCCATGATTTTGAAGAGGTTGGATCCGACGTGCCACCCAACATTGAACCAAGTCGGACCCTTTCAGGCCCTTGTGCTTCATCAGATATTCGATCCACCTCTTGGCGAGAAGCAGATCGTCACTAAAAGCCGGAGCAAGCTCATCCCAGGACTCTTGGGGCGTGGAGGCTCTGTCGATGAAAGCCGGCAAAGCATGATCTTTGCCGGGAGCAGGGATATTCTTGTGATAGAAAAAAGTGGACGGCCATTGTTTGACCGACTCACTTGCCATGATCCGGGGATAAACGCACTCTCGCCTAACCAAAAAACTAATGGTACCGGTAATATAAGGGTTACCGCAGTTATGGAATTTCTCCGGACATGAAAGTAGTACCGGAAGAGAGTAAGGCTCGGCCTAATGTGGAGATACCCCTCGCACAAAGAGGCGTACGCACTCATATCTAAGATGGAGCTCGGGGGGAGATGGTGGAGATGAACTCCATAATGACTATTGACCTCGGAAAAGAAATCCGAGGGAGGAAAACTCAGACCTCTGTCAAGGTGAGTGCCGAAATGCACTCGCTCATCGTCACGGGACGGTTTCGCTGAAGCCACTCCGCCAGTCGCTGGTGCGGAGGAGCCCTTCGTCTTCAACGACACGGAGTTTGGGATCGTCGAGGACACACGAGATCCAAACCCCGCGGTAGCTCTCCTTCTCCGTCGCCGCCGTTGCCGTCACCACTAACGTCACTGCCGAATCGGAGGATGATGTAGAAGCCATTCTTTCCGGTGCGCCGGTGACCTTGGATGGGCGGCGCTGGAGGTTTTTTTTCTGGGGGCGGTGGAGCGCTAATTTTGAGGGAGGCGTAGGGAAGGAAACGGTGCTGAGAACTTGTGAAGAAGATGGTGAAAGGAATCCACACCACTTATATCCACCAGGCGCGTCAAGATTCGTGCAAACGCTATAGTAAACATGCCGCGCATCGTGGAAAGGACTGGGAAACCCCCACGCGATGATTACGTCACCTCGATCTCCACGCACGCATTGGAACGGTGCCTTGGTTCCATGAAAGGCGGACCCACCAACGGTCGTGCTGACAGGAAATGTCTGTTAGTGATGTGACTTGACCATGACTATTGTCAGGTTACATCAGAGACCAAGTTCTGGCTTAGTTTGAATTTCAAGCTAGAAACACGAATAAACGTACTCATAGGTCCGACTCATTTTTTGTGACCCGGATCGTATCTTTTGTTTTGAAGATTCAGGAACCTTCAAGATTCTGCAAGCCGAAGATCAAGCTAGATGATGATGAATCGGACTTTGGATCTTGGAGGCTTCCGGGGGCTGCTGTGAAGGAGTTATGCCCTAGAGGCAAATAATAAAGTGTATTATTTGATATATCTCCTATATGTTCATAATACGTTTCATACTTTGCTATAACTATGTTAATATGAAACGTTAATACACGTGTGGTATGTAAACAAACCGTGTCTCTAGTTACCTCTAGTAAACTAGTTCATTAGTCATGAGGATGGTCTGTGTTTCGAGACCATGGGAATTTATGCCAACTGACAATCAGGTCATGTTATTAGTTGAATAACATGATAGACAAACATCCGACTGTTATATCTTAATGAGATCTAGTTACAAAGTTCACCATTGATGATAAAACACAGAGAAACTCGCAACCCGATCCTTTGACTGTGAGGTAATGCAAATCACCATAACGGAAGAATCTTAGATGGTTATCAAGAATCATCTCATAATAGGGTGATCAAAAAGGTGCCACTCAGGTTTTCCGAAGGGATGCATGGAGGAGTACATATCAAGACCAGGATTTGTCTAGTCCGTGTAACGGACAGATACATGTGGCCATCTCGGTGACGTCGCATTGATGAAGCTTGTAAGCATGTGACTAGTTCATCGGTAACGAGATCGAACTAAGGTATGGAGATACCGAAGATCAAGTCTCGGATTAATTAGGTATCGAATGACAAAGGGAATGGGGAACGACTATCTCACGGTTCGAGCGATTGTATTCATGAAACGTACGGGGGTCACATGGCCATCTGGGTCCCTCTGTTGATCATTGATATGAGAGTGGTCTATATCATGTCCGGAGTGTTTCCGAACCAAAGGATGTCACGCTTAAGGGTAGGGACGCTTAGGGTAGATGAGGTATCGTATGAGAAATAGAGAGAGAGAAACCGGAATAGTTTTGGGTAACAACCGATGGAGATCGGAAGGTGTTCCGGAGTGAAGGAATAATATAATATGTGTATTTTAATGTTAATTGGAGAATTAATATTAAATATATATTTTATTTTATTTTTAAAGGCTCCATATTACTAATGGGCCTCACCCGAAGGGGGGCCCAATAGGGCAAGGCGCATAGGGAGTGGGGGCCGGCCGGCCTAGGGCTGGTGGGCCGCCCAGTGGGGCCCACCTAGGGCCGGTGGCTGCCCCAAGGTGGCCGGCGGGTGTGGGGATTAGTCCCACACTGCCTGGCCCTTGGGTGGTGTGCCCCCTCCCACTATATAAAGGGGCCCCCCTCCCCCTTGGAAATCACCCATTCCTCTCATTCTCTCTCTCTCTCTCATCTACTGAGGACTTCCCCGTAATATTTGGGAGGACCTCGTTGTTGAGTTCTCCACCTTCACACTACCGTCATGTGATCGGCGATCCGGCATCTACTTCTTCCGCTACTCGGCTAGATCGGAGTCCGGTTGACGTCTCATACATCGGACGTGTGACGAACTTCGGAGGCACCACACTTGGGGTGCTGCTCATCTTCATCAATATACGCCTTCCTGCGTAAGGCGTGCCTCTGTTTGCAAAGGTATGAATACTGTATTCCTTCTCCGTTACTTATGTCTACATAGTATAGATCCTGGTATTAGCATTCGAGTAGATAGAATTTTTTTGTTTTCTGCTGCGGAACCCTTCAGTGGTATCAGAGCGGGTCTATGGGTAGACATGCCGTACGGATAGAACACATAGTAATATGTGGGCATTGATTCTCTAGTTGCTACCCTCTTTAGTATTGTTGTTCATATCATGATACTGTTTGATGAAGCGGCCCCCAACCGACCTCACGTGGTGATTCACGAGACTGGTCCACAAATCAAAGTGGCTTAGGGGGCTGTCTGTCTCTCTACGGTAGTTGATATGGCATTGATACTGGAGGGCCCTAAAAAGGGAAGAAGAACGGCAATCATTGAATCCGTGTTGTGGCTCGACGTTCGTAGGTGGGAAGGGGTTCTACTGCGAAAGCCCTAAAGCGACGTAAAACATGCAATAGTTAATATAGAAGCGTCTATTTTCATTATTGCATAGGGGCAAGTATTATAACATGGCAATGACAAGTTTGTGAAACTTTGAAGCAGTTGATGATGATCATAAAGCTATAACCATGTCATAACACTTTACTTTTGAAGTATTACTTATTGTGCTAGTATAATTACTAGACGGTAGCATAATAAGATAATCCCTCGTAGTATTCCAGCTATCGAATTCCCCTTGTGTGTGCACCACCAAGAAAGTTCTTCGGTATGAGGCCGGCTGTGATGATCGGGGGTCAGACATATCTACGTTCATATACTATGGGTGCAAGCCATGTTGCACTGCGAATAAACATAAGTTAGAACTGGCAAGCCTAGCATGTACATACATGGCCTCGGAATACAAGAGACTAAAAGGTCGAGAATGAATCACATAGTTGATGTGATCGACATTAGGGAATGTCCACCTTTGATACTACACTAATGGCCGTGATGATCGGGGGAGGTGCAGGGGATAGGGATCATGTGATCACTAAACGAGTAGAGGGATGTTCGTTTAAGTGGGAGTTCCTTTATTAAAATTTGAACTCATTATTATGAAGATAGTCTAAACACTTTGCAAATCCTTTGTAGATGTCTCGCCCACCCACCTTCAACCTTAGCACTTTCCGCGAGAAGGACAAGCTGAAAACTGATGGAACCAACTTCACCGCATGGTTCCGCAATCTTAGGATCCTCCTAGTCCCCTACAAGTTGACTTATGTCATCAAGGCTGAGCTTCCGGCTAAGACTGCAGATTCCGCCTCTGAGGATGAAAAGAATGTCTGGCAGTCCAAGGCGGACGATTTCTCCCTCATCCAGAGTGGAATGCTCTATGCCATGGAGCCGGAGCTTCAAAAGCGTTTTGAGAAGATGAATGCTTTTGAGATCATTGAGGATCTCAAGGCTGTCTTTGCTCCACAGGCTCGGGCAGAGAGGTATGATGCTTCCGAGCTCTTCTTCTCTGCTAAAATGGAAGAGCACAACAGTATTAGTGAGCACGTGGTCAAAATGTCTGGCTACGTTAAGCGCCTAAACGCCCTGGATTGCAAAATCCCAGAGGAGCTCGCTATAGATAGGGTGCTGCACTCGCTGCCCCCTAGTTATAAGAGTTTTGTGATGAACTACAACATGCAAGGGATGACTAAGACCCTTGCTGAGGTGTTCGCCATGCTCAAAACTGCTGAGGTTGAAATCAAGAAGGAGCACACGGTGCTGATGGTCAACAAGACCACCAACTTTAAGAAATCGGGGCAAAAGGGAAAAGGCAAGGGTAAGAAGTCTAAGAGGGATGGCAGGTTCGCTTCCAGCACCTCAAAGACTGCCAAGCCTAGCCCTAAGCCCGGCACTTCGTGCTTCTACTACAAAGGGGATGGACACTGGAAATGCAACTGCGCCGAGTACCTTGAAGACAAGCGAGCTGGCAAGATAGCCATCCCGGAAAAAGGTATATATGATATACATGTTATTGATGTATTCCTTACGAGCGCCAGGACTAACACCTGGGTATTTGATACCGGATATGTTGCTCACATTTGTAACTCTCAGCAGGATGTGTAGAGTAGGAGGCGCCTGAGGAAGGACGAGGTAACGATGCGCGTCGGCAATGGTTTGAGAGTCGAAGTGATGGCCGTCGGCACCCTGCATCTCTATCTACCATCAGGATTATTGTTGGTTTTGAATAAATTCTATTATGTACCCGCACTGAGTATGAATATTGTGAGTGGGTCTTGCTTGTTGCAAGACCGTTATTTGTTTAATTCATGAACAAATGGTTGTTCAATTTATATGAATGATGTTTTCTATGTTCATGCTCCTGTATGTGATGGTTTATTCTTACTTGATCTTGATTATGATACACACATCCATAGTGTTGACGCTAAACGTTGTAAGCACATTGACAATAATTCCATGTACATATGGCATTGCCGTCTTGGTCATATTGGCATAAAGCACATGAAGAAGCTTCATTCAGAAGGGCTTCTTGGATCATTGGATTTTGAATCCCTTGATACATGTGAGCCATGCCTCGTGGGCAAGATGACTAGGACACCATTCTCCGGAATAGTGGAGAGAGTTGTAGACCTACTTGGGATCATACATACAGATGTATGTGGACCAATGAGTGTCTCAACACGCAATGGTTATCGTTACTTTGTTACCTTTACTGACAACTTGAGCAGATATGGATATATCTACTTAATGAAGCACAAGTCTGAAACCTTTGAAAAGTTCAAGGAATTTCAAAAAGAGGTAGAGACTCAACTTAACAAGAAAATCAAGCACCTTCGATCGGATCGAGGAGGCAAGTATTTGAGTTCTGAGTTTAACATGCACTTTAAGGACTGTGGGATTATCCGACAGCTTACACCAGCCGGAACACCACAGCGTAATGGTGTGTCAGAACGTCGTAATCGAACCCTATTGGATAGTGTACGGTCGGTGATGTCTTTAACTGATTTGTCTGTGTCTTTTTGGGGATACACGTTAGAAACCGCCGCTTTTATTTTAAACCGAGCACCTTCCAAATCCGTGGACACAACCCCATATGAGATATGGTATGGGCAGAAGCCGAAGTTGTCTTTTCTGAAAGTTTGGAGATGTGAGGCGTACGTTAAGAAACTGCAGCCTGACAAACTCGAACCCAAATCGGAAAATGCATCTTTGTAGGATATCCAAGGGAAACCATTGGATATACCTTCTACAATCAAGCCGAAGGCAAAACGCTTGTCACAAAAACTGGCACCTTTCTCGAGAAAGAGTTTCTTGCAAAAGGAGTGAGTGGAAGGAAAATTGAGTTAGATGAAATTGTTGACCCTTCTCTCCGAATTCTGAATTCCGAGTAGCGCAACAGAAGCTGTTCCGAAACCGCTCTCCAACATGGAGGAAGAGCCCCTTGATGATGATCAAAACAATGACATCGAGACTCTTGAGGTTCGTAGGTCTACAAGGGTTCGTGCCACTCCTGATTGGTATAGTAGCCTTGTGATGTCTATCATCTTAGATGAACAGGAAGAACCTGCAAACTACAAATAAGCTATGGATAGTGCTGACTCCAAGAAATGGCTAGAAGCCATGAAATCTGAAATAGGATCCATGCATGAAAACCAAGTTTGGACCTTGGTGGATCTTCTAGAGGGCCGCAAGGCCGTGGAAAATAAATGGATCTTTAAGAAAAAGACAGATGCGAATGGTAATGTAACCATTCACAAAGCTCGACTTCTCGCAAAAGGGTTTCGACAAATTCAAGGAGTTTACTACAACGAGACTTACTCTCCCGTAGTGATGCTTAAGGCTGTCAGGATTTTAATAGCAATTGTTGCACATTTATGAAATTTGGCAGATGGATGTCAAGACCACTTTCCTCAATGGTCACATTGATGAAGAGTTGTATATGATGCAACCGGAAGGTATTGTTTATCCTAAGGATGCTAGAAAGGTATGCAAGCTTCAACGATCCATTTATGGATTGAAGCAAGCATCTCGGAGCTGGAACCAATGTTTTGATCAAGTGATCAAGAGTTTTGGATTTGTCCAAAATCAACAAGAGTTCTGTGTTTACAAGAAAGCAAGTGGGAGCTCAGTTTTTTTCTTAGTAGTATATGTGGATGACATATTACTCATGGGAAACGATGTGGATCTTATGAAAAGCGTGAAAGCATATTTGATCAACCAATTTTCCATGAAGGATCTAGGTGAAGCTGCATATATATTAGGAATCAAGATCTATAGAGATAGATCAAGACACCTAATAGCATTGAGTCAGAGTACTTACATAGATAAGATTTTGAAGAGGTTCAAAATGGAAAACACCAAGAGGGGTTTTACACCTATGATGAAGAATTGCAAAATGAGTATGACTTAATGTCCTGTAACGGACGATGATAGAGAGAATATGTCTTACATCCCCTATGCTTCAGCCATAGGATCTATCATGTATGCAATGCTTAGTACCCGACCTGATGTGGCATTGGCTCTTAGTTTGACGAGCCAATATCAGAGTAATCTAGGACCGGATCACTGGGTAGCTGTGAAAAATATCCTGAAGTATCTGAGAAGAACAAAGGATATGTTCCTAATCTATGGAGGAAATGATGAAGCTTTAAACGTAACAGGTTACGTAGATGCGAGCTGGAATTCAAATCATGATGACTTGAAGTCTTAGACAGGATTTGTTTTCTTGGTGAATGGTGGGGCGGTAAGCTGGAAGAGCAAGAAGCAGCCGGTGATGGCACAATCTTCAATGGAGTCTAAATACATTGATGCAGCTGGTGTAGCGAATGAAGTTGTTTTCCTAAGGAATTTCATCATCGAACTGGGAGTTTTTCCCAATGCGCAAGACCCCGTGACGATCTATTGTGCTAACGCGGGAGCTATTGCAAATGCAAGGGAACCAAGAACTCATTCCACAGCCAAACACATCAAGCTTAGATTTCACGTCATCCGGCAGAACGTTGACGAAGGTGAAGTCAAGATTTGCAAAGTAGATACGGAACTGAATGTGGCAGATCTTCTGACGAAAGCTCTCCATCTAGACAAGCATGAACAACACCGAGATTCCATTGGTGTTAGGTTCCTGCCTATTGTAAACTAGTTTTGTTTATACTCTAGTGCAAGTGGGAGACTGAAAGAGTTATGCCCTAGAGGCAAATAATAAAGTTTATTATTTGATATATCTCCTATATGTTCATAATACGTTTCATACTGTGCTATAACTGTGTTAATACGAAACGTTAATACACGTGTGGTATGTAAACAAATTGTGTCTCTAGTTACCTCTAGTGAACTAGTTCATTGGTCATGAGGATGGTCTGTGTTTCGAGACCATGGGCATTTATGCCAACTGACAATGAGGTCATGTTATTAGTTGAATAACATGATAGACAAACATCCGACCGTTATATCTTAATGAGATCTAGTTACAAAGTTCACCATTGATGAAAAACACAGAGAACCTCGCAATCCGATCCTTTGACTGTGAGGTAATGCAAATCACCATTCCGGAAGAAGCTTAGATGGTTATCAAGAATCATCTCGTAATAGGGTGATCAAAAAGGTGCCACTCAGGTTTTCCGAAGGGATGCGTAGAGGAGTACATATCAAGACCGGGATTTGTCTAGTCCGTGTAACGGACAGATACATGTGGGCATCTCGGTGACGTTGCATTGATGAAGCTTGCAAGCATGTGACTAGGTCACGGAATGCAACGACATGAGAACGATAAAACAAGTTCATCGGTAACAAGATCGAACTAAGGTATGGAGATACTGAAGATCAAGTCTCAGATGAATTAGGTATCGAATGACAAAGGGAATGGGGAACGACTATCTCACGGTTCGAGCGATTGTATTCGTGAAACGCACGGGGGTCACATGGCCATCCATGTCCCTCTGTTGATCATTGATATGAGAGTGGTCTCTATCATGTCCAGAGTGTTTCCGAACCGAAGGATGTCACGCTTAAGGGTAGGGACGCTTAGGGTAGATGTGGTATCGTATGAGAAATAGAGAGAGAGAAACCGTAATAGTTTCGGTAACATCCGTTGGAGATCGGAAGGGGTCCATAAGGTGTTTCGGAGTGAAGGAATAATATAATATGTGTATTTGAATGTTAATTGGAGAATTAATTTTAATATATATTTTATTTTATTTTTAAAGGCTCCATATTACTAATGGGCCTCACCCGAAGGGAGGCCCAATTGGGCAAGGCGCATAGGGAGTGGAGGACGGCCGGCCTAGGGCTGGTGGGCCGCCCCAGTGGGGCCCACCTAGGGCCGAAAGCTGCCCCAAGGTGGCCGGCGGGTGTGGGGATTAGTCCCACACCGCCTGGCCCTTGTGTGGTGCGCCCCCCTCCCACTATATAAAGGGGTCCCCCCCTTGGAAATCACCCGTTCCTCTCATTCTCTCTCTCATCTACTGAGGAATTCCCCGTAATATTGGGGAGGACCTCGTGGTTGAGTTCTCCACCTTCACACTACCGTCGTCCGATCGGCGATCCAGCATCTACTTCTTCCGCTACTCGGCTGGATCGGAGTCCGATTGACGTCTCCTACACCGGACATGTGACGAACTTCGGAGGCACCACACTTGGGGTGCTGCTCATCTTCATCAATATACGCCTTCCTGCGTAAGGCGTGCCTCTGTTTGCAAAGGTATGAATATTGTATTCCTTCTCCGTTACTTATGTCTACATAGTATAGATCCTGGTATTAGTGTTCGAGTAGATAGAATTTTTTTGTTTTCTGCTACGGAACCCTTCATGCTGTTGGGGATATACTTTCCAGGTATCTCACAGTTCCTCACTGACAAAGGTGGCCTACTTCGGGTTAGAGCTTCACTTCGCGAGCGGCCCAGTCAAGGAGAAGAGACGGAGTCCCATCTGGCTACAGGAAGGCCCAGAAGGCTTACCGATATAGGCCCATAGTGTTACTTGTAGTTCAAGATGTACTATGTAACCGACTCTTAGTCGTAGCCGGATAGATCTCTCCTATAAACCCTAGGTCGGATATCTATATAAGCCGTCCTAGGGAGAGCCTTTAGGGCACCCTCACAATAGTCTACAATCTCAACTCTCACAGGCAAAACCCTTGTAACCCATATTCCGGCTCTGCCATATTACTTGATTGCTAGCAGGAGTAGGATCCGTCCAAAGCCGGCGGATTCGAACCTGGGTAAACTTGTGTGCTCACCGTCCTGGAACACCGTACGTATCACACCCCTCTCTTCCACACGCCTCAAGGACCCCCTCATGGCGTACTTGTCATCAATCCGACGACAGTTGGCACCCACCGTGGGGCAAGTGAGTTTCGGATCTGTGTACCAAACGGAATCTGCAAGACTATCATCGTCGGTCGCATCCTCTACGCCAGCGACGTCCCTCTCATCATTCTTGACGAGACATGGATTCTGGCTAGGGAGGTCGTGACTGCCTACACCATCATGTCTTTCGACGAGATTGATGTGTACATCGGATTCGCTGAACCTGCCCCACCTACCCCAACGGTGATGATAGAGGCGAAAGAAATTTCTGGGTCCCCTTTGTCCATGGAGGCGGCAGAGTTTCGGATCTTAGAAAACCCTAATCCCACCCAGCCCACACCAGTTGTGGAGATAGTGGAGAAATCCGAGCCTGAAGCAGACCTGGCGGTTCAAGTCGAATCTGGAGTGGATCTCCCTGGAGAGGCCGAATCCCAGATAGATCCACCCGCTGAAGTCAAAATCTAGGAGGATCACAGCAACAACCTTGGTTCTAGCCCTGCCAACACCGGAACAGATCAACCATTCCTGAGGCACACGTTGAGGCGTATGATGATGCAAGACATAAGCATGGATGAGGTTCTCGAGACTATCAGGATCTTCAAGGAAGCCCACGAGGAAAGCCGCAACTACCTCTGGACCCACACGTCGCACTTCATCAGGTATGTTGGATCTGGATCCGGCTCTGCCGATGCTCGAGAAAACACCGACTCAGTGCTGGAGACGATCAGAACAAACACCGATTTACCCGCATCCTCGGATGACTCGATGATGTCGGCAGATTTCCGAAAGTTCTCCGTGGAGTATGAAGAGGAGTATAACTCCAAAGCTGCAGAGGAAGGAGAAGCCATGGATGAAGGATACGAGAAAAACTCTCCCAAAGCGCAGGATGACATGGATATCAGAGATAATCCCAAGGTCCAGATGTCCGAAAGTACCGGTCAGAGCTTGACTCCGGGAAATGGACCCAAAACCGTCTTTGCTACCGGCGCTGCCTAGAAGGCAAAGAAGAAGAACAAGAAGAACAAGACCTTGGCAAAAGGTCCTGCGGCGGAGCAAGTAATTGCTGAGGAATACAAGGAAGACTCGCATGGAGCACTGATCCCAGAAGATCCCAAAGAAGAGTCGGTGGATGGACACGTGATCACTGAAGGTGCACGCAAACTCATCAATGCTGCATTAACCACACCTATTCCTGCAACTGCAGAACTTACTGCTGAAGAGCTGGACGAAAGGGCCCAAGCCCTAGAAGCGCGTCGCGAAGTACTCCTCGATGAGGCCAAAAACATTGAGGAAGAAAAGAAACTCATGGCAACTGTGGAGAAGTACATCTCTCGGCGGCATCAGAAGACCCAGAAACGTCACACTCATGATGACCAGTTCCTAGAGATTCACAAAGTCCTCTTTGGATGAGACCATGGGATGCATCGATGCGACAGCAAGGGAGACTGGGTGTATCCAACACCAGTGCAAAACACTGTTGTGGCTCAAGAAATCGACCCAGAGCAGATTCGATTGGGCATCAAACTACTTAACAAGGGTCTAGAGCAGCAGAAGGTTGCCCTGTCTAGAAGCGGAAAACTAGTCTCCCAATCTGACCAATGCCACATGAATCCGGCCTAGAATGACGGAAGACCCCAACGAGATAAACTTCCTGGCGAATCAGCCATCCTACCTTTCCACGTGAATAACCCTCATCATGAGGTAACTTTGTCATTGTCTTTTGTCTTCTTGTCCTTTTGCCCGTAAGGCTTGCCTTGATTGTAATTTGCTGCTCATACTAGGAATGGAAAGTGGCGGCTTCGCTACCACCTCAGCCGGAGGAAGTTCAACCTACCGAGGCCGAAGAGGACGATGAATCAAGGTCGACTGTGCCTGCACAGGAAATCCCTAATTCCAGCGAGGGCGGTGCTTGCAGGCGTTCCCGGAGTGAAGAATCCGACGCATCTACGCCAGAGGCACCAAAGGATACTTAGCCTAAGGTAGGCACCACCAGCCCGGTTCCTCAGTTCCTATCCGCAGCGTGGCTCTGTCGCTGCTGAAGAAGCCGAAGAAGTTGAAAGAGCCACTAGAATTGGATGGAGACTTCGACCTCGACAGGTTCGACGGGTAAGTCTCCTACTTCGCTGATGTCTTCAATTGTATGTCTTATGGGCTTCTTTCTTGTAATGTTCTTCTGGTGCTTCACTGTAGCGTGACCTCCTTGTCATCTTCTGGTGATTAGTGTCTGTTGGAGGAGACAGGAGTCGTTGACTCCAAAAACAAGGATGTGGAGGAGTCTGCGCTCTCCCCACAGATAGCGGCCAACTCTGGCGCAAATTCCTCGAGTTCTCCCAATGTGGGCAAGCACCTAGTTCTTTCCTAGACGTCAACTCAAAAAGAAACTTCGGAGTCTTTGAGTGACCATGTAAGTATTCGTAAACCTTTCACTCGCCATGTTTTGTTCGAGGTCGAACTTAATCATGATATGTGTTTGCTTCTATAGCCCATCTTGCAAGATTCTAATCACCTTGGAGAGCGAATTTCCAGCTTGGGCTAGCAGCATGCCCAGATGGATGTTGACAACCGCCAGCTTCAAAGTAAGCTTGTCAACCTGCATTGTGTTACTGAATCTATGTTTTGTCTGGGCTTGATGTGTTTCCCTTGTTCCTCAGAGGAGAACAATGACCTGCTTCGTCAGGTGACTTCCCTTGAGAAGGGTTTGCACGCGGTGGAGACCAAGCGAGATGAGGCACTCGAAGGCCTCGAGCGCCTCTAACAGGAGTCCAAGAAGCACGTGGACGACCTGCTGGCCACCACAGCCAACATAGAAAAGGGGTTCGCGTAACAAATTTTCTCTGTCGCATAAGCATTATCTGGTATGTGTTTACTCTGATATTTTTTGTTGTGCATGTATTTCACTTTTTGATCATGCTTGCTGACTTGATGGAATGTGATTCTAGATGTTGTCGGTGTTAGTTTTGACCGCCAGGCTCTGGCCCGTGGGGACGCCTTGATCGATGTTGTGACCGCGCTCGAGGATCACGGTATCTCTACTCAAGACACCCTCAAGAAGGCCAGAGCCATTCTAGGGCTCCTTTGCGAAGAGATGCTCCCCAAGGCCAAGCTAATTGAAGATCTTGATGGCTTAGTCGAGACCTTCACGGGTGGCATGCCTGTGGACTTCAAGAACGCACAGAAGGGATCCGGTGGATCCTTGGGGTTGGCGATGGCACAGGCCTGTGGCACCAATCTGGACGTCAGCCGGATAACTTCCAGGATGCCAACGACCGCGGAGGGCTAGGAGGTAGTTTTCACTCCCTTTGCTACTAGTTGTCATAAATATGGGCCACGGCTCATAGAGACACTCGCGAAGTACTCTGTGGAGCGAAAACAGCTAAAGGCGGTGAGGGCCACACTGTTAGGGGCCACCGCAGCGCGGGCTACGGCGTCAGGGGCCACCACCACGAAGGCCACGGCTTTGGAGGCCACAGCAGAGAAAACTGCGGCTTTAGGGGCCACCACGGAGTCGTCAAAGCCTGTGGGTGCTGGAGTGTAGGCGTAGTCGTCCTCATTGCTTTGTTTTGTAGTGTCGCTGAAACTTGGTCTTGGCTTTGAACAATTTATGTGGGGGTGCCTCTATTAAAACTTGGTGTTATTCTAAATGTATAAATTATCTCTGTTCTTGCGCCATTTGAATTCTGTGTGTAGTGTATCTTATTCTTCCAATTTTCTACTTGGTTAGGGCCCTTCGAGCGGTTCGCAATATGTGCCTTCCACTGATGCGCCTAGCGAACCCTACTTTGGTGAACCTGTGGTGCAGCCACGTTTGAAGCTGGAGGAGCTATCGCTTTTGTCTCTATTGCGCGACCATGTGAAGCACTTAGAGTGAGAAGCACCGGTCATCCGCAGTAATGCTGATGTATGGAGGTTGAAGGCAGAGAAAGGAGCAGGAAGCTTATCTTCTTGGCGAGGTGGCCCAAATCAATGAGTAGTTGCAATGTGGGTGTTTCTTTGACTTTGTTGCTACAGCGTGCTTGTGTTGTTTTTTCTGGTGGCTGGTGCCTTTATGTTGTTTTCTTTTGTAGATATCAGTCTCATTCCACAGGAAGAGAGGGATCACATCAGCATTCGACTAAGCTGTTTGACTCGGGATCAGCTAGAAGCTGGTGCATTCTTTTGGACTGATCGGGATCGTGCGATCACGTTGGAGACGTTGCATGATCGCATGTCGCAAGTGCGTCATTTTCTGAAGAAAGCGCAGTCGTGCCTAAAGCATATCTTCCAGGCAATATTTCCGTTGGATGTCGCATCCTCAAGCATGCTGGCTCTGATGCGGAAGTTTCAGAGTGCTAATGCAATACGCGAGTGCGTGCACCAAGAGCTTGTTGAGGATACCAAGGCTGCGTTGGTGCTTGTGCACATGCAGCGACCTAACGTAGACCTTGATTCTATTACTGTAGGACCATCGACGCCTCCGGCAGGGATGGCTTTGAACATGGTGCCCCATTATCGAGCGGTTGATCGGCCAGCGGAAGACATCATGAACTTGTTCAACGAGCGCATCAATTTTCTTCTTTCATGTCAGTAGAATAGTTATTACAATGCACATGATGTATAAGTGTTGTAAAATTTGTATAGTTGTTTCAACTGGGTATTGATACCCATGTTTGTATGTAAAGTTGTTAGCTTATTTGTTCTGTGAGTGTGCAGTTCCTTTTCGTTAGCCTGACACTTGCGGATCTCATCGCCTTGCTAGACTATTAGTTTTGTTGCAATTGGGTTGGTTTTATCAACAGTTCGATTGGCAGTTTTGTCAGCTACCCGGGTCATTGCTTTGTGAGTTTGTATGTGTGACGAGGCCGTTAGGGAGGTGCAACCCCCAAGTGCAGAAGATAGTAATGAAAGTAAATGTGACAAGACACATGGTTGGAGGAACTTAGCTTTATTTATTTGTAGAATATCAAGAGGTACAATGTTTGGCTAAGTAGCCTGGCTGAGTAGACTTATTATAAATTAAAAACATCTAGGGGTAGAATCATCATAGTTGCACGATGTTCCATGGGTTGGAGTATGTGACTCCACTCTCTACGTCCTTTAGGCGATAGGCGCCACCTAGGATTACTTCGGTAATCACATAGGGTCACTCCTAGGGGGACTCGAGCTTGAGGTGTCCTTTGTGCTTTAGTCGCAGGACGAGGTCTCCTTCGACGAAGGATCTTGGGCGCAGCCGTTGGCTATGGTACTTGTGGAGGCTCTACTAGTAAATTGTTGGTCGTGCTGCCGCGATCTCACGTGCTTCATCGAGGAGGTCGATGGAGTCTTCGAGTGTGGCCGTAGATTCGGCCGCGCTGTATACGATGATGACCCTTGGGGCCTTGTAGCACACTTCGACAGCTAGTATTGCCTCGGCACCATGTACCATGAAGAACAGGGTGTAGCCTATGGCATTGTTTGGAGTTGTGCGTAGACTCCATAGTACTAATGGCAGCTCCTCAGCCCAACACACAGCTGCTCGTTCAAGTGGTCGGAGGAGTCTTTTCTTGATGCCACTGCATATGAGGCCGTTGGCCTTCTCGACTTGACCGTTGGTCTAGGGGTGTGCTACCGAAGCGTAGCTGATGTTGATTCCTAGGTTTTCATAGAAATCCTGGAACTCCTCGAGGTGAAGTTCGTCCCGTTGTCGGTGATGAAGCTATGTGGCACCTCGAACCTGAAGACGATGGACTCAAAGAATTTGACTGTGGTGGATCCTGTTAGGTTTGTCATTGGCATGGCCTCGATCTAGTTGGTGAACTTGTCGACTGTGACGACGAGGTAGACATATCCTTCGGGTGATGACTTTTGCAGCTTGCCGACCATGTTGAGTCCCCATTGCGCGAAGGGCCAAGCCATAGGTATTGGCCTGAATTCTGCGCCTGGTGCGTGCGGCTTATCCACGAATATTTGGCAAGCATTGCACTTCTGGACGATGTCCTTGGCATCAGGCATCACCGTTGGCCAGTAGAAACCAGATCGTAGAGCCTTGGTGACGAGGGCGCGACTCTCGGCGTGATGACCACAGGTGCCTTCGTGTATCTCAAGGAGTATGGCTCTCCTGTCACCATTGGAGATGCATCGCTGAAGGACGCTTGTAATGATTTGTTTGTACAGTTCACCATTGATAATGGTGAAGGCTTTGGAGTGTCGCGCTATGTGTCACGCATTTGTCGGGTTGTCTAGAAGCCTGTTGTTGAGTAGGTATGTGATGTACAGTTGTGTCCAAGATGGCTCGATGAGCATGACCTCCATGGGGCCTTCGAGTTCAGTTTCCTGTTCCACATTGCAGGGATCTTTGAGTTCTTGCGTGGTGCAGCCCACGAGTCCTTTGATGTGCTGGATGGTTCTTCAGGACCCTTTGGCTTGATGGAGCGCTCGCATATCTACTCCAGGAATACACCAGGTGGTACCGGCACGGAGGTGGACCCTATGTTGGCGAGCATGTCAGCCTCCTCGTTGCTTTCACAGCCTACATGGCGCAGTTCGCAGTTGTCAAAGTCTCCTTCGAGTGTGTCATAGAGGTTGTGGTAGGCGATCATGTTATGCTCAGAGCATCGCACTGGTTCATGGTTTGGTCCACCACGAGCTTGGAGTCACCGTAGATGATGAGTCGTGTTCGCCGCAGGCTTTGGCCATCCGCATTCCGTGGAGCAGGGCCTCATATTATGCCTCGTTCTTGGAGGCGCGGAACTGCATTTGCAGGACATATCTCATCTTGTCGCCCTACGGTGATGTCAAGATAACACCGACGCCAGTTCCTTCTCAACGTTTGGATCCGTCAAAGTGCATTGCCCATAGACAGGACATGTCCGGTGTATCCAGGATTTGGGTCTCCATCTAGTGAACAAGGAAGTCTAGGAGAACTTGCGACTTGATCGCCACTCGCTTCTCGTATGTAATGTCCCATGGAGATAGAACGATTCCCCAAAGAGCGACTCATCCCGTGGCATCAGGGTTGTTTAGGATGTACCCCAGTAGAGCATCATTCACCACGACGATGGGGTGCTCCTGGAAGTAGTGGCGCAGTCGCCAGGATATCATGAAGACGCCATAAGCCAACTTCTGGTAGCGTGGGTACTGCTGTTTTGTTGGCGTGAGTACCTTGTTGAGGTAGTAGACTGGGCGTTGCACTCCATGAACTTTGTTGTCTTCGGCTCGTTCTACTACCAGTACGGTACTGACCACTTGGTTGGTGGCGGAGATGTGTAATAACATTGGATCCTTTTCCCTAGGGGTCACCAGCACTGGAGAGGTGGAGAGTAAGCGCTTGACATCGTCGAATGCATCCTGTGCCTCTTCCGTCCACTCCAACTTCTCATATTTGCCGGGGAGCTGATAGAACGGTAGGGCCTTTTTGCCCATTCGACTGATGAATCGAGTGAGAACCGTGATTTGCCCAGCCAGCTGATGGACACCTTTGACGTTCTTTGGCTTCTCCATGCTAGTATGTCCTTTATCTTTTTCGGGTTCGCCTCGATTCCCTTGGAGGATATGAGGTATACGAGCAGTTGCCCAGATGGTACGCCAAAGGCACGTTTCTCCAGATTCAGCTTGATCCGGTAGCGGTCAAGGTTGTCGAAGGTCTCGCGGAGATTATCGAGTAATGTGGCTTCCTCCTAGGTTTTGACGATGATATCATTGACATAAAATTGGAAGTTCTGGCCAAGATGGTTCTTGGGGCAGGCCTGCATACACCACTGATAGGTGGCTTATGTGTTCTTCAGCCCGAAGGGCATTGTTGTGTAGAAGTAGACACCAAAGGGCATGATGAATGTTGTTTTCTCATGGTCCTCCTCCTTCATTTGATTCTGATGGTAGCCTGAGTAGGCGTCGAGGCAGTAGATGCGCTCACATCCCATGGTGGAGTAGATTATTTGGTCGATCCGCAGTAATGGAAAATGGTCCTTCGGGAAATGCTTGTTGAGGCAGGTGAAGTCCACGCAAATCTGCCGGATACCCGTGTCCTTTTTAGGAAAAAGCACAGGATTTTCTACCCAGGTGAACTCCTTGATTTCTCATATAAAGTTGGCATCCAGGAGTCTATTGACTTCCATACCGATCGCCTTTGCCCTTCGTTCTGACAGTCGATGTATCGACTGCTTGACTAGTCTGGCATTAGGATTCACGTTGAGTGAGTGCTCGGTGAATTCCCTGAGAACTCCTAGCATGTCCGCTGGACACCAGGTGAAGATCTCCTAGGGCTCATGAAGGAATTCGACGAGCGTGAGTTCCTATGTGAAACTCAAGTTTTTCGCGATGAGGGTTGTCTTGGTCAGGTCCGTCAGGTGGACCTGGAACGCCTTCGTGTGCACCGATGAGTCGAAGGACTGGGCAAATGCATTTGGCTTACAAGGAGGAGGAAGACTATTGTCTGTCGACTCCTTCAGCCTTGCTAGCTCCTCCTACATGCCAACAGATTGGGAATTCTGTTGAATTCCCTATCACAACTGTCGGACTTGGCAAAGCTTCCGCTGACGGTAATAATGTTTTTGGGTCCGGACATCTTCATCTGTAGGTAGGCGTAATGTGGCACCACCATGAACCTCGCGAACGCGACACGTCTGAGGATTGTGTGATATTGCGAGGGTCAGTCGACCACTTCGAACTCGAGGTGCTCTCGCCGGAAGTTTGTTGGCATGCTGAAGATGACGTCCAGGTTGATTTTTCCCAAGGGGTATATGCCTTTTCCTGGGAAGATGTCGTGGAACGTTGTGTCGAAGGCCTCTAGGCACGAGAGGGGGATCCACATGGCGCGCAGGGTACTGGCGAACATGAGGTTGATGCCGTTGCTGCCGTCCATGAAGATGTGGCTCATCTCGTAGCCACCGATTTGCGCCTCGAGCACCAGGGGAGAGTGGCCCAGGCGAGGTACCTGTCGCGGGTGATCGCGCTTGTCGAAGTTGATGCAGGACTCGCACCCACTGAGGTACTCATTGGTTGAGGGTGGAGAGTTTACCGCCAAATTAATTTGGCGAGTGATTGACTTTTGCACCCTATTAGATAGGCGTCCTTTTTGGATCATGCCCATATTCCCTAGAGGTCGTGGGTACTTCTCACCTCTATTATTCTGGGCCAGTGCAGCCGCAGGTGGTGGTGGTCCCGGCGGTGGCGGTGGTGCTCCGTGAGCTACAACACCTGGGGCAGCTCGGTAGCCTTGATTTATCGCATCGCGATTCATCTGGGATAGGCCTTCGTGGAGTGTGAGGAAATCGCGGCAGTCCTTTAGGATGTGGCCCAACTTCTTCTTGTTGTCGTGTTTGTCGATGTAGAAGTGGATGTTGCAAGGGCTAAATAATTTATCCTAGATCGACGTTCTAGGGGCTTCATCACGGGTACGGTGTTGCCATACTTGCATGGTTTTCTTGCTCTCACGGTAGCCACCGCTGTGGTACCCGCTATTGCGGTTGCCATCGTTGCGTTTGTCGACGTAGCCAGCCGCGACCATGTAGACTTCTTCACGGTCTTTGTAGCCGCACATTTGACGTTTTCCTGGACGGTCATGTCTATGGCCGAGGTCGTCGTCATCGTCTGAGTGGACGCGGTTATTTTTCACTGAGTCCTCTCCATCTGCCCACCTATTCGTGATTTCCATCAGGTGGTCGATTGTTTTGGGCTTTGTGCGTCCTAGCTCCTCCCTGATCTCTCTGTGGCATATGCCGTTGTTGGATGCGTTGATTGCGTGGTCCTTAGAGATATCCTCTGCGGAGTTTTTAATGATGGAGCACCTTTGTATGTAGGAGCGAAGTGATTCACCGGGTTTCTGATAGTAGGCCTTTAGCTCTTCGATTGATGCAGGCCTTTTGTAAGTGCCCTTGAAGTTTCGCACGAAGCTATAGACCAACTCTTCCTAGCTGTGGATCGACCTGCAGGGGAGGTTGTTGAGCCATACGTGGGCGGCGCCCTGTAGCTGCAGCTAGAGGCACTACATGGATGTACTCTTGTTTCCGCCATGCAGCTTGACGAAGTAAATGTGGTCCTCTAGCCAGATCTTTGGGTCTTGGAGGTCGTCGAACTTTGGGTTATCCGACGGGAGTTTGAACCCTTTCGGCATTTGTGTTTGTTGTATAGCCCTGCTGAAGCATCCAGCACCGCAGAGATCCGTTCCTTCATCATTCAACTCCATTGAGCAGGCGCTCCTGGTGCATCTTGTCGACTTTACGCTACGTGATGTCATCACGTGCGTCGTAGTCGCGATCATGTCGATGTGAGCGGCATCGTCACGATAGGGCATGCTCGTCATCGCTAGACGAGAGAGAGTAGTACCTGGCTAGAGCCTTTCTTTTCTTTGGCTCCGGCGCTGGATCTTTGGTGAGGGCAGCTTCGACCAGTCCAAGGCCAGCGATCGTAGATCGGTGCATGGCGGATCGTGGATCCCCAGCTGGTGCTTTATTGTTGAGCACGTACATGGTGGCTGTTGTCACCGTTGCTTGTGGTGTGATGGCCCAAGATATCTCGAGCTCATTGGTGAACCCCAAGAGGAAGGTATGATGAGCACAACAACAAGTTTCCCTCAGTTATGAAACCATGGTTATCGAACTGGTAGGAGCAAGGAAACACCTCCAAGTTGTTGTTGCCAACTTGGAATCCTGCACAACACAACCATAGAACTTTGCCCCCAACTTACAGTGAGGTTGTCAATCTCACCGGTTTTGCTGAAAACAAAGGATTAAACGTATTGTGTGGAAGAAAGTAAAAGCTTGCAGAAAGTAAACAGAAAGCAGTAAACAGTTGTATATTGATGGTAAAAGAAAGGACCGGGGTCCATAGTTCACTAGTGGTGGTTCTCCTTAAGATAGATGACATGTTGGGTGAACAAATTACAGCAGGGCAATTGACAAACATCGAGAAAGCATACATGCATATACTAATCATCTTAACTCCTATGAGATTTGATTGGGTATTACAACATTATACATATACCGTAATCCAACTACATCTATGACTAATAATCCACCTTCAGGTTATCAGCCGAACCCCCTACAGTATTACGTTGCAAGCAACAGATAATTGCATTATGCATTGCGTGTAAAGTAAACAATACGATTGTTCTATGAACAAAGGATTGTTGTTTTCTCCCTAGTAGAAACAACACATCTAGTACCTTAGAGATTTCTGTCACTTCCCTAGATTACTAGAGGCATGAACCCACTATCGAGCATAAATACTCTCTCTTGGAGTTGCTAGCATCTACTTGGCCAAGATATCTACTAACAACGGAGAGCATGCAAGATCACAAATAACAAAGACATGATAGAATCAATAATCAATCTGAAATAGCATCTCAATATCCATCAGATCCCTGCAAACACAACATGTAGGATTACAAATAGATGATCTTGATCATGAATGGAGCTCACAAGATCTAGACATGGTAGGACAAAGGAAAAGAACCAACCATCTAGCTACTACATGGACCCGTAGTCCAAGGATGAACTACTCACGCATAACACTTGAGGCTTGCATGATGATGAAGAAGGCCTCTAGGGTGAATTCTCCCCTCCGGTAGGGTGCCGGGAAGAGCTTTAGATCCCTCCCGATCTAGGGATAGAGATGATGGCGGCTACAGACTCTTTCGTGGAAATTTGATCGGGTACTTAGGGTTTCTATATCGGAGGCATCTTATAGGCAAAAGGGGAGGCCAAGGGGGTGCCCTAGGCGACCACACCACCCCCTGGCACGGGCCAGGCCTGGCCGCGCGGCTAGGTGGTGTGGCGGCCCTCTGGCCCCTCTCCGTCTCGTATTCTGGGTCCGTGTCCCCCTCGATGAAAAACTGACTTTGGCTTTTGTCCCGTCCAATTCCGAGAATATTCATTTTCTGACTTTCCTGGTACCAAAAACAGCAGAAAATAGGCAGCTGGCACTGTGGCATCTTGTTAATAGGTTAGTCCAAGAAAGTGTATAAAAATTACTCCAAAGTGTGGGCAAAACATAAGAAAGTAGATAAAAACCAAGCATGGAACATCAAAAATTATAGATACGTTTGCAACGTATCATGGTGTTTTCACGAGCACGCTGCCCCATGAGTCCACCATCATGAACGAGAACTCGAGGGCTCGAGTGGCCTCGTATTGCTCTTTGTTGTTGAGTTGGGCCAGTCAAGAGCCCCTTTTGGTAGCTGCATGGTCGTTGCCCGTGGAGGAGGATCCTCCGACAGAAGAGGCACTGCTCGCCGAAGGCTTGACTCATCTACAGCTCTCTTGCGTTTGTCGAGTTGAGCGCTCACCGCCTGCTAGCGTTTGTACTCCGAGATGAGTAGGTAATGATAACCCATCAACATTTGCTATGATGAGTTTTGTGGCAGGGGTTGCCCTATAGGGCCTCCCTACATTGCGCCCACTCGGCGTCATTAAGTTGGATCTCCTACTTCCCGTTGACGCGTTCGCCCTTAGGGTTGGGCTGCTTCTGATCATCCTTGACGGGGCCGATGACAGGAGGTCGACTGGTCGACCCATTGTTGGTGGGTCCGTCATTGGCATTGTCCCTTTGAGTGCCTCCATCGCTGGTGTTGATGAGGGCGCACATGTAGTGGCTAGGGAAGCTGTTGCTCGCATAGGTCTCAGATCCAGAACCATAGGCTCCATCCTCTAATGCCACATCGCCCAGATCGGACTCGCAACTTCTATTTCCATTTGTGCTCTCGGCTGATGCCGAGGCGTTGAGTTCGCTCAGGGTACCGATCGGTAGTGGGAACCATGACACAGGAGCAATCGAGGGAGCTTGCGGCTGATCAAGGAGGCAAAGCGTCCCGATCCGGCCGACCTAGAAGTGTAGGCTTCCAATCGCCAGGCCGATCCCATCGCCCACGGAGTCGAAATCTGGGTGAGTCACTTGTGCATGGACGGTGAAGTCGAAGGCACCAAAGAGGAGGCGAGTCTCCGCTACACCGGAGTCGTAGATCGCAATTGATGGGGCCGAGGAAGCCGCAACATCAGCACTCCTGTTTCCCAGAGGCGGCGCCAATTTACGAGGGGTTAACTCATCAATGGCCATCGTTGATGGACTTTGGTTCGTGGAAGTGGGGAGCGCTGGATGAATTGATCGGCTAGCAAACAAGCACACAGGTGACACAAGGTTTTAGCCAGGTTCAGGCCTCGTAGAGGACCCTACTCCTACTTGTCTGCTCTTGATTACGAGGGAGTTGACAGTTACAAGGGCATGTAGATGCAATATGGCAAGGTGTATGCAGGGGTGTGTGCAGGGGTGTGTGGATTGTCCTCCTCGCTGCCCCCTCCTAGCCTTTATATAGGGAGGATAGGTCTCAGGATAGCAGGTTGAGTCGGTTACAGATTAGGGTTTTTCCTTCAATTGTCTATCTACACTTTGACGTGTCCTTCAAGAAGTCGAACTCCCGTGGGCCACTTGAATCCTTGTTGGGCTACGTTCGCACCGTGGACTCCTTCTTGGGCTGGACCGTATAGGCTAATCTCAAGTACCTATAAGGTATTACCGATGTCATGCCTACTTGGAAAAATGATCAAGACACCTTTTGCAAAGAGCTGTGAAAGGGCATTGATGACCCACAAGTATAGGGGGTGTATCGCAGTATTTTCGATAAGTAAGAGTGTCGAACCCAACGAGGAGCAGAGGTCGTTGGCGAGTGGCTAGGAGCGGGAATTCTCTGTAAATACTTAGCAAACAGATTTTAGGGGTTTTTGATAATGCAGGTAAATAAAGTACGAGTAAATAAATGACAATAAGAATAAATGCAGCAAGTGGCCCAATCCTTTTTTAGCAAAGGACAAGCCGGTTGTATTACTTAAGATGACCAAACGTTCTCGAGGACACATGGGAATATCGTCAAGTGCTTTCGCTTCATATAGTTGATTAATCTTCTTTAGTTTGCTAAGTGTTGTGTGGGTGAACCTGTGCTAATGTACCGACCTTCCTTGGACTAATACATACTTGTGATTATATCCCTTGCAAGCATCCGCAAGTACAAGAAAGTAATTAAGGTAGAAACCTAACCACAACTTTAAACTCTAAGACCCTGACGTCCCTTGTGCAAAGGTTTCCTAACGGGGGTTCGGGTTTCTATCACTCCGGTAACCCCTACGATTAGTAGCCAAATACACAATGCATTCCCCTAAGCTTTCGCTCTGATACCACTGCTGGGCCACGTAGAGAGAAACAAAACTTTTTCCCTAACACGGAACTCCCAAGATCCAGCTCAGGTTATAGGCAACAAGATTACCGCTAGACAGGCAGATGCGGAAGTTGATGTAGCGTGTCGAAGCAGTGCCGAACGATCCCCGGACAGCCCTTCTGAATCCGACGAACTCCTTCGCTAGATCCCCTCGAGCTTCCCCCTTCTCCAGCACCGCATGTGCAATGCCTCTACCGGTATCCACACATACAGGAAGGAGCTTCGGACAGAGGACTGCTAGATCTTGTCTATCCCGAAATGGAAGTGGAGAAAGTGACGGCTAGGTCAGGGACTATCCATTGTCACTCCACTTATATACACTCCTAGTTGGGCTCAACTCTTCAGGCCCATCTAGGGCATATTCCAATCTCCATGTGGATCTAATCCACATGGGCTCCTTACCCTTAAGTGTGTGACCCTGTAGGTTCACGTACACCTGGACACGACATGAGCCACTCTTCCAAGTATCCCGTCATGGCTTTGATTCCAACTCACTTCCATGAACACTCGGTCTCAAGTCGATAGATGGTACCGGCCTCTAGCAAGGCGTGCCAACTCCCAAGTGTCGTAAAGTCCGAAGACGAACCTTCAATGTGACTTTCGTCCAAGTCCCTTTGCCTCACGATATATTTGTTAAGCTATAGGCGAGTAGTTTCCATCCCTTAAATAGCTTAACTCTCTTCTCGTACCATGATATGTGATTCACTGGACTAACTCTTAGTCCGACTCCTCAGTTAACACTTAACTGAGTAGCGCATGGCCATGCTTCCGAATCATATCACAAGAGAGGGCCCAGAGAATATCTCTCCATTACGGAGGGGAAAATCCCATCTTTGTAATCCACGTCACGCAGCTTGCTTCACAACCAACCCGAACTCTACCTTTATAACTGCCCATTTACGGAACAACGTTTGATAGAACCTAAGTTGGCGATCCACAACTCGGATCATGCAATCACCTCAGGTCAAAGGATTCCATTGCTTGAGACTGCAAATGACAACATGCTCGTTGCATCTCAACTTTGGGTCAGTCCGACTCGCTAAACTCTTTAGTCGAATCAGTGTAAGTCGGAATAGCATCTCCATGCCCATGACAAGTGGAACCGTGTCATCAGCCGACTTGCACATTGGTCTAAGTTGTGTGCCCAGCACAACCTCATCGACCAAGGACAATCTAATATGAACAATCATGAATATATAGTTCCACAACTGAATCACGCATTCAGTGATATATATTTGATGTTCATATAAGGACAACTTTACTTTATGAATACTTTGGGAAATATCATCAACCATGATTGCCTCTAGGGCATATTCCCAATAGTAGAGACACCTTTTTCTGAAGATGAGATCATACAAGTAGTGTTTGACTCATATTCAGATGGATCCCCTGTCCTTGGTGGTATTTCTATCTTGTTTTACCAAAAGTTTTGGGATGTGGTCAAAGAGGACATCATGGCCTTGTTTAAGGATTTCTTTAATGGAAAATTGGACATTTAGAGACTTAATTTTGCTATTTTGTCCTTGATTCCAAAAGAACCTAGAGCAACCTCTATGAAAAAATCCAGGCCAATAAGCCTCCTAAACTGCATCTTCAAGATTTTCTAATTACAAATAGGCTTGGAGTAATTATGAGTTTTCTAGTTGCTCCAAATCAAACAACCTTTAGAAAGGGTAGGTATATTTTAGAAAGTGTAGTGACTGCACATGAGGTGATGCACTCTGTTGTCCATGGCAAAGAGAAAGGGAATGTTTTGAAAGTAGACTACGAAAAAGCCTTTGATAAGGTTAATTTAGATTCCTTATATGATACTCTCGCCTCGAGAGGTTTAGGACCCAAGATAGCTCACTGATTCACCTAGATACAAGGAGTGGATCATTACCTGTCAAGCTAAATGGTGTGGAAGGTGACATTTCACCACCGAGAAGGAGATTCGGCAAGGAGAACTCATGTCCCCATCCTTTTTGATATAGTAGTTGATGTTTTTACTCGCATGCTGATAAAGGCAACCCCATAATGATCTTATTCAAGGTTTGTGTCCACAAGTCTTTCTTGGAGGCATTATTAGCATGCAGTACGCTGACGACATGGTCCTCTTTGTAGAGCTCAATATTGAGATAGCTAGGAATCTGAAGAGGGTTTTGATGGCAACAACTTCGTGTTTACCAACTCATTGGGACTCCAAGTGTAGAGTGTTGTAGTAAGCTTATTTTCCCCCACAAGGGTGACTCTAGGGTTTATATAAAACTCCTGAGGAATTGGCTAGAAACTTCTCATCTTTTCTTCTTCAAGAAACCTACAAAACAAAGTATTTGCCTTGTGTCCCCAATTCCACCATGTGGTTGTCAAGCACAAGGTTTCATATTAGTAAAACTGAAACAAAACTGTATATAAATAAATGTCAACAATCTATGACTAGGCAAGGAAAGTACAAACAATAAAGTAAAGTTCTTTTTGGTTTTTTTGTGTTTGCTAACAATAAATGTGATATTTTATTTTCAAATTTAACTAGTGAAGAAAATATAAAAGGCAATAAAAGTGATGGAAAGTGGTTTCTTATGATAAAAGGTAGATTAGGGTTCATGGGTTCACTTGACTACTCTCTCATAAGGTGTAGTGGACATAAACTGTTCAAAAAAGACATAATACTGATGAAACTTCATTATGTATTTGATTAGCATTCATATGGGTATCATGTCCTAATATAAATATGACGCAACACATCTCACTTATACTCCTCTAGAAGGGGAAAACTCCATGCAATCTAGAATTAAGAACAAATAGAGTATAGCCTTAGGTACTTTGACATCATGTTGAATTTCAAATATGCTACCTTAAACAAACAAGATCAACTTATCTCTCACTAAATGATTGTAACACATGCATTCACTTTCTCCCTAGTGAGGTAACAAAAGAAAGGTAAAAACCATAGTGGGTCTCGAGTTTTCTGTCACTTCCCAATAACCACCACCATGTTACTCCAAATAATACACATGTTTCTCCATACAAGTTTGATCATAACAAGTACTTAAAAACGGTGTACATAATATGCATCTACCAATACATCTTACACATAATAGAATTTCAATCTCAAATATCAAATCATAAAACAAAGATCCACCACATAGAAATTACATAGATGGCCATAATCATGTAGTGCATCTCATATGGTACTAGAACAATGATAGATCAAAGAGAGAGATCAATATACTTCCACAAACCCATATTCTAGAGGTGTACTACTCCATCATCATCATGGAAATGATGGAGATGATATTGGAAAAGTTAGAGATCCAAATAGCGGTAGATATGGCGGTGTTTCCCTCTCCAATCTTCGCTGGTTCTGGCTCTGTTTTAGTGTTTCTGTGTTTTCACTCCGCCTCCCTCGAAATCGTCTTAGGGGGTCTTTTTACAGGTGTTTTTAGATCAAGAATTTGAGTCTGAGATGAAGATGGAAGGTTGCGGAAGCTCGAGGACAGGAAGATATCTGGTGGCGCGGCACAGGGTGAGGTTCGTGCCACTTGGGCTCTTTTGGGCCACCGAGCTCCCTTCTGGTGGTTTTGGTTTTCCAGCTTCTTGTCTTCATGAAAAACATAATCCTTGAAAATCCTCGGTCCATTTAACTTTGTTAAGGTTCTTGAAAGATAAAAATACACAAAATAGGGTTTTCCTGTCCTATAGAGTTATAATCGAAATAAAGGGGATCATTGGAAAATCCCCATAGATCAATGTAAAACATGGATATAAGACTCTATAAGATGTAAATACATGGGAATATGTATCGATAAAATACATAGTTCATGTATGCATTTTATATGCATTAGGTTCTCACCTACTTCGAGCATGTCTCGGGCAGGAAAATTAACTACAATAAGAGTGAACTTGTCCCCATTAATCGGAATCTTGATGAGGCATATTCCATCAAGAATACTTTTGAATGTGTAATTGGTTTCTTCCCCATTAAATACTTAGGTCTTCCGCTTAAATATGATAAACTCCATGAGGGAAGATTTACAGCCTTTAATCAATAAGATCTTGAAAAGAATAGCAGAGTGGAGGCGTAAATTACTCTCTTATGCATCTAGGATCATTTTGATCAAAACCTAACTTGCCAGCATCCCCATTTACCTTCTTTCCTTTTTCAAGTTCCCCAAGTGGGAATTAGATTTGATCAAATCCAAGATGGAAATTTGTCTATGGAATGACTATTGGAAACATATGCCCTACTAGCAAATAATAAAGATAGTTTATGGTCATATTTCAAATGTTCATAATAGGTTTTATACCATGTTATAACTATACTAAGTGGAAACATTAGTACATGTGTGGTATGTAAACAAACCAAGTCCCTAGTAGCCTCTATTCAACTAGTCCATTGGTCAACTGATGATCAAGGTTTCCCGATCATGGACATTTATGTCAGTTGACAATTGGTCATGTCATTAGATGAATAATGTGATGGACACAAACCCAACTCAAAGTATTGCAAGGAGATCAGTCACAATGTTCAACATTGCGATGACTAGCAAAACATAGTAACCCACTCCTTTAACCATAAGATCATATATAATCACCATTACTGGAGGCAACCTTGATGCTACCAAACGTCACTCCATAAAAAGGTGATCATAAAAGTACTACTCAGGTTTTCTAAAAGGATGTGTAGAGGAGTATGAATCAAGATCGGGCTTTTTTCGTCTGCGTGACAAATAGATACTATGGGCCCACTCGGTGAGGTTACATCTATAAAGTTCGCAAACGTGTGACTAGTTCACGAGGATGTGATATCACGGGAATGACTAAATGTGTTTGTCGGTAACTAGGTCAAACTAGGTATGGAGATACCAATGATCAGATCTTGGACAAACTAAATATCACATAGCAAAGGGAATGAGACTCAATGTTTCAGGTTCAAGCGATCAAGTTAAATCATGGAATGCACACGGGACATTATGGGTATCCAGATCCTGCTATTAGTCATTGATTGGAGAGCTTTCTAGATCATGTTTGTTTGTTCCCAGACAGTAAAGGTGGCACTATTAAGGGTAGTGCTGCTTAGGGATTCATTTGGGATTGACGGAGAAAAGAGAAAGAACACCGAAATTGTTCCGGAGAGGTACCGGATGTTGGGGGGATACCCCCGGGTAGGGTCACTCCGGGGTATAAAGGCCGAGTTAACCGAGGTTCGGCAAGGTCAAAGCGGATGCTGGCCGGGACACCTCAAGGCAGGCCGGATCACGGAGTAACCTGGACCAGGGGGGGGTCGCCTAACATTGTCTCAACTAACTTAAGGAGTAAGTCGGAAATGCTTGTCTAACTTGAATGCAGGAACAGGTATAGCCGGATCTACCATGATACGAGTCCCGTTTAGCTTCTAGGAGAAGGAAGGAATCTTGCTGGTCAAAAAGAAGGCCCGGTACGCACTGCATGAGCAAAGCAGACAAGGGCGGGACCACCGGGTCATGGCCGACAAGGGTGACGACGCCTATGTCGGCTGACGCAGGCGCCGCAGAGGCTCACGTAGCTAAAGCATGTGTGACGCGGGGGAAAAGCACCCCGATCGGCTTACCACTTTGGGAGGAAGCATATTCCTAGGAATATGCTTCCACGTATGCCCTAGGCAGAAACCGAGCCTCCTCTATAAAAGGGGGGCTAGGGTTTCAGTAGAAGGGGTTCCGCTATTCTGATATGGCTAAGGTTTTAGATGTGAGCTGTAGGTGAGGGTAAGAGAGCTCCTTCTTCCTCCTCTTGCCAAAACAGCTCAAAGAGCACTTGTAATCTGGGAAGCAAAGCAATATAAACTTCTGTGTGGAGAATCACTCAACTATCCCTCCCTGGATTCCCCTAGCGTGTATTAGTCCCCACCTTTAGCCTATCCATGGCATCTGCCGTGACACCACCACGACAGTTGGCGCCCACCGTGGGGCTAGCAGGACTAGCAGGGGTCAAGATACGGACGGGAAACCTCATCGCCACCAGCGAACGCATCATCTCCGGGCTCGTTCAGCGCTTTGGAGTGCTGGACTTCGTCAGTGACAATGTAGGCTGCTTCGGCACGCGCCCTCTTCCCCTCAACGGCCTCTTCGTCAAGCTCGACGCGCAGAAGGTCTACATTGCGTTGGACGTGTCTTGCGTTCATCCGCGCCACGTCGTCGAAGCGGGGGAACCACCCCTCACTGTGGCTCACGGGGCGCGTATCGCTCGCTCCCCGGACCGCGCAGAGGTGATGATGACTACACCTGGCGCGGGCGCCAGCAAGGATCAGGCGCTAGATCCAGAGGTAACGCCTAAGACACCAAGGAAAGCTAGGGGTCCTCCATTAGAGAGGCCGGAAAACGTGCTGAGGGAAGCGATGGATAGCTTGGCAAACCCGGTAGTAGCAGCAGTAGATCCGGCTCGGGCGTAGGCCGAGCTGGAAGAAACTAGGCCGAAAATACTAGAGGGCGCAAAGAAAATAGTTGCGGCTCAGCAGTCGTTGAACATGACGCTGCGTGAGTACGCAAAAGCAAACAAAGTTGATGCAGTAAAAGTAAAAGGGAGAAATCTCATGAGTGAGATGAACAGAGAGGGTGATAATGGAGTTGAGGAATCAGAAAACTGCTTGTCCGTGGGGCTGTCGAGGTCTAGTACTCCGGCCAAGAACCTCAGAGCAGCGGATGCAGCTGCGTCCGAGTTAGAGGGTCTGACGGGTGAAGCTCGTCAAAGACAACAAGATAGGGTTAACGAGCTGGTTCGGATCGCGAACAGACAGAACGAAGAGCTACTGAGAGCAAACCCGGAGAGAGCTGGAGCCTCCAAGATCGTCCATTCAGCGATGGGTAACCCGGAGAAATCTGCTGGAGCCACATTGTTGGGGGGATACCCCCGGGTAGGGTCACGCCGGGGTATAAAAGGCCGAGTTAGCTGAGGTTCGGCAAGGCCAAAGCAGATGCTGGCCGGGTCACCTCAAGGCAGGCCGAATCACGGAGTAACCCGGACCGGGGGGTGTTCACCTAACTAAGTCTCAACTGACTTAAGCAGTAAGTCGGAAGTATATGTTTACTTGTATGCAGGAACAGGGGTGCCCGGATCAGCTGTGATCCGGGTCATGTTTGGCTTCTAGGAGAAGGAAGGAATCTTGTTGGTCAAAAGGAGGGTCCGGTACGCACTGCATGAGCAAAGCAGACAAGAGCGGGACCACCGGGTCATGGCCGACAGGGGTGACGACGCCCATGTCGGCTGACACGGGAGTCGCAGAGGCTCACGTAGCTAAAGCATGTGTGACGCGGGGGAAAAAGCACCCAGGTCGGCTTGCCACTTTGGGAGGAGGCATATTCTTAGGAATATGCCTCCACGTATGTCCTAGGCAGAAACCGAGCCTCCTCTATAAATGGGGGGCTAGGGCTTCTGTAAGAGGGGTTGGTCTTTCTACTATTGAGTTTTGGCTAGGGTTTCAGGTGTGATCTGTGGGTGAGAGTAAGAGAGCTCCTTCTTCCTCCTTTCGCCAATACAGCTCTAGGAGCACTTGTAACCTTGGAAGGAAATCAATACAAACTTCTGTGTGGAGAATCACTTCACTATCCCTCCCTGGATTCCCCTAGCGTGTATTAGTCCCCACCTTTAGCATATCCATGGCATCTGTCGTGACACCACCATGACAGTTGGCACCCACCGTGGGGCTAGCGGCGCTAGCAGGGGTCAAGATCCGGACGGGAAACCTCATCGCCACCGGCGAACGCATCGTCTCCGGGCTCGTTCAGTGCTTTGGAGCACGGGATTTCGTCAGCGACAATGCAGGCTGCTTCGGCACGTGCCCTCTTCCGCGCAATGGCATCTTCGTCAAGCTCGGCGCGCACAAGGTCTACGTTGCGGTGGATGTGTCTTGCGTTCATCTGTGCCACGTCGTCGAAGTAGGCGAACCACACCTCACTGTGGCTCGCGGGACGCGTATCGCTCGCTCCCCGGACCGCGCAGAAGTGATGATGACTGCGCCTGGTGCGGGCGCAAGCAAGGATCCAGCGCCAGATCCGGAGGTAACGCCTAAGGCACCCAGGAAAGCTAGGGGTCCTCCGCTAGAGTGGCCGGAAAATGTGTTGAGAGAGACAATGGACAGCTTGCCAAACCCTGTAGTAGCAGCGGTAGATCCGGCTTGTGCATAGGCCGAGCTGGAAGAAACTAGGCAGAAAATACTAGAGAGCGCGAAGAGAATAGCCGCGGCCCAGCAGTCGTTGAATATGACGCTGCGTGAGTACGCAAAGGCAAGTGGATGCTATAAAAGTAAAGGGAAGAAATCTCATGAGCGAGATGAACAGAGAGGGTGATGCTGGAATTGAGGAATCAGAAAACTGTCTGTCCGTGAGGCTGCCAAGGTATAGTACCCCAGCAAAGAACCTCAGAGCAGCGGATGCAGCTGCATCCGAGTTGGAGGGTCTAACAGGTGAAGCCCGGCAGATACAACAAGATAGGGTTAACGAGCTGGTTCGGATTGCGAACAGGCAAAACGAGGAACTGCTCAGGCCTAACCTGGAGAGAGCTGGAGCCTCCAAGATCATCCATTCGGCGGTGGGTAACCCGGAGAAATCCGCTAGAGCCGCATCGTCTCCTCATGGTCGTCCAAGGAGAGAGGATGTGGTAACCTCGGCCAGACGGAACAAACAGATCGTCCCGTATGACCCGACGCGAGCAGGGAAAGGAAAAGAAGCGCAGAAAAATGATGATCGACGGAGCGTGAGCCGAGGCGAAGCTGGCCGAGGTAACCGCGACCAAGGCAATGCCGGTCAAGGAAACGTTGTCAACGGCAATGCTAGACAGCGAAACTCGGCTGGAGCAGGACAACCGCGGCAGCGGAATATACCAAGGCAAGAGCAAAGTGTCGGCCGAGGTATGCAACATAAAGGTGCGCCACAAGAGCAAAACCGGTACAACGACGGTGATTCGGAGATGCCAAACGCGAGATACCCAAGACCGGACTATCATGTGATAGGGTCGAGATTGGGAAGCAGAGATTTGATGCCGGATGATGCAAGGTTGAAACTAGATCGACTGTATAGGTCGGAACAGATTGAATGTCAAGGTCCACCGGGTCCAGCGTGTTTTGGACCCCGGATCATGAAGGAGCCACCAGTACCGAAATTTCAGCTGCCCAGGGGCACAAAGACGTATGACGGCAGTACCAAGCCGGAGGATTGGCTGATAAATTATGCTACAGCCGTGAAAATTGCCACAGGCAACTTGAGATGGGCAGTACGATACGTACCCTAGATGTTCGAAGGCCCGGCAAGAGTATGGCTAAACAATTTGCCATCAGGGAGCATCAACTACTGGATAGACTTTGAGGAAATGTTCATCAGCAATTTCTCGAGTACATATCAGAGGCCAAATAGGCCACAGACCCTAGCTATGTGCAAGCAAAGACCTAATGAGACAGACCGGGAGGTCTTGACCTGGTGGTGTACTGTGAGAAACTCATGTGAGGGCATGATAGAATCACAGGACATAGCGTGGTTTGCACAGGGGTGCAGATATGGAAGCGAGCTGTGGATGAAGTTGCAAAGGAAAATGCCAACTACGTTGGCAGAAATGATCCGGATTGCAGATTCCTATGCGTTGGGTGATCCGACCCAACCTAGGCTCGCGCCAAACAAGTCAAGCGATGAGTACTATCAGAGGGATGGAGCCGGATCATCTCGGAGGAATGACTACAGAGGAAAAAGGAGAGATGATAGTCCGGACCACCGATACGGTTCGCACCAAGTTGCAGCTGTGAATCAAGATCAGCTCGGAGCAGGAGGCAGCCAGCGCCAGAAAACTGGAGGGCAATGGACTCCAAGAAACGATGGCAAGAAAACTTGGACACCGGAGCAAAAGAAGCAGTGGCAAGAAAGGAAAGACCGTCCGAGGTATACTTATGAGTCGATGTTGGACCAGCCGTGTAAGTTTCACACGCCAAATCTAAACAACCCAGCGGGTCATATGACGAGGCAATGTGAGTGGATGCGCAAGATTGAACAAGGTGGTTTGGGGAATGCTCAGGCACCCCGGAATGATCAGCCTCGGCAGGAGTTACCCCGGCAGCAACTGCTCTCCGGAGCGAACACGCAACAGCTAATGTTTGCCTCCCCCTCCGCCGTGGTATGATAACAATGAGAGAAGGGATGCAGTGCATCAAGTGGAAAATCAGCATCAGCCGGATCAGAGGTACCCCGGAAATGAGGGGAGAAACGAGTACAGGGAGCACCACTAGAGCTACTGTGTGTTCACCACTGAGGAAACTGACAGAAAAAGCTTACAGCGTAGGCACATGGAGGTGAATGCAGTAATGCCCGCGGTGACGAGGTACATGCCTTGGTCCGATCAAGAAATCACCTAGAGCATCAGGGATCATCCCAAGCTCATGCCAAGCCCTGGCTCGTATGCGTTGGTACTAGATCCGACATTCATTGGATCCAGAATTAATGTTAGGTTTTCAAAGGTACTGATCGACAATGGCAGCAGCATTAACATCATGTACGCGGACACAATGCGTAAGTTGGGCATCTCAGAAAACATGCTACAGCCCACGAGGACAACTTTCCATGGTATTCTGCCTGGCATTTCTTGCGAGGCAATAGGCAAGGTCCAGATTGACGTGTTGTTCGGCACAAGAGACAACTGTCGAACCGAAAATCTGGAGTTCGAGGTGGTGAACTTAAAAAGCGCGTATCATGCGTTACTCGAAAGGCCAGCACTGAACAAGTTCATGGCAAGTTGTCATATTAGCTACTTGAAGATGAAGTTGCCCGGACCAAACGGGGTGATTACCATTGCAGGGGATTTCCAACATTCGATGGAGTGTGCGTCGGCTGGGTCGAACTTGGCCGAGTCACTGGTGATTGCGCAGGAAAAAAGGAAAATTCAAGAAGTGGAGGTTGGCAAGGCCGTGCAGCAGATGCTGGCCTAAGTCACCTCATGAAAGGCCGAATCACGGAGTAACCCGGAAGGGGTGTTCGCCTAACTATGTTCTCAACCGACTTAAGCAGTAAGTGCCAGGTATATGTTTACTTGTATGCAGGAACACGGGTGCCCGGATCAGCTGAGATTCGGGTCATTTTGGCTTCTAGGTCCAGGAAGGACTTCTTGTTGGTCAAAAGGAGGGTCCGTACTCACTGCATGTGCGAAGCAGACAAGAGCGGGACCACTCCGCCGTCATGGCCGAAGATAGTGACGACGCCCATGTCGGCTGACCGGTTGCTACCGCAGATGCTCACGTAGCTAAAGCATGTGTGACGCGGGGGAAAAAAAGCACCCCGTCGGCTTGCCACTTTGGAGGAGGCATATTCTTAGGAATATGCCTCCACGCATGTCCTAGGCAAAACCATTTCCCTCCTGTATAATCAGGGGGTTGGGGCTTCTATAAGAGGGGTTGGTCTTTTACTATTGAGTTTTTGGCTAGGGTTTCAGGTGTGATCTGTGGGTGAGAGTAAGAGACTCCTTCTTCCTCCTCTCCCAATACGCTCTAGGAGCACTTGTAACCTTGGAAGGAAATCATATACAACTTCTGTGTGGAGAATGTTTACTACCCTCCCTGGATTCCCTAGCGTGTATTAGTCCCCACCTTTAGCCTATCCATGGCATCTGCCGTGACACCACCATGACATGCATCGTCTCCTCATGGTGGTCCAAGGAGGGAAGAGGTAGTAACCTCGGGCCAGACGGAACAAACAGATCATCCGTATGACCTGACGCGGGCAGGAAAGAAAAGAAGCTCAGAAAATGATGATCGACAGAGTGTGAGCCGATGTGAAGCTGGCCGAGGTAACCGCGACCAAGCAATGCCGGTCAAGGGAACGCTGTCAACGGCAACGTCGGACAGCGAAACTCGGCAGGAGCAGGACAACCGCGGTAGCGGAATATACTAAGGCAAGAGCAAAGTGCTGGCCGAGGTATGCAACAGAGAGGTGCGCAACAAGAGCAAAACCCGTACAACAACGGTGATTCGAGATGTGAACGCGGGTACCCAAGACGGACTATCATGTGATAGGGTCAAGATTGGGAAGCAGGGATTTGATGCCGGATGATGCCAGATTGAAACTGGATCGACTATATAGGTTGGAACAATTGAATGTCAAGGTCCACCGGGTCCAGCGTGCTTGGACCCCGGATCATGAAGGAGCCACCGGTACCGAACTTCCAGTTGCCTAGGGGCACGAAGACGTATGACGGCAGCACCAAGCTGGAGGATTGGCTGATAAACTATGCTACGGCTATAAAAATTGCCACTGGCAACTTGAGATGGGCTCTACGATACGTACCCCAGATGTTGGAAGGTCCGGCAAGGGTATGGCTGAACAATTTGCCACCAGGAAGCATCAACTGCTGGATAGACTTTCGAGGAAATGTTTATCAGCAATTTCTCGAGTACATATCAGAGGCCAAATAGGCCGCAGACCCTAGCTATGTGCAAGCAAAGGCCAAATGAGACGGATTGGGAATTCTTAACCCGGTGGTGCACTGTGAGAAATTCATGTGAGGGCATGATAGAATCACAGGCCATAGCGTGGTTTGCACAAGGGTGCAGATATGGAAGCGAGCTGTGGATGAAGTTGCAAAGGAAAATTCCAACTACGTTGGCAGAGATGATCCGGATTGCAGATTCGTATGCTATGGGTGATCCAACTCAACCTAGGCTCGCATCAAACGAGTCAAACGAGGAGTACTATCCGAGGGATGGAGTCGGGTCATCTCGGAGGAATGACTACAGAGGAAAAAGGAGAGATGATAGACCAGATCATCGATACAGTTCGCAGCAAGTTGCGGCTGTGAATCAAGATCAACCCGGAGCAGGGAGCAATCAGCGCCAGAAAACTGGAGGGCAATGGACTCCGAGAAACGATGGCAAGAAAACGTGGACGCCAGAGCAAAAGAAACAGTGGCAAGAAAGGAAGGACCGTCCGAGGTACACCTATGGGTCCATGTTGGACCAGCCATGTAAGTTCACACGCCAAATCCGAGCAATCCAGCGGGTCATACGACGAGGCAATGCGAGTGGATGCGCAAGATTGAACAGGGTGGTTCGGGAATGCTCAGGCACCCCGAAATGATCAGCCTCGGCAGGAGTTACCTCGGCAGCAACTGCTCTCCGGAGCGAACACGCAACAGCTAATGTTGCCTCCCCCTCCGCCGAGGTATGATAACAATGAGAGAAGGGATGCAGTGCATCAGGTAGAAAATCAGCATCAGCCGAATCAGAGGTACCCCGGAAATGAGGGACAAATGAGTACAGGGAGCATCATCAGAGCTACTGTGTGTTCACCACTGAGGAAACTGACAGAAAAAGTTTACAGTGTAGGCATATGGAGGTGAATGCAGTGATGCCGGCAGTGATGAGGTACATGCCTTGGTCGGACCAGGAAATTACCTGGAGCATTAAGGATCATCCCAAGCTTATTCCAAGCCCTGGTTCGTATGCATTGGTGCTGGACCCGACGTTCTTTGGGCCTAGTATTAATGTTAGGTTCTCAAAGGTACTGATCGACAATGGCAGCAGCATTAACATCATGTACACGGACACAATGCGCAAGTTGGGCATCTCGGAAAACATGCTACAGCCCACGAGGACAACCTTCCATGGTATCGTGCCCGGCATTTCTTGTGAGCCCATAGGCAAGGTCCAGGTTGACGTGTTGTTCGGCACAAGAGATAACTGCCGAACTGAAAATCTAGAGTTCGAAGTGGTGAACTTAGAAAGTGTGTATCACGCGTTACTCGGAAGGCCAGCGCTGAACAAGTTCATGGCAACTTGCCATATTAGCTACTTGAAGATGAAGTTGCCCGGGCCAAACGGAGTGATTACCATTGCAGGGGATTTCCGACGTTCGATGGAGTGTGCATCGGCCGGGTCAAACTTAGCCGAGTCACTTGTGATTGCGCAGGAGAAAAGGAAAATTCAAGAGGTGGCAGCTTTGGCTCAGTCCACGCAACAGTATATGCCGGCGCTGAGTAACCCGCATGGATCTGTCTCCTTTCAAGCCACGAAAGATACCAAGAAGGTTCCAGTTGATGACATGTTCCCGGAGCGCACCATAACAATTGGTGCCAGGTTAAGTGATAAATAGGAAAGCGAGCTCGTCAGCTTCCTCCGTGAGAATCGGGACATTTTTACTTGGTCCACACAGGACTTGCAAGGTGTTCCGAGGGAGTTGGCCGAGCACTCTTTAAACGTGAGATCTGGAGCTAAGCCGGTGAAGCAACCTCTCCACCGCTTCGCCAAAGATAGGAGGAAAGTCATTGGGGATGAGATAGCTTGGTTGCTAGCTACAGGATTCATCATGGAAGTTCTTTATCCGGATTGGCTGTCTAATCTGGTGCTGGTGGAAAAGAAGAAGGATGACCCGAACGTAGCAGTGGTCTGGCGCATGTGTATCGATTACACGAACTTGAACAAGGCGTGTCCAAAAGATCCATTTCCGCTGCCAAGAATAGATCAGGTCATAGACTCAACTGCTAGATGTGAATTGTTGTCATTCATCGATGCATATTCTGGTTTCCACCACCTCTGAATCCGGATGATCAAATAAAGACTGTGTTTATTACCCCGTATGGGGCTTATTGCTATCGCACCATGCCGTTCGGATTATGTAATGCGGGGGCAACGTACCAGAGATGTATGCAAAAATATTTGCACGACCAAATAGGTCAAAATGTACAGGTGTATGTGGATGATGTGGTTATCAAGACCAAGGAAAGCAAAACGCTCCTTGACGACATCAGGCGAACGTTTGCAAACCTAAGGAGATTCCGGATGAAACTTAACCCGGAGAAATGCACCTTCGGTGTCCCGGCTGGAAAATTGCTTGGTTTTCTTGTTTCCAGTCGAGGTATCAAAGTTAACCCAACTAAAATCTGAGCCATCGAACGAATGGAACTGCCGAAGTGTCTTAACGATGTCCAGAAGTTCACAGGTTGCCTGGCCTCGTTAAGTCGGTTTGTATGTCGGTTGGGAGAGAAGGCATTGCCTCTTTACCAACTCATGAAAAAGTCAGATAAGTTCGTTTGGACACCGCAGGCCAATGAAGCCTTTTCCCACTTAAAAAGATGTTAGCCACTACACCAGTGTTGGCCTCACCACTATCAAAGGAGCCAATGTTGCTCTATATAGCCGCAACCAACCGAGTTGTAAGTGCAGTGATAGTGGTGGAGCGCGACGAGGAAGGTAAGTCGGTGCAAAGGACAATGTATTACTTGAGTGAGGTGTTGTCAGCCTCAAAGCAGAATTATCCACACTATCAAAAGGTGGCATATGGCGTGTACATGGCCGCCAAGAAACTGAAGCATTACTTTGAGGAGCACCCTATCCGGGTCATATGTGAGGCCCCCATATCCGAGATAATGAGTAACAAGGATGCGAGCGGCAGAATTGCAAAATGGGCAATTGAGCTAGCTCCTTACGCGCCGCACTATGACAGAAGAGAGGCCATCAAATCTCAAGCTGTGGCGTACTTTTTCGTGGACTGGGCCGAGGTGCAGTACAAACCACCACTTCCTGATCCGAACTATTGGCGAATGCACTTTGACGGATCAAAAACAAAAACCGGATTAGGCGCCGGAGTTTTGCTTACCTCTCCAAAAAAGGACCAACTAAAATATGTGCTGCAGATCCATTTTACGGCATCAAATAATGTCGCTGAGTATGAAGCACTTGTGCACGGGCTCAAAGTGGCAAAAGAGATTGTCATACGTCGGATCATATGCTTTGGCGACTCGGATTTGGTGGTGCAGCAAGTGTTCGGAGTGTGGGACGCACTGGATCCAAACATGGCACTGTACAGATTTCATGTGCAGAAGATATCTAGTTACTTTGAGGGATGCGAATTTCACCATGTACCCCGGGTGGAAAATGAGGCTGCCGACATCCTGTCGAAGCTCGGGTCAACCCGACAAGCAATTCCACCGGGTGTAGCATTAGAGCATCTCAGGAAACCATCCATCAGGCCATCCCCAGAATCCGAGTCAATCTATGTCCCGGAGGACATAGAATCCGGAGCTATGCCCATGGACATTGACACAGGAAGTGGTGCGCCAAACCCGGGGACTACTTCGCAAGACCCGGGGACTGCTCAGCGTGGTCTGGTAGAAGTTATGCCGGTGGATCAGATGGAGATTGATGAGGATGTATTCCCTGTGCGAGCAATACCAGCTTGGGCACTGCCTATATTTTGATTCCTGAAAGATGGAACATTACCCACTGAGGAAGTGCTGTCTAGGCAAACACAGAGGAGGGCAAAGGCCTACACGATCATTAATTCCGAACTGTACAAAAGAAGTGTGACCAATGTCCTCCAGCGATGTGTTGACCCGGAAGAAGGGCTTGACATCCTCCGAGATATACACCAAGGGGAGTGTGGACATCATGCCTCGTCCCGAGCCTTGGTAGCAAAAGCTTTCCGGCACGGATTCTACTGGCCAAATGCCTTAGAGCAAGCGGAAGATCTGGGGAGAAAATGTAATGGTTGTCAGAGGTACGCTACCAAGACACATATGCCAATGTCGGAACTCAAGACCATCCCAATCACTTGGCCATTTGCCGTATGGTGCTTGGATATGGTTGGCCTGTTCAAACCAGCAAGGGGAAATTTGACTCACATTCTGGTAATGGTGGACAAGTTTACAAAGTGGATTGAGGTGAAGCCTATAAGAAAGTGTGATGGAGTTACGACCGTAACGTTTCTCAAAGATATCATCTTGAGGTACGGTTATCCTCACGGTATCATAACTGATAATGGCACAAATTTTGCGGAAGGAGCATTTGCTCGTTTCTGCCGAGATAAGAGGATCCGGCTGGACGTAGCCTCGGTAGCCCACCCCGCATCGAACGGGCAAGTGGAAAGATCCAACGGGTTAGTATTATCCGGGATAAAACTCCGGCTCATTGAGCCGCGGCAAAGATCAGCGGGGTGCTAGATAGAAGAACTACCAGCGGTACTCTGAAGTTTAAGAACAACTCTGAATCGATCAACAGGGCTATACGCCAGTTCTTTCTGGTATATGGGGCAGAAGCTGTATTACCAGCCTGACATAGAGCATGATTCGCCTAGGGTCACCCAATACACAGAAGCCGAAGTGCAAGAAGCCCAGCAAAATGATATTGATCTGCTGGAAGAAGCGAGAGAACTGGCACTGTCCAGATCCACCATATATCAGCAAAATCTTCGACGCTATCATAGCCGGAAAGTGTGCCCCCGAGTCTTTCGGGAAGGCGATCTGGTGCTCCGGTTGGTACAACATACTACCGGAATGCATAAATTATCCCCCCCATGGGAAGGGCCATTCATTGTGAGCAAAGCATTGCACAATGATTCTTACTATCTTATAGATGCAAAGCGACAAGAGAAGAACAAGGTGGACATGTCCGGAGAGGAATCTAAGCGACCATGGAATGTAGCACTACTTCGTCCCTTCTACACTTAGCTAAGAAGTATATGTATCCAAGTCTTCTCATATGTCGGTATGTATGTCGGCAATGAGCTTATCAATGAAATGTTGGCACCTCGAGCAGTAACTCGGGGACTGCCTTAATAATGTTTGTTGTTCTTCGAGCGTTAGCTGGAATAAGTTCTTCTACGTAGCTCGGATTAGTAATGTGTGAGCACCAAAAACCCAACTCTTCGACTTGCATGCTGTTCAACAAGAATTGGCTTCATGGCAAGCAAGAGAACAAGTTTGGAATTGCGTAGCACATGAAAAACGACTAAGGAAAAGGATTTATTCGAGCCAACGGTTGTTTTTCGAACTAACCCTGTATTTATTTTTGATTTATTATGCGGTTTTATTTTTGAGCTAAGTCTAAAAGTTTCCGAGTATTGTTAAAACAATTTTTGAAGCTTGGATTCGTAAGTTGTAAAACCGAATCAAGGTAGACACGATCCAGGCCAAAAGATTGAACGAACAAGAAAAAGAAACTCGGGGACTACGCCCAAGTTAATCCGGCATAAGCACTTAGTAGCAAAATATCACATGTGTTTAGAATACAACTCCACCCGGCATACCGGGGATCTGATAAATTTTTGAGTTTTTTCGCTCAAGGAGCAGCAGGAGGAAGTTCGGCATCATGTTCACCCTCTTCGATATCCAAGGCATCGTCCTCCCTGTCCTCGTCTGAATCATCCTCAACATTCTCGACCTCTTCGTCGCCAGCGACTTCTAGGAAGCTCGGACCCTCAGTCCATTCGTGAATGGGGGCATATTCGATGAGGCTGTGGGCGCAAGCCTGGCGCCGAGCTACCCACTCCGGGTCGTCTGTCCATTTGGATCCTATGCGCAGGTGTGTGAGGAGGCTGAGATCTATCTTCTCATACCACGTCAGAATGTGGTGAAGGATGGTATCAGCCGCAGCACATCCAGGGGACTCTCTCCAGAGGTCGAGCTGAGTCTTGATTTCCGAAAGCTTTTCAGCGAGATGTGTAACTCTCTCCGGAGCGTCATCAGCGGGCCAGAACGTGTTGAAGACTCGGACTGAAACATCAAGGGTATCTTTGCCGTAGTTCTTAATGATTTCTACGCGAGAGGACAGGCTGACCAATAGGTCCTCCATGTCGAAGGGAATGCTCTCACCGTCAGGAGCGACAGGAGTACCCCACTCTCGGCGGAAATTGGCAACAGCAGCACTCGCAATAGCAGTACCCTCTGGAAAGTGGCCTAAGAAACAAGGCAAAGGACGAAGCTGAGAAAACAAGACATATGAAGTAACCCGGAGAAATAAGGCGGATAAGAGAAATGAAATTACGTGAGATGTGGCTGTGAATCCGGGTCAGTTCCTTGGTACAATCATCACTCCTCTTCCGAAGCTGATCAAGCTCAGCATTCGCCGACTTAAGTTTGACCTCGGCCTCCTGAAGAAGCTCACGGTCCTTAGCAATTTGGAGGTTGAGGCGCTCACGCTCTTTGGTGTAGTCCTGGCCAGCCTTTTTTAGCTCGGCTTGGTGTTGCGCCTTCATCTTCGCCATCTCAGCCTTGAGCCTAGAAATCTCATCGTCTTTGGTCTGGAGGAGGGTGAGCTCATCATCCTTTTTCTTCAGCTCGGCTTGATGCTGCCCTGCTTGTTCGAGAAAATGCAGCATCATATCAGGCACGGGCACACTATCTTCAAGCGATGCTGAAATAGTGTGTTGGCCCGGCGGTGCCGAGGTATGAATGTTTGCCGAGCCAAGGAGGAAAGGAGATAGAAAGCACAGTGAAGACAGACAAAAAGGACGTACCCTTGATCTGCTCCAAGTTCTTCCGCACTATCTTGTTCTCAGCCTCCACCCCAGCTGCGGAAAACGAACAATCAGATTAGTTCGGCAAAGGAGGTTGAAGGAAAATGAGGAAGTGATAAGGAAGAAACTTACCCCTTTTCTCATATTCTGCGATGAGTGCAGCCTGTTTTGCGCGTAGATTCTTGTGGGTATCCAGCAAGCGTTGGAATTCTGCACTCCGGCGGTTAGTGGTCACCTGAAAGGATTTCAAAGGCATAAGTTAGCTTGGTGCGAATTCGAAGTGTACTAAAATCCGGGCCAAGTGGAACTTAACCCGGCTCTAGGTGTGTGCATATTCGAAGTGTACTAAAATCCGGGCCAAGTGGAACTTAACCCGGCTCTAGGTGTGTGCATATTCGAAGTGTACTAAAATCTGGGCCAAGTGGAACTTAACCCGGCTCTAGGTGTGTGCATATTCGAAGTGTACTAAAATCCAGGCCAAGTGGAACTTAACCCGGCTCTAGGTGTGTGCATATTCGAAGTGCACTAAAATCCGGGCCAAGTGGAAGTTAACCCAGCTCTAGGTGTGTGCATATTCGAAGTGTACTAAAATCCGGGCCAAGTGGAACTTAACCCGGCTCTAGGTGTGTGCATATTCGAAGTTCTCATGGAGCTACGTTCGTTTTCTAAAAGAGCATCCGGCCGAGTAACAAGTTACTCCCCCGGAGGCTCGGGGACTAATGGTTATTATCTACAACTTGTAAAGGGGAAGCGACGTACCTCCATCATTCGCCCAGCGAGGTTAATTGCCTTTGCGGCAGTGTTCATCTGAGCGGAAAACTCGGCAGGGCCAAACTTCTCCGGAAGATCAGTGTCTTGAACTATCTCCGCCTTATTCCAATTCATGACAAACTCAATTAGGCTCGAAGGATATCGTTCACCGCTAGGCATATGGGGCGCCACCAAGCCCTTCGCATGCGCTTCTTTCCTTTCGATCAAGGCAAGGGCTGGGCTGGTGTGCAGAACCATTTGCTGTGCAGTCAGTTGGCTCGGCAGGCGCGTCCTTCGCTGCTAGTGTTTTCTTGGGAAGCATTGACACGAGGGTACGCTGCCTGGCTTCGACGGATGGTGGCTTGGCAGTGTCCGGAGCCTTCTTGTCCTTGGTTTGCTGGGAAGAGGAAGTTGTCGCAGCGGATTTCCCCTTAGGAGCGGCCGGAGTGGTTCCTCACCGAGGTTGAGAAGACTAGGACGAGGCAGAGGAGCTAGGCGCTGGTGCTCTTGGTGCTGGGCTTCGTGCTGCTGCTGATGTTTCTGCAGCCGGAGTTGGCGCTGGTACTGGAGTTGGGGCTGGTGCTGCAGTTGGTGTTGGCGCTGATTTGGTAGCTGGAACTGGTGTTGAGGTAGTCTCAGAGGTTGCTGGTTGCGGCAATGCCGAAGTGGTGGATGCCGCCGCCTCGGCTGAGCCAGTCTCCCCCGCTCCGAGGTTACCCTCCTCTTGACGAGGTGGAGCAGAACTCGGAGCAGCCGCAGAACCCTCTGGAATAGGGCTCAGTGGACGAGACTCATCGTCGCGGCGGGGAGAAGGGCTAGGTCGGAGGGGTGAAGAAATACTGGATCCACTTTGAGGAACCTCCACCGGAGCCCTGCGAAAGAGAACAAGGTTAGAAGAAAAATCACAACGATGCAAGGGAGAGAAAGTTACAGAAGGCAAAACAACTTACGCATCTGAGGTTTGGGCCTCCTTGGGTTTCCGAGCCCTTCGTGCTGGGGCCTTGCCTGCAGGCTTGGAGGCAGTCTTGTCCCCGGACTTCTTTCGCCTTTTAACGGGCTGAGAAGGTCCGGAGGACGAACTTGAAGTAGCCCCACGCTTCTTTTTCGGGGCCACCGGAACAGGTTCGCCCGTAGCGAGGGGAGGATCCTCGTAGATGTGACCACCGGGATGAGCTGATGGCGGAAAAGCAAAAGAAAGGGGGACAGCCTCAGCAGGTTCAATAACCTCGACATCTGAGTCATCTTCATCATCGGGCCAATCTCTAATGGAAGAGGATTTACCCGTGGGTCATTTCGTGGCCTCGGTCATTGGGAGGAACATCTCCTAGTCCGGCTCCTCCTCATCCAGAGTCTCCCGGTCCGGCGCCCACTTAAGGCTCGGATCGCTGCCGTCCTCGATGGTCTGCTGAAGAAATTGCTGAGGAAAGGAATGAACAAAAGAGTCAAAAATACAACAATAACTGACATATAATTGGTTCGGGGTAAGTTCGCAACATGAAGCTTACCACGGGAGGAAGCCTATCGCGGCAATAATGCTCTATTCCCCAAGTCCACTCAGAGGAGAAGTCCTTGTGGGTGGTGAAAAGAGCCTTAACCCGGCGATAGATCTCCGTGTTGCTCAGCTCGAAGGATGAGGTCCGGTTGGGGTTGCAGCCGAAGCTCATGTGGCACACCTTGTGGGTGCGCTTCTGGAGGGGGGAAATCCGGTTGCGCACGAAAGTGATCATAGCATCCTCGTTGCGCAGCCCGAGCTTCTTTAGCTCCGCGAACATCTTGTTGACCTGATTGGCCAAGGCAGTGGGCTTCCTAGGGATCTCATCCCACAGATCCGGATTAGGTGGACCCGGAGTGTAGGGAAGAAACCGGATCAAGTCTTCAGTGCCCGTATTCCGAACATAGAAGAAGGTCCGGGCCCATCCTTTGCAGGACTCTAACCCGGTGACCCGGGGAAAAACAGAAAACCTCCGAGGTGAAATGGAGGCTGCTCCAAATTGAGTGAGCTGTTTGTCCTCCGGATCAGTGTGGATGTTGGGAATGACATTGCGACGAAGGCCGAAGAACCGGATCCATAGCTCCTTTGTGGGCCATAGTCCGGCGTAGCCTTCGATCGTAGAAGCAAAGGCAGAAAGGGAAGTGATGGCGTTGGCTGGAAGATGGTGCGGCTGGAGCTGGTACATACGGAGCCAGTCCCGGAAAAAATCGCTCACTGGCAACCCGAAGCCCCGTTGGAAGTGGGACAAAAAGACGATGAACTCACCCGGATTGGGTGAGGGGGCAGTTCATTAGAAGGGAGACGAGTGGCGACGCCGGCAGGGATGCGCCTGGTTCGATAAAGCCAGTCAAGATCATCTTGACAGACCCATGACCCGGCCCACGCGCCGCGGTTCGCCGACGCGGCGTCCTCCTCCATCTCCTTCTCAGCAACGATGAGTTCTTCTTCCATCATCTGGTCCTCGAGGCCCTCGCTGGCGCTGGAGGCGGCGGGGGATAGTGGCCGGGATTGACGAGGACCCGTGGCGAGAGATTTGTGTCACGGTGGCGGCGACACAGAGGTGCGATGGAGAAGCGCGGCGGCGACGCTGCTATTGGGTATCACTGGTGGCGGCGCGGTCACGAGGAAGATGAAGAAAAGGGCAACGGGCAGAGGGGCGCGGAAGGAGAAATACCCTAAGGGAAGCACCCCTCCGCTATTTAACCACTCCCACCAGCGGTGCGTGGGATCGTATCCTGCGGACCCGCCACATGCATTGGCCATGTATCACCTGTCCGGACCAATCAGCGGGGAGCCACACGAAGGCCACAGAGCGGAGAGAATGCTATGACGTGACACTGTGATGCGAGAAACGAGGAGGCAGGCATGACGTGACCCGCGCACAGTGATAACTGATAATTACTATGGCGGTTACTGTGCAGGCCCTTAAAATAAGACGACGCAATGATTACCCTTCACATGGGATGGCGTACGAAAGGAGGAAACAAGACCCGGATGGAACTGTGGTAACCCGGCCAGCAAGTGAAAACTTGGAATGTGCGGAGGGAAAGTAAAACCATGAGGTCCGAGTCAAAGTGGTAACCCGGCCGGCAAGTGAAAACTTGGAATGTGCAAAGGGAACATAAATCCATATAATTCGAGGTAATGAGGTAACTCGACAATAACGACAGGAGCACAGAATAGAACCTGATGTGGCCTTAGCGGCCAAGGCAGCTAAAACCGCACCAGCTTCGGGGACTGATGTTGGGGGGATACCCCCGGATAGGGTCACGCCGGGGTATAAAAGGCCGAGTTAGCCGAGGTTCGGCAAGGCCAAAGCAGATGCTGGCCGGGTCACCTCAAGGCAGGCCGAATCACGGAGTAACCCGGACCGGGGGGTGTTCGCCTAACTAAGTCTCAACCGACTTAAGCAGTAAGTCGGAAGTATATGTTTACTTGTATGCAGGAACACGGGTGCCCGGATCAGCTGTGATTCGGGTCATGTTTGGCTTCTAGGAGAAGGAAGGAATCTTGTTGGTCAAAAGGAGGGTCCGGTACGCACTGCATGAGCGAAGCAGACAAGAGCGGGACCACCGGGTCATGGCCGACAGGGGTGACGACGCCCATGTCGGCTGACCCGGGCACCGCAGATGCTCACGTAGCTAAAGCATGTGTGACGCGGGGGAAAAAGCACCCCGGTCGGCTTGCCACTTTGGGAGGAGGCATATTCTTAGGAATATGCCTCCACGCATGTCCTAGGCAGAAACCGAGCCTCCTGTATAAATGGGGGGTTGGGGCTTCTATAAGAGGGGTTGGTCTTTCTACTATTGAGTTTTGGCTAGGGTTTCAGGTGTGATCTGTGGGTGAGAGTAAGAGAGCTCCTTCTTCCTCCTCTCGCCAATACAGCTCTAGGAGCACTTGTAACCTTGGAAGGAAATCAATACAAACTTCTGTGTGGAGAATCCCTTTACTATCCCTCCCTGGATTCCCCTAGCGTGTATTAGTCCCCACCTTTAGCCTATCCATGGCATCTGCCGTGACACCACCATGACATGCATCGTCTCCTCATGGTGGTCCAAGGAGGGAAGAGGTAGTAACCTCGGCCAGACGGAACAAACAGATCATCCCGTATGACCTGACGCGGGCAGGGAAAGGAAAAGAAGCTCAGAAAAATGATGATCGACAGAGTGTGAGCCGAGGTGAAGCTGGCCGAGGTAACCGCGACCAAGGCAATGCCGGTCAAGGGAACGCTGTCAACGGCAACGTCGGACAGCGAAACTCGGCAGGAGCAGGACAACCGCAGTAGCGGAATATACTAAGGCAAGAGCAAAGTGCTGGCCGAGGTATGCAACAGAGAGGTGCGCAACAAGAGCAAAACCCGTACAACAACGGTGATTCAGAGATGGTGAACGCGGGGTACCCAAGACTGGACTATCATGTGATAGGGTCAAGATTGGGAAGCAGGGATTTGATGCCGGATGATGCCAGATTGAAACTGGATCGACTATATAGGTTGGAACAAATTGAATGTCAAGGTCCACCGGGTCCAGCGTGCTTTGGACCCCGGATCATGAAGGAGCCACCGGTACCGAACTTCCAGTTGCCTAGGGGCACGAAGACGTATGACGGCAGCACCAAGCTGGAGGATTGGCTGATAAACTATGCTACGGCTATAAAAATTGCCACTGGCAACTTGAGATGGGCTCTACGATACGTACCCCAGATGTTGGAAGGTCCGGCAAGGGTATGGCTGAACAATTTGCCACCAGGAAGCATCAACTGCTGGATAGACTTCGAGGAAATGTTTATCAGCAATTTCTCGAGTACATATCAGAGGCCAAATAGGCCGCAGACCCTAGCTATGTGCAAGCAAAGGCCAAATGAGACGGATTGGGAATTCTTAACCCGGTGGTGCACTGTGAGAAATTCATGTGAGGGCATGATAGAATCACAGGCCATAGCGTGGTTTGCACAAGGGTGCAGATATGGAAGCGAGCTGTGGATGAAGTTGCAAAGGAAAATTCCAACTACGTTGGCAGAGATGATCCGGATTGCAGATTCGTATGCTATGGGTGATCCAACTCAACCTAGGCTCGCATCAAACGAGTCAAACGAGGAGTACTATCCGAGGGATGGAGTCGGGTCATCTCGGAGGAATGACTACAGAGGAAAAAGGAGAGATGATAGACCAGATCATCGATACAGTTCGCAGCAAGTTGCGGCTGTGAATCAAGATCAACCCGGAGCAGGGAGCAATCAGCGCCAGAAAACTGGAGGGCAATGGACTCCGAGAAACGATGGCAAGAAAACGTGGACGCCAGAGCAAAAGAAACAGTGGCAAGAAAGGAAGGACCGTCCGAGGTACACCTATGGGTCCATGTTGGACCAGCCATGTAAGTTTCACACGCCAAATCCGAGCAATCCAGCGGGTCATACGACGAGGCAATGCGAGTGGATGCGCAAGATTGAACAGGGTGGTTCGGGGAATGCTCAGGCACCCCGAAATGATCAGCCTCGGCAGGAGTTACCTCGGCAGCAACTGCTCTCCGGAGCGAACACGCAACAGCTAATGTTGCCTCCCCCTCCGCCGAGGTATGATAACAATGAGAGAAGGGATGCAGTGCATCAGGTAGAAAATCAGCATCAGCCGAATCAGAGGTACCCCGGAAATGAGGGGACAAATGAGTACAGGGAGCATCATCAGAGCTACTGTGTGTTCACCACTGAGGAAACTGACAGAAAAAGTTTACAGTGTAGGCATATGGAGGTGAATGCAGTGATGCCGGCAGTGATGAGGTACATGCCTTGGTCGGACCAGGAAATTACCTGGAGCATTAAGGATCATCCCAAGCTTATTCCAAGCCCTGGTTCGTATGCATTGGTGCTGGACCCGACGTTCTTTGGGCCTAGTATTAATGTTAGGTTCTCAAAGGTACTGATCGACAATGGCAGCAGCATTAACATCATGTACACGGACACAATGCGCAAGTTGGGCATCTCGGAAAACATGCTACAGCCCACGAGGACAACCTTCCATGGTATCGTGCCCGGCATTTCTTGTGAGCCCATAGGCAAGGTCCAGGTTGACGTGTTGTTCGGCACAAGAGATAACTGCCGAACTGAAAATCTAGAGTTCGAAGTGGTGAACTTAGAAAGTGTGTATCACGCGTTACTCGGAAGGCCAGCGCTGAACAAGTTCATGGCAACTTGCCATATTAGCTACTTGAAGATGAAGTTGCCCGGGCCAAACGGAGTGATTACCATTGCAGGGGATTTCCGACGTTCGATGGAGTGTGCATCGGCCGGGTCAAACTTAGCCGAGTCACTTGTGATTGCGCAGGAGAAAAGGAAAATTCAAGAGGTGGCAGCTTTGGCTCAGTCCACGCAACAGTATATGCCGGCGCTGAATAACCCGCATGGATCTGTCTCCTTTCAAGCCACGAAAGATACCAAGAAGGTTCCAGTTGATGACATGTTCCCGGAGCGCACCATAACAATTGGTGCCAGGTTAAGTGATAAATAGGAAAGCGAGCTCGTCAGCTTCCTCCGTGAGAATCGGGACATTTTTACTTGGTCCACACAGGACTTGCAAGGTGTTCCGAGGGAGTTGGCCGAGCACTCTTTAAACGTGAGATCTGGAGCTAAGCCGGTGAAGCAACCTCTCCACCGCTTCACCAAAGATAGGAGGAAAGTCATTGGGGATGAGATAGCTTGGTTGCTAGCTACAGGATTCATCATGGAAGTTCTTTATCCGGATTGGCTGTCTAATCTGGTGCTGGTGGAAAAGAAGAAGGATGACCCGAACGTAGCAGTGGTCTGGCGCATGTGTATCGATTACACGAACTTGAACAAGGCGTGTCCAAAAGATCCATTTCCGCTGCCAAGAATAGATCAGGTCATAGACTCAACTGCTAGATGTGAATTGTTGTCATTCATCGATGCATATTCTGGTTTCCACCACCTCTGAATCCGGATGATCAAATAAAGACTGTGTTTATTACCCCGTATGGGGCTTATTGCTATCGCACCATGCCGTTCGGATTATGTAATGCGGGGGCAACGTACCAGAGATGTATGCAAAAATATTTGCACGACCAAATAGGTCAAAATGTACAGGTGTATGTGGATGATGTGGTTATCAAGACCAAGGAAAGCAAAACGCTCCTTGACGACATCAGGCGAACGTTTGCAAACCTAAGGAGATTCCGGATGAAACTTAACCCGGAGAAATGCACCTTCGGTGTCCCGGCTGGAAAATTGCTTGGTTTTCTTGTTTCCAGTCGAGGTATCAAAGTTAACCCAACTAAAATCTGAGCCATCGAACGAATGGAACTGCCGAAGTGTCTTAACGATGTCCAGAAGTTCACAGGTTGCCTGGCCTCGTTAAGTCGGTTTGTATGTCGGTTGGGAGAGAAGGCATTGCCTCTTTACCAACTCATGAAAAAGTCAGATAAGTTCGTTTGGACACCGCAGGCCAATGAAGCCTTTGCCCACTTAAAAAAGATGTTAGCCACTACACCAGTGTTGGCCTCACCACTATCAAAGGAGCCAATGTTGCTCTATATAGCCGCAACCAACCGAGTTGTAAGTGTAGTGATAGTGGTGGAGCGCGACGAGGAAGGTAAGTCGGTGCAAAGGACAATGTATTACTTGAGTGAGGTGTTGTCAGCCTCAAAGCAGAATTATCCACACTATCAAAAGGTGGCATATGGCGTGTACATGGCCGCCAAGAAACTGAAGCATTACTTTGAGGAGCACCCTATCCGGGTCATATGTGAGGCCCCCATATCCGAGATAATGAGTAACAAGGATGCGAGCGGCAGAATTGCAAAATGGGCAATTGAGCTAGCTCCTTACGCGCCGCACTATGACAGAAGAGAGGCCATCAAATCTCAAGCTGTGGCGTACTTTTTCGTGGACTGGGCCGAGGTGCAGTACAAACCACCACTTCCTGATCCGAACTATTGGCGAATGCACTTTGACGGATCAAAAACAAAAACCGGATTAGGCGCCGGAGTTTTGCTTACCTCTCCAAAAAAGGACCAACTAAAATATGTGCTGCAGATCCATTTTACGGCATCAAATAATGTCGCTGAGTATGAAGCACTTGTGCACGGGCTCAAAGTGGCAAAAGAGATTGTCATACGTCGGATCATATGCTTTGGCGACTCGGATTTGGTGGTGCAGCAAGTGTTCGGAGTGTGGGACGCACTGGATCCAAACATGGCACTGTACAGATTTCATGTGCAGAAGATATCTAGTTACTTTGAGGGATGCGAATTTCACCATGTACCCCGGGTGGAAAATGAGGCTGCCGACATCCTGTCGAAGCTCGGGTCAACCCGACAAGCAATTCCACCGGGTGTAGCATTAGAGCATCTCAGGAAACCATCCATCAGGCCATCCCCAGAATCCGAGTCAATCTATGTCCCGGAGGACATAGAATCCGGAGCTATGCCCATGGACATTGACACAGGAAGTGGTGCGCCAAACCCGGGGACTACTTCGCAAGACCCGGGGACTGCTCAGCGTGGTCTGGTAGAAGTTATGCCGGTGGATCAGATGGAGATTGATGAGGATGTATTCCCTGTGCGAGCAATACCAGCTTGGGCACTGCCTATATTTTGATTCCTGAAAGATGGAACATTACCCACTGAGGAAGTGCTGTCTAGGCAAACACAGAGGAGGGCAAAGGCCTACACGATCATTAATTCCGAACTGTACAAAAGAAGTGTGACCAATGTCCTCCAGCGATGTGTTGACCCGGAAGAAGGGCTTGACATCCTCCGAGATATACACCAAGGGGAGTGTGGACATCATGCCTCGTCCCGAGCCTTGGTGGCAAAAGCTTTCCGGCATGGATTCTATTGGCCAAGTGCCTTAGAGGAAGCAGAAGATCTGGTGAGAAAATGTAATGGTTGTCAGAGGTATGCTTGCACATATGCCAATATCGGAACCCAAGACCATACCAATTACTTGGCCATTTGCCGTATGGTGCTTGGATATGGTTGGCCCATTCAAACCAGCAAAGGGAAATATGACTCACATTTTGGTCATGGTGGACAAGTTTACCAAGTGGATTGAAGTAAAGCCTATAAGAAAATGTGATGGAGCTACGGCCGTAACATTTCTCAAAGATATCATCTTGAGGTATGGTTATCCCCACAGTATCATAACCGATAATGGCACAAATTTTGCGGAAGGAGCATTTGCGCGTTTCTGCTAGGATAAGAGGATCCGGCTGGACGTAGCCTCGGTAGCCCACCCCGCATCGAACAGACAAGTGGAAAGATCCAACAGATTAGTATTATCCGGGATAAAAACCCGTCTCATTGAGCCGCTGCAAAGATCAGCGGGGTGCTGGATAGAAGAACTACCAGCGGTACTATGAAGTTTAAGAACAACTCTGAATCGATCAACGGGCTATACGCCATTCTTTCTGGTATATGGGGCAGAAGCTGTATTACCAGCTGACATAGAGCATGATTCGCCTAGGGTCACCCAATACACAGAAGCCGAAGTGCAAGAAGCCCAGCAAAATGATATTGATCTGCTGGAAGAAGCGAGAGAACTGGCACAGTCCAGATCCACCATATATCAGCAAAATCTCCAACGCTATCATAGCCGGAAAGTGTGCCCCCGAGTCTTTCGGGAAGGCGATCTGGTGCTCCGATTGGTACAACGTACTACTGGAATGCATAAATTATCCCCCCATGGGAAGGGCCATTCATCGTGAGCAAAGCATTGCACAATGATTCTTACTATCTTATAGATGCAAAGCCACATGAAAAGAACAAGGGGGACAGGTCCGGAGAGGAATCTAAGCGACCATGGAATGTAGCACTACTTCGTCCCTTCTACACTTAGCTAAGAAGTGTATGTATCTGAGTCGTCTCATATGTCGGTATGTATGTCGGCAATGAGCTTATCAATGAAATGTTGGCACCTCGAGCAGTAACTCGGGGCTGCCTTAGTAATGTTTGTTGTTTTCGCGCATTAGCTGGAATAAGTTGTTCTACTTAGCTCGGATTAGTAGTGTGTGAGCACCAAAAACCCAACTCTTTGACTTGCTGCTGTCCAACAAGAATTGGCTTCATGGCAAGCAAGAGAACAAGTTTGGAATTGTGTAGCACATGAAAAACGACTAAGGAAAAGAATTTATTCAAGCCGACGTTTGTTTTTCGGACTAACCCTGTATTTATTTTCAAGTTATTATGTAGTTTTATTTTTGACCTAAGTCTAAAAGTTTCCCAGTATTGTTAAAACAATTTTTGAAGCTCGGATTCGTAAGTCATAAAACCGAATCAAGGTAGACACGAACCGAGCCAAGAGATTGAACGAAGAAGAAAAAGAAACTCAGGGACTACACCCAAGTTAATCCGGCATAAGAACTTAGTAGCAAAATATCACATGTGTTTGGAATACAACTCCACCCGGCATACCGGGGATCTGATAAATTTTTGAGTTTTTTCGCTCAAGGAGCAGCAGGAGGAAGTTCGGCATGATCTTCGCCCTCTTCGATATCCGAGGCAACGTCCTCTCCGTTCTCGTCTGAATCATCCTCAACATTCTCGACCTCTTCGTCGCCAGCGACTTCCAGGAAGCTCAGAACCTCAATCCATTCGTGAATGGGGCATATTCGATGAGGTTGTGGGCACAAGCCTAGCGCCGAGCTACCCACTCCGAGTCATCGGTCCATCTGGATCCTGTGCGCAGGCGTGTAAGGAGGCTGAGATCTATCTTCTCATACCATTTAAGAATGTGGTGAAGGATGGTATCAGCTGTAGCACGTCCAGCGGACTCTCTCCAGAGGTCGAGCTGGGTCTCAATTTCCGAAAGCCTTTCAGCAAGAAGTGTGATTCTCTCCGGAGCGTCATCACCGGGCCAGAACGTGTTGGAGACTCGGACTGAAACGTCGAGGAGATCCTTGCCGTAGTTCTTGATGATTTCCACGCGAGATGACAGGCTGACCAATAGGTCCTCCATGTCTAAGGGAATGCTCTCATCGTCAGGAGCGACGGGAGTACCCCTTTCTCGGCGGAAATTGGCAACAGCAGCGCTAGCAATAGGAGTACCCTCTGGAAAGTGGCCTGAAAAACAAGGCAAAGGAAGAAGCTGAAAAACAAGACGTATGATGTTACCCGGAGAAGTATGGTGGATAAGGGAAAGGAACTTACGTGAGATGTGGCTGTGAATCCGGGTCAATTCCTTGGTGCAATCATCACCTCTCTTCCGGAGTTGCTCAAGCTCAGCGTTCGCCAAACCAAGCTGGATGCCGGACTCCTTGAGAAGGTCCTGGTCCTTGGCGATCTGGAGGTTGAGGCGCTCGCGCTCTTCTATGAAATTCTGGCCAGCCTTTTTGAGTTCGGATTGGTGCTGGGCCTTCATCTTCTCCATATCAGCCTTGAGCCTAGCAATCTCATCATCCTTGGTCCGGAGGAGGGCGAGCTCGTCATCTTTCTTCTTAAGCTCGGCTTGGTGCTGCCCTGCTTGTTCGAGAAAATGCAACATCATATCAGGCACGGGCACACTATCTTCAAGCGATGCTGAAATAGTGTGTTGGCCTGGTAGTGCCGAGGTATGAATGTTTGCCGAGCCAAGGAGGAAAGCCGATGGAAAGCACGGTAAAGACAGACAGAAAAGACTTACCCTTGATCTGCTCTAGATTTTTCCGCATGATGATGTTCTCAGCCTCCACCCCAGCTGCGAAAACCAAAGGATGAGGTTAGTTCGGCAAAGGAAGATGAAGAAAAAGGAAGTGATAAGGAAAAATTTTACCCCTTTTCTCGTATTCTGCGATGAGTGCAGCCTGTTTTGCGCGTAGATTCTTGTGGGTATCCAGCAAGCGTTGGAATTCAGCACTTCGGCGGTTGGTGGTCACCTGAAAGAGATACAAAAACTTAAGTCAGCTTGATGCATAAATCCAGGCCAAGTGGAACTTAACGCGGCTCTAGGTGTGTGCATATTCGAAGTGTACTAAAATCCGGGCCAAGTGGAACTTAACCCGGCTCTAGGTGTGTGCATATTCGAAGTGTACTAAAATCCGGGCCAAGTGGAATTTAACCCGGCTCTAGGTGTGTGCATATTCGAAGTGTACTAAAATCCGGGCCAAGTGGAACTTAAACCGGCTCTAGGTGTGTGCATATTCGAAGTTTACTAAAATCCGGGCCAAGTGGAACTTAACCCGGCTCTAGGTGTGTGCATATTCGAAGTGTACTAAAATCCGGGCCAAGTGGAACTTAACCCAGCTCTAGGTGTGTGCATATTCGAAGTATACTAAAATCCAGGCAAAGTGGAACTTAACCCGGCTCTAGGTGTGTGCATATCCGAAGTTCTCATGGAGCTACGTTAGTTTTCTAAAGAGCATCCGGCCGAGTAGCAAGTTACTCCCCCGGAGGCTCGGTGACTAATTGTTACTATCTACAGCTTGTAAAAGGGAAGTGACGTACCTCCATCATCCACCCCGCGAGGTTGATTGCCTTTGCGGCTGTGTTCATCTAGGCGGAGAATTTAGCGGGGCCGAACTTTTCCGGGAGATCATCGTTGTGGACGAACTTCGCCTGGTTCCAGTTCATGATGAACTCAATCAAGCTTGGTGGGTACCGCTCACCGGTGGGCATATGGGGCGCCACCAAGCCCTTCGCATGTGCTTCTTTCCTCTCAATCAAGGCAAGCGCTGGGCTGGTGTGCAGAACCATCTATTGTGCATCTGCTGGCTCGGCAGGGGCGTCCTTCGTTGCGGGAGATTTCTTGGAAAGCATTGATGCGAGGGTACGCTGCCCAGCCTCGACGGTGTTGGCTTGGTAGCGTCCGGAGCCTTTGTGCCCTTAGCTTGCTGAGAAGAGGAAGCCGTCGCAGCGGATTTCCCCTTAGGAGCGGTCGGGGTAGTTCCTCGCCGAGGTTGAGAAGACTCGGACGAGGCAGAGGAACTTGGCGCTGGAGCTCTTGTAGCCAGACTTGGAGCGGCTACGGGTTTTCTTGCTGCCGAGGTTGACGCTGGTACCGGAGTTGGGGCTGGTGCTGCAGTTGGTGTTGGCACTGATTTGGTAGCTGGAACTGGTGCTGAGGTAGTCTCAGAGGTTGCTAGTTGCGGCAATGCCGAGGTGGTGGATGCCGCCACCTCAGCTGGGCCAGTCTCCCCCGCTTCGAGGTTACCCTCCTCTTAACGAGGTGGAGCAGAACTCGGAGCAGCCGCAGAACCCTCTGGAATAGGGCTTAGCGGGCGTGACTCATCGTCACGAGGGGGAGAAGGGCCAGGACAGAGCGGTGAAGAGATACTGGATCCACTTTGAGGGACCTCCACCGGAGCCCTGCGAAAGAGAACAAGGTCAGAAAGAAAATTACAACGATGTAAAGAAGAGCAAGTTACAGAAGGAAAAATAACTTACGCATCCGAGGTTTGGGCCTCCTTGGGTTTCCGAGCCCTGCGTGCTAGGGCCTTGCCTGCTGGCTTGGAGGCAGTCTTGTCCCCGCATTTCTTTCGCCTCTTAGCGGGCTGAGAAGGTCCGGAGGAAGAACTGGAAGCAGCCACGCGCTTCTTCTTCGGTGCCACCGGAACAAGCTCGCCCGTAGAGAGGGGAGGATCCTCGTGGATGTGACCACCGGGGTGAGCTAATGCCAGAAAAGCATAAGAAAGAAGGACAACCTCAACAGGTTCAATCACCTCGACATCCGAGTTATCTTCATCATCGGGCCTATCTCTAATAGAAGAGGATTTACCCGTGGGTCATTTCGTGGCGTCGGTCATCGGGAGGAACATCTCCTGGTCCGGCTCTTCCTCATCCGGAATTTCTCGGTCCGGCGCCCACTGAAGGGTTGGATCGGTGCCGTCCTCGAGGGTCTACTGGAGAAATTGCTGAGGAAAAGAATGAACAAAAGAGTTAAAAACACAACAATAACCGACATGTAATTGGTCCGGGGTAAGTTTGCAACATGAAGCTTACCACGGGAGGAAGCCTATCGCGGCAATAATGCTCCATTCCCCAAGTCCACTCGGAGGAGAACTCCTTGTGGGTGGTGAAAAGAGCCTTAACCCGGCGATATATTTCCGTGTTGCTCAGCTCGAAGGAAGAGGTCCGGTTGGGGTCGCGGCCGAAGCTCATGTGGCACACCTTGTGGGTGCGCTTCTGGAGAGGGGAAATCCGGTTGCGGACGAAAGTGATTATAGCATCCTTGTTGCACAGCCCGAGCTTCTTCAGCTCCGCAAACATCTTGTTGACCTGGTTGGCCAAGGCAGTGGGCTTCCTGGGGACCTCGTCCCACAGATCCGGGTTAGGTGAACCCGGAGTATAGGGGAGCAACTGGATCAAGTCTTCAGTGCCCGTATTCCAGACATAGAAGAAGGTCCGGGCCCATCCTTTGCAGGAGTCAAGCCCGGTGACCCGGGGAAAAACGGAAAACCTCCGGGGTGAGATGGACGCAGCTCCGAACTGAGCGAGCAGCTTGTCCTCCGGATTATTTTTGATATTCGGGATGACGTTGCGACGAAGGCCGAAGAACCGGATCCACAGTTCCTTCGTGGGCCACAGTCCGGCGTAGCCTTCGATCGTAGAAGCAAAGGCAGAGAGAGGTGATAGCGTTGGCTGGAAGGTGATGCGGCTGCAACTAGTAGGTGCTGAGCCAATCCCGAAAAAATCGCTCACTGGCAGGCCGAACCCCCGTTGGAAGTGGGATAAGAACACAACGAACTCACCCGGATTGGGTAAGGGGGCCAGTTCAGCGGAGGGAAGACGAGCGGCGATGCCGGCGGGGATGCGTCGGGTCCGGTAAAGCCAGGCAAGATCATCTTGACTGACCCATGACCCAGCCCAGGCACCATGGTCCGCCGTCGCGGTGTCCTCCTCCATCTCCTGTTCGGCGACGACGAGCTCCTCCTCCGTCATCTCGTACTCACTATCCTCGCAGGCGCTAGCGGCGGCGGGGGTCAGAGGCCAGGATTGGCGAGGACCCATGGCGAAGGAATTGCGCAGCGGTGGCCGCGACGCAGAGGCACGGGGAAGTAGTGCGGCGGCGGCGCTGCTGCTAGGAGCACTGGTGGCGGCGCGGTCGCGAGGAAGACGAAGAAGAAGAGCAGCAGGCAGAGGGGCGTGGAGGGGGAAAATCCTAAGGGACGCGCCCCTCCGCTATTTAACCCCTCCCTAAAGAGGTGAGTGGGATCACACCCTACAGATGAGCCACATGGTGTGGCCGTGTATCACCTGCCTCAGCCAATCAGTGAGGGGCCACACAGAGCGCCACAGGGCAGAGGCGATCCCATGACGCGACGTGCTGATGCGGTAAACGAGGAGGCGGGCATGACATGACCCGCGTACAGTAATAACTGACAATTACTGTGGCGGTTACTGTGCAGGCCCTTAAAATGAGACAACATAATGATTACGCTCCACGTGGGTTGGTGTATGAGAGAAGGAAGCAAGGCCCGGACGGAACCATGGTAATCCGGACAGCAGGTGAGAACTTGTAATGTGCAGAGGGAAAGTAACACCACAAGATCCGAGTCAAAATGGTAACCCGGCCGGCAAGTGAAAACTTGGAACGTGCGAAGGGAACGTAAATCCATGCGATCCGAGATAAGGAACTAACTCAGAAATAACCTCCAAGACTCGAGCATAAATGAACCTGATGTGGCCTTAGCAGCCAAGGCAGCTAAGACTGCACCAGCTTCGGGGACTAATGTTGGGGGGATACCCCTGGGTAGGGTCACTCCGGGGTATAAAGGCCGAGTTAACCGAGGTTCGGCAAGGTCAAAGCGGATGCTGGCCGGGACACCTCAAGGCAGGCCGGATCACGGAGTAACCCGGACCAGGGGGTCACCTAACATTGTCTCAACCGACTTAAGGAGTAAGTCGGAAATGCTTGTCTAAATTGAATGCAAGAACAGGTATAGCCGGACTCTACCATGATCCGGGTCCTGTTTAGCTTCTAGGAGAAGGAAGGAATCTTGCTGGTCAAAAAGAAGGCCCGATACGCACTGCATGAGCAAAGCAGACAAGGGCGGGACCACCGGGTCATGGCCGACAAGGGTGACGACGCCTATGTCGGCTGACACGGGCGCCGCAGAGGCTCACGTAGCTAAAGCATGTGTGACGCGGGGGAAAAGCACCCCGGTCGGCTTACCACTTTGGGAGGAAGCATATTCCTAGGAATATGCTTCCACGTATGCCCTAGGCAGAAACCGAGCCTCCTCTATAAAAGGGGGGCTAGGGTTTCAGTAGAAGGGGTTCCGCTATTCTGATTTGGCTAAGGTTTTAGGTGTGAGCTGTAGGTGAGGGTAAGAGAGCTCCTTCTTCCTCCTCTCGCCAAAACAGCTCAAGGAGCACTTGTAATCTGGGAAGCAAAGCAATATAAACTTCTGTGTGGAGAATCACTCCACTATCCCTCCCTGGATTCCCCTAGCGTGTATTAGTCCCTACCTTTAGCCTATCCATGGCATCTGCCGTGACACCACCACGACACCGGAAGTGTTTCAGTGAAATCTGATATTGATCGGAGGGGTCCGAAAGGTGTTTCGGAGTGATAGGTATTAAATAATATATATTTAATAATAATTAAATGAATTAATATGAAAAGTATATTTTTAATTGTATTTAATGGGGCAGCCCACCTAAATGGGCCTCCGGAGAGGCCCAAGAGGGGACCACATGCCCTAGTAGGGGCCAAGGGGTGGTCGGGGCCCTAATGGGCTTGTCCCCACATGGGGCCCATGATTGGGGTTGGCCGGTGCATCTCCCCCACCTCCTCCCTTGATTATTCCCACCCGAGGACTTTGAGGGATGGAGTACCTCCCTTCCACCTATAAATAAAGGGGCACCCCTCCCCTCAAAGGCATCCTAATTTCTCTCTCTCCCTCACGTGTGGTTCCTCCATTACATGCATATGAGGAGAGATATCTCCACCATACACACATGTTGTGCTATTGGAACTTCGGTCCAGATCAATCTTTTTCTGTTGCTTCGCTGGATCGGAGTCTAGGGGACGTCTCTACACCGGATGTGTGTAGAACTTCGGATGTGCTGCATTTGCGGTGCTCAGAGCTTTGGAGCCATGGAGCTTGGAGGATGGTGCAGTTCGTCTGCACGACCTTGAGGTCGACGATGTTGTTTGTCTTCACCATCAACGTTCTCCTGAACATAAAAGCTTTTGGTATTCAAGGGTATGAATACTGAATCCCTCCGTTATTTTACATGTGTATAGAATAGATCTTGGCTAAGGTGTTTGTGTCGTTAGGAATGTTTTTGTTTTCTGCCACGGAATGCAACAGTGGTATCAGTGCCGATCTATGCGTAGATGTTTGGTACGAGTAGAACACATGTTGATTGTGTGGGCATAGATTCTCTAGTTGATATCGTCCCATGTGTACTTGTTCATATCACGGCAATGTCGGATGAAGCGCCCCGGACCGACCTTACGTGTAACCTCACGCGAGACTGGTTCCACGACTGACATATGGCTTGTACCATATAAGTGGCTAGAGGGTGTCTGTCTTTCCTACATTAGTTGATATGACAATTACAATGGACGGCCCTAGGGATGGACTTAAAGGGCCAACTAGTCAATCTATGTTATGGTTGGAAGTTCTTAGGTAGAAACGGTTCTCTTGCGAAAGCCCTAACAACTGCGTAAAACATGCAAAGATAAAGTAGAGGTGTCTAACTTTATTTTGCAGGTGTGTGTGACTTGATAGGTACTAGTAAGTTTTATGAAATTTTCTACCATCGGCTCAGAGATGCCATGGACCTTGGCGCCATGTCGGAGCGCACGATGGAGATCAAGGCGCGACGACCATGTCATGTCACATTACATTTGATGTGATTTACATTATGAAACTTATTTTGTGTGTATTAGATATACGACGGTAGTATTATAAGATGATCCCTCAAAAATAAATCCAATGTCCGTGTTCCCCTTGTGTGTGCACCACTAAGAAAGTTCCCCATTATGAGGTATGCCATGACGATCGGGTGTCAAACATATCTACATTCACATACGGTGGGTGTAAGACACGTTGCACTTCAATACACACAAGTTAGAGTTGGAGAGCCTAGCATGTAAATGCATGGCCTCGGAACAGAAGAGATCAAAAGGTCGAGCATGAGTCAGATGCTTGATGTGATTGACATTGTTGAATCTCTACCTTTGAAGTTATGCCATCGGCCATGACGATCGGGGGTGGTGTAATGAATTAGGATCATGTAATCACCAAACGACGACGAGGGGATGTTCATTTGAGTGGGAGTTATAGAAGTTTAGTTTAATTAAGCATGAACTCATATTATGAACAAAATCAAAGTGAATTTTCATGGTTCGTTGTAGCTATTGGCATCCATTTACTTCCTTGCATTTTAGCTTCAATTGAGATATTAGAACTACAGAAATTTGGATATTCAACTTTACAAAGTAGTATTGTATTGTTTGAAGTGTCAATCTAAAGTTTCAAGTAATATTGCAAACTTTTAGCAAACCTCACTTACTCCATGGAATTTAATAAGTAGGATTAAATCAAGAGTAAGAATTCTAGTGTTAGTATCTAATTACCACAATTACCTCCATAATTCTTGAAATTCAGAAGATGTTTTGGGTATTAAGGTTATCTAGGATCTGAAAAGAATTGTTTTCATAAAATATCATGTGTGGAAGATATTATATATGATTCTAAAACAATGATTAATTGTAAAGAGATAGAGTAAAATTTTCACAAGATATAAGTTCTCATATTGTATGAGGATTTGCGAAGGTTGGAGATGCTAGGCGTCCTGATCTCCCAAAAGGTTTTGGGAACTACTATTATACTCACAATTCGTCTTGATGAGCTATAGTAGCTTGATCATGAAAGTTGTCATGATAGGATGAATGAAGAGGCGTAGGTAAAATGTTTACTACACTAAAAGATTACTAAAGATGGAATTTGGAAGAATAACAAACATTTGATGATGGTGATCTACATCAAAGTTAAGGTCCAGGGGAATTAGTGTTTGACTAATACACTTTGGACTATGTTTGATGAGAATGACGCTACTATTGATGTTGATATATTCTTATAAAAGGAAAGGAAATGCTGAAAGAGGATTTGAAAATGATTTGGTAGAAAAAAATGAGCTGGAAATGTCCAGCTCATGTATATACATGATATACATGTTGTGGGTGTATTCGTTGCTTGTTAAATAGTGTGGTTCTTCGGTATTGGATACTAGATTGGTTGGTATAAACTGTAATATGGAACAACACAATACAAGAACTACAATGGCCCTAGTAACACGCAAAAGAATACGGTATGATACTCGTCGAAAAACAAATAAAGTGTTATTGTGTTTCTAGTTGGTATCAAACCTGTCCTTCCATAATTGTTATTTGGTTTTGGCATTTTGAGAATAGTAATTGTTCAAATTATCACCATATTCATAAAGGATTATTGGGACCTTATAAATCTTAATTGGAGAAACTACATCCATAATTATGGTGCTAAATTGTCATAAGACAAATGATTATAAGTAACACTACCGTTTAAATCATATTGGAAATGAAACATGAAGAAACTCCATGTTGATGGGATTTTGGAGCCTTTTTATTTTGAATCAAATTGACGCTTGTGAGAATTTCTTGGAGATGATTAAAACATGTTCATCGGCCAAAAGAGGAACAGATAACTAAATTATTGGACATTATACAAAGTGGTGTATATAGTCCATTATGAATAGCCGTGTGTGGTGGATCTTTCATTGTAACAAGAGAATATAGAATTTATGATTGTATCATAAATGAAAATATTTTAGTTACAAAGTTTAGCAAACGCCTAAGAGTTGAGGAATTGTTCCATAGACTTGTGTTTCTCGAAACACCATAGAGTATGGAATGTTCGAGAAATGTAATCAAACCTTGTTTGACATGGTAAGATCAAAGGTGTCATTTATATAAAACTACCATTATATTTTGAAGTATTAATATTTATAGACTACCGCTTTTACACTGAAAAGAAAATTGTCATGATTCGCTAAAATAACACCATAGTGAGTTATGGTATGGGATAAAACCCAAGTTGTCTTTTCTTAAAATTTTGGTATGCAAGGCATATGTAAAATGTTTACAACCAAAGTCGGATAATAGAATCTTTGTAGGTCATCACAAAGTGATCGTTGGGAATTCCTCCTCAACAATAAAGACAAAAGTGTTTATCGCTAAGAATGTCAAGTTTCTTGAGAAGGAACTTTTTGTGAAAAGTTAAGTGGGAGGAAAGTACAACATGATTAAGCTTATTGAACCTGAGTTATGTGACCAGAGTAGCATAGCACCATAAATTTTCCAGAAGGCAGCCACAATGCTCATGGCTCCTGTGCCTCAAAGGTTGAGATCACGAGATCTGAGTTCCTATTGAAGCGATCAAATAGCAATATTTGAGAATGAAACATTGTTTCACAATGACGAACCGACTACATGCAAAGAAGCGATGATGGACCCTGACTCTGTCAAATGGCTAGAAGCCATGAAATCCATGATAGTTCCATATACGAGAAATCAAGTTTTGAACTTAGAAGACCCTTTGGAAGGCGTGAAGTCTATTGATCATATTTGGATCTATACAGAAATAGACATGGATATTTCACATCTATGAAATAGTCGACATATCGTTAAAAAAGTTTACGATTATGTTCAATGAGTTAACTATGATAAGGTTTGATCTTTTATAGCGATATTTAGTCTAAACAGATTAATGTAGCAACCACTACATATGCCAATTTTGGTACATGGTAATTGAACAAAAGAAAACAACATTCTTCTAAAAAGAATGGTTACGTAGGACGTGTACATGACACGATCCAAAGGGTTTTGTTAATTAAAAAGGGTGCTAAAAGGCATGCAAATTTCAATTGTTGAAACAAGCATCGCGAATTTGGGATCTTCATCAAGGTGAAATTAATAAAAGGTTGTCGTGGTGGTGGTATGGCAGATGCCATGGGTAGGCTAAAGATGGGGCCAAAGTGCGCTAGAGGTATCCAGAGAGGGATAGTGTGGTGATTCCACACACAGATGTTTGTATTCTCAAGATCTATGGTGCTTACAGATGCTCCTAGAGCTGTTCGTGGGGTGGAGGGAGATGAACTTCTCTACTACCCACACCTCTCTCTAGGGTTCTTCCCTTAGCCAAAATGATCGATCCCCCTTCTAGGAGGTCCTGGCGCTCCTTATAAACGGGATGCCAGGTTACAGTTAGGGCAGACATGGAGGGCATATTCCTTGAATATGCTTCTCCCAAAATAGCAAACCGGTGCGCTTCTTTATCCCTTCGTAAGCTCCCTAGGACCCATGGAGTATGCCTCTCTGAGCCCCTGGTGTAAGCCTCTGCGGTGTTGTGTCACCCGACCAGCTCGACGTCACCTTTGTTGGCCCGTACTCGTTGGTCCTCCCCTCTATTCTCTGTGCTCACGCTATAGAGGAGAGAGAAAAGCGCTGACCATGGAACATGCCTTCCTTATCTTGTAAGACAAGGTGTAACCCGGTTGTTGCCTGGTTAACTCGGCCCTGTTGGTACCTACAAACAAGTGAAATTTTGGTTGTCTTGACATACACGTTATGTTGGGCGAGGTAACGTTGGGTGAACATCATCTGGGTCGGGTCGACTGTAACTCGGCTGGCCTTTAGGTGACTCGGCTAGCGCCTACTTTGACCTTGTCGTACCTCGGCTAACATCGTCCTTATACCCTAGCTTGACCCTACCCAGGGTTATCCCCCCAACATTAGTCCCCGAAGCTGGTGCAGTCTTAACAACTTCAGCTCATAAGGCCACAACGGGTTCATCCCGCCAAATTCTTAATTCTTCATGCTGAGGTATTCTTATGTTGGCATGTTCCAAACTTAACTAGACCGCTTTCTTGGTGACTTGGTACTTTCTTTGATCTCCCTTGTCTCTTTCCGAGTTACTTCTCGTTGGCTAGGTTATACTCTCGCATCCAAGTTACCCACTTAGATGCTTTCCTTCTCATATACACTTCCTTGTCCTACGTGGTAGGTAATCATTATCTTTGCCTCATTTTAAGGGCCTACGTGTCAGTTACTGTGCATGATGTCACTGTGCTGCAGTCAAATCGTGGGCGCCTCTTTGATAACCACAATGCCATGTCGTGTCGCACGATTCATTGGCTCCTTCGCCGAATACACGACCACACCGTGTGGCCCGCCGCACTACGCGATCCCACTATCCCCACTAAGGGCGTGTTTAAATAGAGGAGCAGGGGCTTCCTTAGCAATTTCCCCCATTCGCTCCCTCTGCCTCTGCCTCTTCTTCTTCCTTGCAGTGCTGCCGCTACCACCGCAGCTTCTTAGTGACAGTGCCACTGCTGCAGCTCACTGGTCCTCGCCTCCTTCTCTGCAGCTGTGCTGCTCGCCGCCGCTACGGGTCCGCGTCAATCAAGGCCTTTATCTCCCGCTTCAGATTTCTCTTTCGAGGAGGATATGGAAATGCCACAGGATGTTGCCGCCATTGAGGAGCACGAGGAGGGCGGCTCCACCCATGAGCGCAGCGCCTGGGCCGGTTCTTGGGTGAGCCAAGATGACCTAGACTGGCTCGTCTAGACCCGCCGCGTTCCCGCTAGAGTCTGCTGCCGCCTCGCTGGTGATGAACTTGCCCCCGCTCCCAAGCTCGGTGAGTTTGTAGTTTTTCTCTCTCACTTCCAGCGTGGCTTCATCCTTCCCATTAGCAACTTTTTCCACGATTTCCTCACCACTTTCGTTCTTCAACCCCATCACATTCCGATGAACTCCATTGCCTCTCTCTTTGCTTTCCTTTCCGGGGTTGAGGGGTACCTCGACCTGTGGCCTTCCATAGCAATTTGGTTCAAGTTCTTTGGCTTTTGAGCCAATGTTGTTCTAAATAAGGACCTCCGCCTTGCCGACAAATCTCTAACTCAATGCAGGGCGGCTTCGATCTCACCTCGACAACACTCAGCATTTCCCCGGGTTGCCGGCTTGGAGTCCTGCAAGGGGTGGGCGAAGACGTCCTTCTACGTGAAGTACACTACCTCGGAGGACCATATTCGGCTACCCCTTTCTCTATCGGTGTCCCTAATATAAATCGATGGGGTTGGATGCCCAATAGATCAAGTGCCTTTGTAGATTTGGTGGAGAATTGCATCATCGACTTGAAGCTAGAGGGGATGAACGGCGAGGATCTGATGCTCACTTTCATCCGGAGCCGTATCTGTCCTCTACAACGTTGCACACACAAAGTTTGCCACATGAGCGGTCACCTCGACCCAAACCGAGTTTCATCCTTTGAGCTCTCCGACTCCCAGATCTTCTGTCGGGTTAAGTCTATCTTCAAGACGACCTTGACCGAGGATTGGGAGTGGGGGCTAGAGCACTTCAGCCGAGATAGGCCAGCTCCCGACGCACGTATCTCTTGTGGTCTTTTTCCGAGTTACACCTTACTTTAGCATATATTATCCTTTTGACCCTTTTTGCGTTACTCTTTTCAGGAATTTCTCCAGCAAATGATAGAGGTACCCCGACCCTAGCCCTTAAGTGGGGCGCGGATCGAGATACCTCGCATCAGGAGGAGCCGGACCTCGAGGAGTTCATGCCCATTCCAGACTCTGGCTCCGGCTGACCTTCCGGTAAGACTTCTGTCTTAAGGGACTGGCCGGATGATGATGAAGATGATGATAATATTGAGATCTTGGAGGTATATGATCATGTGTCTATATCATATGCATTTCCAGCTGATCCACCTCTAGCTAACCCGGCTGTTCAGGTTCACACCAATCCTCCTCTTGTTGTAGGCGAACAAGCCCCTTCCCCTATGAAGAAATGAGATGCTCCTTCTGCTCCTCCTTTCGAGCCACCCAGGACAACAAAAAGACAAAAGAAACCCGACAACAAGCCAACAAGCCTCTTACTAAGGCCACCGTCTAGAGAGCCCCAAATCCCAAGGATCCACCTATCGTATATGAGTAAGTTCCTCTTACTTTTATTGTCCTTCGAGTAGCTTCTCTCTTTTTACATGTATTTCTTGTTTCTCTCTTTATGTACTAGCTTGATACTTGTTTCCATTTGATTTGGCAAGGCACCCAAGGACATTTTCTAGAGCGGCCTGAGCATAGCCTCACCTCTTTGGGGTGATCCACCTTCTCCTCGCCGTGAGGACGCTCCTACCCTGAGCCCCATCCGGTAGAGCTCTGCGGTTGCGCCGAATCTCGGCCCATCTAGGCAAGAGGAGGGCAACATCGGCACAGAGGGAGGTGGTGCCTCCAAGGATGTGGCTATGCCGGATCAGACTAGTGCCTCTTCTGCTCAGCAGCAACAAGTTGATGATGGTGCCAGCAACATCGGCACCGAGAAAGCTTCTACCGAGGTGCCGGTGACTCCGGCACCGACCCAAGTTTAACCTCAGCCAGCTCTAGCTCCAGCTCCAAGATCTTCTCAACAAGCGCCGCCTGCCTCGTCTAAGTCCACCTAGACTCGGCAAGAAGACATATTTTGGCAGAAGCCTCAGACTAAGCCTCCCATGCCATCTTCGGCAGCCGAAGACCAAGCTACATATTTGCCACAGCAATCCAAGCCAACCACCAAGGCCAAGAAGGCTGCCAAGGTTACCAAGGGCCAGAAGAATTTTGAGGCGACCAAGGTTAAGCCTGCTACTGATGCAACCAAGGAAGCACCTAAAGGATCAACTGCTAGGTCCAGGCAACGAACAATTGCTTCGATGATGCAGCAAGGCAGCACTGCCTCAGGCCCTACTCCGGACAAATAGCTTACGCTGCATACCACTCCGGCTGCTGCTAAGCTCGCACGCCAAGCTACACATGAGAAAGTCTTGGTCCTGTCTCAGACTCTCAGTGGTGGGAGCCTCGGCTCACTCGCTAAGTACACCGAGAATTGGAACAACGCTGAATATGTTAACGTCAGCTCTGGGAAGCTGGCGAAGTTTGGTCCTGCCGAGATTGGCGCCTAGATGAACACATCTGCCAAAGCCATTGGTTATGCCAGCAATATGATGGAGGTAAATCTTTCAGCCATCCCCTTACATATGCACAAGTACTTGTAGATATATCATCTAGTCCCCGAGCCTCCGAGGGAGTAACATGTTACTCGGCCGGATGCTCAAATCTGAAGTACTTTAATTGCGTTAAATTCCTTAATAGTTTCAAACATCCAATCACCTAGAGCCGGGTTAACTTCCACTTGGCCCGGGTCTTGAATAACTTCAAATATTCACTCACCTAGAGCCGGGTTAAGTTCCACTTGGCCCGGGTCTTGAGTAACTTCAAATATTCACTCACCTAGAGCCGGGTTAAGTTCCACTTGGCCCGGGTCTTGAGTAACTTCAAATTTTCACTCACCTAGGGCCGGGGTAAGTTCCACTTGGCCCGGGTCTTGAGTAACTTCAAATATACACTCACCTAGAGCGGGGTTAAGTTCCACTTGGCCCGGGTCTTGAGTAACTTCAAATATTCCTCATGACTCATGATCTAACATTTTCCTTTTTAGATCACCACCAATCGCTAGACCATCGAGTTTCAGCGGCTTCTGGATACGCACAAAGAGCTTACTTCAAAGAATAAGGCCGTACTGCCTGAGCTGAAGACAAAAGTAAAGTTCTCTTTCGTATTTTCACTTTCACTGCTCTTCATCTTTGGTTTACCGAATTAACCTTTGACTCGGACTTTGCAGCCGATGTGGAAGCTAAGAACAAGGCGCTGAGGGAAAAATTGGCTGAGATGAAAGGTAGTTTTCCTTCGCTTCTTATCCTTTGTCCTTTTTCATTTTGACTTGGGAGGTAATTATACCTTAGCTCCAACAGCTCCACAAGACTGAGCTTGAAAAACTGGATCAGGAGTTTTGCGATGTGAAGGTTCAGCTCACAAGTCAACTTGATAAAATCAAAGAGCTTCTCCAAGTATCCGAAGCCAAAGTTGAGTTGGTGAAAACCGCCATTGGGGAATTCTGGAAGAACCAGGAGATTGGATGGCCCAACTGACCCGGATCCACGGCCTCATAGCCCGTAAGTTTCTTTCCTTCGAGTTTGCTTCATATTGTCGAGGTTACTCTTGTCTTCGCATTTTCTGAGTTACTTTTGTTTGTGTTTCTAGAGGATTTCCCTCAGTCCATGGCCTGCTCCGATGTTGCCATCAACAGGATCTGGGAGAAGAGAGCTGAAACAGGGCCTATCTCAGAAGACATAACCATTAACAAGTCCTTGGCTGGTCTTGCGGCCTACCTCGGACCCAAGAAGATCTTCGGGGTGGATCTCCTCCGTGCTGCCATCCACGCTTTCCATACTTTGTGGCCAGGCGAGGTTGATCCTACAGGAGTTGCTCCGTTGATCGAGAAACTTTAGGAAAGCAGCACCCAACTCAGCTTATGGCGAGAATCTGCTGCCCGAGCTAGAGCTAATACAACTTTTTCCTTTGTGTTGTCCTGGTACGAAGGCATTGACCTGAAAGTACTGGGTCGCCTGCGCACTAGATCGAGATGGACCAATGATCCAGCCTGCATCGCCCAACGCAAAGCTCGCGCCTATGACCTTATCCAATATGCCCATTTGCATGAATGGAACGAGGGGCCGAGCCATCGACGGTGAGTACGTTGAGGGAGAAGCCGAAGATGAAGAGGCCGAGGATGAAGAGCAAGAAGGTTCGGATTACACTGAGGATGATGAAGCTAATCCGAACGCCGAAGCTGAAACCTAGGCTCCCTGCGTCGAGGACAACTTGCCTCCTTCCATGGATGGTTCGGCCGTTGTAGCACCTTGAGCAACAAACTTTAAAATTCGTTAAATACCCGGTATGCCGAGTGCAGATGTATGAAACAATGTGCTATTTTGCTACTGCTTAAGCTTTTATGCCGGATTAACTTGGGTGAAGTCCCCGAGTTTAATTTTCTTGTTCTCCCAATTCAATGACTCGGCACGCCTCTACCTTGATTCGGCGTTCGACTTACGAGTCTGAGGTTCAAAAAATTACTTAACCATACTTGAAACTTTAGGATTAGCTCAAAATAATTCAACATAACTAAAATAAAACAAAGTAAATACAGGGGTAAGTCCAAAAAACAAAGTCGGCTCGATTATGTTCCTTTTCCTTAGTCGTTTTTCATATGCCTTGCAATTCCAAACTTGTTCTATTGCTTGCCATGAAGCCAATTCTTGTTGGGCAACATCAAGTCGAAGAGTTAGCTTTTGGTGCCGACATACTACTAACCCGGCTAAGGTGTAAGTAATTTAGGCCAGCCGACATATAAAAAAGTAAATACAGAAAAAGACCATTATTATTAAGGAATCCCCTGAGTTTCTGCACGGGGTCCCGAAGTTTCATTGATAAGCTCATTGCCGACATACAAGCCGACATATGAGAGTTTGACATACATACACTTTTGCTAAGTGTAAAACGAACGAAGTAGAGCTACATTCCATGGCGGCTTAGATTCTTCACCGGACATATCCGCCTTCTTCTTCTCCTATGGCTGTGCATCAATGAGGTAATAGGCATCATTGTGCAGTGCCTTGCTTACAATGAATGGCCCTTCCCATGGGGGGACAGCTTATGCATGTCGGTCGTGCGCTGCACCAGCCATAGTACCAGATCTCCTTCCCGGAAGACTCGGGGGTTCACTTTCTGGCTACGGTAGCGTCAGAGATTTTGCTGATAAATGGTAGATCTAGACAATGTCAATTCTCTCGCTTCTTCCAGCAGATCAACATCATTTTTCCGGGCTTCTTGCACTTCGGCTTCTGTGTATGGGGTGACCGTAGGCTAAAGTTGTGGTGGTGTCCAAATGTCGTGGTGGTGTCACGGCATATGCCATGGGTAGGCTAAAGTTGGGGCCGATGGACACTAGAGGAATCTAGGAAGGGATGATGAAGTGAAGACCTCATACGGAAGAACTCAGAGAGACACGATATACCCAGGTTCGAGGCTCTCCTACTGAGATAACACCTCTACGCCTGCATCTAATCTCATATAACTTTCCATTCTTGTGGCTACAATGGTGCTCCTTGAGATGTACTCTTATGGCTCTAATGGAGAGAGAAGAGGAGGAAGAACCCATGCTCCTATTTAGCAGAGGGGAGAGGAGCCCTTCGGGGGCCTCTGAGGGAATGATCCCCTTGGTGCTCCTTATAAAAGGGAGCCCAGGGGACAAGGTATGTCATCACAAGTATTGTCTATGAGCTGGCTAGTGGGTCCTTACCTAGTCATATTGTCATTTAGTGAGTCACCAGTCTTATCTCTTCGGCATATTCCTTAGCATCTTTAGGAGATGCCCAACATATTCCCTAGCATCTCCCAAGATGCCCAACATATTCCTTAGAATCTTGGACCAAGGGTGCCAGTCTGAGCTAGGGCGTCCCAAGACTGGCACATGATGTAGCCTTGACCTAACATGAAGACGAGTCGATGTAGAAGTCAGGAGATCATCCGGGGGTGGATAAAATGGCTTCTAGGGCCATATAATTCGGCCTGGAGGGCTGAAACTCGGCCTAGAGGTAAACTAATTCGTCCTAAGTAAAAGAAAAGGCCCAGGATGGTTAAATCCTGAGCCCAGCCAAATTATGGCCTAACCTGGCTTGGAGAGCCGAGGTAGGCCCAGCCGGGGCAGAGGTGAAGCCGGCCTAGCAGAGGCCCACGGTGGAAGCAGGTTTGGGGGCCAACCGGGGTCTCCTTTCCTGGACCAGGCAATCAGGAGATGATTACCCGTGGTGGGTTGAGTCTCCTTAATCTCGGCTCACTCGGGGTTTGATGGAGGCATCCGTTGCACTGGGGAAGGGAGACGAATCAACGCGGGGATCATCAAGGGAGTCTGGTGACATGGAATGGTGCCAAGGTGAAGCGATGGCAACATCGACCGTGGTGGGCCGACCGGGTCAGCGGGGTGTCCGCCCATCTGGTTTAGCGAGGCGGGAAGGCAATGTCGAGGAAGGTGAGGTGGACGCGACCCGGGGTGGCCTGAGTCAATAACTATTGGCCCACCCGAGGGAACTCCCTTGTGTGGAAGCGTTGAGGAGTGATGTTGCGGGTGCTGGTGATCGACGTTGGCGGCAAGCAAGGAGGTGGCGTCGGGTTGCTTGCTGGCCCGCGATGGGACGGGTTAACCGTTGCTAGCCCACGCGGGGGAGGATGCTGGGCGAGGTGTGGAGTGGGCTGGCTGAGGTCGATTTGGTTCAACCTCGGCCTAGCCAGGATTCTTCCCTTCCTTGCTTTGATTTCTTTTCCCTCTACTTCGGACTGGGCCGAGCTTATCAGATGTCGGCCCAGGAGTGCTCCTCTTCCTTTTCTCTTTATCCAATTTATATTTCACCTCTTTTATTGAATCATTCAATGGTCTAATGAATCACTTGATACACCAACTCTGGGGTATCCAGGGTTACACCCCCAACAAAGGTTATTTTCATCAATGATAATGAAGATGCTTGCATTTGCAAGAAGTTAAGTAGGACCGAAGAGACAGATTTATAATGCATTATGTAGTGTAGATATTGATTGGAAATGATGTATCTTTTAATTGACAGAGGTTAATAATTTCATTAAAATTGGATTTCAATGAAAGAACTAGGAAAAACTAGAATATTGGGTATCATTCTCTATATAGATAGATTGAAGTGCTAATATGGTTATGCCAAAGTACATAGATGAAATATTGAATAAATTTTAATATGGAAACGACGAGAAAGATTCTTGTCACATGGAAGAGGTTGGAGCAACATTCAAGAGTTTTGACACTTGGTGAGTGATCACATGAATGATTTAATAATTCATGTATTCCATGATATGTACATATTCAGATATGTCCTATGCTCTAAATGTTATGAGCATATACCAGAATGGTTCATAAAATGATCATTGGACAATAGTAAGGATATCCTATGTGCTTTGGAAGGACTAAGGATATACATCATGTATAGAAGTGACAAATAGTTCATTGTAAAGTTTTACATTGACACTAGCTTTGTCACAATATACAAATTAAGTTATCTCAATTTAAGCTATGTGTTAAGGCGACACAATGAAATGCAAGAAACTTCCATGATAGTTTTGGATGAGTTCCAAAAGTTAATACATTATGACAGATACTACAACGAAAGGCTAAGTATATGTCTGCTCTAGGAGCAAGAGGGCATTTGTGTCAAATAGTTTATTATGAAACTAGGTGTAGTTCCAAGTGGGTTATACTATGAAGATCTATTGTACGACAATAGTGTCAACATGTGTTTAAGCTCAATTGAATAAGGTCTCACTATAGTACTAAAATTATACAATGCCATCTCATTTGAAAATGAGTGATGCGTAATGACGCAAAGAAATGCAAATACACACGGACCTAAAGTGTCAGTTCTGGCGATTAGGTTTACCACAAGCGAAGCATGTGAACAACACCAATTACAATAGGTGTTAAATGCGTAGAGTAACAAACTAGATTATTGACTCTAGTGCAAGTGGGAGACTGTTGGAAATATGCCCTAAAGGCAAATAATAAAGATAGTTTATTTTCATATTTCAAATATTCATAATAAGTTTTATACCATGCTATAACTTTACTAAGTGGAAACATTAGTACGTGTGTTCTATGTAAACAAACCAAGTCCCTAGTAGCCTCTATTCAACTAGTCCATTGGTCAACTGATGATCGAGGTTTCCCGATCATGGACATTTATGTCAATTTACAATGGGGTCATGTCATTAGATGAATGACGTGATAGACACACACCCAACTCAAAGTATTGCAATGAGATCAGTCACAAGGTTCAACATGGTGATGATTAACAAAACGTAGTAACCCAGTCCTTTGACTATGAGATCATATATAATCACCATTACTGGAGACAATCTTGATGGTACCAAACGTCACACTGTAAAAAGGTGATCATAAAAGTACTGCTCAAGTTTTCCGAAAGGATGTGTAGATGAGTATGTATCGAGATAGGGATTTTCTTGTCCATGTGACGGATAGATACTCTCGGCCAAGTTGGTGAGATTACATCTATAAAGTTTGCAAACGTGTGACTAGGTCATGAAGATGTAATGTCACGGGAACGAGTAAATGTGTTTGTCGGTAAGGAGGTCGAACTAGGTATGGAGATACAAATGGTCGGATCTCGGACAAACTAAGTATCGCATAGCAAAGGGAATGAGACTCGACTTTTAAGGTTCAAGCGATCAAGTTAAATCGTAGAATGCACATGGGTCATTATGGGTATCCAGATCCCGCTATTGGTCATTGATATGAGAGGTGTATCGATCATGTGTGTGTGTTCCCGAACCGTAAGGGTGGAACGTTTAAGGGTAGTGATGCTTAGGGATTGATTCGAGATTGACGGAGAAAAGAGAAAGAACACCGGAATTGTTCTGGAGAGGTACCGGAAGTGTTTTGGTGAAATACGGTATTTATCAGAGGGGTCCGAAAGGTGTTTCGTAGTGATAGGTATTAAATAATATGTATTTATATTAATTAAATGAATTAATATGAAAATTATATTTTTAACTGTATTTAATGGGGCAACCCACCTAAATGGGCCTCCGAAGAGGCCCAACAGGGGGCCGCATGCCCTAGGAGGGGACAAGGGGTGGCCAGCGGCCCTAATGGGCTTGTCCCCATGTGGGGCCCATGAGTAGGGCTAGTCGGTGCACCTCCCCCACCTTCTCCCTTGATTAGTCCCATGTCGGGACTTTGAGGGAGGGAGTACCTCTCTTCCACCTATAAATAAATGGGCCCCTTCCCCTCAAAGGTCTCCCAATTTCTCTCTCGCTCTCTCTCCCTCACGTGTGGTTCCTACATTGGAACATGCATATGAGGAGAGAGCTCTCCACCATACGCACACCGTCGTGTTGTTGGGACTTTAGTTCGGATCAATCTTCTTCTGCTTCGCTGAATCGGAGTCTGAGGGATGTCTTTACACCAGATGTGTGTAGAACTTCGGACGCGCTTCATTTGCGGCGCTTGGAGCCATGGAGCTTGGTGCATGGTGTTCGTTCGTCTGCACGACCTTGAGGTCGACGCCGTTGTTCATCTTCATCGTCAACGTTCTCCTGAACGTAAAAGCTTTCGGTCTTGAAGGGTATGAATACCGAATCCCTGCGTTAATTTACATCTGCGTAGAATAGATCTTGGATAAGGTGTTCGCCTCTTTAGGGAAAAATCGTTTTCTACAAAGGCAAAAGGAAACTTCATCTGGCTAACTAGAATTTATTTTGTATGCCCGAAGCTCAAGGGGGTTTGGGTATGTCTTAGAGATGTTAATATTTGCCTCTTGGCTGGAAAGATATTCGTACAGTGGTGATAAATTGTGGAAAAAGTTCATTGATTCCTAGTATGAAACTTGTAGTCCTAACATCTTTGCCTGTAAAAACACTAATTCTTCCATATTCTTTAGAGGTTTCTTGTGGGCAATAGATTCCGTTAGGTTTGGGTATAGGTGAGCAGTGGATGATCGGGCTAAAATCAGGTTTTGGAAAGACACCTGGTTTGGCACCTGTCGAAGGTTTGTTCCTTTGTTCGGCAAATGACTCACTTTCGAAGATTGAAAGAGAGTTTCTCTATTCGCGAACTGCTCGGGGCAACAGGTTTGGATCAAAGAGATAATGATGAACGTACTGAAGTATCCTTAGAATTTTTTTCATGATGTGATCGTAAGATCGTACAAGTGTTCACAAGATGGATCTCAGCGGGTTTACATAAACACCCGACGAGGGTATATGAATCTATGGTTTATGACTTAGAGACTAAAGCTATGACACGGTCATAGATGGCATCCTCCCTTTATGTGAATGGTATTTAGTTTATATAGGCATCGTAGGTCTCGTCAGATCTCCATCTTTCCTTGCTCGTTAATTTTATCTCCGATATCCCTATGATGTATGTATGGTCTTTGTGATCCTCCGAGAAGTCCTCTTGCAGCACGACAGACCAGGTTGGTTGAGAGCTTCTAGATGCGGTCCTCAAAGTCACGGATATTAAGGTCGTCGTGGGCAGTAAAGTGAGATAAGGCCCATGTAATGTCAATTACAGGCCTTAATCCACTTATCACCGACAACGTAGTAAGTGAGCAAGTTAATCATATTCACCACTCCAACCGTATTTATCATTGTTCGATAGTTCCTACTGTACAATAAGAATGGTTGTGTCTTTGGCAATTCCTTGAATAATAGAATACTAGTCGTTTCAAAGGATAGAGGCGACCTCATGGTGGCTACTAAAACCAATCTGGGTTTTGTCCCCCTCGCCGGCGAAGCCGCTGGTCTGCTCCGCCTCCGGTGGCCTTGGGGCCTTGGAGGGGTGACAAACCATGGCTCCTCGCTGTTGGGAGGGTTCTCATTTTTCTATTTAGGTTGTTTTTACTGTCTTCTTCAGGATGGTGAGGCGGTAGTTATATCCTGAAGTCGTAATAAGTTCCCCCCACCTTATGCTTGCTTCAGTGGTGTGTCTAGCGCCGGCGAAGGGCACATGGAGTCATGTGTCCGGTCGTTCTCGTGAGATCCCATCAGTTTTTGTGTTCGTTAGTGTGATTTCAGGTCAGTCTCTTTGGATCTACTGTTGTCATCATTGGCGATGATTGTTGCTCTGATATGTTGGTCCTTTGAGCACGATGACTTGATTATCTATAACAAGCTCTACTACGATAAACTTAGTCCAGCCCCAATAATGGAGAGGTATGGACGACGGCGTGTCTTCGACTCGCGCTAGTCTATGTAGTCGTTGGTAGTTGGTCCAAAGAGCTATTTGTATTTCTTATTATGACACTATTGTTATTGATAATTATTAATAGATCGATCAAATTTTCGTAAAGAAAAGCGACATTACAATGTGAAGCATCTCAAGTAAAGGTATCGAAGATTCATCGATAAGCTAACTTATGAAGAAGTTGCTCATGTTATAGCTCAAATAGATCATAGGTGTTTTGCAAGGTGCAGTGTCGGGCCGTGCTGTTGTTCATGGACACGGTGGCCCGGCCACGCGAGCTGGACGGTAGCTGATCCGCTCCCGCCATTCGAGCCGATACGGTACAGGTGTGTAACTAACTGTGTAACCAACGAAATATCCCGGTCCGACATGTACGCGCGAGCGCCAATCCCCGGCGCCCCCTATTTATGCACGCACCGGGCGCGCGCGTCCACTCGCTACCTAGCAGCCACCCCGATCGATCGATCCATCCATCGATGAGCCCCACGTCGCCTCGGCAGCCCGGCCTCGGCGCCGGCGGGGCGCGCCAGCAGCAAGCCGCCGCCACCCCGATGCCATTCAAGGTCCGCCGGGACTCCCACCTCATACACAAGCATGGCTCGTCCGCGTCGACCTCGCCGCCCTCCTCCTCCTCGACCAACTCCTCCGTCTCTTCCTCCCCCGGCGCCGGCAGCCAGCAGCGCCCGGCGCCCAAGCCGAAGCAGCAGCAGCAGCAGCCGGTCATCATCTACACGACCTCCCCCAAGGTGATCCGCACGAGCCCGCGCGACTTCATGTCCATCGTGCAGAAGCTCACGGGCCAGGAGAACGCCGCGGCCGCCGGCTCGGCCATCACCGGCGGCGCCGCGCAGGACGAGTCCTCCTCCTCGTCGACCGAGAGCTGCGCCAACGCCCACGCAGGGGTCGCGCCGGCGCCGCCTCCCGGCCACTACATGGCCGATCCGCCGCAGCTGATGCCGCCGCCGGCGTCGATGGATCACGCGCACTTCATGCCGGACATCCCGCTCTTCGCGCCCGCCGGCGCCGCGGAGCATCTGCTCTGTGCGTCCAGGGGCGGCCTCTACGGCCACTTCCAGCCAACGACGGTCGACGGCGCGGCGAACATGCACGACGCCGCCGGGGCAGTGTACTCCCCGTCGATGGTGGAGGCGATGAGGACGCCGCCGTTCCCGGATTACCAGTTAACTTAATCGACATGCATGGATCCATACAGATCGCGTGCATGAATTAGGCGATGATCGCTCACGACGCATATCCGTGCATCGACGCATATGTAATAATCGGCTTTTGTTTTCTTCATTCATGTTTTCTCATCGTGCTTTATTTCGGGGATTCCGTGGATATACGTAGTACGTACGTCTATGCAGAGACAAGAGAGGTGAAGGATTTACTGTCCTGGCCGCGTGCATGTATGCATGCGAGGGCGCCAGCTGAGTTCCAGATCTCCAGGTTGATTATTTTTGTTAGCAAATAGCAGTAGTAGGTCGCATCTATCGCATCGTGTTGATCACCATTCATGTGTACACGTGCATGCCCTGTAACTGGTTCCTCTGTTTGATTTCTCAGTTCCCTCGTGTGTTCGTCTCATCGATCAAGTTGATTACAGCAGGGGCTTGGTTATTAATTTTTCCACTGTAAATAAATAAGTTGGAGAATTCTTCTTGCATTGTTTTTGGCTGAAGTTGGAGGATTTTTGCATGGAATAATGCGGTATTTTCAATATTTCATTTTTTACGAATACAGCACATGGAAATATATCCACAACGTATAGAAGAACAAAAGCTGGCCCACGAGGCTACATGACCGGTACCATACATACAATGTAGAATCTGCAACAAGAGGTTAGAAAATGTTTGGTACCGATCAAAATTAAGCTCAGTGAGAAACTGGCCTTCTTTTTCTGCCGGCCTACGGACAAGTTTATGCGGAAAGGTTGGAATGGTATGGAAGGCGATCGAGGAAGGAATCGACCTAGACTGTTGTCGTAATTTTTCCCCGCAGAAAATGAAATCCACACACAGTCAGCATCCCACAGAACAGCTGACAAGTGAAAGCAAGGAAAAATCTGCGTTGACTTTTATTCATTGTGGGTTGTGACTTTTATTCATTGCAGTGTTAAGTATATTTGATACTTGTTCTGTTTTACTGAAAACAGGTCCTTCTGCATAGAGGTGCTTACTAGAGAGGAGGTGGTGTTGTGTGTTGATGGAAAGCATGATGATGATGGCCAACGGCACTCTCCCTCTATATTTATCATTTAGTTTATGTTATAGGATGATTATTGTAATCAATAGATTGTGAAATCCTTTAGTGTGTATCACACTTTGTGAGACGGTTATTCATATGAGCTTGTAACAAACAGTTGTTCCACTTTTATGATTGATTTCTATTCGTGTTCATATATTGTTTGATTATATGTGAATTATCCTGGTTCTTTTGAAACTAATTGATAATGCATGAACATTTGTAAAATATTGAAATGCCTTGAAAAATACCCAACTTAATGATAAGTTCATTAATGAATGAAACCATTGTTTAAATTCAAAGTTATATGATAATATGTGAGAGCCATTTGATTACTTGTCACATATGAATCATGCCTAAGTTCGGCAAAATAACTTAAACACCGGGTATTACTTGAATACAAAGTGTTTTAGTGAATTGTTAAAAGTAAATACATATTCGATGTATTGTGTTTTGACAAAATGGTAACTATCATTACATGATTGTTTAAATGTGTAAATAAGTTTACCAAAGGAAACATGAATATGAAATTATTTGATATGATCAAAGTGTTTCATCAACAAAGGGTATTAAATATAAAAGAGAATCTAATTACTATGATTTGATCAATAGTAATGAAATTCAACTTTATAAGATTGGCATAAAAGAAATTGTGAAATGCAAAGCGTTTTGAAATGCCAAAATGCAAAGCATCACAATATGATATTAGATATCAAAATGGGTGAATAGATGGCGCCAAATAAATCGTTGTAGTGTAGATGTAGAGACCATTAGTTATAAATAGTTAGCACTCAATTATAATATATAGTGAACCATTTGAATTCGTGAAAGCGGCTCCATATCTAGTATGGATCGTCGTGAAAGTTTTGGGGTTATTCGATATAACCAAAACAATAGCGAATAAGTCCTTGTAGAGTATTCATTGGAAACTTTGAATACGAAATCCATAGCTGAAACAAAAAGAGAAGCAAAACTTTTATTGCTTGGATTTTGGTACATTTTCGAGAAAGTTTGCATTCAGTGATATTTCTCGATTATGGAGCAAATGGAAGATAGTGAAAAACACGATGATGATTCAAATCCCTGCATCAGAGTGTTGAGAAGCGCAACGGATAATGTTCATGAACGATTCTCTTCACAAAAGGAAAGAATCAATGATAATGATCATTGTGTTTTCCCCACTGGTGTTTTCACTACATGAAGTAGGATTCAAAATGTAACCCATATCTTGTATGGAGACATTTGTGAATCATTTGTCATGATTACCGGAATATGACATACCTACGAACTACTAAGGAAATAATGGTAAACTAGAATTATGAGAAATCCTAGAAGAAAAATTCACTTGAGATTAGAAAGTAATTCATTGCTGAATCTCACAAGTAAAAGGGGTTACTTGGAATTTTCCCAAATGACTGCAAAGCCATAGTCGAAAAGGGGGTGAATGACAAAAGCACAAGTTGTTAAGTATTGGACGAATTCAAATGAATTTGATTCAAGTGTGCTAAATGTCTAGTGGATTTAAAACTAGTAAAAGTACTGGTATCTCATAGTAAATCTCCAAGTTTGATATTTGATCAAAGGACTTTGTTCCAAATAGTGAGTAGATATGAAATTTGCATGAAATTGAGTGGGAGCTATAAAAGTCTTCCTAAAACAATATGTTAATGACATATTTTTGAGTGGGAGCAATATAAGTCTCAAATTCAAATATGTAGGAACATAGTTTGAGTAAGAGTAGTGACTCATACCCAAATATGTTAGGAACATATTTTGAATGGGAGCTTATAGGAGTGATTCTTAAGTGTGTTAAGAATAAAAGCGTAAGTACCAATAAATAATGATTTATAAGGTGTAGAAGTTGATAATTAGTGTATTATGGTATTATGTAGTATTCCTTAAGGGATTCTGAAAAGGGTTTCAGAATATCAGTTAATTAAGGAACTGGTCCTTAATAACTCAAGTTAGGAATAGTATTAAGTTTAACATCAATGGTTGAAAGAAAGAAAAGGATGATCATCATCCACTATGTTGAGACATAGGTTCTATCTTAGAAAACCATGATGATAACTTAACATAATATATGACCCAATAAGAAATGTTTAAAAGTGATTAAGTTTGAATCACAAAACGTTGAGTTGTGTTTGTCTGCAGTGTCTAATAGAGAACTGTAGACATATTTTCCAAATCCATAAAGGATGACATATCTTAAAACATAAAGGGTTATGTTATAAGGTAATATGTCGGAAACTCCTGTAATGCTGACTAAAGTGAAGTAGGAAGCGAGGTGAACAAAACATCGAAAATTGCACAGAGTGCACTCATGTTTTGATGATTACATTTATAATAATAGATAAGGGTACCATCTAAAGTGTTGTATAAAGTTATGGCGGGGCTAGTTCGCTTTTAACGTAGAATGATGTGTCCCAGGGCATAGTGCCCATGAGAAAGCCCTCGAGGTTGATCTAAAGTCGTTGTAGGCTCCTGGAATTAGGCCTCATTCTGCTGCCATAGCGACGATGCGTACACACATATGTTATCATGTGATAATAAAGTATTAATGTCAATCAAGGTGACATTAGTAAGTTGCAAAGGATTTGGACTGTAAAGTACAGACCCAAGACTCAACCTCTTCCATGAGCAAGCATGTTCAGGGTAACGGATATCTGGTGCCAATGATTAAGAACAAATGCAGCTAGTTTATTTTACTCTAGTGCAAGTGGGAGACTGTTAGAAATATTCCCTAGAGACAAATAGTAATGAGGACTATTATCATATTTCATAAAGTTTATGATTAAGTTTTATATCATGTTATAGTTGTGTTGAGTGGAAACATCAATACACATGTGATATATAAACAACCAGGGGTTCCCAGTGAAACTCTAGTCACTGGTTCATTGGTCAACAGATGATCAAGTTTCCTGATCATGTGGCATCTATGCCAGTTGGAAATGGAGTCAACTCATTCTGAGAATGAGATGATGAACCAATACCCAACCTAAACATCGTGACCCGATCATGTCACAAAGTTCAAGTTACGATGATTAGAAATGGATCCTCGTAGACTATTCCTTAGACTGTGAGGCTTTATCAATCACTGTCTCCCGAGAGTGCTTAGATAGCATCAAACGGCATCTGGTAATATGGTGGCAATAAAGGTGTGTTCAGGTACTCGGAGGAAACCGTAGAGGAAATATATGTCAAGAGCGGGATTTGTCCGTCCATGTGACGAAAAGATACTCAAGGGCCCAGTTGGAGAAGTTATATCCAATAGTTGTGCAACGTGTGATTTGATCACAGGGATATCACTTGTCGGAACGAGTCAAGTAGCATTGTTCAGTAACGAGATTGAACACGACATGGTGATGTCTTTGATCAGATCTTAGGCAATGCAAGTATCGAGAGACAAAGGGAATAAGACACGACTATCCCGGTTCAAACGATGAAAGATCTTCGTGGAACGCACAGGGGTCACATGGCCATCCAGGTCCCTCTGTCGATCATTAGTCCGGGAGTGTCCCGACCATGTCTGGAGTGTTCCCAAACCATATTGTATCACGCTTAAGGGTTTGATGATGCTTAGAGAGTGTTTATAGGATCGGAAGAATCGCCGAAGAATAGTAGAGAGAAAACTGGAAGGGTTGCAGTAAGTCCGGAGGATGTCTGGAGTGGAGGTGGAAGGTGTTCCATAGCCCCGGAGATTGAATAATATGTGAATGAATGTTTAATCATTTATTCATAATTATTTAATAAAGAGAAAATCAATTTAAATGGTCAAAGGCTTAATGGGCCGATTCCGGAGGGAAGAGGGCCCATTAGGGAAAAGGCATGAGGGAGAAGGGCCAAGAGGGGAGGCCGGCGCCCTACTAGGCCAGCCCCCTCGCGCGGGGCGCATGGGGTGGCCGGCGGCGCCACCCCCTCCCCCTCTCCTCTCCTTTAGTCCCACCCCGGGACTTTGAGGGAGGGTGTACCCCTCCTCCCCCTATATATAGTGGGGGTATTTGGCCAGATAAATACACACAATATTCAATAAAGGTCTTCTCACTTTTGGGGAGACCTCCAATTGATATTCTCTCTCTCCCATGACCGTGGTCCCAAGTTCGAACTACGCGAACGAGAGACATCTTCACCGCGGATCGTCATTGCGCTGCGGGATTCGAATCCAGGGGCTCTACTTCCGCAACTGCTGCTAGATCGAGGAAGCGGGAGTCATCGTTTGGCACCGGACGTGTGTAACTCCCCGCGAGGTGTCACACTTGAGGCACTCAAGTCGTTGGAGTCGTTCGAGCACAAGGACTTCATCACGACCTTGAGGCCGGCTTCGGCTCATCTACATCAACCATGCTCTCCTGAGCGTTGACAATGCTTTTTGGTCTTCAAGGGTAAGTTCGCGAAAACCCTCCCGTTACTGTATTACTAATAGATAGGTCCTGGCAGCATCAGGGGTTCACGGGCTTAGGGTAAAAATTATTGTTTTCATACGCGGAACCCCTACAACAACACGATAGTCTTGGATCAGCGTTATCAGTTGATGGAAAAAATGACTTTTCCACATCTCATATGGCTAAGTCTGGTGCCTATAACTTCTCCATATTGAATCATTTTGGCTCCTTTTATCCATGATTGTCCATAGCACCTATGCGTAATTCAAAGACAAGGAAAACGTAATAATAAAATTATACTAAAACTACTAGTTGTGCAAAGTGCATGTGAAAATGAATGATAATTAGTAGTTGTAGCTATATATAGCATGTGATGAGTGATGATACCTTTGATCCGGATTCATGGATGCAGTATAGTAGTTTTTTCCCTAGTAGACCTAGGTTTAATCAAACCTTGGAAAACAATGCGAAAGGAATTAAATAAGGACACGTCTACAAGACTTTGTTTCTTTGTTTTACCTTCGTGTACCGTACCTTTCTAGTTTACTTTATATGGTGCGTTGTTTTAATGGATAGAGATGGGCCAGGGTTGAAGATTCACCTGCAGATGCATATCATATTGGATAAAGATAATAATAAGCACATTCATGTGTAAATTTTTAATAGAGATAAAATTTGTGGGCAGCACATCCTGATATACTAAAGCCCCCTGTGAGCCACAGGCATAGGAATAGCCTTTTGATCCAACCGTTTGCACCACGAAGCACCAGGCTACAAACAATTATTAAGTGAAAACACATATCAAAGCCTTAGGAAGTGATGTTGATATTCTTCCCTAATGGATCGCTAAACGAAGACCGTACTCCCCTTTGTGTCACTGGGTTTCCAATCAGATTGCTGCTAACCAAGTATCTCACCTCAAGCCTTTATCGATCTTGGGGGTCTTGGGTACCTACAAGTCCAAAGATCGAGACAAGAGAGAAAGAAACAAATATACAAATCTCTTATTCAAACAAGACACAATGCTCCCATATATTAGATGCACATAATCGTTTCGAGGTTTCACCCCAACCCACAGCCCATGAGGACTACTCACCCATAACAATAAGATCAAGGATAAAAAACATTGTGCAAAATACATAGATTGAAATCAAATATTCTTACAATGATCGCTGAATCAGAAGGATATCTCAAGTACAAAGTAACGACTATGCCTATGGAGAGGATGGATGGAGGAGAGGATGAACTATGGTGGTGGATCTCCTTTGGTGGTGTTGTGATGCAATCTGAGAATGGCGGCCCTCTGCTCAGTGGTTGGGACCTCGAAATATATAGGTGCCTTCACGAAAGTTGTAGGGTTTGACGAGACGAAGTTGCTGCCACCTGGTACGGGAGGACCTTGCCCTTACCAGTGGTCGTTACGCCCTCTAGCGCCTGGTATTAACTCCAGGTTTGCTTGGCCATGTAAACTTCCTCAAAATCTTCATTTATGGATCCAAATTTCTGCTTAAAAGCGTGATTTCCTGCACAACACAATTCAATGCAATAGTTTGCATATCTCTATAATAATTAGTCATTAGTGGAAAAGCTAGAGAGTTTCTTGTTAATTGCATGACTAAAAATGAGGTTTAAACATAGAGAAAGATGGCTATTTTCAGAGCCATGAACTTTCCCAAAGCTCAAACCTTGATCATCTTCGAGCAAGAAAACAACAAAACCATAAAGAACTCAACATTTAAACTAAAACAACGATAGTATGAATTCACTTATGGTTTTTAGTCGTATACATCCAGCACTTCTTTCATTTGAAAAGCTCATCAAAGTTAGAGAGATGCCAAGAATACTATACAAGCTTTCATAACTCAAGAAAATCAAATTAGAGTTTAATATAAACTAGGAGTGTAACAATCAATCCAATTCCCCTAGTCAACTCTCAGCTTGCTAAGAAACACTAGGATGTTTTTATAATAGCAAAATTAAGTAAGAGAGATCATGTCCCAAGTAGCATAACAATGAAGTGTATTATTGACACCCACATTAGTAAATCAAGACTATCAAAACACTTCTATTCCATTCATTGATTTTCAAGAAAATTCATAAAATAGTAATGAGACCATGCCAAGGACTTGTTATGTGGATCTTCATTTTTCACGGGTAGTTTTGAACAAGGATCATTGAGTGATTCTTTTAAACAATGCTTTGCACAACCTCCGAGAGTACCAATACTTTTTCCCATTATGGTGACAGGTGCCACCTATGTCATCACCTCATAGACGAAATGAGGGGTTGTACCATTGATTATTCGTAGTCTAGCGGAGTTGTTGATATCCAAAAGTGTGCATCAAAAACATTGAATTTTTTTAATAGTGTCACAGTTTGATCCACAAGGTTTAGCTTTGGCATGGATCAAAATTACCACTAGATTTTATCTCAATCAAACAGCTCCTTTCCAAGAGTGTTACCAAGTCTATCAAAACATCTATGGGGTTAAGTATCTTCAAGGGTAAACTTTTAAGACAATCATTCATCAAACAAGTCATAAATTTGAGACTTTTTCTTGTTGTACTTGTTTGGCAATATTATTTCCAAGGCAAGACTCAGTTAACTACAAGAACTAAAACAAAAGCTTCCACAACTAACTACTCATGCAAATAAAAAGCTTTACTCTAACTATTTTGAATTACTCCCATTAGCATAACATCTTAGCAAATCAATGAACTAAGATAAACAATTCAAACTTCTAAAGTGGGAGACATAGGACATACCTCTTATGAGTGACTTCATGATCCTCTTCCTTATGGGGATGTGTTCCCTCAAAACTCAAGTTAAAATCACTCTCATAGTGATATTGAATCAAAGAGGCAATATGCAAATCCACTTTCACGAAAAAGGAAAAAGGTAAAAATATTTTTTGTATTTTTTTGAGGATGGGGATTAAAGAATATAAAGGAACTTGCAACCAATCAAGGAACTAAGAAAAGAAAAACAAAGGAAAAAAGCGAAGTGTTGGAACAAACCAACACAAGTGTTTCAAAGCTCACATGGAGCTAGAGTACAACCTCACTATTACACAAATAAAATGTCGGGGGACACATCCCAAAGCTCAGGCTTTTGCAAGCCCTTTTGTTGCTCATTGTTGTGGTGGTGTATAATCTAACAAGTTCCATTGGCTGCTCCAATTGTTGAACTGGGTTGAGAGGTTGGCAGTAGCATCTCGAAGGTTATGGAGAGGTTTCTCATGGTTTGAATGCTTCCTTCGAGAGCATAGATACCATCATAGGTGGTGTAGTAGTTTGGTGGCTGCACATCTTGTTCGGGTCCTTCTTGTTCTACTTCATCCTCTTCTTCTTCTCCTATGGGTTGTTCTTGTTGGGGTAGACTTGCCTCAACCTGCTAGTCATAACGCAAATGTCCATCCTCGATAGAGAATAAACCATTAGGCAAAGGAGATGGGATCAAGTGATCCGCTCTAGGTATATCAAGGAAGTATCTACCATTAGTTCTAGAAATCATACCACAAGCTCTCGGAGTAGAAAAAACAAGACGGCAGCCTCCCACCAACGGTTGGATATTACCTAGGTTGACATGAAGCGCTCATGCAAGAATGATTATGACTCCTCCTCCGCATATGGGACCACGAGACTGCAAAGCTTGATGCTTAAGATAAAGTAATAGAAGGGCGCCCAAATTTGGTGTTAAGTTAAAGTTAGGAATAACAGCTCTAGTGAGGATTATCATATCCTCCTCATTAACTCTAGTAAATTCACCACATGTCTGTAAGGTGTTAGCAATAACATAGAACAAATAATGAACAATAGGGTGATCAATTTGGTTTCCCTTTGGTGTATTCCCATGAATTCTCATTCTAATGAAGTAAGCCAAGGGTGATAGATCAAGAAAAAATGTGGTGGAGCATATGTTGGTGATGTTGTTGGCAAACCCAAAGCAGTGATCCCATTGTTAGAGCGTCAAGGAATACTCACAGTTCATAAGACGGAAGTTGATGCGATCAACTCCAGACATTTGTTCCTTGGGGCAATAGTGTGAGCACACCGTATGCGTCAAGGTACTAAGGAACTCAAGCGTCAAGCGGTGGTATGTGACCTCATCCTGAAAATAAGATCATACAAACCAACATTGTTGCAGAGTAAGTCAGAATCACGACGAATACCCAGTTGGTTACGGATGTAAGGACATGCCCACTTAGTGGATTTGATTTCTCGGAGCTTGAGACAGTTGAAACGGTTGAGCTAAAACTCCTCGGTGAACTTGATACCAAATGACTCGGGGGTTAGCGTATCAATGAGTGGTGCGGCTTGTTCTATAACCATCACACGTGTACGGCTCCTCGTGTTCATCTAAGACAAAAAAAATAATGCTAATCCAAAATTTAGTCTAATACAAATATAGCACAAACGATCCTCTACACTTCTTACAAAAGAAACTCCTCTAAAAACAAAACTAAGCATGCTCATAATCAAGATTATCTCAAGAACAAGACCTAATTCTAGATTGATAATGGTGAAAGATTGAGCAAGGTTTTGATGCAAATAAACTGGGGATCAGAGGAGAAACATACCTTACACTATGTTTGGTTGCACTAAATTGGACAAGGAATTAGGGAATTGGAATTCGGGTCTCTAGTTCTGGTGTTTGGATAAGCTAGGAATAACACGTGGAAATTGATAATAATTCCGCGCAGGGCTCGATCGCTCACGAAACCTCTGTGGTTCAATTCGAAGGTCTGGACCTCAGAATCGCATAGGAATCACGAAGCGGTACGCTTGCTACATTCCCTCCCTTGCTCGATGTAATCCTCCCTTGCGTGCAACCTGGACATCCGCTGCGCCGACGCAGGTCTTCCCAGCAAGCCTCGTCCATGGCTGTCGTACCTTCCATATCCCCCATGGACGCCCCTCTATTCCATCACCCCTGGCCGCGAGCCCCACCCATGACCTCCCCATGGCCGCCCCCTCCCTGCCCTCCAAACCCTAAAAATCATGGGGATAGACAGACCGACGACGGGAGGAACAGCGGCAGCGGCACACGTCTAAACGGCGGCGTCGATCTGGGCCAAATATTATCAACTGGTCTGAAGAGTAGTATTATCTTGCTGACATTTACGCAACAACAACACTAGAAAGTTGGGAGTAGTTAGTGCTCTCTAATCTTGAAGACAAATCATAGACCTTGTTGTTTTTGCTAGCTAATGTATACGCGTGTGATGGAGTATACGCTGCATCCTGATACGTTTGTGTATTGGACCAAGTTATTCGTTTTTATTGTACAAAGCTTACTCTGCATGTTGTCAGGTTGTTTTTTACAAGTATATATTGTCGAAAAGGCAGAAGACATATATTTTCATGGTCCATACACCAAACAGGATTTGGAATTCTGTAACACCCTCTGATTCCAACAGTAAATTTCAAGCCAGCCAAACAATAGACTTCGAATTAACAGTCCTTTCCTTTCCGGGCAGGATTTAGAATTTCCGCCTAATTCATTTCCTGAAATCAATTTAGTGCATCCAAACAAAGCATTAGATCAATCGGGTGCGAGGAATCAAAGAAAGAACGAGTGAAATTGAAGATCCAATGGAGGTGGTTTGGAGTTTGGAGGTAGAAAAAAGAGAGATTTGCGTTTAGGAAATTTTAGGGTTACCTCTTCCTGGGGTAGAAATCGTGGCCGCGTACTTGGTACGGGCGAGCGGTATGGCCGGAGCCCGCAGGTACCGGGTGTCCTACCTTGGATTCAAAGGACCCCTTTCGGCGGTGCACTCGGTACGGGCGCACGGTATAGTCGCATGCGCCTGTACAACTGGTCGTTATTCAGTTAGTATGTTTTGCTCCAAACTTGATGTTTTGCTCAGGATACGGTACGGGCGGGCGGTACGGCTGCCTCCGGTCGTACGAGTGGTCGTTACGCCCACTGTGTCATATAGTAATAATCAAAGTTTCTATTTTCTTGATCCTAAATGTGGTACAGGCAGGTGGTACATGTGGTACGGGGGACTCCGGTTGTACCGGTGATCGTTATGTGTCCTAGAATCTTAAAAACGTGTGGAATTGAGTTAGTAGCTTCACGCGCCTTTGCACATCTTAGTAATCAACAAAATAACAACAAATAGACTTCATAAAAAATAGTAGTACTTTAAGGCCATGTGTTAGCAAATATAAAAGATCGAGGATTACCTTGTTTTATTCTTTTCTCTCCAAAGGACTTCTTGAAGACTCTTTACTAAAACAAAAACAAAACAAAACTAACACAAGAATATTTTTTTTTATTTCACACGGGTTGCCTCCCATGGAGCGCTTCTAGTTAAGGTCAATTAGCTTGACCCATATGGTGTTCATTTAGGCTTTGCGAGTGGAACACCCACTCCAAAATAATTAGCTTTTAGTATGATTATACCATCATCATTATTATTATGTTTGGCCTTCTTCTTCCTTGGGAAGTGTACTATAAAATGATCTCTAGATGGCAGTCATATTCTCACATACCCTTCATGTAGATTAATCAAAGTTTTAATAGTTCTTAGGAAGGGCCTACCTAGAATTATATACTATGGGATCTTCAGGTATGTGTGTACTATAACAAGATCAATAAGAGCAGGACATCCTTTAATTTCGACAACTATGTTTTCTTTTATACCAACAACTTGTTTATAAGTTGAATCAACAAGATGGAGTCTCATTTCAGTAGTTGCAAATGGGCCCAAGTTTTTTTGACACCTTTACCATAGGGGAAGCCCCTACGGTGTAAATTTTATATATGATAGATACATTGTACAAGGATCAAGAGACCAAAAAAGGGGGAAATACATTAGGGGTAATAGAAGTGGGCTAACAATAACATCAGGACTAGACAAAGGTATCAAGCAACCAGTCAATAAGGGGTTGAACTAGAGTCGCCTTAACCTTGTATTTGTGGATAAAAACATCACTCTAAGTACCAGTTTTCCAATGGTGGAGAGAAGCAGGAATATCTTTAAATATCAGATGTTCCATGTAGCACAAGCTGCGACCTCCATAAAACAAGGACCTTGAAATTCAGCTTTAGCTAACACAAACCTATCTGATAGAGGAATCGTCATGTCCCATTGAACATCAATATAGTTCCAGCAATGAGTGGAAAATTCACATTCAAAGAACATATGGTCTCGTGTCTCAAGCACCATGTCATTGCAAAGGATGCATCCTGGCCCAGATTCCAGGTGCTAATGTTTTCGTAACATGAGGTCTCTAGTGTTAAGTCTATCTTGCATCAGCAGCCATAAAAACACTTTCAACTTAGGTAGAGCCTTTGATTTCCATATGGTGTTGAGTGACTCATCTTTTGGGACTTGCTCAAAGAGAAAAATATAGAACCTTGATGGAGTGTACTTATCTCCCCACACAAATATACGCTGATCTACTTCAGTACTCACCACTTGGCTTGCTCAAGAACTTGACAACACAGTCACATGGCAACATGGTGATACTTCTAGTAGATACCTAGAATATCACGAACCACCATTATGTCACTTAGTAGGAGAGGAAACTTGCTTTGTAAGGCAAGAAGAAATAGTCTCAAAGCTTCGGCACAAGCTTAACTCTTTGACCGAAGAGAGTGCATTAGAATAACAGACTTGTTAGCACAATCATTCTTTTCTTAGTGATAGGGTTAACCAATCATGCCAAGAATGACATAAATATCCTAAGAGTTCAAATATTTAAGAATTGCTAAGAATCTCAGATGACCACATTATTACGCACATGCATCATTCACGAGCACGGAAGCTCGGAGGAAGGGTGGGTAAATATGTTTAAGAGCATCACTTCATTAAGGAAGTCATGAAACTCAGCACGACCTCTTAGTATATAAGAGTGTGATACTCTAAGGTAGAATAGAACATAATCTAATCAACGCTTATTGTTCTGCGGAGATTACAACACATTGACCTAGTCCAAGATATGACGAGGTATTGGAGTTTGTTTCTCCTGACATCCTGAAATGGTTTGTCTGACAGACCACAAGAATTCCTTGCGTCGGAAGTCACCGATGCACATTTACTACTTGGCTACCAACTAGTAGACAAAGGTCGGAAACAATAAGGAAAAGGGAGTACATACTCAGGACAAAATCCTAAGATGTGGATGCATAAGTCAACAATCTTCTAAGGACTGATGCAGGAAAGGGAGGTGTGGCAGAGTCACATGTATAGATGTGAGACTCTTGAGGAGTACTCTTGTCATGATCTATTTGGTTCCAGTAAAGAACATCTGCCAGGACTAGTGGTAGGGGAAGTCCTTTGTTGTCGTAATTTAATCACGACAATAACCACATGCTTGAAGGCTATACTAGAAGGTACTAGCCATCCCGAGGTAATGTTTGCACATTATCAACATGGATCAACAAAATGGATCATGGGTTAAAGATCAGCTTCATGTATAAGATTCACAACACCAGAATCCAGCACAATCAAGGATCTTAGGTTCAAGTCCAAGGTTTAAAACCCGAGAAAGGAATAACTACTATCCTAGTGATAGAGGGTACACTGCATGGTAGTAATTATGAGGTAGCTTTCAAAAGATGAAACAACTTCTATAATACCTAAACAAATGAAAAATAGGCTCACGAGGCAGAAGGAAACCTCGAGACCTAGAACTGAACACTACGGAACCGTCAACATGATGTTGTGGGTCCATAGAATAGAGAGATCTTGATAGAAAGGAATCTCCCAGCTGAATAGGAGCAAAGGAAACAAGTAACACACACACAACTGACTCTGAAGAACTGAACACTAGGTCAACTGGTTGAAAACGACACGTCTAAGAGGAACCTAAACTTTGAATGACGAGATGAGGTACACAAGTTATTACTGTCGTCGGATTGAGGACAAGTACGCCATGAGGGGGTCCTCGAGGCGTGCGGGAGAGAGGGGTGTGAGACGTACGGTGTTCCGGGACGGTGAGCACACAAGTTTACCCAGGTTCGAATCCGCCGGCTTTGGACGGACCCTACTCCTGCTAGCAATCCAGTAATACGGAAGAGCCGGAATATGGGTTACAAAGGTTTCGCCTGTGCGAGTTGAGATTGTAGACTATTGAAGTTATCTGGTCTTGCCAAAAGGCTCTCCCTAGGACGGCTTATATAGATATCCGGCCTAGGGTTTACAGGAGAGATCAATCCTGCTACGACTAAGAGTTGGTTACAGAGTACATCTTGAACTACAAGTAACATTACGGGCCTAAGTAGGTAAGTCTCTAGGCTTCCCATAGTCGGATTGGACTCCGTCTTCTCTCCCTAACTGGGCCGCCCGTGAAGCAAAGCTCTAACCCGAAGTGGGCCACCCTGGTCAGTGAGGATCTGTGAGGATACCCGGAAAGTATATCCCCAACAGTAGCCCCCAGAGGCCTCCAAGATCCAAAGTCGGATTTTATCATCGTCTAGCTTGATCTTCGGCTTGCAGAATCTTGAAGGGTTCCTGAAACTTCACAACAAAAAATACGATCTGGGTCTTAAAAATAAGTCGGACCTTTCAATTAATTACTCGGATTTTCCAGCTCGCTTTTAAACTAAGTCAGAACTTGGTCTCTAACGCCACCTGACACAAGCATGGTCAAGTCACATCATCTGACAGACGTTCCGTCAGCACGACCATTGGTGTGTCCGCGGTTCGTGGAACCGAGGCGCCGTTTCAATGCGTGCGTGGAGATCGAGGCGACGCAATCATCACGAGGGCCCTTCCCAGTTCTTTCCACGACGCGTGGCAATTACACTGTAGCATTTGCACGAATCTTGGCGCAGGTAGGTGGATATAAGGGGTTTAGATTCCTTCTTCTCCTCTCCACCAGTCTTTCGCCGTTCCTTTCTTCCCAATCCTCCAGCGCACCCAGAGCCTTTTCGTCCTCCTCCCACAGAGCTCCTAGCGCCGCCACTTTAAGGTCACCTTTTCCACCGGAGAGAAAAATGGCTTCATCCTCTTCTTCCTCTCTAGCGGCGGCGGCGGCAGCTACGAAGAAAGAGAGCTTCCAGGGAATCTGGATCCCCTGCGCCCTCGACGACGACGGCCTCAAAAACGTGGAGAAGGAGGGGCTTCTCGCCGCTGGCAACTGGCGGAGCGATTCCGGCGAAACCGTCCCCAATCCGCGTGAGGGCGAGCGTGTCCACTTCGGCACCCATCTGGACCGAGGTTTGTCCTTTCCTCCCTCGGAGTTCTTCTCCGAGGTGATTGACCACTATGGAGTTCCACTCCATAATCTTCCTCCCAATTCTCTTCTAGAGATGAGCGCATATGCTGCGCTTTGCGAGGGCTTTCTCGGCATTAGGCCGAGTTTGCTTCTCTTCCGGTACTATTTCCATGTCCGGAGAAATTCCATTACTGCCGGTGTTCCTTACATCACTGGTACCATTAGTTTTTCTGTTAGACGAGACCGGGCATATCCCAAAATTTCTGCCAGTGACTCGGTCAAACAATGGCCAGCCACTTTTTTCTATGATAGGGATATTCCGGCTCCCGGCAAAGCTACTGCTTTGCCGGCTTTTGTCGACGGAGCTGCCACAACCCAGCCTTCTTGGGATGAGACTGCTCCGGCTCTCACCGACGATCTGATCCTCGCTAAGAGGAGGATCGAATATCTTATCAAGCACAAGGGTCTAAAGGGATCCTACTTGGTCCAATGTTGGGTCTCACGTCGGATTCAGCCACTTCAGTACCACGGGGATAGACTGATGCACTCCATCACGTCTTCCAAAAAAGACTCTCTCCGCATCAGCCCCAAAGCCTACACCATCCAAGGTTACATAAGCCAGATCAACTGGCTGATCAAGGAGCGGATCGAGAGGAAAATTCCGGAGATTTCTCTGGATATGCACATGGCGGAAAACCCCGTGGTAGCGGTAAGCTTCCATCAGTACACCTTTTACGTGTTTCAATCTTTAAGTTATATATTGCAATGCTGATATGTTTTCTTGTATTCAGCTTGCTGATCTCCCCGAGTCGGAGCTTGCTCCACTCGAAGGATATCCTCCTGAGTTTTCTCAGGAGACTGAAGTGGTCCCACTGCTGGACCTTGCGCTCAAGAAGCGCAAAGCTCCAACAGTGGCTGTTGGCACAAAGGAAGTGCCCGTTGTGAAGAGGTAACTTTCATTCACAATTTCCGCCTTTGTACCTTTCTCGAATTTCTTTCTGAGATGTAATGTTTCCGACTTTACTACATTCTCAGAGCAAGGCCTCTCATCAAGGGTAAGGGGAAGGGGATTCCTGCAAAGCCCCTGCGACAGACGAAGCTTACCATAGCTTCCCCTGCCACGGCTCCTCCGACTCCTGCCCCTCAACCTTCTGCAACACCGGCGATTACTCTTTCTCCGGTTGTTGCAGAAGATCCGGCTCCTCCAACAACGCCAGTGATCCTTGGATCGCATACTGACGTCACCGTGGGTGCGTCAGATCAAGATAAGGGTGAACCCTCTACGGGTAATGATCCCTCGGCTGAAGTCTTCGCCGACAACCTCCTCAGCAATCCCGGACTTGCCAAATTTGGCTTATCCCGGAAATCTGCAGAGGAGATCCAGCGGCTGGCCAGGCAAGTCCTGGACAAAACCATCTATCTCCCGAAGAGGAAGCGCAAGAAGCAGAGGACGTCAAGTTCTCTGACCTTCTCGCCCAAGTCCGCCTTCGCGACGAGAGGATCAGGACTGACGAGCTTCCGACAGCCCCAGTAATTCCTCTTACCCTCGCCGAGAAGGTGGCAGCTGAAGTGAATGCGGGGTTAGACAAACTCACCCGCGAGCAATATGTAAGTCGGAATTCCAACTCTTGTTTTTTACCTTATGTTATATCATATCCTCTAGCCCCCAAGAATGAAGTAGGATATAGAAATCCGGGTTTATGCTTTCATTAGGATGCCAAAGAACGAACTAGTGTAGCCCCCAAGGCTCGTGCTGATATTTAGCAAAAAATATTAGCCTGAGTCTTAAGTAGCTTTCTGACTTACAGAAGTATGTTCCTCTAACCAGGAATTGTTAAAAAATGTATGTGATAAGCGGAGAGAGATCAAAGCTCTCCGGCTTAAAAATGCTAAGCTCAAGGTAGCCAAGGATGAAGCCGAAGGTAAACATTTCGAGATTCAAACCTTGTCTTTTGCTTTTTTAATGTCGAATTTTTCTAAACTGTTGTTCTTTTTGACTTTCAGCGTTGGTGAAACAATCCATCGCTATGATTGAAGAGGCCGAGAACCTCAAGACCCTAGTGGTGGAGAACAAGGGACTTCGCCAAGAGCTGGATAAGCTCAAGGCGGATCATGAAAGGAGCATAGCTCAAGTCCTTGAATCCTCCTCCATGGCCACTGAAGAGCGCGATCTCAAGATTGCTGCTCAAGATAAAGTTATCTCGGACCTCAAGAATGAGCTTGGTAGAGAGAAAGATCTCTCCGAAGCGCTCCGGGCTGAACTCCAGAGTCTTCGGGAGGAGAAGACCAAGATTGACAACGTCATTCTTGGTACGTTCCATCTGTCTGATTTATCATTTCTTCGACTTTCATCAATGTCGGATTTTCATTGACTTGTTTTGTGTAAAGGTCCTCTGAACTTGACGGACTCCTCTTCGTCCGAGCCCCGCACTCACCGGCTTACCCAAGTCGGTGATCTTCTTCATGACTACCGCCAGTCCCTTGAGGACATTGGCGAGTCTCTCAGGATTCTGGACATGCCAAGCATGTCGGACTTCCAGGTGCGAGAGAAGGCCAAAGAGATGCCGCAGCTCGTTCGGGACTGGAACATGTCCTACGCGCGGACTGCTGCGCAGAACGCTCTCACCATGGTCATGAGCCACCATGGAAACATGGAGATATGGCAAGTGACTAGAGGGTACTGCAAAGTAGACGAAGACGGCCAGGAGCAAGACCTTCAAGCCATCATGCACTGCTGTGCCGGATATGGGTGCCACGTAGCTGACCTGACCAGCTACGAGGTGCCCTTTTCACCCGCGTGGATACTCCGCCACCTCCTCCAGAAGACGCCGAAGAAGTTTCCGACGATGAACGGACCACCTCGGATCCGGACATCTCGGCACGATATCAAGGCGGAGTAACTAGCGATCCGATAGTTCCTTCATCTCCTCCTGCATCATAGATCAGAAAACTATGTATTATTCTGGAAAGACATGATGCGTTTTTGTAAATATTAAGTACTATGATTTTTGTTGGTGCTAAGTTTTTTATCTATTCAGCACTTTTGTCTTAAACTTTTTGTGTGCCTGAAATGTTTTCATAAGCACTTAGAATTTTCCGTCTCTACATATCGTTTATCTGGCTTTCCGCCTCGTCCCTTTCGTGAGCCGGCTAAACCTTCAGCCAGAAACTTTGCCGCGCAATGGAGCTCAATTGCTAAACTAGTTTAAACTCGGAAACAAAGCCGGCTTCCAGTACCAACAGTTCACTACTCGAAAGATACCCGCATCCAGCAATCAGACAAACAACCCAAGTAAAGACTAGAATTTTTTAGAGTTATACCCGAAAGTAGCAGTTTTAGAATCGAAAATCTAAACCAGAACGAACATGAGCATAAAGTACTTTCAAGCATTCTGGGATTTTCGACTATGACATGATCATTAAGAAATAAGATGGTAAAAAACTTCTCAAAAAAACTTTGAGGTAACCAAAACTTTTATTTCTCACAGAACATGTAAATATGTATGATTACAAAGAAATATAAACTAAGAATAAAAGGGACGTACCTGAGCAATATTCCACGGTCTGTCTAATTCATCCGGATTTGTACTGCCTCCAGCTCTCTTTCTCTTCTTAGTAGCAGGTCTTTCTTTGACTGGCCTCATGTGAGTTAAGTAGTACGACCCATTGTGCAATACTCAACTAACTAAAAAGGGCCCTTCCCATGTTGGGGAAAGTTTGTGCTTTCTTTGTTGCACAAGCCGGAGAACCAAATCACCTTTATTGAAAGATCTAGTTCGGACTCTCTGGCTATGATACTTGCCTAACTTCTGCTGATAGGCTGTAGATCTCATTTCAGCAACGACGCGAACTTCTTTGACTAAGTCGAGATCATTTTGTCGAGAAATCTCGGCATCCTCTGCGATATACGCGGCCACTCTAGGAGAAGTATGAATTAAATCACTAGGAAGAACTGCTTCTGCGCCATAGACCAAGAAGAAAGGTGTATATCCTGTTGACTTGTTCGGAGTTGTTCGCAAACTCCAAATTACAGAGGCTAGTTCCTCTGCCCAAGCCCCCGCAGCACGTCTCAGTGGTGCTTCGAGTCTTGGTTTCAAGCCTTGTAGAATTAAACCATTTGCTCTTTCGACTTGTCCGTTAGCCTGTGGATGTGCGACTGACGCAATGTCAAGCCGGATATTTTGCTCGTCGCAGAATTTAGCCAATTCTCCCATGGAAAAATTACTCCCGTTGTCCGTGATAATGCTATGCGGATAACCATACCGGATTATAACATCCTCGACAAATCTTTTGGCTGTTGCTCTATCACAACTAGTGACAGGTTTAGCCTCGATCCATTTCGTGAATTTATCCACCATCACTAAGAGGTGAGTAAATCCACTTGGAGCTCGTTTAAAAGGTCCTACCATATCAAGCCCCAGACCGCAAAAGGCCATGTTATAGGTATTGTTCACAGCTGATTAGCCGGAACATGAGCTTGCTTGGCGTACTTTTGGCAGCCTTTGCATGTCTTGACTAATCGTTCGGCATCTTCCTGAGCTGTAAGCCAGAAAAAACCATGTCGAAAAGCTTTTGCCACTAAAGATTTGGCTGCAGCGTGGTGACTACACTCGCCTTCGTGGATTTCTCTTAAGATTTCCACTCCTTCCAGAGACACACAGCGCTGAAAAACCCCAGAAACACTCCATTTATGGAGCTCACCTTTAACAATAGTATAGGCTTTTGCTCGTCGGATAATCTGCCGGCTTAGCACCTCGTCTTCGGGTAATTTGCCATCTTCCAAGTAATCAAGGTATGGTTGAGTCCAGCTGGGAATTACAGCCAGAACTGCTATTAAAGGTGAGTCGGATTTGGTCGGATATTCCTCATCTACTCCCTTTATCGAGGGAACTTTTAGGTGCTCTAAAAATGCGCCATCCGAAACCTCTTTCCGCGCAGAGCCTATTCGAGATAGTGCATCTGCTTCCTCGTTCTCTGCTCGAGGGATGTGTTGAACTTCAAACCCCTCGAATGATTTAGATAGATCATCCACGACAGCTTTATATGTTGCCATGTGCTTATTTGCATTACAAATATCAGAGACTTGCCGAGCAACAAGATCCGAATCTCCGTAACACATCAAACGTCGGATGCCAATATCCTTAGCAATCCGGATTCCATGCAGCAGTGCTTCATACTCGGCAATGTTGTTTGTCGCTGTGAAGTGGATCTGCAACACGTACAAAAGTTTATCTCCTTGGGGTGATTTGAGCACCACGCCAGCCCCTGAGCCCCCTCGAGCCTTGGACCCGTCGAAAAAGAGGGTCCAATATTCCGACTCAGGGAGGATCATGTTCTCCTTAGTCTCTGTCCAATCAGCAACAAAGTCGGCAAGGATCTGGGATTTGATTGCTGTCCGGGGTTTGTACTCAATATCGAAAGTTGCAAGCTCTATACCCCATTTGGCCACGCGTCCTGTGGCATCGCTATTGTTGATTATATCTCTCATGGGAGCTTTGCTCACCACGGTAATTGGATGCTCCTGAAAGTAGTGTCGTAACTTACGAGATGCTAGAAAAACACCGTAAGCCAACTTTTGATAGTGCGGATAACGCTGTTTCGATTCTGTCAGGACCTCGCTGACAAAGTATGTCGGACGCTGCACCAGGTGCTCCTGATTTTCTTCTGGTCTCTCCACCACCATAACTATACTGACAACCCTATTTGTCGTAGCAATGTAAAGCAACATCGGCTCCTGAGGTTCCGGCGCTGCAAGGATAGGAGCAAATGAGAGTACTTTCTTCAGGTCTTGTAGTGCAGCTTCAGCTTCGTCAGTCCAGACAAAATCCTTGGTCTTCTTCAGGAGTTTGTATAATGGTGCGGCTCTTTCACCAAGCCAGCTTACAAATCGACTGACCGCAGCAATGCAACCAGTTAATCTTTGTACGTCTTTCAAGCGAGTTGGCCTGGAAATATTGAGAATAGCCTTGATCTTATCACGGTTCACCTCTATGCCTTGTTGAGACACGATGAAACCTAACAATTTTCCGGCTGATATTCCAAAGAAGCATTTCTTCGGGTTAAGCATGATGTTGTATTTTCGTAGATTGGTGAACGTCTCCTCTAAGTCAGAAATCAATGTTTCCTTCTTTTTGGACATGACCGCGATATCATCCACGTATGCATGTACATTGCGTCCGAGTTGATCATGGAGGCAACGCTGCATCGTGCGCTGGTACGTAGCTCCTGCGTTCTTCAGCCCAAAGGGCATCGTAACATAACAGAAGGTTCCAAAGGGGGTTATGCATGAAGTCTTGATTTTGTCAGATTCCTTCATCCGGATTTGGTGATAACCGGAATATGCGTCAAGAAAACAGAGGAGTTCCGAGCCTGCCGTAGAATCGATAACTTGATCAATTCTAGGCAGAGCGAACGGATCTTTTGGACAAGCCTTGTTCAAGGCAGTATAATCAACACACATCCTTAAATCAGTGGTGTCCTTTTTAGGGACCATTGCAGGGTTGGCCGACCAATCAGTATGGATGACCTCTTCTATGAATTCGGCTAACTCGAGCCGCGCTAGTTCCTTAGCTATTGCCTTATGCTTTTCATCACCAAACCGCCGTAAGGACTGTTTGACGGGTTTAGCGTTCGGGTTTACATTTAGAGAGTTCTCGGCAAGTTCCCTAGGTACTCCGGTCATGTCAGATGGCTGCCATGCAAAGATATCTTGATTTTCTCAGAGGAACTTGACGAGCACGCTTTCCAATGCGCTACTTAGGCCTACGCCTATCTGGGTCACCTTGGAGGGGTCATCATCCTTCAACGGCGTCGTCTTCGTCTCTTCTGATTCCTTGAACTCCGGATTTGGCTTTGTCACCTCTTTCTTTGTTGCGGGCATCTCGGACGGATCTATGCTCTTCTTGATCTCCTGGTACTCTTGGGTGTGCAGCACGGCTTCGGCAAAGGCGGCATTTCCATCCTCGCACTCTCGCGCTTTCTTCAGGTCTCCCCTGATGGTGATCACGCCGTTGGGACCTCGAATTTTCATCATATTGTAAATGTAACACGGACGAGCCATAAAAGCCCAGTAAGCCGGACGTCCGAATATAGCGTGGTATGTGCTCTTGAACGGGACCACTTCGAAGGAAAGTGCCTCCGTTCGATAATTCTTTGGTGTTCCAAAAGTAATATCCAAAGTGATCTCTCCCAGGGAATTAGCTTGTCTTACTGGGACAACTCCGTGAAAAATCACAGAGCTATGGTTAAGCTGTGTTTCCGAGATCTTCATCCGGCGTAGCGTTTCTACATAGAGAATATTGATGCTACTACCACCGTCCATGAGGGTCTTGGAGAAACCATAACCGTCAATAAGTGGATTGACGATTAAGGCGTATTTTCCTTGCATGTGTAGCTTAGGCGGATGATCAGCGCGGTCAAACGTTATTGCCGCTTCCGACCAGTCCAGATACTGAGGGACAGCCGGAACTGTTGCGTTGAGCTCGTGGAGAACTGCTTTCTTGACCTTTGTTGGTTGAGATCCGAGGAAGGTGACGTAAGTGTCCTTCTTGGTAGGAAAAGTTTTCTTCCCTTCCAACTTGGGATTTGAAGCATCGGCTTCCTCCATGTCGGAATCTTCCTTGGTCTCTTTGTCTTTTTCGGGATTTTTCTTTCCCTTCTTCCGCTTAGCCTTGTAGCCCGCGGTATCATCTCTCTTGATGTCGTCGTTAAAACGACATTCAGCGTTGGTGTGGGACGAGCCCCCATTGGCGTCCAAGTGATGCACACATGGGTTATTGGCGATGTCGGCCCAAGTGTAGGTTTTGCCTGATTGTTGCTCTCCTCTACCTTGGACCCTTGATGTCCCACAGCCACGCCCGCGGCCTCCGCCGCGCCCTCCTCGTCCTCCAGACCCGGAAACAGTAGTGACTACTGCCGTCTTCGCGTTGGGTTTTTCTTCCGAGGTGTTTTTGCGCTTCTGAGCCTGTTGCTTTGTCTTTGCTGACTGAGGTACAGCCAGGACGTTGAATAATCCCTCTACATCATCGTCAGCATCTGCATACTTGCTCGCTGTTTCTATCATCTCTACCAAATTAGTGACCTTGTCACATTTTAGGCGGTGACGCAGTAGACCAATTGGGAGTCCTGCGATGAAAGCTTCGATCGCAGTTTGATCGTTTACTCCCTCACAGGAGTTCTTGATGTCGATCCATCGTCCGAGGTATTCCCGGCAAGTTTCTCCGGCTTTTTGGGTGCAACGCTGTAGGTCTCCGACCGAACAGGGCCTCCGATATGTGCCTTCGAAATTCCGAAAGAACGCACTTTGTAAGTCATACCAGTTATGGATGGTGTTTGCCGGAAGTTCATGGAGCCATGATCGTGCCGTCTTCCGCAACATAAGTGGGAGATATCGGGTTGCGACTAGGCTGTTTCCACCTTTAGCGATGCAGCAAGCTTGGAAGAAGTCCTGTAACCAGGTGTCTGGCCGAGCAATGCCGTCGTAGGCTTGAATATGTCTTGAGATAGCAAATCCTTCCGGGAATTTTGTAGCTCTGATGCGTGGTCCAAAGCACTTTGTGCCCACGTACACGTCATCGTTTTCATAGCGCCGAGCCTCTATGTTGGAGTTGATCCTGTGCCTTGCGTCGTTCGGGGATAGGGATCGTCCCGAATATCGGCTGTGGCTGCGGTGCCTTGGAGCCGGACTTCGGCTTCTGCCACCACCTCCTCCACCATGTTGTCCTCCTTGACCTCCTTGGGGGCCGTTGTGATAACTGTGCTGTGGAGAGGGTGGTGCAGCTGGGTTGTTTCCGGCTGATCGCCGGCCTCCGTCTGGAGCGTCATTATTCCGGTTCCAGGGAGGTTCTTGACTATGACGAGCCCCCTGCCGGTTTGTGCCAGTGTGGTTTCCGTTGTTCCTTCGTCCATCGTTCCCACCATGGTGAGGCTCAGCCAGACGGTTTTCATGTCTAGGAGGTGGCCTTTTCTGACGATCCTCCTCCTGACGTTTCTCTTTATCTTCTCCTTTTCGGGGAGGATTCCTCAGAATCAGTGCAGCGATCGCGTCTTTCTCGGCTGCTGGAGCGACGTTGCTCCAGTTATGTGTAGTTCTGCGGTGCTGTCCTGACGATCCAGTTCTTGAATAATTGTCTTCCCTGCGTTCGGGGTGACGATGATGCGCCCGATCGTAGTGGGATGTTACGTCAGCCCATGCCGGATCTGTGCGACATTGATCGGAATCCGAGACCAGCTTTTGACTTCTAGACAGGCCGACCTTTTGCTGCTCTAGTCCCTTGTTGAGTAGTTTGATACCCAAACGTATCTCCTCTGGTCCTGGATTAGCCGATAGAATTTGGCGAGCTGCCACGGTATTTTGCACTAGTGTTGGGTAAACCCAATCTCCTCTGCTGTCCTTCCATGGCATTCCCATCTCATCTCCAAAAAGGACGGCATAGACACGTGGGAATTGGTTGTCATCTATGTGACGCTTCTGTGTCTTCTGATGTAGACAGGACATATACTCCTTGTTTGACATGCGCTTCTTCTCCACCTCGATGTTTTTGGCTTCATCAAGGAGTTGTTGACGACGCGCTTCTAGGGCTTGGGCCCTTTTGTCCAGCTCATCTGCAGTAAGTTCTGCAGCTGTAGGGATAGATGTGGTTAATGCGGCATCGATGAGTTTACGCGCACCTTCAGTGATCACGTGTCCATCCACCGATGCTTCTTTTTTCGGCTCGTCTGGGATAAGTGCTTCATCCGAGTCTTCCTCGTATTCCTCGGCAATCACCTCCTCTGTAAGAGGGTCTTTTGCCGGGGTCTTGTTCTTCTTGTTCTTCTTCTTTGCCTTCTTGGCAGCGCCGGTAGCAAAGACGGCTTTGGGTCCGTTTCCCAGAGTCAAGCTCTGATCGGTACTTTCGGACATCTGGACTTCGGGATTGTCTCCGACTTCCATATCATCCTGCATTTTGGGAGAGTGTTCCCCGGATCCTTCGTCCATGGCTTCTCCATCTTCTGCAGCTTTGGAGTTGTACTCCTCTTCATATTCCACGGAGAACTTTCGGAAATCTGCCGACGTCATGGATTCATCCGAGGATGCGGGAACGTCGGAGTTTGTTCCAGTTTCCTCCAGCACCGAGTCGGTGTTTTCTCCAGCATCGACAGAGCCGGATCCGGATCCAACATATCCGACAAAGTGCGATGCATGCTTCCTGAGGTACCTGCGGCTTTCGTGATAAGCCATATCGAAACTTTTAACGGTTTCGAGGATTGCATCTGCGCTAGTGCCTTGCAGTATCATGCATCTTAGTGTGTACCCGAGGAAAGGCATGTCTGTCCCGACATCATCAGAGTCGGAATCAGTGTCATTGATGTGCTCCTCCTGGATTTCGACTTCCACGGGTGGGTCGATCTGGGATCCGGCTTCTCTAGGGAGATTCACTCCAGTTTTGACTTGAACCATGAGGTCTTCTTCAGGCTCAGATTTCTCCACTATCTCCGCAACTGGTGCAGGCTGGGTGGGATTAGGGTTTCTGAGATCCAGAACTCTGCCGCCTCCATGGACAAAGGGGACCTAGAAGTTTCTTCTGCCTCTATCATCACCGCTGGGGTGGGTTGGGCAGGTTCAGCGAAACTGATGTAAACATCGATCTCGCCAAAAGACATGATAGTATAGGCAGTCACGGCCTCCCTAGCCGGAATCCAAGTATCGTCGAGAACGATGAGAGGGATGTCGCTGGCGTAGAGGATGCGACCGACGGCGATGGTCTCGCCGATTCCGATTCTTGCAGATTCCGCTCGGAACGTAGATCCGAAGCTCACTTGCCCCACGGTGGGCGCCAACTGTCGTCGGATTGAGGACAAGTACGCCATGAGGGGGTCCTCGAGGCGTGCGGGAGAGAGGGGTGTGAGACATACGGTGTTCTGGGACGGTGAGCACACAAGTTTACCCAGGTTCGAATCCGCCGGCTTTGGACGGACCCTACTCCTGCTAGCAATCCAGTAATATGGCAGAGCCGAAATATGGGTTACAAAGGTTTCGCCTGTGCGAGTTGAGATTGTAGACTATTGAAGTTATCTGGTCTTGCCCTAAAGTCTCTCCCTAGGACGGCTTATATAGATATCCGGCCTAGGGTTTACAGGAGAGATCAATCCGGCTACAACTAAGAGTTGGTTATAGAGTACATCTTGAACTACAAGTAACATTACGGGCCTAAGTCGGTAAATCTTTTGGGCCTTCCCGTAGTCGGATTGGACTCTGTCTTCTCTCCCTAACTTGGCCGCCCGTGAAGCAAAGCTCTAACCCGAAGTGGGCCACCCTGGTCAGTGAGGATATGTGAGGATACCCGAAAAGTATATCCCCAACAATTACAATGATCTCATAACGGAGCAAAGAACCAAAATAATACAAGTAGAGGTCACTTACCACGAATATCAAACAACAGAAGGAAAATTATGCTATTAAGTATAGCAAACTTAACAAATGGCCTAAGAGGCCTGAAGCATAATGATGACAACCCAATCTATAGATTCCAGGTTGCTGACCGGGAACCCCAATCTACTCGTCGATGTCGATGCCATAACAAACTCATATTCTATGACAGCACTTACCTGTTGCAAAAGTATCAACAAAGCAAGGATAAGTACAGGGTGTACTCTACAAGACTTATGGCTAGTGGGGTTACTTTGCATAAAGTTAACTTTATTTGTAAAAGACAGAGGAGAAGCTCGACTAATGGAACCTTTTAAAAAGGGGTAAGAGAAAACGATATCACTAGCTTTAATCGTCTTTGATATCCATCGAATCTTTATCGGCTGAACCTATCAACTAGGATCACCCCCTCGATCCCTGAGGAAGCATCCTTAAGCACACTTTACTTACTTGCCAAGTTTTACGACTAGGTTATTATTCTCTATGATCCCACGCCCATTCCCAAGTCATCCATAACCGTGGACACGACTTTTCAAAAAGATTTAACCCTGCAGGGGTGTACAGCTTTACCCACACATGCCGACTGACTCTTAATGTCACTTGACACATGATACGTTGCAAACGTATCCGTAATCTTTGATGTTTCATGCTTGGTTTTATCTACTTTATAATGTTTTATCCACACTTTGGAGTACTTTTCATATGATTTCTTGGACTAACCTATTAAGAAGAGCCACAGTGCCAGCTGCCTGTTTTCTGTTGTTTTTGGTTCCAGGAAAGTCAAAAAATGAACATTCTCGGAATTGGACGGGACAAAAGCCAAAGTCAGTTTTTCACCGAGGGACACCTGGAGCCAGAATACGAGACGGAGAGGGGCTGGGTCCCGGCCACACCACATGTCCACGCGGCCTAGCCTGGCCCGTGCTAGGGGGTGGTCTGGCCGCCCCAGGCACTCCCTCAGCCTCTCCTTCCGCCTATAAGTTGCCTCCGATACAGAAACCCTAAGTACCCGATCAAAATTCCACGAAAGAGTCTGTAGCCACCATCATCTCCATCCCTAGATCGGGAGGGATCTGAAGCTCTTCCCGGCACCCTGCCAGAGAGGGGAATTCACCCTGGAGGCCTTCTTCATCATCATGCAAGCCTCCAGTGTGATGCGTGAGTAGTTCATCTCTGGACTACGGGTCCATGTAGTAGCTAGATGGCTGGTTCTCCTCCTTTGTGCTATCATGTTTAGATCTTGTGAGCTCCGTTCATGATCAAGATCATCTATTTGTAATTCTGCATGTTGTGTTTGCAGGGATCCGATGGATATTGAGATGCTATTTCAGATTGATTATTGATTCTATCATGTCTTTGTTATTTGTCATCTTGCATGCTTTCCGTTGTTAGTAGCTATCTTGGCCAAGTAGATGCTAGCAACTCCAAGAGTTAGTATTTATGCTTGATAGTGGGTGCATGCCTCTAGTAATCTGGGGAAGTGACAGAAATCTCTAAGGTACTAGATGTGATGTTGCTACTAGGGAGAAAACAACAATCCTTTGTTCATAGAACAATCGTATTGTTTACTTTACACGCAATTCATAATGCAATTATCTGTTGCTTGCAACTTAATACTGGAGGGGGTTCGGATGATAACCTGAAGGTGGATTATTAGTCATAGATGCAGTTGGATGGTGGTCTATGTATAATGTTGTAATGCCCAATCGAATCTCAAAGGAGTCAAGATGAGTAGTATATGCTTGTATGCTTTCTCGATGTTTGTCAATTGCCCCGCTGTAATTTGTTCACCCAACATGTCATCTATCTTAAGGAGAGCCACCTCTAGTGAACTATGGACCCCGGTCCTTTCTTTTACTATCAATCTACAATCAACTGTTTACTGTTTTGTGTTTACTTTCTACACTATTACTTTATTCCACTCGATACGCTTAATCCTGTGTTTTCAGCAAAACCAGTGAGATTGACAACCTCATCGTAAGTTGGGGACAGAGTTCTGTATTTGTGTTGTGTAGGTCTCCACGTTGCTGCTGGCACTGGTAGTGCGCCGCCAAAGTTCAGCTAGCTACACCTTTGGGATTTTTCCTTGCTCCTACTGGATTGATAACCTTGGTTTCATAACTGAGGGAAACATATTGTTGTGCTCATCATACCTTCCTCTTGGGGTTCCCCAACGAGCTCGTTAATACACGATTCAGCAAGTACTTTTCTGGCGTCGTTGCCGGCGAGTCAAGGACATCTTCGCAAGGGAGTCCCTCATAACCAATCCCTTTACTTTGTTATTTTTGTGTTGCTTAGTTTAATTTTTTTTATTTGTTTCTTTATCAAAAACACAAAAAAATTTAGTTTTACTAGTTTGCTTTCTTTATTAAAAACACAAAAAAATTAGTTCTTATCTTAAGTTGCCATTATGTCTAGCATTGCTCCAATCACTATGTCACCTGAGGAAATGATTTTCACTTTTAAACAAGGAATCGAAGAGAGTTTCAAAAAAGCTTGGTCTAGAATCTCCGATCTACATGAAAAAACTGAACCTAAAATGACTCAAAGCTTGTTCCTTAGCAGTTTTTACCTTAGAATTGCTCTTTGCTATAGATATGCTTTATATGTTGTTGTGGGAGGATATTTCCTCCAATGCAATGAGGATGATGATGTTAATGCCATAAAGAAACTGGTCTTCACTTACAACTTTCCTAGCAAATCTGATTCTTCTTTCATAAACATATTTGCTAGATTGAATAGTCTTGAGACCAGCATTGCTAGTTTGAAAGATTGCTATAATACACTTAGAGAGCATCATAACTATGTTCCAATAAATTCTGAACCCTCAGAATGGCTTCCCACAGTAAAGATTGCTATTAACAATGAAACTTTTCATGCTCGCTGTGATATCATGTCTGAATTTTGTCTTATGCCCAAAGATATTTATGAATCTTTGAATCTTTGGGGGTTTCTAAAGGAGGAGAAGAAATTTTTCTTGCTAATAATGCCACAATATTACCCATTGGAATAGCTGAAGGAGTGTTTAAAAAGATCCTAGGGAAAATGGTTTCTACTGATTATCTTGTTATTGAATGTGTAGGAAAAGGACAAATCACACTTGGAAGATCCCTATTGAAACTCCTTGGAGCAATAATAGATGTGGAAAAGGGCAACATGCACTTTGTTTCTCCACCAAGCATTCATAAGTTCCCCAAGGTTAAGAATAAAAGTAAGAGAGGTAAGGGCAAGAAATTGGGTTTTAATGCTTCTTCAAACACTTGATTCTTTTTCTTGCTTCTTATGCCTAACTTAAAGGCGTTAAATAAAAGTAATTATTGGGAGATAACCCAAAAGTTGTAGATGAGTCTTGGAAGTTATTACCTCTGTAATAACCGCTCCTTATGCTTTTTATTTGCTTTTTGTGCCAAGAGTAACCTCTAATGAGAGAGAAGTAATGATTGGGAAAGTTGCTGTCCCGAAACAGATTTCTGTGCTTCACCATAAAAATTCACGTAAAATCTCTATACGTCCTTTTGAGGCGTGAATTTTTCTTCTGCCCCAGGTTGTTATCTAACTTTCGTTCGTTCAAAACTTTTAGATTTGATCAACATAAGGTCTTCGAAAAAATTTGTCTTTACCTGCTGGTCTGTTTTGACATATTTCGGCCATTATTTGCATTTGCTTCTTGTTGGTACCTTTTTGAGTTCTTTTGGGGAATTGAGATTTTTTAGGGAAGTTCTACAGTAGCTAGTGTTTTAATGGAAGTTTTTATTGGTGATAGAACTGAACCAAAAGACTTATTATCTTAAGTGCACTAATGTTGCTAATAAAGATTGTGTGAAGTTTTGTATGAAGGAAAATTTTCAGGTGTATGGAAGGAATGAGTAATGAGATGAAGGGTGGACTAAAGCTCAAGCTTGGGGATGCCACGCGTGTCACCCCAAGAAATATCCAAGAAGTACAAGCGTCAAAGCTTGAGGATGCCCAAGGCATCCCCCTCTTCAATTTTATTGTTTCATGCACAGTTGTGTTGTTCTTGGAGCGTCTTCTTTTTCTTTTTTGTTTTGATTTTTTGTTTAATTAGTTTTCTTAGTTTTCTGAATAAATTGGTTGGACCCCCTCTTTCATGAATTGGTTTTCAAATAGTTTGGTTTGGATTGGAAAAGAGTAGGAAAGTTCATGCTTAAGTGGTAAAGAGAGCTTGTTTTTTGACTGTGGCCTATGCTTTGTCATGCCATGCTCGATATTGTTTTGGATTTATGCTTAGTATTCTTTGTTGTAGCATGACTTGTTATAAACAATTGAGATTTCTTAATGTGCCTTGGAAGAATCATGCGTTGTTTTAGCATATTAAAGCATAGTATTGTGGTATTATCCTTTGATGCTTTATTTGGGTTGACTTGGCGCATGCTCACACCATGTTATGACTATCCCAAGTCATCATAGCCTTTATGATCCTTTAGTTTTCAACTCGTAGTATCACTTTATGCTTTGATCAATGATGTTTTGTCGCTCTGTGATGACCCACAAGTATAGGGGGTGTATCGCAGTATTTTCGATAAGTAAGAGTGTCGAACCCAACGAGGAGCAGAAGGTGCTGGCTAGTGGTATCGATCTAGACTTCTCTGCAAATACTTAGCAAACAGATTTTTAGGGGTTTTGATAAAGCAAGTAAACAAAGTACGAGTAGACAAAAGACAGTAGGAATAAATGCAGCAAATGGCCCAATCCTTTATTTAGCAAAGGACAAGCCGGTTGTATTACTTAAGATGGCCAAACGTTCTCGAGGACACATGGGAAGACTGGCAAGTGCTTTCGCTTCATATAGTTGATTAATCTTATTTAGCTTGCTAAGTGTTGTGTGGGTGAACCTGTGCTAATGTACCGACCTTCCTAGGACTAATACATACTTGTGATTATACCCCTTGCAAACATCCGTAAGTACAAGAAAGTAATTAAGGTAGAAACCTAACCACAACTTTAAACTCTAAGACCCTTACGTCCCTTGTGCAATGGTTTCCTAACGGGGGTTCAGGTTTCTGTCACTCCGGCAACCCCTACGATTAGTAGCCAAATACACAATGCATTCCCCTAGGCCCATATAGGTGAAGTGTCATGTAGTCGACGTTCACATGACACCACTAGAAGAAGTACACCACAACTTAAATATCAAACTATTGAATCTTTCTCAACACAATTCCACTACTAACAACATGAATTCTCCCATGTCCTCAAGAACAAACCGAACTACTCACAAGACATCATATGGATCATGATCAAAGATGGAATAATGATGTATAACAATCTGAACATAAACAATAATTCAATGGTTCACTCAATAGCATCAACTACAAAGAGTAATAAACACCGAGAAAGTTTCCCCTATGAACTATGCAAGATTCAACACAATTGTTACAACAATATGGAGATGGTGATGAGGGTGCTGATGGTGATGATGGTGGTGATGATGATGATCCCAATGATGTCCAGCTTGATGGTGGTGTTGATGGCGACGATCTCCCCTCTCCGGGAAGGAATTCCCCCGGCAGAATTCTGTCTGCAGGAGAGATCTTTCTCTCTCGGTGTGTTCCGCCCCGTAGAGGCGGCGGAATCTTTCTGTGGTCGCTCCCCGAGTCTTAGGATTTCGGGAGGAATATATACGCCAGAGGGGAGAGCCAGGGGTGGACCAGGGCGGCCACACCACTTGGTGGTGCGGCCTAGGCTGGCCCGCGCCAGGGGGTGGTGTGGGCCCCCTGTGGCCCATCTCCAGCCCCCCTTCTGGCTTCCTTCGTCTTCTGGAAAAATAGGATTTTTCGTATATTTTCTCGGATTTTCTGATCTTCGTGAATTTTGCCTCCAAACATCACCTTTTCCATCAGAATCCTGACTGTAGCGGTCCATGCTCCAAAATTCCTCAACCATTCAAAAACAGATGAAATAACATAAGTATCACCTCTCAATACGAAATATATCAATGAATAACAGTGAATTATGACATAGAATAGTGATGCAAAATGGACGTATCACTCTGCATGATTATGGCCATTATTGCTCTCTTAGTTTGTCGCTCTTAGACTTTTGCTGGCCTCCGTAACCAAGTATGAGTTCCGCTCATGCATCCAACTCCTAAAACCAAGTTATTCCAAAGAGTCCACCATACCTACCTACTAGCATATGCTATTCCAAGTATATTCATGTTTTTATCTACCTTCCGAATTAAACTTGTTATGAGAAAACTAGTGATTAAAGCTCTCACGAACTTGATGGCACACTTTACTTTTCTTGCCCTTAATAAACTTGAACCATTGTGTCGTCTATGTTGTATATGCTTGCACTTATATGTTGGGGATTAGCAGAACCTTATTGTCATGGGGAATGCTTTCAACATTGCACTTTTACTTTGTACCTAGTTGATATCATGCTCTTTTGTCTATGGATGTCGTCGGTGTGAAATGAAAGGGGAGCTTGTAAGTCCATGGAGGCAAAATTCGAGAAGATCAGAAAATCCAGGAAAATATACCTATTTTTCCAGAAGACTAAGGATGCCAGAAGATGGAGTGGAGATGGGCCACAGGGGGCCCACACCACCCCATGGCGCAGGCAGCCCTAGGCCGCGCCTAGAGGTGGTGTGGCCACCCTGGCCCACTCCAGCCTCTCCCCTCTGGCGTATACTATCCTCCCGAAACCCTAAGACTCGAGGCGCGACCACAGAAAGATTCCACCGCCTCTGCGGGGCGGAAAACACTGAGAGAGAAAGATCTCTCCGGCAGACAGATTTTTGCCCGGGGAATTCCTTCCCGGAGAGGGGAGATCGTCGCCATCAACAACACCATCAAGCTGGACTTCATCAGGATCATCATCATCACCACTATCATCACCACAGCACCCTGATCACCATCTCCATATTGCTGTAACAATTGCGTTGAATCTTGCATAGTTCATAGGGGAAACTTTCCCGGTGTTGATTACTCTTTGTAGTTGATGCTATTGAGTGAACCATTGAATTATTTATTATGTTCAGATTGTTATACATCAATATTCCATCTCTGATCATGATCCATATGATGTCTTGTGAGTAGTTCGTTTTGTTCCTGAGGACATGGGAGAAGTCTTGTTGTTACTAGTGGAGTTGCGTTGAGAAAGATTCAATAGATTGTTATTTAAGTTGTGGTGTACTTCTTCTAGTGGTGTCATATGAACGTCGACTACATGACACTTCACCTATATGGGCCTAGGGGAATGCATTGTGTATTTGGCTACTAATCATAGGGGTTGCCGGAGTGACAGAAACCTAAACCCCCGTTAGGAAACCATTGCACAAGGGATGTAAGGCTCTTAGAGTTTAAAGTTGTGGTTAGGTTTCTACCTTAATTACTTTCTTGTACTTACGGATGTTTGCAAGGAGTTTAATCACAAGTATGTATTAGTCTTGGATGGGGCGGTACATTAGCACAGGTTCACCCACACAACACTTAGCAAGCTAAAGTAGATTAATCATCTATATGAAGCGAAAGCACTTGACAGTCTTCCCATGTGTCCTCAAGAATGTTTGGTCATCTTAAGTAATACAACCGGCTTGTCCTTTGCTGCATAAAGGATTGGGCCACTTGCTGCATTTATTCCTACTGCCTTTTATTTACTCGTACTTTGTTTACTTTCTATATCAAAAAACCCTAAAAATCCGTTTGCTAAGTATTTGCAGAGAATTCCTGATCCATACCACTAGCCAGCACCTTCTGCTCCTCGTTGGGTTCGACACTCTTACTTATCGAAAATACTGCGATACACCCCCTATACTTGTGGGTCATCAAGACTATTTTCTGGCGCCGTTGCCGGGGAGTGAAGCGCTATTGGAGAGTGGAACTGGTAAAGGAAACTTCTACTGTGAGTATTGTTTACTTCTGCTAGTTGCTTTATTTTTGTTATGGATAATTCGCTGAGTTTCTTATTTGGTAATGCTACTACCACTACTAAGGTAGTAGATAAGCCACCACCTACTGAGAATGATGTTTTCAAAATATCTACAAGAATTATTGATCGTGTTATGGATAACTACTATGTTGGGGATGGAACTGTCCATCCCGGTTATCATTTACTCTTTATACACAGATTATGCGGGTTGCTCAAGTGTGCAGGTATCTTTACTATTAATTTCGAAAGCACGGTGAATGCCTAGTGTCACACTTTAACAAATTACACTGAAACTGCCACCGCCAACAAACTCCACGCCTAAGTAAAAAAAGAAGGGTCGGCTAACAAACTTTATCTTATCTGAACAAAAATTCAAAGATGCTGAAACTGTGTGCCAACCTGCTGCCCCTCGCGTTGCTATTCTCGGCAACAAGCTGACACCCAAGGCTAACAAACTAACAAAATTACTGGTTTTACGCATCAGGGCTGGACTCTATTGAGTCCGCCAAAATTCAAAAAGATCCTCAATTTAGGGAGACGGTGTGGTTTTTTGTCATCCTCCCTAGCGACTATGCACAACAACATGCAATATGAAGCGTTAGTCTTGGTTGTTGCCTACCGTCGCACCTATGAAACCAAGATCTCCGTGTCTAGAGCTGTCGGCCGTGGCTTCGTCGGAGTGCGTCCAGCAGGTTCCCTGTGGCCTGTGCTCCCGGCGGTGAACAGGGAGACTGTGGAAAGGCGTAGATCCTATGGGTGCGAGCGCAGGCGTGGAGCCATCGAAGATTGGCACACAGCCGAGATGCAGCTCCAACGCCTGGCACAATAGTCCCTGGTCCAGGACTCCGCCCTGTGATTCTACCGCGACATGGTTCCGCCGTCGCGGCCGCGCTGAGCTCCTGCGCAAGTGCCACCGTGCTCAAGCTGGGCTTCTGGGTGCATGTTGCCCCATAGTGCGAGAAACGAAGAAAGAGAAGGCAGTGCTGGCCGGTGCCGACGTCGACGACGAGCTGACCCTATTGATGGCCATGGCATGTGAGCTCAGGCCTGTGGTTAAGTCTGCTGGCCAAAAGAGATGTAGGCTATGGTCATGTCCCTTGGTGCATCCGTGGAGGGAGGCCTTGTAAGTTGCCAAGAATGAAGCCGAGCCGCTGCGTGGTGAGCCAGCCACAGTCGAAGTGAGGTTGCAGGCCACGTCCAGTGTACAGTGCATAGGTGGAAAAGATTGTGGCAGCCCTGAGCCACGACGGTGACCGAGTGCGTGCACACGTTTGAGAAGGACTTGAGGCTGGCCAGGGAGGAGAATGCATGCCAAGCTGCTGGAGGTGTAGCGAGTGCTCCATGAAGAAAGCAGTGGGCTTGGTGATCTCGTGATGAAGTCAACAACATGAGATTCATTGAAGCTACAGCAACGACAACTACAACCACACAGATGATGCCTGTCAGTGAAGTCGCCGGGCACCAAGACACCGGTCGTGCAAGTGCAAGAACTAATGCTATTGGAGATGAAGAAGGCCCCGAGTGTGCTTGTGCAGCCTATGGAGAAAGCACCGAACATCCTCTTGCTAAACGAGGAAAATATCAAGCCCAAGCTGAATGCAAAGGAGGGGTACAATGGTGATTGTGGTATGCTGATACAGGTGCAAGCAACCATGTGTCAGGCTGTTCAAGGATGTTTACTAAATTAGGTTCGAGCGTGCAGGGGATTGTTCATTTTAGAGATGGGTCAGTGTTACAAATTTGTGGCTGAGGCACCGTTTTGCTCACTTGTCGTACAAAGGGTAGCTGAACATACGTGATGGTTTGGAGGAACAGTTGGTTGAGGCACACATAAAAAGAGAAGCGTCCCTACGCACTGAAGCTGAAGAAACCGCGTGCATGATGCCGAACACAAATAAGCTACCAGATGAGAGGAGTGTCATGCGCATACGACATCCACGAGCCCATCAACATCCAATACAACAGTGGCGGCAAGTGTAACAAAGAGAAGAGCTGCTGCACACGGCCTTGCTAGAGTCGAGCCAACATGAAGCCCAAAGTAACACCATAATGAAGATGACGGTAACAAGATTAGAGGTGATTGTTAGATTTATTTAATCTTGTTATATACAAGTTTATGTTTACTGTCGTGTTGTGTTAGAGTCCTAGGCATAAACACAGCTGCTACACGGTAGTGTGTTCAGATTGCATAGGGTCAGAAACGTGTCTGGTTCATGCTGCGACCAAGTCTTTTTATTTACCGTTTGCATCAAGTCACTCGATACGATCCACTGCACGTGGGATGGCACACGCTTCGTGTGGATCGTGGCGATTATTTCATCAAGTTTGTGAGTCGGCTGAATAAAAGAAAGCGAGAAATGACGCAGGAAGTTACGAGTCGCAAAAACCTCTCTGCTGTGTTCATGTGTGTGTTTCTCCGTGTTCATGTGTGTGTTCGTCAGACTTTCAGAGTTAGAATTCCACCATAGCATGTGTTCGATCTGGGGTTGGGTCCAACATCCCCTACTACAAGATCAAGAAAAACAATATGCGCAAGATATATGTGAGCAACCAAAATACTGCCACAATCCTAGAGTGGATTATCCAAAGATAATAGATGGATCAAACTGAATAATATCGGTTAGTTTATCACCAACTCTGTCGAATTGCATCTAAATTTTATTTTAATTCCAGAGGATCCTTGTTAGCATTCTAAAGTAGTCTACACATCGTTGTGTTCTTTGATCTCAGACCGTGTAGGAAAAAAATGCAGTTACGTCACACAGTGATGAACATTTTTAGGGCCAATCCGTTTAAATTTTTAGGTACTTAAATTAAGCATAGTGGTTCTTTAATGTATTTAAAATATTAGATGCAATTATGTTTTCTATCTATAAGCAGATATTCACATGAATTTTAAAGCAACTTAAAGACCGTGGCAACGCACGGGTATTCTGCTAGTTACTACAGATCAAGTTAAGAAGAAGTTATTCTCATTATCACTAAAAGGAAGAGCTGAGGAATGGTATAACCTGCTGAAGAATGGTCAAGCTCTGGAATGGGAGGAAATAGTGCCTCTCTTTTATTCAAAGTTTTATCCTCCTAGTGAGATTCATATAGATCGGAATCAAATATACAACTTTTGGACTCTTGATGGAGAGAGTACAACTCAAGCTTGGGGGAGATTGAAGTTACTAATGCTCAAATGTCCCATTCATGAGATCCCCAACAATATTATTATCAACAACTTTTATGCAAGGCTTCCTCTACATGACAAAGATTTATTGGATGCTTCTTGTGCTGGATCATTCACTCGCATGGAAGAAGAAGCTAAATGGGACCTTCTAGATCGTATTCAAGACAATGTTGAAGCTTGGGAGAATGACAAAGGTAGAAAGTCAGGTATAAATTATGATTATAAATGCATTGAATCTTTTATGGAAACTGATGACTTTCAAAATATTAAAAATGCTTATGGTCTAGACTCTCAAGCTATTGCTTCTTATTTTAAGGCTTTTGCTTCCTTCATTGAAGTGCCTTAAAAGAAGTGGAATAAGTATCATGAACCTTATAAAGATGTTTCTAAGAATGTTCCTGCAAGAAATACTGAAGTTTATACTACTAATCATGTTTTACCCAAACCTTACATTGAGAAAATGCCTTTCCCAGTTAAGGTAAAGGAACATTCTATGATAGCTAGTATGGTTAATGAAAGTACAAGAAAAGCTGTTGAACCTGATAAACAAATAAATGATGAACCTATAATAGCAAATGTGAAAGACTTTGTCACTAAGTATGAGGAAGAGGAACACACTATCCTTTGTAAGGATACCTCTAATATTGTTTCACAAAGTAGTGTTATGAAAGCTAGTATTCCTATATTTTCTGTTAGAATAAGTGATCATTGCTATGATGGTCCTTGTGATAGCTATATTTTTAAGTTTATGCATGATACTGAAAGTTATTATGAGAGAGGTAAAAGTGTTCTTATGCATCTCAATAATATCAAGTTTCCTTGTTTTATGCTGAAAGTTTTTATGTTGCACTTCTTTTGCCTTCTTATGCAAGTTGCCTTTGGTTTCAATAACTTGTTTGTTTACAAAATCCCCTTGCATAGGAAGTGGGTTAGACTTAAATGTGTGTGTTTTTTTGCTTCTTAATGCTCTCTTTCACTTCAATTCATATCCCTATGAGAGTTTCTTCAAAATTATCATGCCCATCTTAATGGCTATAAAGAAAGAGCTTTATGGGAGACAACCCAATTTGTTTTTTATTTTAGTTTTTTTTTGTTTTCTTCGAGTCTTGGAAGTTATTACTTCGGTAATAACCGCTCCTTATCCATTTTGTTTGGTTTTTGAGTCAAGATCAACCTCTAATGAGAGAGAAGTAAGATTTGGGGAAGTTTCTGTCCCGAAACAGTTTTTTGTGCTTCACCGTAAATATTCGTGAGAGATATCTGTATCTCGGATTGAGCTGTAATGTTTTGTGCTTCTGCCCTAGGTTGTTATTTAACTTTCCTTAGTTTTGCACTTTTTGATTTGAGAAACAGAAGATTTTCGAAAAAATTGATCTTTACCTACTGGTCTGTTTTGACAAATTTTGCCAATCTTGAATTTGCTTCTTTATTCGATTTCCTTCTTGAATTCTTTTTGGGTTTTCAGAAGGAGTTGCTATAGTAGCTTATGTTTTGATGGTTTTCAGTTGAAGTTGGACTCAAAAGGTTTTATCACTTCACTAATACTAATGTTGCCAATGAGAACTATGTGAAGTTTTGTGTGAAAGAAATTTCCAGGAAGTGGAGATAATGGTGTAATAAGGAAGAGAAAGGTTTTATGACTCCAATAATAAGAGTATGAAGATGGAGATATTGATGATTCAAGTGGTGACTGGAAGAATCTACTAGATACGAAATTTAGAGACCTGCAGAGTCTGTTTTCAAATGTAATGGTTCTGGTAAGAAAAGTTCCGCGAAAATACTATCCAACTATATTTTTCAGTTTTTAGTCAATAAGGAAAGCTACGAAGCGAAAAAGGGACGGAAACGGAGCCAGGGTGGCTCACACCACCCTGTGGCGCAGGCCCACCCCTGGCCGCGCCACCAGGTGGTGAGTCCACCCCGGACTCCGCCTCCGACTCGTTTTCTCCTAGTACCTTCCTTTTGATATGAAACTTCGTAATATATAACCCCCGGATCCCCCGAGGTCTGTATATCGTGTTTTCGTCGTGTTTTTGTTTCGATCTGTTTCTGCCAGGACATACTTTTTGAAAGATTAGAAGACCATGGTGTCCGCCAAGGAACCTATGGAGGAAGACCTCCAAGACCCCGGGAAGGAGAAAGAGATCAAGAGTGAAGGTGAAGAGGAGCAAGGCCAACATCCGCACACCGGCACCACCATTGCAAGCATTGGAGTGGTGGCGAACACTGCCAGGATCAGAAGGACTGCACGGATGTCAACTGGAGGGAAACCTCCGCGTCACTGTTTAGCTCCACACCATGTAGGGAAAGAAGACTCCAAGAGGGAAGAACGGAAAAAGAATCACAAGAGCTAGGATCCACAATCTGACATGATCATGCACCGCATCAAGCACAACTCAGAGTTGATTCGTACTCTCACCTTCGAGGTTGAGGACTTGGGGAAATTGGTCAAGAAGCTCATCGAGAGGATACCACCACCAGCAAAGGAGTAATTCGTCATCAGGTTTGGCATCCCCTTGGTTTGTTCCAAGCTTGGGGGAGTGCCGCAGTATCATATCACTATCTTCTATCTTTTTATCTTACTAGTAGAGTCATATCATGAATAGAGGAGTTATTATGTAGTATGGTTTGCATTATGGAAGTGTCCCCTCTCTCGTTAGATATGTATACCTTGGTGTGAGTTTCCGTTATGGAGTATAAATGAGAAGTTCTATCATCCACTCTTTTGCATAGCTTATATTAGTTTTCAATTCGTGGTTATATGATTGATCTTGTTGTTAGTATTGGTATCACTTTGGGATCATTGAGTTAATTTAGTTGGTTTTGGCAAACCTAGCTCGGTCAGTAGCAACACCTTTTTGAGAGTTGAAAAGAAAAAGATAGTAGTACTCTAAAGAAAAATTATTTTATCATCTTTCTTTCTTGATTTGCTCATAAGTCTAGTATTTTCTAGTTAAGATCTTTTGTGCTTCCAGGGAAGATTGCATGTTTGTCTTTATCATTTGTATGTTTGTTTGTTTCCTTCAACTCTTATACTTGCTACCTAGCCTTGCTAGCCAAAAACCTGTACTAGAGGGTATTCTTCTCATGCATCCACTTCCTTAAACCAAAACCTTTGCCATTTGTGTCCACCATACCTACCTAGTAGCATTATTGCTATTCCAAGTAAAATTTTGTTTTATCTACCTCCCAAATTAAGCTTGTTATGTGAAAATTAGTGATTAAAGCTCTCACGAACTTGATGGCACACTTTAATTTCTTGCACTTAATAAACTTGAACCATTGTGCTCACCTATGTTGCGTATATGCTTGCACTTTGTAAGTTGTGAATTAGCAGAACCATGCTGTCATGGGGAACGCTTTCAACATTGCACTGGTACTTTGTACCAAGTTGATATCATGTTCTTTTGTCTATGGATGTCGTCGGTGTGAAATGAAAGGGGAGCTTGTAAGTCCATGGAGTTATGCATATGTGTTAGAGAAATGCCTGGGCCGCTGGTATAATCCATGCTGACATGGTGGAAACCTGCAGCGTAACCATAACGAGTATCTATGAAGCATTCTTCTTATAAAAAAAGAGTCCGATATTGAGAAAAAAGAGAAAAAGAAAAAAGAAGAGATATTCTGAAAAGAGGAAAGAGAGAAAAAAGCACCATATTCCCATGGTAAATAAGAAGATTGCTGAGATGCTTGTTGTCTGCTTGCCTTGTCATTTTGATATGGGGATTCTTCTGTATCATCAGGCAAGGGGTACCCCGTTGGCGGTTCTCTATGATACACATATGCTTACGATGACAAGAACTTACTGGTAACTAAACTTGAGTAGCATGAGGAACGGCCCTCGTATTCAAGGGACATGAGATTCTCAACTTACAACTTGTCAATGCATATCCTCATTTTTGATCACTTTAACCTTAATCACCTAAAGATGCCGATGATAGGGGCAATGAGAGCTGAAAGCTAGTAAGTATCATAATTTTTGGGAGCTCTTTATGAGACTTGCAATCCCTGCTTCCCTCTGCGAAGGGCCTTTCTTTTACTTTGTAGTTGAGTCAGTAAACCTACTCCCTCCTACCTCAGCAAGTATTTTGAGTTGTTGTGTTTCATTCATTCATATGATGATTTATGCAATCATGTCTTATGTTCCTTGTTTTGCACATTGCCCTTATCTTGATGTTTACTACTTTGAAAGCTATCATTGAAAAAACAAGCTATTTGTGAACTTCAGCAAATTATCAACTATTCTTTGACCAAGAGCTAAGTTTGCCATTACCAATTATGATTCACTTCATGTATTTTTTGTGTGTTTCCTTTACTCATTGCAAGTTGAGTTATATAATAGTGAGTTGTCTTCTGTTATGATCTCTGTATTTGATGAATGTGATGCTTCTTGTTGGTATTCTTTTATCGACTCTTCACTCCATAAACCTGAGGCCATGTTTATTGAGCTCAGTTTCGCTTGGGGACAAGCGAAGTCTAAGCTTGGGGGGAGTTGATACGTCCATTTTGCATCACTATTATATGTCTTAATTCACTATTAGTCATTGATATATTTCATATTGAGAGGTGATACTTATGTTATTTCATCTATTTTTGCATGGTTGATGACTTTTAGAGCATGGACCGCTGCAGTCAGGATTCTGATGGAAAAGGTGCTGTTTGGAGGCAAAATTCGCGAAGATCAGAAAATCCGGGAAAATATACGGAAAATCCTATTTTTCCAGAAGACTAAGGAGGCCAGAAGATGGAGTGGAGATGGGCCACAGGGGGCCCACACCACCCCATGGCGCGGGCAGCCCTAGGCCGCGCCTGGAGGTGGTGTGGCCACCCTGGCCCACTCCAGCCTCTCCCCTCTGGCGTATATCATCCTCCCAAAACCCTAAGACTCGAGGAGCAACCACAGAAAGATTCCGCCGCCTCTGCGGGTCGGAAAACACAGAGAGAGCAAGATCTCTCCGGCAGACAGATTTCTGTCGGGGGAATTCCTCCCCGGAGAGGGGAGATCGTCGCCATCAACACCACCATCAAGCTGGACTTCATCGGGATCATCATCATCATCACCACCACCATCATCACCATCAACACCCTCATCACCATCTCCATATTGCCGTAACAATTGCGTTGAATCTTGCATAGTTCATAGGGGAAACTTTCTTGGTGTTGATTACTCTTTGTAGTTGATGCTATTGAGTGAACCATTGAATTATTGTTTATGTTTAGATTGTTATACATCAATATTCCATCTCTGATCATGATCCATATGATGTCTTGTGAGTAGTTCGTTTTGTTCTTGAGGACATGGGAGAAGTCTTGTTGTTAGTAGTGGAGTTGTGTTGAGAAAGATTCAATAGATTGTTATTTAAGTTGTGGTGTACTTCTTCTAGTAGTGTCATGTGAACGTCGACTACATGACACTTCACCTATATGGGCCTAGGGGAATGCATTGTGTATTTGGCTACTAATCGTAGGGGTTGCCGGAGTGACAGAAACCTGAACCCCCGTTAGGAAACCATTGCACATGGGACATAAGGGTCTTAGAGTTTAAAGTTGTGGTTAGGTTTCTAACTTAATTACTTTCTTGTACTTACGGATGTTTGCAAGAGGTTTAATCACAAGTATGTATTAGTCTTGGATGGGGCGGTACATTAGCATAGGTTCACCCACACAATACTTAGCAAGCTAAAGAAGATTAATCGACTATATGAAGCGAAAGCACTTGACAGTCTTCCCATGTGTCCTCGAGAACGTTTGGTCATCTTAAGTAATACAACCGGCTTGTCCTTTGCTGCATAAAGGATTGGGCCACTTGCTGCATTTATTCCTACTGCCTTTTATTTACTCGTACTTTGTTTACTTGCTATATCAAAAACCCCTAAAAATCCGTTTGCTAAGTATTTGCAGAGAATTCCTGATCCATACCACTAGCCAGCACCTTCTGCTCCTCGTTGGGTTCGACACTCTTACTTATCGAAAATACTGCGATACACCCCCTATACTTGTGGGTCATCAATGCATAACCTTGATATTTCTTGTTTTAAACTATTTGTATTTAGTCACTCTTATGAACTTTGAAGGTGTCCTATGCATTTATGTTTTCTACTCTATGAGGGACACGCTGAATGCTACTATGCTATGTTTTCTTTATGTGAAACAAACAAACGTCTTGCAAAGCATTATTATTCATTAATCTTTTGTTTGTGCCTTCTCATGTTGCAACAAAGTTGCTATGTCTTATTGTTAGAACTTTGTCTTTCATGCTATGATTGAAGTACTATGATCCCAGCTTTGAATGTTTTACAAATACTTTGATCAAGTTTATGATGGTGCATGTCACTTCAAAAATTATTCTTTTTTTATCACTTACCTACTCGAGGACGAGCAGGAGTTAAGCTTGGGGATGTTGATATTTTGCTAAAATATCCATAATTTTTGATGTTCCATGCTCGGTTTTATCTACTTTATTATGTTTTGTCCACACTTTGGAGTACTTTTCATAAGATTTCTTGGAATAACCTATTAACAAGAGCCACAGTGCCAGCTGCCTATTTTCTGCTGTTTTTGGTTCGAGGAAAGTCAGAAAATGAATATTCTCGAAATTGGACGGGACAAAAGCCAAAGTCAGTTTTTCACCGAGGGACACCTAGAGCCAGAATACGAGACGGAGAGGGGCTGGGGCCCGACCACACCACCTGGCCGCACGGCCTAGCCTGGCCCGCGCCAGGGGGTGGTCTGGCTGCCCTAGGAACCCCTTTGGCCTCTCCTTCCGCCTATAAGTTGCCTCTGATACAGAAACCCTAAGTACCCAATCAAAATTCCACGAAAGAGTCTGTAGCCGCCGTCATCTCCATCCCTAGATCGGGAGGGATCTGAAGCTCTTCCCGGCACCCTTCCGGAGAGGGGAATTCACCTTGGAGGCCTTCTTCATCATCATGCAAGCCTCCAGTGTGATGCGTGAATAGTTCATCTCTGGACTACGGGTCCATGTAGTAGCTAGATGGCTGGTTCTCCTCCTTTATGCTATCATGTTTAGATCTTGTGAGCTCCGTTCATGATCAAGATCATCTATTTGTAATTATGCATGTTGTGTTTGTAGGGATCCGATGGATATTGAGATGCTATTTCAGATTGATTATTGATTCTATCATGTCTTTGTTATTTGTGATCTTGCATGATTTCTGTTGTTAGTAGCTATCTTGGCCAAGTAGATGCTAGCAACTCCAAGAGTTAGTATTTATGCTCGACAGTGGGTTCATGCCTCTCGTAATCTGGGGAAGTGACATAAATCTCTAAGGTACTAGATGTGATGTTGCTACTAGGGAGAAAACAACAATCCTTTGTTCATAGAACAATCGTATTGTTTACTTTACATGCAATTCATAATGCAATTATCCGTTGCTTGCAACTTAATACTGGAGGGGGTTCGGATGATAACCTGAAGGCGGATTATTAGTCATAGATGCAGTTGGATGGTGGTCTATGTATAATGTTGTAATGCCCAATCAAATCTTAAAGGATTCAAGATGAGTAGTATATGCTTGTATGCTTTCTCGATGTTTGTCAATTTCCCCGCTATAATTTGTTCACCCAACATGTCATCTATCTTAAGGAGAGCCACCTCTAGTGAACTATGGACCCCGGTCCTTTCTTTTACTATCAATCTATAATCAACTGTTTACTGTTTTGTGTTTACTTTCTGCAAACTATTACTTTATTCCACTCGATATGTTTAATCCTTTGTTTTCAGCAAAACCAGTGAGATTGACAACCTCATCATAAGTTGGGGACAGAGTTATGTGGTTGTGTTATGCATGTCTCCACGTTGCTGCTGGCACCGTAGTGCGCCCTGCCAAAGTTTAGCTAGCTACACCTTTAGGGTATTTCCTTGCTCCTACTTGATTGATAACCTTGGTTTCATAACTGAGGGGAACTTACTGCTGTAATCATCATACCTTCCTCTTGGGGTTCCCCAACGAGCTTGTTAATACACGAGTCAGCAACACACTTCCTTGGTGTGCTGACAGAGGGTGGTCGACCGAAACATTTCCCTTGCTTTTTCCTAATCCATGAGTCACCCAGAAGGGGTCCGGCTGCGGTAGTTGGCCATACTCCCAGGTGGTCCTCGACTCTATATATCGGGATCCAATATTAGTGCCATGCACCCTTCACCCGGCCACGTCCTATATGATGCACCATCTTCAACCCATCCAAACATGCAGATGCCAAATCCAAATCTCAAACTACGGAGTCATGTATCAGACTAGGGAAGTTGGGATCAAGGGGTTTCCTAGGCCCCGTATGGTTGTACGCTCATCTTGGTTCAAGAGGCAAGAACCTCGGGTCCTAAGGGTGGCAAGTATGAAATTGCAAAAACCAAAATCCTCGTGGCCTTCCATACAAGCCTTAGCATGTTTAACTTTCATCTCTGAACATACCACATCATCCTATCATACTAGGTTCATCATAGCTCTGATTAATCAACCGGATGGATCAGTGGTAACAACTAAGCATGGCTAAGCACAACAGATATAATAGCTCTAGCAACGCTCACAAATCCAAAACCTAGTTATGCTAGGAGTAGTGGATCAGGGAATATAGGCTACAAAGGAAACATGCATCAGATAGGATTACTCTATCTATTAAAGAAAAACTTTAGAATCGTATGCACATGGAAAGAATTAAAGTACTTTGAAAGCATAGGATTTTATCATGTGTGGGATTATGCTTGCCTTTGCCTGTTGATACCCAACTATAGATCTTTAGGGTTCATCAAGTGGACTTGTTCGTCGATAACCTTCGATGGTGTTGATCTCGATATTCAATCTTGGACTTGATCTTGTTGCTCACATCAACTCCAAGATCTACTAAGAAGAAGCAGAAACACCGAAAAGGAAAACAACAATCAACACATGGCATCGATGCAATGCTCAAGAAAGGATGATGATACGACAAGTTAAATTGTATTGAAATGAACCCTATTACACGATTGGTCATTTTAAACAAGGTCTGAGCGGTGCAAACCCTAGAACAGGGGAAACCTCGGAAGCACCTGCGGGGATTCAATTGTTCTTCTAATTAAAATTGCAATTAAAGTTGTTGAACAGTGCATGATTATGATGCTAATGTGTAGATCTTATTTTTCTGATCATTTTAATATATTATACATATTGTTTTGACTTAAAATGATTTAGTTATTAATTTTACAAGATTATATCAATTTCTGTAAATATTAAACCAATTAAAAGGGTTTACTACGTCATGCTGACATCACCATGACGCCAATATATGCACTGGAACTTTTCTCACCGAGGCCCCTCTAAGGCTGAGTGCTGGGGCCGAGGCCACTTCAGCTGCCACGCTGGCTGACCTTGGGTAACGCTGACGTAGGCGCGACGTCAGGGCCATGTAGAGCCAGATCGTTGCCACATTGTCGCCATGTGGGTTCACCGGAGACATGTTGGACGACTGCTGGGAACAACGGAGGAGGGCGTGCGCGATCTGGCGGAGTGCTGTGTTCGAACCAGGAGACCAAGGCGAGCAAGGTAGTGGCAGCGCTGCTAGATAAAGTTCACCGGTGCAATGGCTACTACGGTGGGCGGCGGTGATGCTTACAGGCGTGCGGCGCGTGGTGGCTATAGAGCGAAAGGGGAAGATTGGAAGGGTCCGGGAGGACCAGTGGCTCACCTCGGTGTTGTTGGGGGCGATCGCAAGGCTGGAGGAGGTCGAGGCTGATGCCCATGGCGCCGGCAGCGCTCGGGCAGAGACAAGGATGGTGGTGGCAGTGTTGTCTACTAAGAGCGGGCGCGCTTGATTTCCTTGGCAGGGAAGTAGAGGCCAGCGAGGCAGAGCCTATGGCGCCATTAGCTGGGCACGGGGTGGTGTAGCATGGCAGCGATTTGAATTGGCAGCGAGCTAGGGTTTCGGGCTCCGATGGGGAATGGGAAAGAGAGAGGTCGGGAGAGAGAAGGTAAGTGGATGAGGACGAGAGAGAGGGCCATGGCGCTTCTTATCCATCTCCTAGAGCTCGGTGGCGACTGGAATCGTGACAAGGAGATCGCCGGTTACAGGGAGGAGCTTGGCATCAGGAGGAAGACGACGGGGAGATGAGGCCAAAGCGGTATGGGCCAGGTGGGCTGCTACAGGGCCGGATACTAGGCTGGAAGTGGGTTGTTGGTTGCGCACTGAGCGGTAGTTAGTGGGAGGGAACTAGGCTTCAGCCCAGGTAGAGTTAGGACCAGTTTTTATTTTCAGAAATCTTTTTCTATTTAGTTCTCTCTTTTCTCTTTTGTATTTGAATTTCAAATCTATTTTGAACATTTCCAAAATACCAGAAGGTTTCAAAAATACCTGAAAACACCAAGGGACCCTTAGAACAATTTTGGCTCCATAACATCTTGTATTTTCAAAATATCAACACCATTTTGAATTAGTTTCAAAGAGGGAGGGAAAGATTAGGGTTTAGGGTGTTGTATTCATTTTATTTTTCTTGTATCTCTTCTTAGCAAAATAGATGATGCTCATGAATGCAGAAACAAACTGTAATTAAGGATTACTAAAGCTAGGGGTGTTACATTGGGCATGGTTACAAATATTCAGAATAGTTTTCTGAATTTTCAGCATGCACAAATAGAAAGAAAGCAACATGGAGAGGACAGAGGGAACAAACTCTAAACATCTACCATATCCCTAGAAATGGGAACTTGCATTCAACCTGCGTTCTACTAGACCTACAAGAGGGGAAAGATCCTGGACAGTAGGTCTTGTTGTACCCAGCGGTAACCCTAAGTAGGTGAATGGGAGAGAACCAGCGGATTAGCCAAACGTACTTGCCAGTGAATGAAGATGTTCCTCAGAGACATTAATTGGAAGCAATGATGATTTATCATAGTTAACATGTAATCCAGTGGCTTGAGCAAACAATTCCAATACTTCTCTCAGTGCATTGAGCTGGGTCGGACATGCTTGAAGGATAAGCAATGTATCATCAGCGTATTGGACTATTAGAAAGTCACTGTTCGGAATATTCAGTGGTGCATGTAACACACCGGCTTGGAAGAGCTGAGACACCAACAAACAGTAAGGGCGAGAGCGGATCACCTTGACGAACACCACGACGGCATAAGGATTTCTTGCCCGAAACTCCATTTAGAAGAAGCGCTGATGTGCTACTTGACATTAACATCTGTATCCACTTCAACCATCTCTGGTCACAATCCAAGCATTCAAACACTTTCAAAATTGTTGCATGTTCAACTGTGTCAAATGCCTTAGAGAAGTCCAATTTGAGATTGACCGTTTTAGTGCCTCCTTATTTGCATTGCTGGATATACTCATAGGCATACCCAACACAATCTTGAATATTCCTTGATTTTAAGAAACCGTACTAGTTGATATGCACAAGCTCAAGTATCTTGTCTTGTAAATGGTTGGCTAGAATCTTGGTGATTAGCTTCAAGCAGATGTTGAGCAATGCCATAGGTTGATAATCATTAGGCCCCTCTGGCAAAAGGGTTTTGGGGATCGATGTTATAAACGAATCATTAATACTCTGTAAGTTCACACTATAGTTCCAAAACTCCTCACAAAGCCTATAGAAATCATATTTAACCACCGGCCAACACACCTTAAGAAAGATACCAGAAAACCCATCTGGGCCAGGAGATTTGTCTCCAGGCATGTGAACAACCACTTGGTCGATCTCCTCGTGAGTGTGAAGGGATGTGACAAATCAGCCAAACCATCAGTAGGTGAAAAGAACTAGGAGAAATCAAATGTTTCAGATGTTGGCAGTGTGACACCAAGTCGTTCTCTGAAAGAATGCCACAGCAAGCCTGCTTTTTCATGATAATCCAGAGCAATGGAACCATCCCCACGTGTAAGAGAAGAAATTGTATTTTTCTGAACCTGATTGTGGGCATTGAATGGAAGAATGAAGTATTTTCATCGCCTAAGCGAGCCCAACGAGACGTGCACCTTTTGCGCCAATAATCTTGCTTACAAAGAAGTAAGTGTTGCAGCTGATGCTTGACAATATTACGGTAGTTCCATTCAGGGATATGCAAAGATCGCTGCTCCTCAATACTGTCCAAGCGTAGAGTAACTTCATTGTAGTTATTAATCAAAACATTCAGGACTTGGAAGGTGGAACTCCACTGTTTAAGACCCTTTCTAAGTAATTTGAGTTTAGCAGACAAAAATTTAGTACTATCACTAGGACAGTGAATATCCCAAATAGTTTTAACCACATCGAGGAAGCCAGGTAATCTTATGCAGTGGTTCTCAAAACGAAATATTTTAGCCTCAGGAATGGTGGTACCAATTGAGACAACGCATGGGACATGGTCCAAAGTGGGACGAGCCAAAGGATTGACTAAGGTGTTTTGATAATGCAAAGTCTAAGTAGTGGAGGTGAAGAACCAATCTAGTTGGACTAAGAGCAGATCTAACAACATGGTACTCAAAGTGAAGGAATGTCCTTTAAACGGCAGTTCAATCAAACCCAAGTAGCTAATGATCTCATTAAAAGTATCAATATCTGTCATATTGGCACCCTCCCTGTTATGATTTTCAGCAAAGCGATAGAAATTGAAGTCGCCAAGCAGGAGCCAAAGAGCATCATCAACAATATCAAGACAAAGCAGCCAGGCCACAAAATTATCTCTGGCCGGACCCTCACAAGGACCATAAACATTGACCACCCTAAAACTTTCTGATGAAACAAGTGATGAGAAGGAAATTGTCAAACCAAAACTCTCTTCCAAGATAACTTGACCATCAAACATGCCACTATCCCAAATGACTATCAGACCTCTCGAGGCACCATCAAAAGGAATATATGTGAATTTATCAAAACGCCCAGGTGCAAAATTTCCGATGAAACTAGAGTCAAATTTAGCCTTTTTTGTTTCCTGCAAACAAACAGTTGATGCGCTGCTTTCTTCAAGTTTGTTATGAACAGCAGGCCACTTAGCAGGGTCGTTAATTCCATGGATGTTCCAACTTAAGACGTGCCAAACACGGTTCCGTTTCATCGCACACTAGTTCCACAAGTACGAAACTGATAACAAACAGAGGTTCAAACAGAAGTGCTTAAAAGAAAAAGACAGGTGTAGTCAGAGCGCTTTTTCAATAGGTGCTCAATAGTGAGATCTTTCAGCGCAATCTGGCAATCTTCCATTCCTATGCACTGCAAATCGGTGATCTGGAGCACCTCTGGAAGCGAAGTCTTGGCCACATACGAAGCTTTGCGACAAGATGGCTGGCCCAGGGGAGGTGGAGGCAAGTGACCTGCATTTTTATTATGAGAACTATGGCGAACCTGAGAGGCCACCTTAGGCGTCTGTTGAACTACTGTTACTTTGCGAGAACGACCGTGGCCCTGAGGAGCTAGAGCAGCAGAAGAGGCTTTAGTCTAAGTCAGCATCACATTCATCTGCATATCAGAATTGGAATTGCTAGAGGATTATCCATCAACATGAAAGATGAAAGTAGAGGATATTTCCAACAGATCGAACTCTCCCCATGGCCCCAAGTTTAACTTATCAAATAAACTCTTGGAAATTGTGGAGACACTTGCCCCAAGATCACAATGTGCAGATATCTCATTAATACCAATTTTAACTTTAATAGTGGGCTTAAATATATCATCTAAGTTAGCTAGAAGCTTATCAGCTAGTTTTTATACTCCATTTCTAGTTAAGGAACTTTAAATGCTACTTCTTTTATAAATTGTTGGTATGTAGCATCGTTACCTTGTTCAGTACCGGGATTTCTTAAAGTGACCATCTTTAATAAATCGTCCATGGTATACTCCGGTGTTGGCACGTTGCTAATGTCTAGCTCTTTAAGCTTTTCTTATTTTACTTTCATCCTCATCATATTGAGGCCCTCTACCAGATTTTGCTCGGGCTTTCCAGCCAATTTTGCAAGTATGAGAGCTTGGCTCTCAACTACTTTGCCCAATTATGCCTCCACGGTCTTGGTTCTTTCTTGTAGAGCCTGCACATCATTTTTAATTGCAACGGCCTAGTTAGGCAATTTACCAATACTAGATTCATGGTTATCCGTGATTTTAATAAGCATATTGTTTTGCTCGGTTTGAGCTTGCATGAAAGTTCTAATAGTATGTTCCAACGAGAGATTGCCATGATTTGCTCCATTATTGTTATCATAATTATTATATGGAGCACCTATAGGATTAGAATATTGCTTTTGAAAATGTGAGCCAATTTTTTTACTCTTCCAAGCAGGATTATAAGGATTATGAGCTATAAAATTAACATCGGTAGTGATAACATTAATTTGGGTATCTTCCTTGACCTTTACTATTCTGAGTAACTCGTCTACCTTTGTAGTAAGCTCTTCATTGTTTACCTCGGTGATTGAATTCACCCTTTTTGAGGTTATTTTCACATGCCATTGGGCATGGTTGTTTTGCATGTCATCAAGTAATTTCTTTGCAACACTCACTTACTTTCCCATGATAGTTCCTCCTGTAGAAGTATCTAGCATATACTTAGATATTGGGTTAAGGCCATGATAAAATAAATGCAATATTAGCCATTCTTTCATCCCATGACTAGGACAGTTCATTACGGCTTCTTTCATCCTTTCCCAAGAAAGCGCTAGTGGCTTGCGATCTTCTTATCCAAAACTTGTAATGTTGGATCTTAGCTACATAGTCTTAGCTAGAGGGAAAAATTTAGTCATAAAGAGATTAGTGCATTCCTCTCAAGATGTAATAGTGCCTTTAGGAAAAGCTAGAAATCATTCCTTGGCCTTTCCTCTTAGAGAAAAAGGGAAGAAATGTAATTTAACTGCATTCGGGTCAGCATCTTTAATACACATATGTCACAAATTTTAGTAAAAGTATTAAGGTGCAAACCTGAATCCTCAGAAGATGAGCCTCCAAATTAGTTGTGCTGAACCAAACTCAAAAGATTAGGCTTAATTTCATAAGCTTACGCATCAACAACGGGCGGAGTAATAGGTGGATGAAATAAATCATCAGTAGGAGTAGCGTACTCCCCAAGTTTCTTTTGAGCCATGGCTTTTTTATTTTTGGTTTTTTTAATATAAGGGAGACAAATAAACAAGTAACAATTTTTTTTGGGTTTTCAAAAATATATAACAAGAAATAACCTACAACCAAAAATAAAACTAAAAACAAGGTCTCTAGTGACCTCACCAGGATAGCGAATTGCTTCCCCGGCAACGATACCAGAAAAAGGGTTGATACCCTTGATCTAGATTCATGGATGCAATATAGTAGTTTTTTCCCTAGTAGACCTAGGTTTAATCAAACCTTGGGAAACAATTCTAAAGGAATTAAATAAGGACACATCTAAAATACTTTGTTTGTTCGTTTTACCTTTGTTTACCGGACCTTTCTAGTTTACTTTATATTGTGGGTTGTTTCAATGGATGGAGATATGCCAGAGTTAAAGATTCACCTACAGTTGCACATCATGTGGGATAAAGATAATAACAAGCATAGTCATGTGTAATTTTTTAATAGAGATACATTTTGTGGGCAACACATCCTGATATACTAAAGCTCCTTTGGGTATAGCAATAGCCTTTTGATCCAACCATTTGCACCACGAAGCACCGGGCTACAAACAATTATTAAGTGAAAACACAGATCAAAGCATTAATAAGTGATGTTGTTGTTCCCCGATAGATCGCTAAGCGACGATCATACTCCTCTTTCTATCACTAGGTTTCCTATTAGATTGCCGCTAACCAAGTATCTCACCTCAAGCCGTTATCGATTTCGAGGGTCTTGGGTACCTACAAGTCCAAAGATCCAGATAAGAGACAAAGAAACAAGATACAAATCTCTTATTCAAACAAGACACAATGCTCCCATGGATTAGATACACATAATCGTTGCAAGGTTTCACCCCAACCCGCATCATGTGAGGACTATTCACTCATAACAATAATATCAAGGATAGAAAACATTGTGCAAAATACTTAGATTGAAATCAAATATTCTTACAATGGTCACCGAATCACAAGGAGATCTCAAGTACAAAGTAATGGCTATGGCCATGGAGAGGATGGATGGAGGAGAGGATGAACTATGGTGGTGGGTCTCCTTTGGTGGTGTTGTGATGCAATCTTATAATGGTGGCCCTCTGCGCGGCGGTTGAGACCTCAAAATATATAGGCACCTTCACGAAAGTTGTAGGGTTTGACGAGATGAAGTTGCTGCCACCTGGTATGGGCAGGCCGTACAGGTGGACCTTGCCCATACCAGTGGTCGTTATGCCTTCTAGGCCTGGTATTGACTCCAGGTTTGCTTGGCCATGTAAACTTCCTCAAAATCTCCATTTATGGCTCTAGATTTCGCCTTAAAAGCATGATTTCCTGCACAACACAATTCAAAGAAATGGTTTGCATACCCTTGCGATAATTAGTCATTACTAGCAAAGCTAGAGAGTTTCTTGTCATTTGCATGACTAAAAATGAGGTTTAAAGACAGAGAAAGATGGCTATTTTCACAGCCATCAAGTGACAATATGAACAATTTGTATTCTTAAATATGCATCATATTTGCACTCATCAACATCCACAAGCTAAACATTGCTCGTCCTCGAGCAAGAGAGTTTATAAAAGTTTAATTCTATCATCTAGCTTACCATAGAAGATCAATGCCTTGTATCCTTATTTTCCCCGCAATCTCAAAGTAAGATAGAACATATTCATACAAGGCAACACAATCTTGGTTATGTCAATCCATAAAATATCAATTACAACTTCAATGCTCCATGTAAAAAGTAAATCTAGCTTGAAAGAAAACTTGTGATCCTCCTATCGCACATTTCATATTCTGTATGCTCACTTTTGTAAAGTAAAAGCTTAGAAATTAAAAGTGAGAGATCATATCATAAGAAGCATAGCATTAGAGTGTCTCATTAGAACACCCACATCAATAGATCAAGGCTATCAAACACTACCATTCCATTCGTTGTCTTTCAAGAAAATTCATGTAATAGTAATGAGACCATGCCAAAGACTTTTTTATGTGAATCTTTATTTATTTCAGAGATAATTTTCAACAAGGATCATCAAGCGATATTTTAATCAACAGTTTGCACATCCCTAAAGAGTACCGATACATCTGCCCATTACAATAACATGTGTTACCCATTTCGTCAACTCATAGCCGAAATATGGGTGTGTACCATTGATCGTTCGTAGGCCAGTGGAGTTGTTGGCATCTAAAGGTGTGCATCAGAAATATGTAACTAAGCTTTAAATGGTATCACATTTTGATCCACAAAGTTTAGCTTTGGCATGTATCATAATTACGACTAAACTTTTTTTCAATTAAACAACTCCGTTTAAGAGTGCCATCAAGTCTATCAATAAATTTATGGGGTTGAGTTCCTATAAGACTAGACTCTTAATATGATTAAACATCACTTGATAAATTATTTAGAGGCTTCGTCAATACACTTTTAATCATGTCAAGTGTAGAAATCAAGGCAATGTATTATAGAGGATCATAATATTCTTCTCAAGCTAGATAAAGATTTTAACATAGTGCATCAAAGCTCTAACTCAACTCTTATGAAACCTAACATGAAACCATTATATAAACATGAAACATAACTTACCTAAGCCAACATTCGAAAACAGTGGGATACATGATTGCACACAAATATCATCGAACAAGAACATTGCACAAGACTCTACACATGCACAAGTAACATCCCTAAGCTAGAACTTTTACAAGAACAAATCTTGAATATATTACCACAAGAAAAAACAAAATAAAGTTAACAAAAGAGAGTTTGAGAAGTGGTTATCTCCCCAAGCTTGAATAAAGCAAGGATGACACACTTTACTATTGAGGTATGAATAATCTCACTTTTGATGCGCATGGACCTTTGGTTCAACGAATACTTCCTTGTTGAAGCATTGAGTTGAAACAACCATGTGTCTTATGCAAGTATGTGCACGGTTGGCACAAACCATGCATGTCATTACACAAGGTTCAAGTCCCTGTGAAAATAACAAACAAAGTAAAAGCAAACGATTCGATGTACGAACGGAGTTTGTTCACCACACGGTGAAAAAATAAAAGAAACATGAAACACTATAGAGAATTATAGGCTAGGAAGTTACAAAGTTAGGTAAAATGAAATGAAGTACAATGGAAAACATAGAAGGTAACCCACTGACCTAAGGTTGTCAAAATAAAAATATTGAGGGGTTATAATTTTTTTGTACCCGTCCATGTCCCTGCTGCGTGCTGCTGCTTCTTGGTACGGGCAAGCCTCTACTACACCTCGTCTTCTCATTATTTTCTTTTATCTCCCTTTTTTTGAATCCCGTTGAAGCTGGTATGACCGGGTGCTACGGGCAGATGCGCCTGTAAGGGTGGTCGTTAAATCCTTTGGAAATTTTCATAATTTATGCATCTCGTAGCAAGATCGGTATAGGCGGGTGGTACAGACGTGCCCCACCGTACCGATGCTCGTTAAGCTTGTAGTAAATTTTCTGAAGAAAAAATTGCTTCTCCCGATGTGTCATATGAGTGGTACGGGCACGTGGTACGGATGGGTCTTCCCGTACTACTGCTCGTTAAACTCACCGTAAGCTCCGGAATAAGTTATTTTCTCCGAAAATTTTATTAGAGACCTGAAATGTTAGTCCAGGATCCAAACAAGGCATAGATATATTTTTGTTGAGAAGTTTTAACCAAGATATATAACACATGATCAGAGCAACAAACAATTCTATCTTTTGAAAATAGTCCCAAGCCAACTCTAATAGGAAATCATGCAAATATATACAGGTGCCAATGCAATATGAATGCTACTAGACTCAAAACACAAAATTAAGAAAGAAACCCAAAACTTCTGGGTTGCCTCCCGGGAAGCGCTTTCTTTAAAGCTATAAAGTCGGGCTTAGATGCTCTATTAAATCATCCACCGGATCCCATGGGATATCAATTCGAGGTGTAATGGTAGTTACCTCTAGCAAAGGGTTGGGGCATCTCATAGTAGAGTATGGTCAAAGTCGCACCCTCTTGCAGTGCATCGACATCATATAGATGAATAAGTTCTTGCTTCCAAGCGAGCATGGATGCACCTAGTGTGGCGGGCATGCCTTCTTATGTAGCTGCAACGAAAGGTTTAGAGGTTGAAATATAATGATTAAACTATTACCTTGGTTACCATTGTTGGGGAACACTTCATAGTATTCTTCCTTTGCAATAGGGAGTAAATCAGGTCCCTACATATTAGCATAAAAAGATTCATAGCAAGATTCTATCTCTAGTTCATCATTAGTAATGCTCTCCTCATGAGTGTCTAGGCGCAAGACCCCCGCTGATAAATTGTATCAGTTTTAGCAGTACAAGAATCATTAATAGAGAAAGGCATCATTATCAAACAAAGTATTTGTAGTGTGCCAATCTTTGTCAACCTCGCCTTTTTGTTGTTCCTCCTCTTTATCTTGTGGTTCCTGCAAATGGTTATCTTCGGGCACAATAGACCGTGCCTTACTTTCTACCACAGGTGGATTACCACTAAGACGTTCTTGGAAATAATATTTTAACATTGGAAACAAGTTAGTAGGTTTCATATGAAGCATACTATCACTACTCTTTCTCATGATCGAATCTTTTGAGAGTAGATCATGGATACCTTTATAAACCAAATATTATATGACTTCATCTCTAGTGTGAGACACTAGGGACTCTTCAAGAGTAATGGAACATTAAGATCTAAAGTTCCCAACTTCCATACATTTACCACAAGTCTCATGATATGCATTGCAAAAGGATTTTGCACAACCATCTAGCAGATCATAAAAGTTAAACAAATCCATACCAGCAGCAATAGTATCTTCACTGCAGTGTACATCCTCTTCTTGTTTCTTCCGTGAGTACTACAAAAGGTTAGTCTCTTCCACGGCTATGTTCTTGTGAGCAATCACTAAAGAATTATCACAAAATTTATGACTGAAATAATAATATATAAGGTGTACTATTCCATAATCTTATCGAGTACTTCATCTTCTATTTTTATATCACTCATGTGAGCTAGCAAATCACAACAACCGGTAAAAAGTACCCTTTCATAAACCCCCATATTAGCACAGAAATTGTAATTCCCATTATAAAGTGCTAATCTAATATCAATGGTATCCTTACATTGATAATTAAAATGATCTTTGGATCCGTAGTCTTCACAAGTAAATTTGTATGAGGTACATAATGTGGATGAATAGACTTTCAACCAATTCACCCATTCTTCTAATACCTTTTCCCTTGTAATATAATATTCAAAAGTTTCAACTTTCTTCTCCTCTATTGTGAGCTTCATATGTTCAAAAATAGCAATCTCGGAAGACATGATTAGTAGCAAATGTTTTTATCTGTTTTATAAATTTTTAAGGGTTTTTAGTTTTATATTTGTTTTTTTCTTTTCAATTAAGTAAAAGTACTAAAATAGAACAAAGGGAAATAAACTATATGCGAGTGGGTAGGTAATTACAAAGCGCTATGCTCCCTGGTAACGATGCCAATTTGATGACTAGGTTCCTGCGTCCAACAACAGGGTTATTGTAGTACTTGTAGAAGCAAATATTTATTATAAGATCAATCCCAAAGAAGCTTTGCAGGATGGAAACCACACAAACCCGCATCTGCATTGTCAATGCAGCCATGTTCACACCCAAACCATGGTTTGGAAATACCCTACTCTATAGGTTACTATGGAACAACTGTAATCAACAGAGAGCTTAATAAAGCAATTGTGAACAAGAACAACAAAGTAAATAAAGTACTGAAAGTAAACTAGAACAAGAACAAGAAATAAACTAAAGGGGTTATAGTTGTAGGATTGAATGGAATGAGAGAGGGTTTCTAGCCTTCGGTCTCACTAGTACTAGATGGGTAAATATATGTGTGATCCATTGTGTACAAAAGATTCCTTGGATAAATAAACATTCCCCACTTGATTACCAGGATGTCACACTTTGTGTAGTATGCATGATTCTCATGTGTCACTCTAAATGAAAACATACACTTCCGGACCAAGGGATCCCATGAACTCATCTTCGTGACCCATGTAATTGAATACTTGGATGACAAACATATTCTAACTTAGCGCACTAGATCAAACCGCAACCTAGAACCTAATCAATCAATCACACATGGATGAACAACAAAACATAGATGAATATATTAATGAAGTCACAACCACGTCCAATCTTACAATTACTAAACACAAGAGAGAGGGAGATGGATTCGTTGATGGAGATGTAGATGGTGATGAAGATGGCCCCTGATGCGTGGTGGTGGTGATGGGGATGTCCTCCTTATCCTCCTCTTCTTGCTTGGATGCCTTTATGGTGATGGTGTTGGAGATCTTGTGTGCGGCGGCTATGGAGGTGGCGGAGCAGCAGGGCTCTGCCCCTGAGGCGTGGATGGATCCTCCTCCTGGCGGCCATGGTTCTCCTCTTTAGATAGGCATTCCGGAGGTCGGTTTCACGAACCGATGGAGCTTGAGGCTGAATATTCCCATTGGGCCATCACAAATGTTGTTCCGTTTGAAAAATGGAGCCAACAGAGAGCAGTATGACCGTATGGTACGGGCGGGCTTTGCCAGTACAGCAGGTCATTAAACCCTATGTCTCTGTAGTGTTTTGGCTGTCATTTCTTCATACGGACTCTGATTGAGGTGTTCTTTGGCTCGTTGGATTCGTATGGGCGAGGAATAAAAAATATGAACTTGGATCAGAAATATGAGATGATGGAAAATATGACTTTTCCACATCTCATATGGCTAAGCATGATGCCTGTAACTTCTCCATATTGAATCTTCCTGGATCCTTTTATCCATGATTGTCCATAGCACCTACACACAAGTCAAAGACAAGGAAAAGTAATAAAATCCTGCTAAAACTACTAGTTGTGCAAAGTCCATGTGAAAATGAATGAGAACTAGTAATCATGCATAATGGGTATAGTTGTAGCTACATATAGCATGTGCCTAGTGACAATATGAATAATTTGTATGCTTAATTATGCATCATATTTGCACTCATCAGTGACCGACCGGAATGTTTCTCGGGTGCGCATGAGTGAGGATGAAGTGCACATAAAATACTAGTGTTGGTATGCGGGGCTAGTCTAGAGATCCTAGAGAGGTGCCATGGTGACAACCGTCAGGCCCGGGGTGGCCTGGGTGTTACAAGTGGTATCAGAGCCGATTCCCGTGGTTACATGAGCATGTGCAGGCCAGGGGCACAAACATCTGGTGCATGGCGCGTGTGGGCCTGTAGTAGCACACAACATGGCACATGTGTCGGCACTGGATGCATAAACGTGTGCCAAGAGGGAACATTCATAGATTGGGGGTAAATTAACGAGGACGTCGACCTTCTAAGGGTGGGTGTATGTAAGATCTGTTGGAAATATGCCCTAGAGTCCAATAATAAAGATGTTTATTATCATATTTTATTAGTTCATAATAGTTTTATATTGTGCGATAACTGTGTTAATCGGAAACATTGATACATGTGTGGTATGTAAACAAATCAAAGGTCCCTAGTAGTCTCTATGCCAATTGACAATAAAGTCATATCATTAGTGAATGATGTGAGGGACATTATCCAATACTATTATTGCGACACGATCAAGTCACAAAGTACAACATTGCAATAATTAAAAATGAAGTATCCTACTCCTTAGACCGTGAGATCATATCTAATCACTATCACATGTGGCTGCCTTTACTACATCAACCATCACACCATAATAGGATGATCATAAAGGTGTCTACCGGGTATTGCAGAGGGATATGTTGAGGCGTATGGATCGAGATCGGGATTTTTTCTCCCGCGTGATGGGAAGATACACTAGGACCACTCGGTGAGATTACATCCATAAGTTGCGCGGCGTGTGACTGGGTCAGGGGGTGAAATATTACAGGAATGAGTAAAGCATCACTTGTCGGTAATGACATTGAACAAGATATGATAATGATGATCAGATCTTGGAAAAGTCAGGTATTGAAGTAACAAAATGAATTGGAATCAACGTTTATGATTCAAACGACATTGATATCATGGAATGCATAGGGGTCATTATGGTATCCCAATCCCGATGATGATCATTGATCTCGAAAGTGTCTCGATCATACCTGTGATGTTCTAGAGTCGTAGGGTAACACACTTAAGGGTTCTATGATGCTTGGAGATCATTTTGGAATCATCGTGATCACCAGAAAAAAGAGATGAGAATGTCGTAAGTGTTCCGTGAGAGCAACATAGTCATTCTGGGAGGATCTGAAGTGGTTCGGAGTGAACTGAAAGGTGTTTTGGGTCAAAGGTAATTTAATAATATGAATTTTATATTAACAAGTCTTCTCTCTACACCCCTAGCAGCCTCTGTTAGGCAAAACGTTGAACAACAGGCTGATGAAAAACTAATGTAAGATAAAAACCATATATGAGGCCTTCCCATAGGTACTAGGGTTCCTAAGGTATAGGGACTCAAGTTCCTAAGTTAAAGCCTCAAATCTATATGTTTGGACTCTAATTGCTGGGTTTATAAGCTGGCTAAAACCACTCTAAGTTGTCGAGGTGGGACTAAACTTCTAGGATTCTAGCACATGAAATCGTGGACGCTATAAGATCCATTTACAGAGACATGTTTGCATGCGTCCAATACCCATGACGAGACTAACGAAGCAACATATGCTACTCAAACCAAAGAGTTGAATCGGCTGCTTACGGGACCCACACTACTTCCTCATCGCGAGAATCCGTGTCCGGCCATAGTTTCCTTAACTAGCACAGCTTACGAACGGAACCCACCATGCAAACACACTGTGATAAGTCATTGCCTGCTACGTCCTACGCCTCCAACTAGGGCACCTACGCTGCCAGCCATGCTCTCCGCCGCAGGAATCTGCGGTAAGCTACAGTCTATGCTACAACCACAACTTTCAACAAGCCCCGTTGCTACGAAAGAGCGCGTACAACTATTGTCTACGATTCAAAGATGGCAGCTCGCATGCATAAAGTATCGTGGAAGTCTACAATCAAGAACCAAAACACGTGACACATGGTAAGCGTTTTTTAGCACGAAGACGCAAGCATATATGAATAGAGTGCAGAAAACTAAGACGCGGAAGTACACGTCAAAAAAGTAAAGAGAAACATACACACATGGAATTACAGATAACAAATAGTCTAACGGCTAATCCTAGAACCCTATCTAACAATCTACATACACTACAAAACCGAGAAAGGGGCTTCTGTGCAGACGACTACCTTGAACTTCATAAAACCTAGATACAAGCGAACCTAAACAAAAGTATTTTGTTTAGGGCGAAAGTAGAAGGTAGTCAAAAAAGGTAAACGCGTAAGATTGAAACAGTATTGGAAGAAGAACAACATGTAGTACGCATCAGAGTCAATAAGAAGTGTTACTCGCACGAGACAGTAATGACTTTCGTAATAGATATTTTCAATATATTAGTGTACACATTACAATGTAAAAAGTAAACATGTAAAAACATAAAGAAAATACTCAAAGAAGAGAAACACACAGAGGCATCAAAGTCGGTATGAACCGATACTCGCATGAAACAGTAATAACCTTTGTAACAGATATTTTCTATATTTTACTTGTACACATTACAAACCTAATTACAGTCTATACTCTAAACCTACCGACCTAGACGCTGCCATTCTAGTCCTAACTACTGGCCAAAAGACCCTATCTTTAACTAAATCATGTATTATGCCTTGTACAAGTGGCGTCCGCGTTGTTGTGTTCACCCCGGCGATGCTCTTCTCAAAGATGCCGCAGCGGAAGGACACGGTGTCAATGTTGGTCCTTCTCCCCGTGCGGGATTCGTCATCGGCATGCTAGCCGCTTCTCCTTCTCCCCATCAGAGAAGGCTTCATCGTCAGCGTGGCAGCCGCTTCTTCCAATGTAGGCGGCTCCCGTGTATGTCAAGGCAAGAGGACATCTCTCTGCTGAGGCGCCTACTTGACGTTTCTAACGTGTATGATCTCGTCGTTCACGCCGTGCCCCCGGTTGTCGCGACTCCCGCCAGACGTCAAGGTGGTACTCGCAGACGTCACTGAGAGAGAATATGCCACCAACTGCAGCCCTTCTCCCTATCATCCTGATGGCCGCTTCTCCTCATGTATGCGATTCCCGTGTACGCTGATGGTGGAGGACATAGCTCCATCGCGAAGCCGTATCTCCGTGCTCCACGTCGATGTTGTGCCACCAGTCGTTGCGGCTTCCGCTTCTCTCCATTGATGGGGCTCACGCGTACATCTGGCGAGAGGACATGCTGCCGACTCAAGTCCGTAGACGTGCTTCATTGGCTATCTATGTGTTGTACCTATAGTGGAACAAACCTACTCTTACATTATCCGTCGTGCTATAGAGCAACACGACGCCACCCCAAACGTGTCGGATATAGAAAAGTTGTTGTTTGGGGTAGCAGGCGGTGTCTCTTCTAGCACGATGTGTAGTGAAGCTAAGACGAACAAGCTAAAATTGATGCGAGAAAGCACAAAGACGAAGGAGTCTTTTATAGGCTAAACACCGGTCATGCCGATGAGTTTCCGTGTACCTGGGCCCCACCATTGCGTGCCCAAAGAAAACACTGTGAGAATAGTCAGATGGTGAGGGATAGCGCTATCAGGTAGACCGTAGACGTATGCGCGAACCCACGGATGTCTACCATCTAAGCCGACAGCTGGGCTATTAACGTCGCCCACCATACTACCTCACCATGAGAACATGCGCATGTCTATCATCTATGATGCCAGTCGGGCTCTCCGATCGCGAGAATCGGCGTACTGGTAGAGGCTACGGTGCCACGTCGGTGTTGGGCGGGCCCTATATCTGCTAGAAACTGCGCTTGGTATGGGTTCACAATGCCATATGTGCATTGAGAGGGCCCATCTCTGCAATAAAACACACCCAGCATAGGCTCATAGCGCCACATCGGCTCCAAGTGGGCCCCACCACCCGGTGAGTGCGGATCGTTGTCGCCCCTAGGACACCTCTCGTAGAGTGTGGTCCTGCCCTCGTACGCTGACTATGGGCCCATGTCGCGTGTGCGGACCACCGTCATGTGACGCAGGGTACGACGGCGCGCGCGACACCAACCAGTGGTATAGAATATTTTGCCATGGCATGCAGCGAGTCCCGCCTTACGGGATAGCAAGGCTCCATTGCGATGTCGCTGTGTGTCATTTTCGGTGTCCATCCCATGGCTGGAAAGAATCGGGATGACTTGGATACCAGTTTGAGCCAGAACAATCTAGCACTATTATTTACTCCTGATTGTTGGAATTAGTATTAAATAAACATTTAAAATTAAATTTAAAGATCAAACTTCCCTAATGGGCCAAATCCTCAGAGGAAAAAGGCCTAATAGGAAGTCGCCGCCTAGGGCTCCAACCCGGCTAGCCTTGGGCCATGTGCGAGATTGGGGAGGCACCCGACCGGCTCCCCATGGTGTGCCTCCTCCCTCCTCCATTTGTTTAGTCCCACCCTAGGACTTGATTAGTTGGGGGTGTATTTGTTTCCTCTATATAAGAAGGGGCCTATCGAAGGGGAAAACAACACAACTCAATATATTCTCTAAGGAAGTTTCCTTAGAGAATCTCTCTCTCTCTAGTTGGCTCTCGTGTGTGCGGTTCTAAGAAGAACTGTACGCGTGGGAGACAATGCAACTTCAGCATGTTGTCGCGTGATACCTTCGACCCGGATTAGGGATGCAGTATAGTAGCTTTTTTCTTAAAATATACCTAGTTTTATCGAACCTTGGGAAACACTTGCTAAAAGGAATCGAGAAACTGCTACAAGACTTTCTAATTAATTTTGTTTTTTGTTTACTAGATCTTTCCAATTTACTTTGTATCTTTTCTTTGTTTTCAATGATGGAGATAGGTCAGGGTTGAAGATTCACCTACAGCTATGCATAAAAATGGGATAAAAATAAGGTTAAGTATATTCATATGTAAAATGATCTAATAGCGATAGGAATTGTGGGCATCACATCCTAAGCTACTAGAGCCCGTTAAACCACAGGTGAAAATAGTCTCTTAGTTCAACCTTTTGAACCCCAAAACCATGGGTCACAATGATTATTAAGTAAAATGGACCAAAGTTATACGATGATGACGTTGTTGTAGATCCCAAGATCACTATGCAAATACTATACTCCCCCTTACTGTCACTAGGGTTTTGCGGTGACCCAGCATACCACTTCATGATGTAGTACACTATAGTCGTTGACATAACACCAATGAAACACCGTTCACTAGTATTACATCCCTCAGAGTGGTACACCAGAAACACAGGAGGTCCAAGACATGACTATAGATTACAACTCGACTCTTTACAAAAGATCTAGAGAACACTCTAGGTTAAAGAGAGAGAAAGAACTTCTTACACAGAAGAACTAGAAATAATAACTCATAACTATCTAGTAAGTAAGACTAGTATCTAAACTATTTGGCTTGCCATTGCTGCTATTGCAATGCTCTACAGAAATAGGGTTTATGGCTAGAGAATCTACTCCTATCTAAACCGACACTTTATCTTCACTTCAGCTGATGTATAAGTTGACTTCATTGACTTTATTGAAGAACTTGAGTTGTCGATGATGGTTTCTTGAGCAGAAATTGATGTTGACGTCGTCTTCAATGGCTTAGAACCTAGCAAGGGTTAAGAAGGTATGGTTGAGTACGAGCGTACTCAGCAAGTTCACTAAAAAGGACTGTATGATGCACTATCTCTATAGCCATAGACCATAGGTCATAGGCAATGCAGGTTTTCATAAACATTTCTTCAAAGATTGCTTTTATTCTGAAAACTATGTCCGACAGCCTTCACAGGTTAACCAGAACTTCATGGAGTTCCTTTCCTGCCGCATTCATAGCTCCTTCCCGGAACAGGGAGTAACATGTCACAATTCTTACACTCTGCAGAGGTGCGTCACTTTCCCACAAGAGACCATAAGCTTTGTTGCACAACTGGGAGTATGTCCCTGTTCAAACTTCCTTGGTTTGAGACCCAACTTAAGATCCAAGCCAATCGCTGCCCTCTCTGTGACCCCATATGTCTGCACGATCCTTCGGGGCTGACTCCACCTCTGTGAAGCCTCCAACTAGGGCAAGCTATAACCATGGTGAGTTCCTGAAGACTCTATGAGCCGGTGATGCCCCTGGCAAGCTCCATAAAAGGTCCGACTATACCTTCGACAGCCACTCATAAATAATCTAGACACCAAAATCATGGGGCCTAAGGGTGCCCACCCATATGTTGGATCCACACCGGGAATCCCAACGTCACGGTAAGGTCATCTTTCCTCCATATGAAAGGAAGAAGATACAACTGACTTCTCTGTCCCATTCCAAATCTCATGGTTGACGCATAATATACGGTGCTAGAATCACTGGCGACATTGGTTGTTAAGTCCTAGATATTATGTTCCTTTACCACTGGAACTGTACCAGTAGATTATTACGAAAATAATATTTTCTATCCTTTTTGAAATGTAGGTGATGACAACATTTGAGTTACAAGCATTTGATAGAAAATAACCAAAGGACATGAGCAAGTTGTGAACTTGCCTTTTGTAATTGCAAGATTATGCAATCACGGTCTTCAAGACAATAGAAGATCCCAATTCTGTAAACAGCATCATTGGTCCGGTAAGGACTAATGTTTAAAGAAGCAAGATGCAGTTATGCATAAGTAATGTAATGCAGTTTGGAAAACCCCGAAGTAATACCCCAATATAGTGAATGAGTTAAACTTAAGTGATTTCTTTAATATTTAGTTTGTCTATAAGTTTAATTTATAAGCCAATATACCTATACAATGAACTTGAGACTAACATGTATGATATAAAGTAAATATAACAACACATGCTTAGAGTTATTTGATATTATGTATCTATTATGGAAGTCCATGTTTTAGGTTGATAAGAGTTAAAGAACTTATTATGAGATTGTTGTTTGAAGTGGAAAAATGGATAACTTTTTAAGAGAAGGTTTCTTTGATAAAGTTGAACCAATCTTTAAGGTTAGTAGAATGTGATCGATGTCATTTGCGTTTGTTTGATAAGTTTGGATTTGAGATGCCTTATGATTTAATTTGGAACAAACAAAAGTTAGCTATAAAACATAATTAGATCTATGGTGTGATGTGTTTTAAAAGTATTAATAAACTTCAAAGCTTATAACAAGCATGTTTAAAGGTATAGGATCATTCACTTTTAGTTTAAGTGTGTTTTCTAAATGTTAATAGTTTTACTTTTAAGTATTATTATAGACTTAAGTTATGGTTTTGGAAGTAGTATTTAGGGTTTTACATAAAATTGTGATTATTTTTATTTTTATTTAAGAGATGTTTTTTTATAAAATTTACAAATTAGGTTTTTTATAAAATAGGTAAGGATTTATTTCCTTAAAATCTTAAAAAGCTTTAGGAAAATACTTTTAGAATTTTTCTAGTAAAATATATTTACTCAAGATTTAAAAAATGATTTTAGTTATTTTTAAGGATTATTTTTATTTTTACAAAATTCTACAAGGATTAAATCTCCTTGACTATTTGTTCCAAGTTTTATTTGTAAAAAATTAAGTTACTATTTTTGTAAAATAGTTGATTTATTTTCTTATGGAAAAATGATTTTTATTCATTTTTAGGACTTTTCCTTAATTTATGAGATTTCATTAAGGATTTAAGGGTGTTAATATTTATTCACATTTTACTTAGCTTAAAGAAGTAAAGTTATATTTTTCCTAGGCATATATCATTTTTGTGATCATTTTGATATATGATATATATTTTTAGGATTTTTCTACATTTTTTCTAGGATGAAATAAATTCAGGGGTATTTTGGTAATTTATTAAATAGGAAATTGATTTTTTTGTGGGGATAAATAATTGGGTTGTGCATTGTTGAGGAAAACTGGGCCTATTCCACTTGGACCAAGTGGTCTTGGCCCACTAGGTCGGCCCAGCCCAAATTGAGATTAAGCCCCACCCCTATCTTTCTCTTCCTCTCTCACTCAACGGATTCAGGCACGCACACAACCCTCGCACGCACACGACACCCACCGCCGCCAGCCCCGTCTCTCGCTTTCCCGGCCACCACCATCTGTCTCCACCGACGACGTCTGCTGGCGCCACCTCTCCATGGTCTTCTCCGCCAGTTCCCCATCTCCTTGTCACCGCCCTGCATCCACACGGCTCCTTGCCCACGACTAACCCTAGCCGCCACGACTTGGGTCATTGGCGCGGCACCAGCACCTCCGCGTCACCGGCTGCTTGTCAAAGATGACCACAACCTCCTTGTCGTCTCCCACAAGATCTAAAACAACCCTGACCTCTTGTCCCATTAATTCGACCTTGACGACCACATTGCAGGTGCCTCTGATGGTGCGGTGTTGCTGCCCCTACAGGCTGGCCATGGCCTCCTGCACTTCGCTGTAGTAGTAGGCTCGATTGGCCTCCTCTTCGCCTTTGTCTACTTCAACACAAGTATGTTCCTTTCTGTGACCGGCCTTCGAGCCGAAGAACAACCCTAGGCATAGGATTTAGGTTTAGCTTTTGGGAATTGCAGATTTTTGGTTGTGTGTAATATCCTAGACGTATTCTATGTCCATGATTTGCTTTAGTTGATCAGTTGGATGTTAGCTAGATGATTGGATCTCTCCCTGGTGATGGAGCTAGGTGATGCTTATGTTTGGATGAATTCATCATCTGGGCATTAGTGAGGATGTTGTGCTCTGTGAGGTATTGCTTGAACAAGACAAGCTTTAATTCAAATGATATATGGTAAGTGTTAGACATGGTGTCTCAAATTGGATGATGTCGCCATCCTCGACATGTGTGGTTTGTTGTTTGTTTATCTCTGATGAAACTGAATATTAGCACTATTGTTAACTGAACAAAATACAGTTAAAAGCACTACAATGGTTCTTTGCTCTGTTTGGGTATCAGAAGATTGTTTTTAGTTGGATATATTCATCTGAGCTCAATAGAGATTAAATAAAGTAAAGTATAAGTTGGTTGGGCTTAAGGATTTATTTTAGCTGATTTATTATGTGTTGGTGAAGGGTGCTGTAGTGGGGGTTGTTCGTCTGTGGTACGAAAGTTCGCAGGCCAGTGCACCGCGGTACCTAACTTGCCTGAAATTGTCGCATTTCGAAATGTTGGGCCGCCAACTACCGAGAGGGGAAATTTCGATGCAAACTCATCTCACCCCTGCCAAATTCAAACATTTCGTTAAACTGCCCTGTGAAGTAGACGGTCGGGACCCTCATGTCACCCATCTGTCCGTGACGTGAGCGCCAATCTCTTAGGCAAATCGAGTAACTAAGTGGATTGGATGCGTTGACCAATTTCAAAATCCATTCCCAGCTTTCCCCTAGCACCGGCGGCGTCGGAATCCACCCTCCAGGCAGGACGATCCCTTCAGACATTTGACTTCCGGTGCCAAGTTGCTGCGCCCAGTCGCTGATCCCAAGATGCAATGGTGCATGCCGTAGCCGCCGTTGCGAGGCTCTAGCCCTCCTCCGCCGCCGACGAGCCGAGCATCTCGGAGGATGGCAGAACCTACTACCAAGGAAGAAGTAGTTCTGGCTACAAGCGGGTGAGCTACCCTTCTCTTTGCTATTCGCACTAATTATAACTGCTAGCTGGCTACTGAACCTTGAACCTGTTTGTTAGCCCAACACTGATAAACATATTTTGTCCATAGTTTTCTATCAAGTGGGATCCCCGCGGACCACCCTTACCTGGTTACGGTAGTCCTCTTCAGGTACGACTCTAAGGGAAAGTGGTATGGACACCATTGTATCATGATGGAAGAAGCGTATGCGCAAATCTGCACTATATCTGGTATGGTTGCTGCTCTGCGTAATCATGATAAATTATGGCCAAAGAAGACTACAAAGGTCAACTTCATGGATGAACCTGGCATCATGGTTCCTCTAATGTGTGACAGTCAGCTAATTGGGTTGATGAAAAGGTATGCTTTGGCTTGCATGTTTGAGCTAAATTGTGATGTACTAGATGTGGAAGCTGCTGCAACTCGGAGTCGCCCTTCTATTCTTGGACAGGGTGGTTGCTCGAACCCAAATAGCTCCTGGTAAGCAAAGGCCTCTTGGGGTCCGTATGTTTGTGCTAAATTGTAATTTTTGTTTTATTTACTCTGTAGATATTGGGCAGTTATGTAACAGTCTTGTTTCTTTGACAGGAAGCGCCGCAAGGTTAGAAACATGACTGTCATGTCAGTCATTTTACTGCTCGATGAAATTAAAAACGAGTGGAAAGATGATGTTGGGCACGATTCTGGTGCCCATTGTCCTGGCGATGCAGAGTACGTGAAGCTAAGAAAATTGGCACCGAGGAAGAGGAAGAAGGCAGGAAATGAAGAAGCCAGTGAACGTGAATGCTTGGTACCCAGGCTGCGGAAGAAGGCTGTTGGCAATGAAGATGCATAGTAATGTGTTGAACTTGAACCTATATATGTAATTTGGTTAAATTCTGGAGCTCTGTGTGGTACTTTGCTGGGCGAAACAATCTACCCGCGTTCTCTAAGTAAAATGTACCGCGACTTAGGGTTTGGAAACGCCCAAGGCAGTAGTTGAATCCGAAAATGTGATTCTGCTATCTGAAAACATGCAGCAACGGTTCCACGATTGCTGAGGGGCAGGAGGTCTCCAAATTCGATGGAATGTAAGTGGCACAGAAATAAATTATTTAAGCTGCCACATTGCACGAAGCAACAACTTATTTCAGATGCTGCACAATGACGTGGCAACATAAACAGCAATGGCAACCGATGATGCCCAGATGAGGAGGAAATCGGTACCACTTTCTGGCCTAATCTTGAGCCCATCTATCTCACCGCCTCTCTGCTCATGCATCCCCTGCATCTGGCGAAGCTCCCAGATCTCCAGTAACCGGGTGTACGTGCTTCCACTTTATAAATTGTGGTTGTGCCGTTTGCATGTGGCACAATCCACGTAGATTACGTTTAAACAAACCACCAATGTCAGAATACACTAGTAGAAAAAGAGTCTTTGGTCCACGGTCACGTGCCCAATCTGGGACACAGATCTAAATCGGGCAGAAATTGATCTAATTCACAAATTCTTCCAAAAATTAATCGAGACAGAGATCTAAATCGAGGCATTTCATTAATCAACCAGAAATTCTTCTAAACAAAGGTGCGATTTTACATCCTACATTAATTTAACCACTAGTCAACAATTTCACTTCCACTGCCGCTGTCCTCCGAGCCGTCGGCTTCCTCGTCGTTGTCGGACGGAACCTCCATGATTTTCGTGTTGTTTGCGAGACGGAGCACCTCTTCGTGGCGAGCGGCAGCGAATACGGTGTACTTGGTTTGTCCAGGGATGGACCAGAACCTCTCCCGCCCTTCTCGGTTGCGGAGATCCTGGTGCACCACGCGCCCGTAAACGATGCGGTTGCCAATCTTCCTTCCGCTCCTTCTTGAACATCGCTGGCCAATACGGGATGGCCGCCGCGTACCGGGGCAGCGCCCTCTTCCACGCGGCATCTAGCGGCGGCGTGCCGCGATTTCACTCTCCATCTCGGCTCCGCCGGGAACAAGGAGCGGAGCCACCGGCACCCCCGCATAGCTGATGCGCCATCTGTGGGGCACCGTCGCGACCGGCGGCGCGAGGATTTCGAAGTGCGTGAACATCACCGCCTCGTAGAAGTTCAGCGCGGGCATCTCCATGGCGGCGCGGTGGAGATTTGAGAGGGAGCGAGGGGATGGACAACGAAGTGATGACACGGTGGAGATTGGAGAGGGCGAGGGAATGGACGACGAAGCGACGCGCTGTGGTTGCCTCCTATTTGTACACGAGGACGATGAAGCGACAGGCGGAATATCCAAGGGGCATTGGTCAGACAAAAGGAAGTAATGCAGGGTTAAGACAGATTAACGGGCGACCAATTTTTTTCCTCCCAAGACTCCAGGGCCAATAGTTCAGACCGCTAGGTAAACAAGTACAACTATTACAACTTAAAAAGGCACGGAGCTCAACCTAAATAGAACTAGTTATCACACATCTCCTTGATCTTCCTAATCTTGGCCCGATGCGCATCTTCCTGCGAGAACAAGGATCGAATCATCTGCTCCTTCCTTTTAGCATCTTCCTTGCACAGCTTCAATTGTTTCTCTGCATTTTTCCTCATGCACTTGTCAATACTCGTACTTGTGAACTGTAGGACTTTGGCCTAGTGAAGATCATTCCTTGCTTGAGTCAGTTCTTGCTCTGCTTTAGCCTTCAAGGCCAACGCCGTGTCCCTCTCCTTCTCGAGTTTACTAACCTTGTCTTGCACCCACCTGAGATCTCGCTTATGCTTGGTCATGTCAACTGGTTCCCATAGCTTCATCTCAACACTATCAAGAGGTGAGCTGAATATGGATTCTTTAAACTTAAAAGTCATTTCCCATAGTTTGTCCAGCAGTTTCTGCATCGATTTGGGCCATGATGGCTCAATACACGGCGCCCAGAAAAGTGCTTGGTGCGTGGTTGATGTAGAGCTCGTTGGGAACCCCAAGAGGAAGGTATGATGAGCACGGCAGCAAGTTTCCCTCAGATATGAAACCAAGGTTTAATCGAACCAGTAGGAGCAAGGAAACACCTCAAAGGTGTTACTAGCTGAGCTTTGGCAGGGCGCACTACCGGTGCTAGTAGCAACGTGGAGACCTGCACAACACAACCACAGAACTTTGTCCCCAACTTGCGATGAGGTTGTCAACCTCACCGTGTTTTGTGGAAAACAAAGGATTAAACGTATTGAATGGAAAGAAGTAAAAGTTTGCAGAAAGTAAACACAAAGCAGTAAACAGTTGTAGATTGTATGTAAAGTAAAGGACCGGGATCCATAGTTCACTAGAGGTGGCTGTCCTTAAGATAGATAACATGCTAGGTCAAAAAATTACAGCGGGGCAATTGACAAACACCAAGAAAGCAATACATGCATATACTAATCATCTTGAATCCTTTGAGACTTGATTGGGCATTACAACATAATACATAGACCGCCATCCAACTGCATCTATGACTAATAATCCACCTTCAGGTTATCATCCGAACCCCCTCAAGTATTAAGTTGCAAGCAACAGATTATTGCTTTACGAACTGCGTGTAAAGTAAACAATACGATTGTTCTATGAACAAAGGATTGTTGTTTTCTCCCTAGTAGCAACAGCACATCTAGTACCTTAGAAATTTCTGCCATTTCCCTAGATTACCAGAGGCATGAACCCACTATCGAGCATAAATACTAACTCTTGGAGTTGCTAGCATCTACTTGGCCAAGATAGCTACTAACAACAGAAAGCATGCAAGATCACAAATAACAAAGACATGATAGAATCAATAATCAATCTGAAATAGCATCTCAATATCCATCGGATCCCCGCAAACACAACATGTATGGATTAAAAATAGATGATCTTGATCATGAACGGAGGTCACCATATCAAAACATGAAAGCACGAGGAGAAACCAGCCATCTAGCTACTACATGGATCCGTAGTCCAAGGATGAACTACTCACGCATCACACCGGAGGCTTGCATGGTGATGAAGAACGCCTCCAGGGTGAATTCCCCTCTCCGGCAGGGTGCCGGTAAGAGCTTCAGATCCCCCCCCCCGATCTAGGGACAGAGACGACGGCGGCTATAGACTCTTTCGTGGATTTTTGATCGGGTGCCTAGGGTTTTCGTCCCGAAGGCAACTTATAGGCGGAAGGAGAGGCCGAGGGGGTGCTGGGGTCGGCCAGACCACCCCCTGACGCGGGCCAAGCCTGGCCGCGCGGCCAGGTGGTGTGGCCGGCCCCTGGCCCCTCTCCGTCTCGTATTCTGGCACTTGATCCCTTCCAGAAAAATAGGCACTTTGGTTTTGTCCCGTCCAATTCCGAGAATATTCATTTTCTGACTTTTCTGGAACCAAAAACAACAGAAAACAGGCAGCTGGCACTATGGCTCTTGTTAATAGGTTAGTCCAAGAAATCATAATAAAATTACTCCAAAGTTGGAACAAAACACAAGAAAGTGGATAAAACTAAGCATGGAACATCAAAAATTATAGATACAATTGCAATGTATCAACATCCACAAGCTTAACTCCTGCTCGTCCTCGAGTAGGTAAGTGATAAAAAGAAATAATTTTTGAGGTGACATGCACCATCAAAGACTTGATCAACGTATTTGTAGAACTCAAAGCTAGGATCAAAGTACTTCAATCATAACATGAAAGACAAAGTTCTAGCAATATGCAAAGAAACTAAGATGCAACATGAAAAGGCACAAACAAAAGATTCATGAATAACAATGCTTTGCAAGACGTTTGTTTGTTTCACATAAAGAAAACATACATAATAGTATTCAGCTTGTCCCTCAATAGAGTAGCAAGTATAAATGCATAGGACACCTTCAAAGTTTATAAGAGTGACTAGATACAATAGTTTAAAACAAGCAATAACAAGGTATGCATCAATCAACTAGTCTTGGGACAATGCACATAGAACTAAGAATGGACATTATGCTCTCAAAGAAGGTGCATAAAGATAGAAGGTGGAGACTCAATATAATGGTGGAAGAAAAGCCTTTGTAAATGGAAGTAGGGATTCAAGTCTCATAAAGAGCTTCCAAAAATTATGGTACTTATAGCTTTCATCTCTCATTGCCCCTATCATAAGCATCCTGAAGTGATTAGGGTTAAAGTGAACAAACTATGGTGTACATGCTTGACGAAGTATAAGTCAGAAATCTCATGTCCCTTGTATACGAGGGCCGCTCCTCATGCTACTCAAGTTTAGTCACCGGTAAGTTCTTGTCATCGTAAGTACATGTGTATCATTGAGAACCGCCAACGGGGTACCCCTTGCCCGATGATACGGAAGAATAAGAATCCCCATATCAAAATGACAAGGCAAGCAGACAAGGAGCATCTCAGCATTCTTCTTATTTACCATGGGAATATGGTGCTTTTTTCTCTCTTGCCTCTTTTCATAGTATCTCTTTTTTTCTCTTTTCTCTTTTTTTTTCTCAATGTAGGACTCTCTTTTATAAGAAGAATGCTTCATAGACAGCTCATTATGGTTACGCTGCAGGTTTCCACCATGTCAGCATGGATTAGACTAGCGGCCCAGGCGTTTCTCTAACACATATACATAACTCCATGGACTTACAAGCTCCCCTTTCATTTCACACCGACGACATCCATATACAAAAGAGCATGATATCAACTAGGTACAAGTACCAAGTGCAATGTTGAAAGCGTTCCCCATGAAAGCATGGTTCTGCTAATTCCTGACAAATAAGTGCAAGCATATACAACATAGAAGACACAATGGTTCAAGTTTATTAAGGGCAAGTAAACTAAAGTGTGCCATCGAGTTCGTGAGAGCTTTAATCACTAGTTTTCTCATAACAAGTGAAAGGTAAACAAAAGCATGAATATACTTGGAATAGCATAAGCTAGTAGGTAGGTATGGTGGACTCTTTGGAATAACTTGGTTTAGGGAGTTGGATGCATGAGTGGAACTCATACTTTGTTGTGGAGGCTAGCAAAAGACTGGGAGCGGCAAACTAAGAGAGCAATAATGGCCATAGCCATGCAGAGCGACAAAACATCATTGATCAAAGCATAAAGTGATACTACAAGTTGAAAACTAAAGGATCATAAAGGCTATGGTGACTTGAGATAGTCATAACATGGTGTGAGCATGCGCCAAGTCAACCCAAATAAAGCATCAAAGGAGAATACCACTATACTATGCTTTAATATGCTAAAACAACGCATGATTCATCCAAGGCACATTAAGCAATCTCAATTGTTTATAACAAGTCATGCTACAGCAAAGAATACTAAGCATAAAGCCAAAAAAATATCAAGCATGGCATGACAAAGCATGCCCACAGGCAAAAACGAGCTCTTTTTACCACATAAGTATGAACTTTCCTACTCTTTTCCAAAACCAAACCAAACTATTTGCAAACCAAAGTGGGAAAGAGGGGGTCCAACCAAATTATTCAGAAAACTAAGCAAACCAAGCAAACTAAAAACCAAAACGAAAACGGAAAAGAAGACGCTCCAAGAGAAACACAACTGTGCACGAAACAATAAAAATGAAGCGTTTGGAAGAAACCTGGAATTTTTATTGATGAAGAAGGGGGGTGCCTTGGGCATCCCCAAGCTTTGACGCTTGTACTTCTTGGATATTTTTTGGGGTGACACGTGTGGCATCCCCAAGCTTGAGCTTTAGTCCATCCTTCATCTCATTACTCATTCCTTCCATACACCTGAAATTTTTCCTTCATACAAAACTTCACACAATCTCATTAGCAACATTAGTGCACTTAAGATAAACAAGTCTCAAGGTTCAGTTATAACACCAAATAAACTTCCATTAGAACACTAGATACTGTATCACTTCCCTCAAAAAGCTCAATTCCCCAAAGGAACTCAAGAAGGAACTAACAAGAAGCAAATGCAGAAAATGGCAGAAATCTGTCAAAACAGACCAGCAGGTAAAGACGAATTTTTTTCAAGACCTTATGTTGCTCAAATCAAAAAGTGTTGAACGAACGAAAGTTAGATAACAAGCTGGGGCAGAAGCACACAAAATTACAGCTCAATCCGACGTACAGAGCTCTTTCAGGAATTTTTACGGTGAAGCACAGAAATCTGTTTCGGGACAGCAACTTTCCCAATCATTACTTCACTCTCATTAAAGGTTACTCTTGGCACAAAAAGCAAATAAAAAGGATAAGGAGAGGTTATTACAGAGGTAATAACTTCCAAGACTCAACTAAAACTCTTGGGTTATCTCCCAACAAGTACTTTTCTTTAACGCCTTTAAGTTAGGCATAAGAACCAAAAGAAAGAATCAAGTGTTCTCGAATGAAGAAGCATTAAGACCAACTTTCTTGCCCTTACCTCTCTTATTTTTATTCTTAACCTTGGGGAAAATATGATTGTTTGGTGGAGAATAAAGGTGCATGGTCCCTTTTCCCACATCTATTATTGCTCCAAGGAGTTCTAATAGGGACCTTCCAAGTGTAATTTGTCCTTTTCCTGCACATTCAATAACAAGATAATCAATAGAAATCATTTTCCCAAGGATCTTTGTAAACACTGCTTCAGATATTCCAAGAGGTAATATGGTAGTATTATCAGTGAGAGATATTTCTTTTCCTCCCTCAATGAGCCCCCAAAGATTGAGAGATTCATAAATAGCTTTGGGCATAAGACAAAATTCAGACATGATATCGCAGCGGGCTTGAAAAGTTTCAGTGTTTATCTCAATCTTTACTGTAGGGAACCACTTCGATGGTTCAAAGTTTATTAGAACATGATCATGTTGCTCCCTAAGAGTATTATAGCACCCTTCTAATCTAGTAGTGCTAGCCTCAAGAGTGTCCAACCTAGCAAATATTTTTGCGAAAGAAGTATCAGTTTGGCTAGGCAAGTTGTAAGTGAGGATCAATTTCTTTATAGCATTAATGGCATCATCCACATTACTTTGGAGGAAATCTCCTCCCGCAATAGCATCTAAAGCATATCTATAGCAAAGGTCAATCCCAAGGTAAAAAATGCTAAGGAACAAGCCTTGAATCATTTTAGGCTCAGTCTTTTCATGTAGATCAGAGATTCTAGACCAAGCTTCCTTAAAACTTTCCTCAATTCCTTGTTTAAAAGTGAGAATCATTTCCTCAGGTGACATAGTGATTGGAGCAAGGCTAGACATAGTGGCAACTCAAGATAGGAACTAATTTTTTTGTGTTTTTGAAATAAGAAAGCAAACTAGTAAAACCATTTTTTTGGATTATTGAAGAACGAAACAAGCAAATAAAGCAAAAAGGAAACTAAGCAAAACAAAAACAACAAAGTAAAGAGACTGGTTATGAGGGACTCCCCTTGTGAAGATGTCCTTGACTCCCCGGCAACGGTGCCAGAAAATCGCTTGATGGCTCAATACACGGCGCCCAGAAAAGTGCTTGGTGCGTGGTTGATGTAGAGCTCGTTGGGAACCCCAAGAGGAAGGTATGATGAGCACAGCAGTAAGTTTCCCTCAGTTATGAAACCAAGGTTTAATCGAACCAGTAGGATCAAGGAAACACCTCAAAGGTGTTACTAGCTGAGCTTTGGCAGGGCACACTACCGGTGCTAGTAGCAACGTGGAGACCTGCACAACACAACCACAGAACTTTGTCCCCAACTTGCGATGAGGTTGTCAATCTCACCGTGTTTTGCGGAAAACAAAGGATGAAACGTATCGAATGGAAAGAAGTAAAAGTTTGCAGAAAGTAAACACAAAGCAGTAAACAGTTGTAGATTGTATGTAAAGTAAAGGACCGGGATCCATAGTTCACTAGAGGTGGCTCTCCTTAAGATAGATAACATGTTGGGTGAAAAAATTACAGCGGGGCAATTGACACACACCGAGAAAGCAATACATGCATATACTAATCATCTTGACTCCTTTGAGACTTGATTGGGCATTACAACATAATACATAGACCGCCATCCAACTGCATCTATGACTAATAATCCACCTTCAGGTTATCATCCGAACCCCCTCCAGTATTAAGTTGCAAGCAACAGATTATTGCTTTATGAACTGCGTGTAAAGTAAAAAATACGATTGTTCTATGAACAAAGGATTGTTGTTTTCTCCCTAGTAACAACAGCACATCTAGTACCTTAGAGATTTCTGTCACTTCCTAGATTACCAGAGGCTTGAATCCACTATCGAGCATAAATACTAACTCCTGGAGTTGCTAGCATCTACTTGGCCAAGATAGCTACTAACAACGGAAAACATGCAAGATCACAAACAACAAAGACATGATAGAATCAATAATCAATTTGAAATAGCATCTCAATATCCATCGGATCTCCGCAAACACAACATGTATGGATTACAAATAGATGATCTTGATCATGAACGGAGCTCACAAGATCTAAACATGAAAGCACAAAGGAGGAGAAACCAGCCATCTAGCTACTACATGGATCCGTAGTCCAAGGATGAACTACTCACGCATCACACCGGAGGCTTGCATGGTGATGAAGAAGGCCTCCAAGGTGAATTCCCCTCTCCGGCAGGGTGCCGGGAAGAGCTTTAGCTCCCCCCCGATCTAGGGATAGAGAGGACGGCGGCTACAGACTCTTTCGTGGATTTTTGATCGGGTGCCTAGGGTTTTCGTCCCGAAGGCAACTTATAGGCGGAAGGAGAGGCCGAGGGGGTGCTGGGGTCGGCCCAACCACCCCTTGGCACGGGCCAAGCCTGGCCGCGCGGCCAGATGGTGTGGCTGGCCCCTGGCCCCTCTCCGTCTCGTATTCTGTCACTTGATCCCTTCCGGAAAAATAGGCACTTTGGCTTTTGTCCCGTCCAATTCCGAGAATATTCATTTTTTGACTTTTTTGGAACCAAAAACAACAGAAAACAGGCAGCTGGCACTGTGGCTCTTGTTGATAGGTTAGTCCAAGAAATCATAATAAAAGTACTCCAAAGTTGGAACAAAACACAAGAAAGTAGATAAAACTAAGCATGGAACATCAAAAATTATAGATACATTTGCAATGTATCAGGCCACTCTGGATCTACCCATTTGACAACACCGCTACTTTCGCCTTGCATCATTGCACGATGTCCTTGACATCGTAGAAACCTCTTGCTTGTGTTTCGTCCTTCGAATGCTACAAATTTAGCGGGCACATATCCATGTTTACATAGTAGAGGACTGTCTTCATCCGCTAAACCATGATAGTCGGAGTCATACATCGTCTGGTTGGCCTAACACATCGTACGCGCATGAGTAAATAGAGTAGATCTAGCTCAAAAAATAGATAACTAGCCATAGATGATAGAGATAGAGATGAGACTGTTGGAAATATGCCCTAGAGACAAATAGTAGTGAGGACTATTATCATATTTCATATAGTTTATGATTAAGTTTTATATCATGCTATAACTGTGTTGAGTGGAAACATCAATACACGTGTGATATACAAACAACCAGGGGTTCCTAGTGAAACTCTAGTCACTGGTTCATTGGTCAACAGATGATCATGTTTTCTGATCATGTGGCATTTATGCCAGTTGGAAATGAGGTCATCTCATTCTGAGAATGAGATGATGAACCAATACCCAACCTAAACAACGTGACCCGATCATGTCACGAAGTTCAAGTTACGATGATTAGAAATGGATCCTCGTAGACTATTTCTTAGACCATGAGGCTATATCAATCACTGTCTCCCGAGAGTGCTTAGATAGCATCAAACGCCATCTGGTAAAATGGTGGTTATAAAGGTGTGTTCGGGTACTCAGAGGAAACCATAGAGGCAATATATTTCAAGAGCGGGATTTGTCCGTCCATGTGACGGAAAGATACTCAAGTGCCCACTCGGAGAAGTTATATCCAATAGCTACGCAGCGTGTGATTTGATCACGGGGATATCACTTGTCGGAACGAGTTAAGTAGCATTGTTCTGTAACGAGATTGACCACGACATGGTGATGTCAATGATCAGATCTCGGGCAATGCAAGTATCGAATGACAAAGGGAATAAGACAAGACTGTCCCGGTTCAAACGACGAAAGATCTTCGTGGAACGCACAGGGGTCACATGGCCATCCAGGTCCCTCTGTCGATCATTGGTGCGGTAGTGTCCCGACCATGTCTAGAGTGTTCCCGAACCATGGGGTATCATGCTTAAGGGCTTGATGATGCTTAGAGAGTGTTTATAGGATCGGTAGAATCACAAAGAAGAGTAGGGAGAAAACCAGAAGGGTTTCGGTAAATCCGGAGGATGTCTGGAGTGGAGGTGGAAGGTGTTCCATAGCCACGAGATTGAATAATATGTGAATGAATGTTTAAATATTGATTTAATCATTTATTCATAATTATTTAATAAAGAGAAAAATCAATTTAATGGTCAAAGGCATAATGGGCCAATTCTCGGAGGGGAGAGGGCCCATTAGGAGAAAGAAGAGAGGGATAAGGGGCATGGGGGAGGCCGGCTAGGCCTAGCCCCCCCGCACGGGGCCCAATAGGTGGCCGGCAGCCACCTCCTCCCCCCTCCTCTCCTTTAGTCCCACTCGGGACTTGAGGGGAGGTAGTACCTCCCCTCCCCCTATATAAAGTGGGATATTTGGCCTAGAAAAATACACCAATAATCAATAAAGGTATCCCCACTTTTGGGAGGACCTCCAATTGGTATTTTCTCTCTCCCCCCTCTCTCTCGTGACCGTGGTCCCAAGTCTGGACTGCGCGAGCGAGAGACATCTTCACCGCGGAGCGCCGTCGCGCTACGGGATTCGGATCCGGGAGCTCTACTTCCACAACTTCTGCTAGATCGGGGAAGCGGGAGTCATTGTCAGGCACCGGACGTGTGTAACTCCCCGCGAGGTGTCGCACTTGAGGCACTCAAGTCATTGGATCCAGAAGGAGCACAAGGACTTCATCACGACCTTGAGGTCGGCGTCGGCTCGTCTACATCTACCACGCTCTCCTGAGCGTTGCCAACACTTTTCGGTCTTCGAGGGTAATCTCACGAAAAGCTCCTCCCGTTACTGTATTACTAATAGATAGGTCCTGGCGGCTTCAGGGGTTCAGGGGCGTAGAGTAAAATTTATTGTTTTTATGCGCGGAACCCCTACAGTGGTATCAGAGCTAGATCTATGCGTAGTAATGCTAGTACGGGTAGAACACACGAGATGTAGCGTGTGGGCGTTGATCTTTTAGTTGTTACCCTCCCACGTGTACTTGTGTATACCGCAGTAATGCTTGATGAAGCGGCCCCCAACTGACTTTATGCGTTCATTCGCGAGACTGGTCCATACTTGACATACGTCTTGTACCGTATAAAGTGGCTTAGGGGGGTGTCTGTCTCTCTCGCATTAGTTGGTATGCCATTTGCAACGGAGGGCCCCGAAAGGGGTGTAGTAGAGACAAGTACTTGATTAGCGTTGTGCTGAAAGTTCGTAGGTAAGTACGGTTCTTGTGCGAAAGCCCATTCAGCCACGTAAAACATGCAAAGATAAAGTAGAGGCGTCTAACTTTGTTTTGCAGGGGGGCGTTGCTTTGTGATATGGTTGTGGCAAAGGTAAAGTAATTACCTTTTTTTACGTAGTAGTAGATAGTCACAGAGGTGACGGACTACCACGCCGGAATGACACCGGTACCCTGGTGTCTACGGCGCAGGAACCCTGGCGCCGGAACCTGGTGACGATGGATGGAGATCACGACGTGAAGGACCATATCACATAGCATTTACATTCAATGTTATTGTTTGTATGTCTTATTGTGTGCTAGTATTAGATACTCGATGGTAGCCTAATAGGATGATCCCTGTTAAAATTACCAATGATTGTGTTCCCCCTTAGTGTGCACCACCAAGAAAGTTCTTCGGTATGAGGCAGGCCGTGATGATCGGGTGTCAGACATATCTATGTTCACATACAGTGGGTGCAAGCCATGTTGCACAGCAAAAACACTAAGGTTGAGTTGGCGAGCCTAGCATGTACAGACATGGCCTCGGAACACGGATGGTCGAAAGATCGAGCACGAGTCGCATGAATGATGTGACCGACGTTTAGCATCCACCCTTGAACTCACATTGATGGCCGTGATGATCGGGGGTGATGTGGCTGATAGGGGTCGTGTTATCACTAGGAACCCTTTTGGGGCTAGGTGTTTCTGAGTGGAGTTATTATTAAATCATTTAATTATAAACTTACTCTAAATTCCTCTTGCAATTATAAATGTAGATGGGACCTTTCGTGTTGACAATTGAATGGTTAGAAGGTGAGAAGCTCAGATTAGATGGATCGAACTTCTCCATTTGGGTTGCCAGTCTCCATGTTCTCCTTAGCGAGAACGACGTGGTCGACTACATACTCGACGGGATGGATTTGGATCTGTCCACGGACCTTGAGACCCCAGAGGAGCAGAAAGACCGCTATCTCCGTCGTGAGATGGCCTCCTATATTTCAGTTGTGATGCGTTTCGGAATGGTGGACGAGCTGTGGCCTTTTGTGGGTGATGTCAACCCTCGTTCGGTAATGCTATAGCTTAGGACACATTTCGTGGAGCAGACACGCATTTGGGAGCATGAGCGGATGGGAGACTTCCTCTCCATTAAAATGGAGGAGAACTCATCACTAGAGGACCACTTGGAGCACATGCATGATGTGTACATGAGGCCTGCATACTTCCTGGACGTCTGGATTACGGGCTCTTTTGCAAATGATGTTGTGATGTGGTCGCTACCACCAAGCTACCAAGCACAAGTCAGGACTTGCGTAATGAGGGGCGACACGTAAATGGAGTCCACCAGTTCATGACACATCTCAGGAATGTGTTGGTCGAACCAGATGTCGCTCAGGTCGTCAACGACAAAGGTATATATTTGATATACAGTTTTATAAATGTTGTAATCTTGCAAACACATTGCTGTGTTAAGTATATCTGATACTTGTTCCGTTTTACTGAAAACAGGTCCTTCTGCATGAGAGGTGCTTGCTGGAGAGGAGGTGACGTTGCGTGTTAATGGCAAGCATGACGACGATGGCCGACGACACTCTCCCTCGACATTTATCATTTAGTTTATGTTTTAGGATGATTAATGTAATCAAGAGATTGTGAACTTCTTTACTGTGTCTCACACTTCGTGAGACGGTTATTCATATGAGTTTGTAACAAATAGTTGTTCTGCTTTTATGAATGATTTCTATTCGTGTTCATATCTTGTTTGATTACTTGTGAATCGTCCTTATTGTTTGAAGCTAATTGATAATGTATGAACATTTGTAAAACATTAAAAATGCCTTGTTTAAAAATACCCAACTTAATGATATTTCATTAATGAATGAAACCATTGTTTGAATTCAAAGTTATGTGATAATATGCGAAAGTCATTCGATTTCTTGTCACATATAAATCATGCCTAAGTTCGGCAAAATAACTTGAACACCGTGTATTACTTGAATACAAAGTGTTTGATGAATTGTTAAAAGTAAATACATATCTGATGTATTATGTTTTAATGAAATATGGTAATTATCATTAATTGATTGTTTAAATGTGCAAAGTAGTTTGCCAAAGGAAACATGAATATGAAACTATTTGATTTGATCAAAGTTTTCATCAACAAAGGGTATAAGTATAAAAGAGAATCTAGTTACTATGATTTGATCAATAGTAATGAAATTTGACTTTATAAGAATGGCATAAAAGTAATTGTGGAATGCAAAGTGTTTTGAAACGTCAAAATGCGAAGAATCACAATGTGATATTAGATATCAAAGGGGGTTAAATAGAAGGCACCAAATAAATTGTTGTAGTGTAGATGTAGAGACCAATAGTTAGAAATAGTTAGCACTCAATTAGAATGTAGTGAACCATTTGAATTCGTGAAAGTTTTGGGGTTATTCGATATAACCAAAACAATAGCGAATAAGTCCTTGTAGATTATTCATTGGAAACTTTTGAATACGGAATCCATAGCTGAAACCAAAAGGAAAGCAAGATTCATATTGCTTGGAATTTGGTGCATTCTTGAGAAAGCTCACCTCTAGTGAAGTTTCTCAATTATGGAGCAAATGTAAAATAGTGTAAAACACGATGAGGATTCAAAACCCTGCATCAGAGTGTTGAGAAGTGTAACGGACAGTGTTCCTGAACGATTCTCTTCACAGAAGGAAAGAATCAATGATTTTGATTATTGTATTTTTCCCTCCACTATTGTTTTTCACTACATGAAGTAGGATTCAAAATGTAAATTCATATCATGTATGGAGACATTTGTGAATCACTTGTCATGATTCTTGGAATATGACATACCTACGAACTACAAAGGAAATAATGGTAAACTAAATTATGAGAAATCCTAGAAGTAAAATTCCCTTGAGATTAGAAAGCAATTCATTGTTGAATCTCACAAGTAAAAGGAGTTACTTGGAAATTTCCCAAATGACTGCAAAGCCATAGTAGGAAAAAGGGGGTGAATAACAAAAGCACAATTTGTCAAGTATTGGATAAATTCAAATGAATTTGATTCATGTGTGCTGAAATGTCTAGTGGATTTAAAACTAGCAAAGTACTAGTATCTCATAGTAAATCTCCAAGTTTGATATTTGATCAAAGGATTTTGAAGTTATTCAAAATAGTGAGTGGATATGCAATTTGCATAAAATTGAGTGGGAGCTATGAAAGTCTTCCTGAAACAATATGTGATTGACATATTTTTAAGTGGGAGCAACATAAGTCTCAAATTCAAATATGTAGGAACATATTTTGAGTGGGAGCTTATAGGAGTAATTCTTAAGTATGTTAAGAATGAAAGCGCAAATACTTATAAATAGTGATTTATAAGATGTAGAAGTTGATAATAGGTGTATTATGATATTATGTGGTATTCCTTAAGGGATTATGAAAGGGGTTTCAGAATAGAAGTTGATTGAGGAACTAGTCCTTAATGACCAAATTAGGAATAGTATTAAGTTGAACATCAATGGTTGAAAGAAAGAAAAGGATGATCATCATCCACTATGTTGAGACATAGGTTCTATCTTACTAAACCATGATGATACTTAGCATAATATGTGATCCAAAGTAAGGAACATTTGAAAGTGATTAAGTTCGAATCATAAAATGTTGAGCTAAGTTTGTCCGCAGTGTCTAATAGAGAACTGTGGGCATATTTCCCAAATCCATAAAGGATAACATATGTTAAAGTATAAAGAGTTATGTTATAAGGAAATATGTTGGAAACTCCTGTAGATACCAATTGAAGTCAAGTAGGAAGCAAGGTGAACAAAACATCGAAAGTTGCACAGAGTGCTCTTGTCGTTGTATTGGGAACAGCAGTACCTGAAGAGGTTAGATAGAGGTGTGGGGACTAGCAGGGAAGCTATCGACGGCGTCCGCAGGCAGGATTGGATACAAGCAAGAGTGGCTGGATGCAGGAAGTACCCAGGTTCGGAACCCTCGTGGTGAGGTAAAGCTCCTACTCTTGTCGGATCTGACTATGTGGGATATACGAACTACAAGTGCTCCTCGAGCTGTATTTGCTAGCTACTGTCTTAAATGCTATGAGACCAACCCCTTCTGCTGAGGCCTTGCCTCTCCTTATATAGGCAGAGAGGCAACAGTCTCACTGGCCAAACCGACTGGCGGGCCCCACATGCGGGTCCTAGCCGGCTGGTCATCTACAGTGTCCAGTATGGCATGTCTCATCGGAGTATGAGCGGTATGGCTATCGTAGGCACAGTGGACGCCGTGCGAGCCCGTCGTCAGCACCGGGCCACTGTTCCTGCGTCATCCCCGCAAAGTCTTCGGTATGGCCGGGTGGTTGCCAGTCTTGTCATCGTACAGGGCGTACCGTGCACTGATACGCACGTCGTCATGTCTCACTGATTGGGTCCGGCTACGTCGTCGTAGCCGGCTACTTCCTGCTAATCCGGCTACCACACGGTAGTCGGCCTGTCTTGCCCTGTCCAGCTGTGCTTGGGCAGCCGGACGCGATCCGACTGCTTGGTTCTTGTCCGGTTGGGGTACCTGGGGATCATCCCCCTGACACTAGCCCCCGAGCGCGTGTGGATTCCGCCCTTAGGCGAAATGTGCGCACGCTCCTTCCTGTTTTTGAATTTGTGTCCGGCTGTGCTTGGCGGTTGCGCTACTCATGACGTCAGCGCTGACGCCGGCCACGCGCGCACGCGCCATGATTGCTCTATAGCGGGCAACGTAACGTCCCGTCGCACGTTGCCTCGGGAAACTGCTGTCCGGCGCTTCGGTTCCTGCTCCGGGATCTTCTGCGCATCCTGCTTCGGCACACGGGATCGAGGCGGCGGTCGGGGTGAGGGTCGTCCGGATGCGCGCCACGTGGCTCCGTTGACGGTTGCCCTTCCCGCCCTTTAAAAGGACGCCACGGGGGAGGCAGTTCCTTTGCTTCGCTCCCCCACTGCAGTCTCCTCCATCGCGTGCTCCTGCTTCTGCGCCCTTGCCTTCTGCACCATAGCCCACTGCGCCGCTCGCTCGTCGTCATCGTCGCTACGGGCCACCGCCACTCTTTTGTCGCCGCTCCTCCCTGTCAGGCGGAGATGGCCACCGACCGCGGGGCTTGGTGCGGCTCCTCCGTCACCGAGGACCACATCGTGAAGTACCGCGCCACCCGCGTTCTTCTGCCGCCGGAGGAGGTGGCGGTGCGGTTGGCACCGGCGGGGGAGGTGTCGCCGCACCTGGCGGAGGGGGAGCGCGTCATCTTCCTCTCCCATCTGGCACACGGGTTCGCCCTTCCGGTGCACCCCATTTTCTTGACATTTCTTGCCTTCTTCGATCTCCGCCTCCACGACCTCGGCGCCAATGCAATCGGGACGTTGGCGCATTTCATGGCGTTCTGCGAGAGCTACCTCGGGATCCAGCCGGATCTCGGGCTCTTCTGCCGGCTCTTCCGAGTCCGGTCGCAGGTGCAGTAAATGAAGGGGCCGCTAGTTGTCTACGGCGGCGCCTCCATCTACTCCCGCTCCCAATCCGGCTACCCCAAGTTCTTGCTTCAGGACACGATACGGCTGTGGCAGCAGTCGTACTTCTACGTCAAGAACGTCACCAACGTCGACCGGATCAATCTTCCGGCTTTCCAGGATGTCGAGTCCAGCCGGCAGAATTGGGAGCTGAAGATCCATGGCGACAAGGCGGAGACAGATGTGATGCTGCAGCGCATGCGCTCCCTCGTCACCTGTCGGCTAACCGGCCTGGACATCACCCTCAGCTGGATGTCCCGGCTGATGATGCTATTGCAGCAGCGAGCGCACAAAATGTGCTACTACTCCGGCTGACTGGACCCGACCCGGCTGTCGCGCCGCGATCCCCACTACCACAACTTGAAGGAGTGGGTGTGGACGATCACTAAGGAGCGGCTGCCGGAGAACTAGAAGTTCAGTCTGGCGCCCTACAGCCAGGAGAACCGCGCGCCCCGGGTAAGTTCTTATAGCCAGAAACTTCATTTGTTCTTCCTGTGTTTTTCTTGTTATGTCCGACTGACTTCTTGTACTCGGCAGATCTTCGCTTGCATCCTTTGCGAGGAGGGTGAGGCTCCCCTTGAGGAGTTCACGCCTGACTTGCCCGAGCCGCGCACTCGGCGGTCCGGCAAGGAGTCGGACGGGGATGGCGATGCCTTTCCCAGCCGGAATGACGAGCCGGCTACCGACCCGCATGCGGAGGTTCACGAGGAGGAGGAGGCCGCACCAACCATGGATCCGGCGACGCGCTCTGCGATGGACGGCGAGGCAGACGGGAGCGGCTCCAGTCGTTCTAGCTCTCGCCGGCCCGTGACGGAGGAGCCGGCTCCCAAGAGGAGCCGATTCAGCACCCTGCCGCCGAGCCGTCTTGGCCGGAAGAAGGGGCCGCCCCCAGTTGTGCCGGGGTACGTCCCTTCTCCCCCTTTTTCTTTCAGCGTTTTTTGTCTGCTTCCCTTTTTTCTTCCTTTTCTAACTTTGGTTTATTTGCCTTTGCCTTCTCCTCCTTCTTCTTAGCACGTTGGTCTCTTTCGGAGCCGCGAACCCGGCATGAGCGCCGATCGGGTCGCCGCCCCGTGCCCCAACTGCGCCAGCCAGCGCCCCTCCTTCTTCTGTGGTGCTACCTCGGCCTCCTCCTCGAGCTGAACCGGCTGCCTCCGCCGAACCGGAAGGTCCCCAGCCAGAGGCGGAGTCCTCCCAGCCAGATGGCTCCTCTGCGGGCACGTGGGAGGCTGCCGGAAAGGAGCTCGTCGTTGTTGGTGATGACAACTCCGACGAGGAGCCGGGGGAGGAGTGGAGGACGGCAGTAGTTGCTGTGAAGGAGTCCCTGGCTGTCAATGCCGTGGATGACGACGCTTCCTCCGCTGCCTCGCTATCGGACCTTGCCGCCACGCTCGAGCTGGCGATGAAGGAGATCCGGCTGCTGGAGGCCATATCCGGCGGGAACCGGTCACTGGAGCAGAAGCTTGCCGCCGCCAACAGGACTTCCCAGAGTAAGTTCGCTTCATCTGTCTTTGCCTTTTTTCTTACTGATAGCCGGTTTTTCTGCAGGCATCCTCATGTGTGCTCAGCGCGAGATCGATCGTTTGAAGAAAGCGAACGACCGGCTGAGCAAGTCCAATTCCACTCTGCGGCTGCAGAATAAGGATTGACACGCGAGGGTAGACGGTCTGGAGGCCACCATCAAGGAGCGCGATGCCTCGCTCACCAGCCGCAGAGTAAGAATAAGGAATGACACGCGAGGGTAGACGGTCCTTCACCCTTTTCGAGGTCCAGAACAAGGACCAAGAGAAGGAGATCAAGTGGTTGGCGACCAAGGAGAAGGCTCTGGTGGAGGAGCTGATGCAGGTTGGCCACACGGCTAAGGGTAAGTTCCCTTTTCTGTCTTGTTTTCTTTCCGGATCCGGTAGCCAGATCTGACCCTCTTTTCTGACAGCCTTTTACCCCGGCATAGACCTGCTGGCCTACAACCGGCTGCAGGAGAACTGGTCGGGAGCGCAGCCGACGGCCCAGGAGCTCATCGTCCTTCTTGGCGAAGAAGCTGCCAAACTTCGTCAAGCGGCGCGGGATGTCTTCTCCTTCATGTGGCCGGAGGCTCTGGTTCCGGAGACGATGGTGCAGCTGGCTGCGAAGGTGGGAGAGGTGGCGGCTATGATGGACCGGCTGCGGGACTTGCCGGCGCGAGCCGAAGCGGAGATGGCTCTGGCCCTCATGCTCTCCTGGTACAAGGACGCCCGTGTCGAGAAGATCGATGGTGGCTTCCGTGCCGGAGCTGATCTTGCCGCCATCCGCCTAGCCCATCCAGAGCTCCGCGGATCCGCCATCAAGATTGCCGACTACGTGGATCCCGACGAGGTGCTCACCGACTCGGAGTCCGTCGGTACTCCTGATGTGGAGGGCCCAATGCCGCCGTCCACTGGCACCAGAACCGGATCGAGCTCTGCGCTGCCTCCTCCGCCCGAAGCTTCCGCCGGCCAAGATATTCCTCACGGCAAGGGTCCTGCCGCTTAGTCACTGCCCCGAGATGCCGGGTGTATTTGTCTTGTCTTAGATATGCGTAAAACTTGTCTATCTATACCGGCTATCTCTAATGCCGGGTAACTTGTGGGAGCTTCGTCTCCCTTTTGCTTGTTAATGTTGAACTCTTGAGTTTCCTTTAACTTGTGCCTTGAATTTTCTTTTGATATTTTGCCAGCTAACTTTGTCAGGCTAACTTTGCCCGGCTACACCCGTCTAGCCGGGGCAACTACCATTCCAGTGGGGGCGCACGAGCGCACCCACTAGGTGTAGCCCCCGATATTCGGAGTAGCTGACGTAGCCAGGTGCTTCGAATCTTCCTTATTTTTTCTCAAGTCCTCTAACTTTGTCCGATTAGGCTCGCTTAAGTCGGCTACTTTCGCTGGCTGAACGCCTTCAGCCAGGGGAACTAACATTCCAGTGGGGGCGCACGAGCGCACCCACTGGGTGTAGCCCCCGAGATTCGGAGTAGCTGGCATAGCCAGGTACTTCGAATCTTTCTTTTCTTCTCTTGCTCCTGCCCTTGCCCTCACCTGGGCTCCGAACGGCCGACTAAACGCCCTTAGTCGGTCAGGAACTACAAGATTCCACTGGGGGCGTGCGAGCGCACCCAGTGGGTGTAGCCCCCGAGATTCGGAGCGCTTGATGAAGGCAAGGACTTCGAATCTTCTTCCCTTTTCCTGAATTCCGACTCAAGGTAGTCGGACAAGAATGCACATACACATACACACATGTCCTCATAGGTTAGTAGGTTAGTCTGCCAAATTGTAGCCGGAAAACGGCTTGTTTTTTTTTGAAAACTAGCTTGTGCCTCTCTAGACACTTAGTCGCTTTCCCGTGTGCTCTAATGTTTTTGCGGCGTCCTTGCCGGGAAGCCGGGTTGCGGTCTGCAGCCGGAATTGAAGGGAGCTGACAGTACATTGCGCATGGTACTAACGCTTAGCAGCTGGATTGGTTTGAGCTAGTTGCAGGGCCGGGACGCCCGGTCTGTTGTGTCTCCTACCTGTTTTTCGTGTGGGATGCCTCGGGCTTTTGCTCTTGCTAGCCGGACAGCCGGTTGCGGTCTGTAGCTGAGACGAAGAGCGGGCCTCTGACATCGTCACACACTACTCAGCCGGTTTGTTGACTTAGCAGGCCGGGTCAGCCGGCGAGCCCCCGGGTAGGGGTTGCCGGAGCCGGAAAATTTGAACCGGAAAATAGATGCACACACATTTCTAGCAAGGAGCCCCCGGGATTCTCGTAGGGGTCCGCATTTTCATTCATGGGGTTTTCGGGATACATACACTGCCTGGCGACTAGGTGTAAAACGCGCGCAGCAGGGCCGCGTTCCAGGGACGCTCGGTCTCCTCGTCTGATTTGTCCATCTTGTTCTTGCGCGGCTACTGCGCGTCAATGAGGTAGTAGGAGTCGTTGGGTAGCACCCGGATGATGATGAAGGGGCCCTCCCAGGGTGGCGATAGCTTGTGCATGCCCTTCGTGTCTTGCACCAGCCGGAGAACCAGGTCGCCCTCGCGGAATGCGACCGGGCGGATCCGGCTTGAATCGTAGCGACGTAGTCACTGCTGGCACAGGGTGGATCTGGACAAGGCCAGCTCGCGGGCCTCCTCCAGGAGGTCCACTCCGTCCTCCCGCACCTCCTAGTTGGCTTTTTCGTCGTACAGGAGCTTGCGTGGGGAGTCGAATTCGATGACGGCTTCCGATCCGTAGAGCAGGAAGAATGGCGTGTAGCCGGTTGACCTATTTGGCATGGTGCGGAGGCTCCAGAGCACAGCCGGAAGTTCTTCGATCCAACATCCGGGTGACCGCTCCAATGGCTCAATGAGGCGTGGCTTGATGCCGGCTAGCACCAAGCCGTTTGCTCTTTCGACTTGCCCGTTGGACTGTGGGTGTGCGACGCGGGCGAGGTCCAGTCGGATGACCTTGTTGCTGCAGAACCGGGCGAAGGCCCCCTTGGCGAAGTTCGTGCCATTGTCGGTGATGATGTTGTTGGGGTAGCCGAAGCGGTTGATGATGTCGGTGAAGAAGGTAACGACTGTCGCCCCATCCAGATTTCGGATAGGCTTGGCCTCGATCCACTTTGTGAACTTGTCCACCGCTACCAGCAGGTGGGTCATGCCCGCGCGTGCTCGCTTGAAGGGGCCGACCATGTCGAGGCCCCAAACAGCGAAGGGTCAGGTGATCGGTATGGTCTTAGGCACCGAAGTTGGCATGTGCCTGAGCTGCCCGAAGCGTTGGCACCCATTGCACGCGCGGACCAGCTGCTCAGCATCCTCGAGGGCGGTGGGCCAATAGAAACCATGGCGGAATGCCTTGGCAACTATCGCCCTTGACGAAGCGTGATGCCCGCACTCGCCCTGGTGGATATCCCTGAGTAGCCGGTAGCCCGTGTCCACGTCGACCCATCTTTGGAAAATGCCGGATACGCTGCGCTTGTACAGTTCGCCGTTGATGATGGTGTACGTGTGCGCGCGGTGCCGGATTTGCCTGGCCTCCACCTTGTCATCCGGAAGTTCTCCATTGGCGATGTAGTCCATGAAGGGCTGTGCCCAGGGTGGCACTTCCTGAATGACGAGGATGCTCCCGTCCTCCGGTTGACGGACGTCGGGGGGTCATCCAGGTGGCGTACCTGGGACGGCAGCCCCCGAGCTGCTTGACGAACCGGCAGCCCCCAGGCCTTGCGAGTCGGAGGGCACTCCCTTGCCGGAGTTGGTGCGGGTCTTCTTTTTTGGCGGCTTTGCCGGCTTCGCTTCTGCCGCTCTGTCAGCCGGAGCGCTCCCTGCCCAGGTGATGGAGTCCGACTCCGGTGACGGGTTGATGGACGGCTTGCGTAGGTGCTCTAAGGAGATCTAGGTGGGATCGCCTGCCTGGTGGATCCGATCTTGGAGAGCACATCGGTTGCCTCGTTGTTGATGTGAGGGACGTGGTGGAATTCACATCCGTCAAAGGAGGCGTTGAGCTTCTGGATGTGGAACCAGTAGAGGGCCATGTTTTCATCTCTGGCGTCCCATTCTCCGGACACTTGCTGCACCACCAGATCCGAATCACCGAAGCACAGGATCCGATTGACGCCGATCTCCTTGGCTAGCCGGAGTCCGTGCGCCAATGCCTCGTATTCGGCTACATTGTTGGAGGCCTTGAAGTGGATCTACAGCACGTACTCCAGCCGGTCCCCCTTGGGCGAGGTGAGCACGATGGCGGCTCCCAAGCCCCCGAGCATCTTCGACCCGTCAAAGTGCATCTTCTAGTGGTCTGAATCCGGAACCAGTGGGACATACTAGGTCTCAGCCTAGTCGACGAGGAAGTCCGCCAATGCCTGCGACTTGATCGTGAGCCGGGGCTCATATTGGATGGAGTAGGCGGCGAGCTCGATGGCCCATTTGGCGACTCGGCCGATGGCATATTTGTTGCCGATGATTTCCAAAAGGGGTGCGGTGCACACGACCTTAATCGGATGCTCCTGGAAGTAGTGCTTGAGCTTCTTGCATGCCAGGTACACGCCGTATCACATCTTCTGGTAGTGGGGGTAGTTCTGCTTGGAGAGGGAGAGAACCTCGCTGAGGTAGTAGACGAGTCTCTGAACCGGCTGAGCCTTACCTTCCTCGGGGCGCTCCACCACCAGCCCGACCCTGACGACCCGGCTGATGGCTGCTATATAGAGCAACATCGGCTCCTTGCTAGCCGGCGTGGCTAGAACCGGTGTTGTGGATAGCATGCACTTGAGGTCGCGAAACACGGTGTCGGCTTGCGAAGTCCAGGAGAACTTGTCCATCTTATTCATCAGCCGGTACAGGCAGTGCCTTCTCCCCCAGCCGGCTGACGAAACGGCTGAGGGAAGCCAGGCATCCGGTGAACTTTTGGACTCCAAGCAGGTTCTTGGGCGGCTGCATCCGCTCGATGGCCGCGATCTTCTCCGGGTTCGCCTCGATTCTTTGCTGTGATATGAGGAAACTGAGGAGCTGACCGGATGGCACTCCGAAGATGCACTTCTCCGGGTTTAGCTTCATCCGATACTGGCGGAGGTTGCCAAATGTCTCTCCCAGATCCTCGAGGAGGGTGCGCTTCTCCTTGGTCTTGATGACCACGTCGTCCACGTAAGCATGCATGTTTCGGCCTATCTGCGAGTGCAAGCATTTTTGCATGCATCGCTAATAGGTGGCGCCTGCATTCTTTAGGCCGAAAGGCATCGTTACATAGCAGAAAGCCCCGTAGGGGGTGATAAATGATGTCTTAATCTGATCAGCCGGGTTTAGCCGGATCTGACCCAGAATAGCAATCTAGAAAAGACAACAAATCACAGCCGGCCGTAGAATTGATGACTTGATCGATACGGGGCAAGGCGAAGGGGTCTTTCGGGCACGCCTTGTTCAGGCTGGTGTAGTCGATACACATGCGCCAGGTCTTGTTCTTCTTCAGCACCAGGACTGGGTTGGCCAACCAGTCCGGGTGGTATACTTCCATGATGAACCCGGCTGCAAGGAGCCGAGTGATCTCGTCACCGATTATCTTCCTCTTCTCCTCTGCGAACCGGCGCAGAGGTTGCTTGACTGGCTTGGCATCCGGATGCACATGAAGTGAGTGCTCGGCGAACTCCCTTGGCACACCCGGCATGTCCTTGGGGGACCATGCGAAGATGTCCCGATTCTCACGGAGGAAGTCGACGAGCGCGCCTTCCTATTTGCTATCCAAGCCGGCACCAATGGTGACGAACTTAGTCGGGTCGGAGGGGTCGAGCAGGATCCTCTTCATCTCCTTTGCCGGCTGGAAAGCTCCTTCTCCAGCCGGTTTGCTGCTAGCCGGAATGTCCTGCTGGGCCATGGCCACATTGCGCATGATCACGCGCTTTTCTTCGGCTATGATGAGGGCCTCTGCCAGTTTGGAGCCGGCTGAGGCGCACTCCATCGACTGCCTGAAGCAGCCGGCGACGGTGATCACGCCGTGGGGTCCCGGCATCTTCGTCTTGAGGTACGCGTAGTGGGGGATGGCCATGAACTTGGCGAGGGCGGGGCGCCCGAGGAGAGCACGGTAGGAGCTCGTCAGGTTTACCACCTTGAACCAGATTGGTTCGCGGCAGAAGTTCTCCTCGGTCCCGAAGATGACGTCCAGCTGGATTTTCCCCAGCGGGGCGTAGGCTGGCCCCGGAAGTACGCCGTGGAATGTCGTGGTAGTCGGGTGCAGGTCGCTTTCGCGAATGCCCAGCTTCTCCAGCGAGGACTAGTAGAGGAGGTTGAGGCTGCTGCCTCCGTCGATGAGGACGTGCGAGAATCGTCAGGTACGCGCGTTGGAGACGATGAGGGGGTCGAGCACCATGGCATAGTCCCCGGGAGTCGGCAGATGCTCAGGCTGGTCTGCCTAGCCCCAGGTGATGGGGGTTTCTGAGCAGTTCAGGTACTGGGGGACCGGAGAGACGATGCAATTGACCTCCTTGGAGCGTCGCCTGCGGCTGTGCTTGTCGTCCTGCTCCGTCTCGAAGATGTGGTAGGCGGCGTGCGGCTGGGGGTAGCCATTGTTGTTGTTGCCACAGTTGCCGCCGTTACCATCATTGTCGGCTCCTCTAGCCGGCAGTGGAGGTCCACCCGGAGGGGAAGGGGGAGACGAGGCTGGTTGCCCTGGTCCTTTAGCTGGCGGGTCCAGCTGTAGTTCCGGGTGGTCTGCATAGCCGGTTTGAAGGGACCGCTATGCCACTTGCATGGGCCGTCAAACATCTGGTCGAAGGTGCGCTATGGCTTCTGCCTTCTTGCCTCATTAGCCAGTGCGTCGGGCGCGCCCTCCACAGCATTGACCTGCCCGGCGGTCCCCATGGAACCGGTTGTTGTTGCCGTGGCGTCGGGAGGATCCGGCTTCTCCAGCCGGATTGCTTGGTCGGTCGCAAGCCGGCTCCGTGGGAGTGGACGCTCATCCGCGTTTACTCGGAGGGGCTTCTTCATGGCGGCATCTGTCGTGGTGTACTGGTCTGCAACCGTCATGAGCTCTGCCATGGTTTTCGGCTCGTCACACAGTAGCCGGTGGCGAAGCATGGTGCCTTCTCGGCAACCCTCGATGAAGAAATTGATGGCTTGGCTCTCTAGGATGCCCTTGCAGGTGTTGCACAGCTCTGTCCACTTGGCGAGGTACTCGCGGTCGGTCTCGTGGTCACCCTGGATGCACAAGGCTAGGTCGCGCGGGCGCCCTGGACATTTGTACGTGCTGTTGAAGTTGCGGACGAACACCTTCTCGAAGTCAGGCCAGGCGTTGATGCTATTGGGCGCAAGGCTGTTGAGCCATGTCCTTGCCGACCCGGTTAGCATGAGGGGGACGTAGCGCACGGCTATGCGCTTGTTCCCATGGGCGATGCCGATTGCCGTAGCGTAGTCAGTCAGCCAATCTTCCAACTTCATGTTGCTGTCGTACTTGGGGGTGTCCCTGGGCAGGGAGTATTTATCCGAAAACGGCTTGTTCTGGATGCGGGGTCCGAAACAAACCGGACCGGTAGAGTCTTCCTCCTCTGTGACGCGCGCTTGAGCGAGGAGCTCGATGCGGTCACGGGCATCCGGACAATCCGGGTTGGGCGCTCCTACCCAGCCCGAGAGACGAGAACCGGCTGGTCTGGGCGCTTCGGTTGGCGGAGGGGGAGGCGGCGGGTTGCTGTTCACCGTCTGCTCCTGGCACGGCTAGCCCCTGTTGCCAGAGCTGCGACGCCTGCTGCGGGCCTTAGCCGGCTGAGGGGAGGACGCCTACTGGGTGTCGCACGGCGCGCCCCTGCTGTTGGCAGGTAGCTTGCTCCCCCTGGAGTAGCTGGGGTCCTCCTGCATCTGTCGGTTAGCATCCTCCTGCTCGTCCGCGATGCGGAGGAGCTCCTGCACGCGAGCATGCTGGTGGGCTCGCTCCTCGCCCTCCAGACTGGGGAGTTCTTCTGCCGCGGCTCGTGCCACGCGCAGGTTCTTGATGGGCGTGCTGTAGGTGGGCCAGATGAGGGCGGGTGCGGGAGCCGGCTCCCCATCCTTTTCCATCCTACCGCCTAGCTCGCCGCTCCGGCGCCGCACCTGGCCGCGCCGGCTTGATTCCGCGGTAGCCGGAGTGAAACCGTGCGCACGGTCATACTCACGCCGGGTGATCTCGAGTTGCTTGCAGGCTGCTGCCAGCTCCATGGCCTCATGGAGGAGGATCTGTCTCTCCATGGGGAAGTTGGCCTCCGCTTCCTCCGGGTTATCCCCGAGGTTAACCAGCGTCAGGAGCCGATCAATGGCATCCTCTACCGGGTTCTGAGGCTGCGGGGGAGCGGAAGTTCCGACCTCATCCATGCCTCGCTCCCGCGGCTGGCGGGGATGAGAGCTGGAGCCGGCCATCATGACCTCCACGCTGCAGGATGTGACGGAGGCGCTGCCGCCTGGGCGCGGCAGCTCCGCGACAGAGACGATTTCCCTAGGGAAACGCTCCGGAATGGTGGCGACGTAGACAGGGAGATCGCCGAATAGCAGGACGGCGCCGTTCGCCGGGAAGGAGGTTCCGGCGAAGCAGGAGGCGTTGTCGATGACGTAGTTGAATTTGCCGAGCGTGAGCACCAGGCCGGAGGCCACGCGCTCACCGGCTGAAGTGCGGGGTCCCGTGCGGAACGTGACTCCTGCCGAAACCATCTTGCCCCACGGTGGGCGCCAACTGTCGTTGTATTGGGAACGGCAGTACCTGAAGAGGTTAGATAGAGGTGTGGGGACTAGCACGGAACCTATCGACGGCGTCCGTAGGCGGGATTGGATACAAGCAAGCGTGGCTGGACGCAGGAAGTACCCAGGTTCAGAGCCCTCGTGGTGAGGTAAACATCCTACTCCTGCCGGATCTGACTATGTGGGATATACGAACTACAAGTGCTCCTCGAGCTGTATTTGCTAGCTACTGTCTTAAATGCTATGAGACCAACCCCTTCTACTGAGGCCTTGCCTCTCCTTATATAGGCAGAGAGGTACCGGTCTCACTGGCCAAACCGACTGGCGGGCCCCACATGCGGCTCCCAGCCGGCTGGTCATCTATAGTGTCCAGTATGGCATGTCTCATCGGAGTATGAGCGGTATGGCCGTCGTAGGCACAGTGGACGCCGTGCGAGCCCGTCGTCAGCACCGGGCCACTATTCCTGTGTCATCCCCGCAAAGTCTTCGGTATGGCCGGGTGTTTGCCAGTCTTGTCATCGTACAGGGCGTACCGTGCACTGATACGCACGTCGTCCTGTCTCACTGAATGGGTCCGGCTACGTCGCCGTAGCCGGCTACTTCTTGCTAATCCGGCTGCCGCATGGTAGCCGGCCTATCTTGCCCTGTCTGGCTGTGCTTGGTCAGCCGGACGCGATCCGACTTCTTGGTTCTTGTCCGGTTGGGGTACCTGGGGATCATCCCCCTGACAGCTCTAGTGTTTCGATGAATACATTTATAATAATAAGGGTACCATCTAAAGTGTTGTATAATGTTATGGCAGGGCTAATTCGCTTTTAACATAGAATGATGTGTCCCAGGGCACAGTGCCCATGAGAAAGCCCTCGAGGTAGATCTAACATCACTGTAGGCTCCTGGAATCAGGCCTCGTTCTACTGCTATAGCAATGATGCATTCACACAGATGCTATCATGTGATGATAAAGTATTAATGTCAATCAAGGAGACATTAGTAAGTTGCGAAGGATTTGGGACTGTAAAGTACAGACCCAAGGCTCAACCTCTTCCATGAGAAAGCATGTTCAGGGTACCGAATATATGGTGCCAATGATTTAGAACAAATGCAGCTAGCGTATTTGTACTCTAGTGCAAGTGGGAGACTGTTGGAAATATGCCCTAGAGACAAATAGTAGTGAGGACTATTATTATATTTCATATAGTTTATGATTAAGTTTTATATCATGCTATAACCATGTTGAGTGGAAACATCAATATACCTGTGATATACAAACAACCAGGGGTTCCTAGTGAAACTCTAGTCACTGGTTCATTGGTCAACATATGATCATGTTTCCTGATCATGTGGCATTTATGCCAGTTGGAAATGAGGTTATCTCATTCTGAGAATGAGATGATGAACCAATACCCAACCTAAACATCATGACCTGATCATGTCACGAAGTTCAAGTTACGATGATTAGAAATGGATCCTCGTAGACTATTCCTTAGACCGTGAGGCTATATCAATCATTGTCTCCCGAGAGTTCTTAGATAGCATCAAACGCCATATGGTAAAACGGTGGTTATAAAGGTGTGTTCAGGTACTCAGAGGAAACCATAGAGGCAATATATGTCAAGAGTGGGATTTGTCCGTCCATGTGACGGAAAGATACTCAAGGGCCCACTCGGAGAAGGTATATCCAATAGCTGCGCAACGTGTGATTTGATCACAGGAATATCACTTGTCGGAACGAGTTAAGTAGCATTGTTCAGTAACTAGATTGAACACGACATGGTGATGTTAATGACCAGATCTCGGGCAATGCAAGTATCGAATGACAAAGGGAATAAGACACGACTGTCCCGGTTCAAACGACAAAAGATCTTCATGGAACGCACAGGGGTCACATGGCCATCTAGGTCCCTTTGTCGATCATTGGTGCGGTAGTGTCCCGACCATGTCTGGAGTGTTCCCGAACCATGGGGTATCACACTTAAGGGCTTGATGATGCTTAGAGAGTGTTTATAGGATCGGTAGAATCACCGAAGAAGAGTAGGGAGAAAACCAGAAGGGTTTCGGTAAATCCGGAGGATGTCCGGAGTGGAGTCGGAAGGTGTTCCATAGCCACGAGATTGAATAATATGTGAATGAATGTTTAAATATTGATTTAATCATTTATTCATAATTATTTAATAAAGAGAAAAATCAATTTAATGGTCAAAGGCTTAATGGGCCAATTCCCTGAGGGGAGAGGGCCCATTAGGAGAAAGGAGAGAGGGAGAAGGGGCAAGGGGGAGGCCGGCTGGGCCTAGCCCCCCACGCGGGGCCCACTAGGTGGCCGGCGGCCACCTCCTCCCCCCTCCTCTCCTTTAGTCCCACCCCGGGACTGGAGGGGAGGTAGAACCTCCCCTCTCCCTATATAAAGTGGGGTATTTGGCCTAGAAAAATACACCAATAATCAATCAAGGTCTCCCCACTTTTGGGAGGACCTCCAATTGATATTTTCTCTCTCCCCCTCTCTCTCTCTCATGACCGTGGTCCCAAGTCTGGACTACGTGAGCGAGAGACATCTTCACCGCGGAGTGCCGTCGCGCTGCGGGATTCGGATCTGGGAGCTCTACTTCCGCAACTTCTGCTGGATCGGGGAAGCGGGAGTCATCGTCAGGCACCGAACGTGTGTAACTCCCCGCGAGGTGTTGCACTTGAGGCACTCAAGTTGTTGGAGCCAGAAGGAGCGCAAGTACTTCATCACGACCTTGAGATCGGCTTTGGCTCGTCTACATCAACCACAGTCTCCTGAGCGTTGCCAACACTTTTCGGTCTTTGAGGGTAAGTTCGGGAAAATCTCCTCCCGTTACTGTATTACTAATAGATAGGTCCTAGCAGCTTCAGGGGTTCAGGGGCATAGAGTAAAATTTATTGTTTTTATGCGCGGAACCCCTACAGAGACGACTCACATCGAAATCACCGTCCCTGTTGTCACGACGTGTTTCCTTGCTGTCTCCCCTTAAACCCATGGCGAGAGGGGGGCGGCAGAAGGGGTGGCTGCCGGAGAGGGGATTGGGATGGAGGCGCCATCGGCTTGCGGCTACAGTAGGATTGGAGTGAAGTGGGGAAAGTGGCTTCGAAGGGAAGGAAGAGAATTACGGGGAGGGAGAGAAGTAATGGGGACGTGACACAGGGATATGGCCCACTAAACTCGTGAGTCGTGACACTCGCAACAGGGGAGCGCCCGATGTTGCCAGTTTGTCCAGAGCAAGCGTGGCCAATCATGCCGCAGAACATCCTACTCGCGAATCGCTCTCATGGAGACCATCCCAATCGTCCAAGCACCCTGATCGAATGGTATGTAACAACCGTCAAGCAAAACAACTGTGTTAGGGTGTGCCTTCTAGAATACTCGGTCTAACGGCCAATGGGGGCTAAGGTTACGATCCATATGTGGTTTATGAAAAGAACAAACATCCAATGACACTAGTGGATCCTTATGTGGTTTGTGAGAAGAACACACATGCAATCACACTGGGTGGATCCATATGTGGTTTATGAGACGAACACACATGCAATGACACTAGTGATATGTGGTTTGTGAAAAGAACACACATGCAATGACTAAAACTGTGGTTAATGAAAAGAGCAGACATGCAATGACACTAGTGGATCCATATGTGGTTTATGAGAAGAACACACATGCAATGATACTAGGTGTGGTTCATGAAAAGAACAAACATGCAATGACACTTGTGGATCCATATGTGGTTTGTGAGAAGAACATACATGCAATGACTCTAGCTGTGGTTCATGAAAAGAATAGACATGCAATGACACTGGTGGATCCATGTGTGGTTTGTGAGAAGAATAGACATGCAATGACTCTAGATGTGGTTCATGTGAAGAACACACATGCAATGACACTAGTGGATCCATGTGTGGTCTGTGAGAAGAACACACATGCAATGACACTGGGTGGTTCATGAAAAGAACACACTTCCAATGACACTGGTGGATCCTTATGTGGTGTGTGAGAAGAACAGACATGCAATGACTCTAGATGTGGTTCATGAGAAGAACACACATGCAATGACACTGGTGGATCCATGTGTGGTTTATGACAGGAACAGACATGCAATGACACTGGGTGTGGTTCATGAAAAGAAAAGACATGCAATGACACTGGTGGATCCATATGTGGTTTGTGAGAAGAACACGCATGCAATGACACAGTGGATCCATATGTGGTTTGTGAAAAGAACACACATGCAATGACACTGGTGGATCCGTATGTGGTTTGTGAAAAGAATAGACATGTAATCACACTGGGTGTATCCATGTGTGGTTCATCACAAGAACACACATTCAATGACACGTGTGATATGTGGTTTGTGAAAAGAACAGACATGCAATGACACTGGTGGATCCATGTGTGGTTTGTGAGAAGAACACACATCCAATAACACTAGTGGATCCTTATGTGGTTTGTGAGAAGAACATACATGCAATGACTCTGGGTGTGGTTCATGAGAAGAACACACATGCCATGACACTGGATCCATGTGTGGTCTGTGAGAGGAACACACATGTAATGACACTAGGCGTGGTTCTTGAAAAGAAAACACATGCAATGACAATGGTGTATACTTACATGGTTTGTGAGAAGAACAGACATGCAATGACTCTAGATGTGGTTCATGAGAAGAACACACATGCAATGACACTAGTGGATCCATATGTGGTTTATGAGAAGAACACACATGAAATGACACTAGGTGTGGTTCATGAGAAGAACAAACATGCAATGACACTTGTGGATCCATATGTGGTTTGTGAGAAGAACAGACATGCAATGACTCTAGCTGTGGTTCATGAAAAGAACACAGATCCAATGACTCTAGTTGTGGTTCATGAGAAGAACACACATGCAATGACACAGGTGGATCCATATGTTGTTTGTGAGTAGAACAGACATGCAATGACTCTAGATGTGGTTCATGACATGAACACGCTTCCAATGACACTGGTGTATCCTTATGTAGTTTATGAGAAGAACACACATGCAATGACTCTTGCTGTGCTTTGTAAAAAGAACACACATGCAATAACACTGGTGTCCCTATGTGGTTTGTGAGAAGAACATACATGCAATGACTCTAGGTGTGGTTCATGAGAAGAACACACATGCAATGACACTGGTGGATCCATGTGTGTTCTATGAGAGGAACACACATGCAATGACTCAGGTGGATCCTTATGTGGTTTGTGAGAATAATAGACATGCGATGACTCTAGTTGTGGTTCATGAGAAGAACACACATGCAATGACACCAGTGGATCCATGTGTGGTTTATGAGAGGAACATACATGCAATGACACTGGGTGTGGTTCATGAAAAGAACACGCATGCATTAACACTGGAGGATCCATATGTGGTTTGTGAAAAGAACAGATATACAATCACACTTGGTGGAACCATGTGTGGTTCATGAGAACAACACACATGCAATGACTCTAGATGTGGTTCATGAGAAGAACACACATCCAATGACACTGGTTTATCCTTATGTGGTTTGTGAGAAGAACACACATGCAATGACTCTAGCTGTGGTTTGTGAAAAGAACACACATGCAATGAGACTGGTTTATCCTTATGTGGTTTGTGGGAAGAACACACATGCAATGACTCTAGCAGTGGTTTGTTAAAAGAACACAAATGCAATGACTCTAGATGTGGTTCATGAGAAGCACACATGCAATGACACGGGTGGATCCATATGTGGTTTATGAGAATAACACACATGCAATGACACTAGGTGTGGGTCATGAAAAGAACAAACATGCAATGACACTTGTGGATCCATATGTGGTTTGTGAGAAGAACATACATGCAATGACTCTAGTTGTGGTTCATGAAAAGAACACACACCCAATGACTCTAGTTGTGGCTCATGAGAAGAACACACATGCAATGACATTGGTGGATCCATATGTGGTTTGTGAGAAGAACAGACATGCAATGACTCTAGATGTGGTTCATGAGAAGAACACACATCGAATGACACTAGTGTATCCTTATGTGGTTTGTGAGAAGAACACACATGAAATGACTCTAGCAGTGGTTTGTGAAAAGAACACACATGCAATGACTCTAACTATGGTTAATGAAAAGAGCAGACATGCAATGACACTGGTGGATCCATGTGTGGTTTATAAGAGGAACACACATCTAATGACACTGGGAGTGGTTCATGAAATGCACACACATGCAATGACACTGGTGGATCCATGTGTGTTTTGTGAGAGGAACAACCATGCAATGACACTGGGTGTGGTTCATGAAAAGAACACACATCGAATGACACTGGTGAATCCTTATGTGGTTTGTGAGAAGAACACACATGCAATGACACTGGTGGATCCTTATGTGGTTTGTGAGAAGAACGGACATGCAATGACTCTGGTGTGGTTCATGAGAAGAACACACATGCAATGACACTTGTGGATCCATGTGTGGTCTGTGAGAGGAACACACATGCAATGACTCTGGTGGATCCTTATGTGGTTTGTGAGAATAACAGACATGCAATGACTCTAGCCGTGGTTCATGAGAAGAACACACATGCAATGACACCGGTGGATCCATGTGTGGTTTATGAGAGGGACGGACATGCAATGACACTGCGTGTGGTTCATGAAAAGAACACACAGGCAATGACACTGGTGGATCCATATGTGGTTTGAGAAAAGAAAAGACATGCAATCACACTTGGTTGATCCATGTGTGGTTCATGAGAAGAACACACATGCAATGACTCTAGATGTGGTTCATGAGAAGAAGACACATCCAATGACACTGGTGTATCCTTATGTGGTTTGTGATAAGAACACACATGCAATGACTCTAGTTATGGTTTGTGAAAAGAACACACATGCAATGACACTAGTGTATCCTTATGTGGTTTGTGGGAAGAACACACATGCAATGACTCTAGCAGTGGTCTGTTAAAAGAACACACATGCAATGACTCTAGCTGTGGTTCATGATAAGAACACACATGCAATGACACTAGTGGATCCTTATGTGGTTTGTGAGAAGAACATACATGCAATGACTCTAGCTGTGGTTCATGAGAAGAACACACATGAAATGACACTGGTGGATCCATGTGTGGTTTATGAGAGGAATAGGCATGCAATGACACTGGGTGTGGTTCATGAAAAGAACACACATGCAATGAAACTGGGCGATCCATATGTGGTTTGAGAAAAGAACAGACATGCAATCACACTTGGTGGATCCATGTGTGGTTCATGAGAAGAACACACATGCAATGACTCTAGATGTGGTTCATGAGAAGAACACACATCCAATGACACTGGTGTATCCTTATGTGGTTTGTGATAAGAACACACATGAAATGACTCTAGCTGTGGTTTGTGAAAAGAACACACATGCAATGACACTGGTGTATCCTTATGTGGTTTGTGGGAAGAACACACATGCAACGACTCTAGCTGTGGTTTGTTAAAAGAACACACATGCAATGACTCTAGCTGTGGTTCATTAGAGGAACACACATGCAATGACACAGGTGGATCCATGAGTGGTCTGTGAGAGGAAGACACATGCAATGACACTGGGTGTGGTTCATGAGAAGAAAACACATCCAATGACATGTGTAGATCCTTATGTGGTTTGTGAGAATAACAGACATGCAATGATTCTAGATGTGGTTCATGTGAAGAACACACATCAATGACACTAGTGTATCCTTATGTGGTTCATGAGAAGAACACACATGCACTGACACTGGTGGATCCTTATGTGGTTTGTGAGAAGAACAGACATGCAATGACTCTAGGTGTGGTTCATTAGAAGAACACACATGCAATGACACCGGGTGTGGTTCATGAAAAGAACAAACATGCAATGACACTTGTCGATCCGTATGTGGTTTGTGAGAAGAAGAGACATGCAATGACTCTAGCTGTGGTTCATGAAAAGAACACACACCCAATGAATCTAGTTGTGGTTCATGAGAAGAACACACATGCAATGACACTGGTGGATCCATATGTGGTTTGTGAGAAGAACAGACATGCAATGACTCTAGATGTGGTTCATGAGAAGAACACACATCGAATGACACTAGTGTATCCTTATGTGGTTTGTGAGAAGAACACACATGCAATGACTCTAGCTGTGGTTTGTGAAAAGAACACACATTTAATGACTCTAACTGTGGTTAATGAAAAGAGCAGACATGCAATGACACTGGTGGATCCATGTGTGGTTTATGAGAGAAACACACATCTAATGACACTAGGTGTGGTTCATGAAATGCACACACATGCAATGACACTGGTGGATCCATGTGTGTTCTGTGAGAGGAACAGACATGCAATGACACTGCGTGTGGTTCATGAAAAGAACACACATCCAATGACACTAGTGGATCCTTATGTGGTTTGTGAGAAGAACACACATGCAATGACACAGTGGATCCATATGTGGTTTGTGAAAAGAGCACACATGCAATGACTCTAACTGTGGTTAATGAAAAGAGCAGACATCCAATGACACTGGTGGATCCATGTGTGGTTAATGAGAGGAACACACATCCAATGACACTGGGTGTGGTTCATGAAAAGAACACACATGCAATGACACTGGTGGGTCCATATGTGGTTTGTGAGAAGAACAGACATGCAATGACTCAGGGTGTGGTTCATGAGAAGAACACACATGCAATGACACACGTGGATCCATGAGTGGTCTGTGAGAGGAACACACATGCAATGACACTGGGTGTGGTTCATGAGAAGAAAACACATGCAATGACACTGGTGTATCCTTATGTGGTTTGTGAGAATAATAGACATGCAATGACTCTAGATGTGTTTCATGAGAAGAACACACATCCAATGACACTGGTATATCCTTATGTGGTTTGTGAGAAGAACACACATGCAATGACTCTAGCTATGGTTTGTCAAAAGAACAAACATCCAATGACACTTGTGGATCCATACATGATTTGTGAGAAGAATGGACATGCAATGACTCTACAGGTGGTTCATGAAAAGAACACACATCCAATGACTCTGGTTGTGATTCATGAGAAGAACACACATGCAATAACACTGGTCGATCCATATGTCGTTTGTGAGAAGAACAGACATGCAATGACTGTAGATGTGGTTCATGAGAAGAATACACATGTAATGACACTAGTGGATCCATGTGTGGTTTATGAGAGGAACAGATAGGTAATGACACTGGGTGTGGTTCATGAAAAGAACACACATGCAATGACACTGGTGGATCCATATGTGGTTTGTGAAAAGAACAGACATGCAATCACACATGGTGGATCCAGGTGTGGTTCATGAGAAGAACACACATGCAATGACACTGGTGTATCCTTATGTGGTTTGTGAGAAGAACACACATGCAATGACTCTAGCTGTGGTTCATGAAAAGAACACACATCCAATGACTCTAGCTGTGGTTCATGAAAACTACACACATGCAATGACACTAGTGGATCCATGTGTGGTTTGTGAGAGGAACAGACATGCAATGGAACTAGGTGTGGTTCATGAAAAGAACACACATGCAATGACACTGGTGGATCCTTATGTGGTCTGCGAGAAGAACAGACATGCAGTGACACTAGCTGTGGTTCATGAAAAGAACACACATGCCATGACTCTAGATGTGGTTCATGAGAAGCACACACATGCAATGACACTGGTGGATCATATGTGGTTTGGGAGAAGAACATACATGCAATGACACTGGTGTATCCTTATCTGGTTTGTGAGAAGAACACACATGCAATGACTCTAGCTGTGGTTCATGAGAAGAACACACATGCACTGACACTGGTGGATCCTTATGTGGTTTGTGAGAAGAACAGACATGCAATGATTTTGGGTGTGGTTCATGAGAAGAACACAAATGCAATGACACTAGTGGATCCATGTGTGGTCTGTGAGAGGAACACCCATGCAATGACTCTGGTGGATCCTTATGTTGTTTGTGAGAAAAACTAACATGCAATGACTCTAGAAGTGGTTCATGAGAAGAACACACATCCAATGACACCGGTGTATCCTTATGTGGTTTGTGAGAAGAACACACATGCAATGACTCTAGTTGTGGTTTGTGAAAAGAACAAATATGCAATGACACTTGTGGATCCATATGTTGTTTGTGGGAAGAACATACATGCAATGACTCGAGCTGTGGTTCATGGAAAGAACATACATCCAATGACTCTAGCTATGGTTCATGAGAAGAACACACATGCAATGACACTGGAGCATCCATATGTGGTTTTTGAGAAGAACAGACATGCAATGACTCTAGATGTGGTTCATGAGAAGAACACACATGCGATGACACTGGTGGATCCATGTGTGGTTTATGAGAGGAACAGACATGCAATGACACTGGATGTGGTTCATGGAAAGAACACACATGAAATGACACTGGTGGATCCATATGTGGTTTGTGAAAAGAACAGACATGCAATCACACTTGGTGGATCCATGTGTGGTTCATGAGAAGAACACACATGCAATGACACTGGTGGATCCATGTGTGGTTTGTGAGAAAAACACACATCCAATGACACTTGGTGTGGTTCATGAGAAGAAAACACATCCAATGACACTGGTGGATCCTTATGTGGTTTGTGAGAAGAATAGGCATGTAATGACTCTAGATGTGGTTCATGAGAAGAACACACATGCAATGACACTAGTGTATCCTTACGTGGTTTGAGAAGAACACACATGCAATGACTCTAGTTGTGGTTCATGAAAAGAACACACATCCAATGACTCTAGCTGTGGTTCATGAAAAGAACACACATGCAATGATACTGGTGGATCCATGTGTCGTTTGTGAGAGGAACAGACATGCAATGACACTGGGTGTGGTTCATGAAAAGAACACACATGCAATGACACTGGTGGATCCTTATGTGGTTTGTGAGAAGAACAGACATGCAATGACTCTAGCTGTGGTTCATGAGAAGAACACACATGCAATGACACTGGTGGATCCATATGTGGTTTGTGAGAAGAACAGACATACAATGACTCTAGATGTGGTTCATGAGAAGAACACACATGCAATAACACTGGTGGATCCATGTGTAGTTCATGAGAATAACACACATGCAATGACACTGGTGATATGTGGTTTGTGAAAAGAACAGATATGCAATGACTCTAATTGTGGTTAATGAAAAGAGCAGACATGCAATGACACGGGTGGATCCATGTATGGTTTGTGAGAAGAACACACATCCAATGACACTGATGGATCCATATGTGGTTTGCGAGAAGAATAGACATGCAATGACTCTAGCTGTGGTTCATGAGAAGAACACACATCCAATGACACTGGTGTATCCTTATGTGGTTTGTGAGAAGAACACACATGCAATGACTCTAGATGTGGTTCATGAGAAGAACACACATACAATGACACTAGTGTATCCTTATGTAGTTTGTGGGAAGAACAAACATGCGATGACTCTAGCTGTGGTTTGTGAAAAGAACACACATGCAATGACACTGGTGGATCCATGTGGTTTATGACAATAACACACATGCAACGAACTCTAGTGGGTCCATGTGGTTTATGAGAAGAACACACATCCAATGAATTCTAGTGGATCTATCTTGGCATAATTTGATGTATGCCACGATGTATTTCATTGTGACACTCACTTTACATTTTTATACTACTTAGTTTTGCCCTTGGTTTTTTGATACTACTCAGTTTTGCCCCCCTCTCTTTATCTTTCGTAGAAGCCCAAACCTGTGCTCACCCTGTCTTCTACTCCCTTATTGGTTGTCACAGTTGTCACGCGGATCGTGCGCACCAACCGTTGATTCTGTGTGATCCAACAATGATCGTTGCACACGTCGTGCCCTTCACAATACAGCGTGAGACATCACGGACATCTCCCTCAGCGAGACTTCTATAAGAAGGAACACGATGCCGTCCATGGAAAAAGTCGTCGAGCGGTCATGTCATGTTTAATCAAGTATGAAAAGACTACTACTGGTACTACTACGCCACAACGCATCAGTCATCGAGTGCACGGTCCTCGATGGATATCTGCAATTTATTGCCACTTGATTTTAATAATACATATCCCATCTTTTACGCAGCGGCTCTCAATCTCACTTCCAACTGGGCCCGACCGTAAGAAACTTGCACGCGCTAGCCGGAGGCCTAAGAGCTGAGCTCAACGATACCTAACGTCTCCGCCTTCATCGAGTGACTCGCAGTCATCAACACATCCCTCTACCCGATCTAGAACAACCCCACAAATCTCGCCGTACAGCCACCTACCTTCCCCTCTACATTTCCATTTTTAACTATCGCCAATTTTAGGGCCGTGTAAAACTTCGTACATAGAAATTGTGTATGCGCCCTTTGCATGCGGCTCAATACAGAACTACCATGCATGGCCCGGGAAAAAAACGTGACGTACCGTGCGTGTGTCACGGTGCACGGGTGTAGTAGACTGCGCGGCGCGTTGCACGGTGGTGCAACGAAATGTGTCTTGCTTCCATCCACCATAACTATACAGCCCCTCTCTGCACACGCACTCTCACTCTCGCTCACTCTCCCCACGCAACCCTCTCCACTGTCCCACCAGCATCCGCAAACTCCCGAGAATACCCTGTCCGCGCCGGTGATGGCAGAGGAGGATAAGGTGTCCATCGTCACGTCTGAGGTCATCGGCGAGGAGGCCCCCGTCTCCTCGCCAGTCCCCCTCGACGTGTTGAAAGCAGCCACCGTCCCTGTCCAGGCCCTAGTCGAGGCCTCGATGGCAGCTGTCGTTCTCGTCTAGGCCCCCGTCCCTGGTACCGACGGAGCCGCTGAAGAGGAGCCCCTCGCCAGCGAGGAGCCCCCCGCCGGTCACAAGCAGATCAAGCACTTCTGGGGCACCTACGATCTAGATAAGTACATCGCTCCGTTGAACCCCTACGACACCAACATCGATGACCCATGGCCGGAGGTAACTAGGGTTTGCTCCCCTCCCCTGGTTCTTCTACCGTTCCCATCGTTGGATGCTAGATCTTAGTTTATTAGGATTCGCTTGTTCGTATTTCGATTGCTCGATCTTCTTACATCATCTACTCCCCCATTTTACTTTTCTTCCATTAGGTTTCTAGCAGCGACGTCTGCAGCGATGACGAGTCCATGCACACCAAGGCTCGTTAGGTGCTGAGGAGGCTGTGGGCTGGCCAGTACGACGCCTTCTTCAGGGGCGGCTACTGGCGCTGCCCCTTCTGCCGGGTGAGTCTCGCTGGCACAGCCTTCAACTCCTTACTGAAGCATGAAGAGGCCCCAGGCTCCAGCATCCACAAAGGCGGCGAGCGCAAGACCGTGAACATCAACGCCTACATCGATGAACACCGGGCTCTCAGCATTCACCTCTGAAACCTCTAGCGGGTGGCCATCAAAGAGGGTCGCGTGCCTCCAATCTGGCCCAAGGCCCCCAAGATCAAGGGACTGGGCAGCAAGAAGTGGAGGAAGCGCCAGAGAGAGGAGGCGGAGGCGCGGGTGCATGAAGGATGGGTTGAATGTGTCCTTGAATGTATCTGTATCTACGGCGGCTGCTGCTGCTAAGAAGCTTCTTTTGATTTTATATATTTTGCTTATATCTTATTTCTGGCTGAATGCATCGAACCTCGTTAAGCAACCTACTTTCTATCGCTATATCCTATTTATCTGCACACAGCTATATCTACATTTGTTTTGTTTTCTAAATGAATGTATTCTGCCTGGTGTGATTTGCTGCTCTAGATTTGCTACCTGATAGGAGGCAAAAAGAGGTCCAAAAGGGAACGAATTATCGAAGAGAGAATCTTCTCTAGATTTGCTACCAATTTGGGAAAAATGAAACATATCTGTTTAGCGAGAGAGGAAAGGGTACTCTTTCAAACTGCCAGTTAACGAGCTACCATCTTGATGAGGCCCCATCTTGACGTCTCCCTCTACAAGAAGGAACATGATGTTGTCCATGGAAAAAGTGGTCTAGCGGTCATGTCACGTTTAATCTAATCTTAAAATCCTACTACTGCTACTACAACACATGCACAGGGCAACGGGGTCATCGAGTGCATGGTTGTCGACGGGGCGCTGCAATTTATTGCCACTTAATTTTAATAAGACATATCCCATTTTTACGCAGCGCTCTCAATCTCACTTCCAACTGGGCCCTACCGCTAGTAACTTCCATGAGTCAAGGGCCCCCCTCGAGTAGATCTAACGATGCTAGAAATTGGTTCCGCGCCACTTGCATGCAATGGAATCGAGGTCTGCCATGAGCGTGTTTTCAATGTAGCTCTAAAGTGGAGACCGTGGCTGTTTCAAAAAAAGGGAACCCAAAAAAAGGTGGAGATCGTGGTAGCCCCCCGCCCACCACACGTGTCCACTCGAGGACTACGAACGGTCCGGTGTTTATAACCCCCCTTGACCTTCTTCTTCCATGTTCTCGTGTCATTTTCCCCTAGTCTATCTAGTCCCAAGACCCCAATATGCACCTACCGCACGCGCCGAAGCTCCCTCGCTTGCACTACCTCCTTCCCTTGGTGCTCCATGAAGCGTACGCATGGAGACGAGCCGGAGGTGAAGCTAGTTGAAGGCGCAACAGCAGATGGCTCGGTCATCGCCAAGTAGGCGGAGGCGTCTTCTCCGGGCACGAACGTCGCTCGTCGTCGTGCCGTCAAGGGTGCGAGCTCATCCGTCCAGCCAGTAGCTATTGCCACCGAGCAGCAGGTGGCCGACAATGTCATGGTGCTAGCGGCAAATCTGGATGAGGGGCAGGCGGCAAGCAGAGGCAATCCGTTGCTCTACATCAACGACCCCATCGTCGTACAAGAAATCTTCGACGCAATCGCGGAGAATGACGAGTTCGAGGAGGAGGTCCCTGGTGAGGAGTCTGAGGTACTACATTGCTAGCTTCTCTAGTCGTAGCCGCAAATTTCACTGTTCATACATAGGATTTGCTCAATCGTGTACAGATTCATTTGCTCTTGAAGTAGGGTACTATATATATGATTCAATCGGTCGATTCATGCATCTGCCATCTAGTCACAAAACCCCAATCCGTCTAGTCACAAAACCCCAATCTTCTCATCTGCCATCTAGTTGAGTTTGCTAGTTGAGTGTTGATTTCGATACACAGCATGCCTATAACATTACACTTCTATTCCTTACTGAGCCCAATGATTCAATTTTGCCCCAAAATAGTACAAGGGCATCTGATGGTGTCGTTTTTCTTAGGGATGGTTAGTGAACCTGAGGCAGCAATGCAAATAAACACTATAGGTTGTGCTATTGGTATTTTGGTTCTACGACTCCATCGCTGAAAAAATGAGGCCCTAATTTTTTTCTCATATGGAACCTATATATATAATCTTTGTATTGTTTCTGATCTATGAATGCGTTGTATGATGCATATGTATATCCCTAAATATTGTTTTGTACGATTACATTTCAATTTCTTATTGTGGCCAATGATTCAAATTTGCCCCAAAGAGAGGCAGACACATTGGTGTCAGATTTTTTCAGGGATGAGTTAGCGAACCTAGGGCCATGTACAAGATCAATATAATTTATGCAATTGTTACTTGGTTCGCTTACGCCATCCCTGTAGAAACTTATGAGGCCACAATCTTTATTTTACATTCATAGAACTATGATATTTGAATTATCTATTCCATGCATTCATAGTGTATAAGAATTACATTTCAGTTTGTCACCGAGGCCGATGATTGAAATTTTCCCCAAAAGAGTTCAAGGGGAGACACATAGGATGGTGTCGTGTTTTAGGGATGGGTTGGTGAACCTGAGGCAGCAATGCACACAAACAATATAGGTTGTGATGTTGGTACTTTGGTTCGCCAACTCCATCTCAGAAACAAATTATGAGGCCCTAGATTTATTCTCATATGGAACTACATATGTAATCCTTGAATTGTTTCTGATCTTTTAATGATTGGTATGATGCATATGTCTATGAATGGTTTTGATCATAAGTATTCTTAACATGTACCTGGAGATCAATTGTTTGGTTTTTCATTTATAATTACAATATTTAGGCTTGTTTTTGTACCTGACTATGTATATCCCTAAATATTGTTTTTTACGATTACATTTCAATTTCTTATTGTGGCCAATGATTCAAATTTGTCCCAAAAGAGAGGCAGACACATTGGTGTCAGATTTTTTAGGGACGAGTTAGTGAACCTGGGGCGATGTACAAGAACAATATAGGTTGTGCAATTGTTACTTGGTTCACTCACACCGTCCTTGAAGAAACTTATGATGCTGCAATCTTTATTCTACATACACTTTGATGCAATTATTTGTCATTGTGTTGAGATGAAATGATATATGAACCGATCTCCTCGTATGAACTGCAATCTTTATTCTACATACACTCCATGGTCTTCTCCGCTAGTTCCCCATCTCCTCGTCGCCACCCTGCATCCGCACGGCTCCTTGCCCACCACTAACCCTAGCCGACATGGCTTGGGTCATTGGCGTGGTAACAGCACCTCCGTGCCGTCAGCTGCTCATCAAAGACGATCACAGCCTCCTTGTCGTCTCCCACAAGATCTATAAGAACCCTGACCTCTTCTCCCATTGATTCGACCTCGACGACCACCTTCCAGGTGCCTCCTGATGGTGCGGTGCTGCTGCCCCTACGGGCTGGCCATGGCCTCCTGCACTTCGCTATAGTACTAGGCTCAGCTGGCCTCCTCTTCTCCTTTTTCTACTTCAACACAGGTATGTTCCTTTCCGTGACTGGCCTTCAAGCCAAAGAACAACCCTGGGCATAGGATTTAGGATTAGGTTTTGGGAATTGCATATTTTTGGTTGTGTGTAATCTCCTGGACGTGTGCTATGTCCATGATTTGCTTTAGTTGATCAGTTGGCTATTAGCTAGATGATTGGATCTCTCCCTGGTGATGGAGCTAGGTGATGCTTATGTTTGGATGAATTCATCATCTGGGCATTAGTGAGGATGTTGTGCTCTGTGAGGTATTCCTTGAACAAGACAAGCTTCAATTCAAATGATATATGGTAAGTGCTAGACGTGGTGTCTCAAATTGGATGATGTGGTCATCCCCGACATGTGTGGTTTGTTGTTTGTTTATCTCTAACGAAACTGAATATTAGCATTGTTGTTAACTGAACAAAATATAGTTAAAAGCACTGCAATGGTTATTTGATCTGCTTGGGTATCAGAAGATTGTTTTTAGTTGGATATATTCATCTGAGCTCAATTAGAGATTAAATAAAGTAAAGTATAAGTTGGTTGGGCTTAAGGATTTATTTTAGCAGATTTATTATGTGTTGGTGAAGCGTGTTGTAGTGTATCAAATTGATAAGAACAGATACAAACTACATTTAATCGTGTGCTTTTGATGGTTTTCGAGTGCCATGAGATTCTTGAAAGTACTTATTACGGTTTGGCTTAAAGTTGTCTTGTTAGATAAGCGATTTGCATATTTTCATACTTGATTGGATATTTGGATACTACTCTAGCTCTTGGTGCTGCTATAGATTATCAGATCATGTGCATATATGGCCCTGGATAGATATGTGTTTGTGTTGTGCAAAGTGTTGATGTCCAGCCCTTGGACTGATCTAGCTAAATAAACCAATAAGAACAGATCATTGTGCTTTATGTCATTCCTATAAGATATAACTAGATAAGACCAGATACTCTGGCTGGTCCTTACCCCTACCACTGATGCAAAAGCGAGAGATTTTCCCTCTAACATGAATAGATATTAATAGGATGTTGATTCTAAGTCTTAGTGATGATTTAGTATAGCAGTTCTATGCAGATCTGTGAGAAATCTCTCCTTCTAATTCCTCCTAGATAAAAATCTAGTTGAGGAGTAGCTGGATTTGATTGCTTTGGATTATTCCCTTTTCTTTTTCCTAGATATATGGTCATGCAAAATCTAAGAACAAATGCTTCCTGAGCTAGCTTAAATTGATAGTTGATTTCTACCTACTTCCCTTTGTATCTTGTTCATCCAAAGCTTGTTCTTATGTAGATTGTTCTTCTAGATTCTAAAATAAACTTTCTCCTTATAAATAACCTTCTCCTCCTAGTAGCTGGATCTGCTCCTACTCCTCCACCACCTAGTGTCTTGATTTGCTTTCTAAGATCTAGCTCTAGCCTTGTAGCTGTTCATGATGTGCTCCTAGTTTTTTGGTGAGATCTTGCTAGTAGATGATACATATATCTACTAGATGATCTTCTGGTGATCTAGCTAGTGTAAATGGCTCCAAACTTAGCTACATATATATTCCCCTACTAATGTGGTGAACAAGATCTACTGCTGGGTGTGTGTATGTATGAGCTGAGGGGTTGCTAGCAAATGGTGAGTTCCTAGGATCCTAGCTTCGCTAGCTACTGTCCCTTCTAGGAACAAAATGGGGTGTGGCTGGCTGATGCTTTGCTTTTGTACTACTCTACTTGCTCTCTGGTTATGCCAACACACCACATGCAGATGATGAGAGCGTTGCTTGCAGGTGGGCCTCAATCTGGTGCATGTCACCAAGTCTTTCTTCTTCTCTTCCTAGTGCAAGCTTCGGCTGTGCTAATATTTATCCATGTGTAGCACTAGTTTCCTTTATTTCTTGATTGCCAAGTGTAAACTCATGTTAGACTACTATTAGTACTTGAACTTGACTTTGAGGATGCTTGGAACTAAATATGGGCTTTATTATTATTCACTTGTGTCTACTGATTCAATTTCTTCTCGACTACCTAATGTCAATGTTTATAAAATATGTTTGTTTATTCTTACTAAGGAGCTAGTTCTATGGTTATGGAACATTTGAGTTGCCTTCCTAATACTTCTTTCTTTATTTTTTACTTGATTAATTCCAACTCAAGCTACTACGAGTGATATATGTAATTTTTAGATGATCAATAAAATGATATGAATATGATTTCCTAGTGCATGTAATTGATTTCCTTCATTCATCTTGGATTTATTGGCTAAATCTCACTTATATAACTTGTTGTTTTTCTTTTTGCAGGAAAGAAGAAATAGATAAGAAGAGATAAACATTAGATTAGGATTACCATTTTATTATACAAGTACTTTCCTTTGTATTTTCTAAAGTGTAAAACATTATACTATTAGCTTTGTGATAAAGATTATTACATGCTCTTGTTGTTGTACTTTTATTTTTCTAATTGGATATTGTACATTACTTTGTAACTTATATTTCTGTGTATTCTCACTTATTAATGTAATCTTTCATTTGTCTTGAAGTACCTTTATTATAAAGGGTAATGTATTATATATTCATATAAGATGTACTTTATTCTATTATGGCAATTTATTTTCCATATTCATCTCAAATTCTATTTGAGTTCAAACATAACTTTTGAATGTTTAAATTTGAATGGATACCCCCTCAAAGCAAAGATACAGTGGAGGTCATGTCAAAAGCTATCGCACTTGCCCGGATGCTGCTATCAGAGCAAGAGAGATCTCGATCCCTCGCTGACTTCTTTAGTTTTGCATAAAAATTCTCCGGATTTTCTATGCATGAATGCAATGCACCCACATTATCTCAGTTTATTTCTAATCTCTAATGATGGGATGTTACAGACTCTCCCCCTTAAAATAAACTTCGTCCCTGAAGTTTGTACTCCCTTGCATTTCGGAATGAGGAGTTGACTTGTATTGATCACACAATTTATCAAATTCCATTGTGATCACAATTGGGTATAGTTGTGGTATCCCATACCCTTCAATCCTTTTCATCCTTGACAATATACATTATCACTTCTAAATTTATCATATGACTTCTTTTACTATAATTTATTGGATTACGTCCTTACATTACTATTTAGAATTGGTTGTGCATACATTTTGTCCATTCCAATCAGGATTTCCTACTATTTTACACTGGACTTATTTTGGTAGACTCTCCTCCTTCTTAAGGACAACTTACCAACTATTTCCCCTTTATAACTAGTCCACTAGGTTTAATCTATTATATCTCCTTTGATCTTTCATCCAGACATACTCTAGAGAGTACTCTTATACATATGACTTCTTATAACCTTATGAGAATAAGGCTTAATCTCACCACAAATTTGTACTTCTTCTACACCTTTAGTTAGAAAGTTAGACAACAACACTTCAGTGTTTATTGTTTACTCGCCCCCTTGGGGTTTCCAAATGGTCTCTAAACTTCATGTATAATACCTAATAGTTAAGGTATTGGTCTCTCTCTAGCTTAAATCTTACCTATATAAGGTCTCACGAAATAATATGTGGTATACCCACACAATTGTGGATCTCGAAAATGACTCTTCCGGCACTCCGTGTCTTACTTTTAACTTTTTGGCACTTTCGCTTTGGTAATCCTGATTTCACGAAGCGTCTTGAAAGTCGTTTCGCTTAAATTCTATACTCCTTAGGTCTAACTTAACTTAGGCCAAGTTTTATACTCTTTAAATTACACAAAGATGACCTACTTCACTACACCACTAGGATACTAGCTACGGATACCAGCTGCGAATCCTCCTAGGTGTATGGATTACCCTACGATTTTTTTTGACTTCTTATTGACACTCTCTCTGAGTTGTCAGAGCTTGAATACCAACCTTATTCCAAAACTTCTTCTTTGCTCCCTTTCATGTTACTTCTATGAACTTGTTACAACTACTTCATTAGCTTCTGAGAAACATCACCTATCTTAAGTGAACTTAAGTTCATTCCTTCATGTTGCTCCACCCCTTTTCTACATTAATAATCCTTTTTGTTGCCAACTAATAACAAGTTGGGATTGATCCATCCTTTCAAAATAGTGTTCATACACCTTTTATTTGGCTTTACTCTTCATGCAAGTCTTCATCTTGATCTTCGGAACTCGTCACTCCCTTACACGAATTCCCTTATATATCTAGGTCCATAACATCAAGTAATAACTTGGTGATACAACATGCATTTTCACACCAAGTAAAACTTCATGTACAGATCTAGTCAATCAAGAAGATGCAAGAAAAACCAAGAAATCCAAATGTGGTACATATAACACACATCATTCTTAGCCTGGAATATAGTAGTTGAGTATAATACCTCTAGAATTCAGTCTTAGCTGTGAAGTATATGACACCTCCTAGTATAGCTTAACTTTGTGTTACTTAGCACTTAGGGTTTAAACTACTCTTTGTATCAATTTCTACCCAAATTGCTCAGGTTCAAGGGGATAATTTTTAGCAAAGTGGTCTCACTTTGGTTTTCACTAACCTCTTACCTTTCTTTCGGGACTACTAAAGACTACCAATTTTCTGTTCTATCGTAAACTATCCTCACATGATCTCTCAGAACTACTAAAAACATTTTAGTTACTACTTAAATCCAAAAATTATGATAACATTATAACACCTATGACTTTGATCATAGACCTACACCGTTCTTTACTTACTGTTGTTACAAGATTTCTTATTGATTACTTGTCCTAATTACAGACTTATCATGGTCTCGGAGCTATTCTCACCACAAACTTGTCAAAATTTACCTAGTCATCATGATTAAAGAGCTAATCTCACCATGACGACTCTTCTTCTTAGCTTACTACCAATGATTCTTAATGAAATTATACTCCATCACATGAAATTCTCAAGTGAATGCCACATGATTTACTTCCAATTGTATCTATACATACTCTGATGGTCTACCCTGTATGGTATGGTGATACCTACTAGTGATAAGATTTTGCTACTTTTCAAGGGTTCTAAATATAGATTCCATCACCAATACTACTCCACGTGATATCCTAATCTTGGTCGTAATATTCTTTGATATTTTAACTTACTTAAGATATCTTAGTGGTGTTATACTTATTTAGAGTTACAATAGAATGACATTTGTCTAGAGAAGACATATAACTAATCCTTAAGAAAGCTGATAAGTACATCCAGCTTAAGTGTGACAATGTTTATCCTCAAGTGGATACTCATCACAAGTCTTGGTTTAGATAAGACGGCTCCTATAGTCACTATCCAACCTACAGATCTTCCTAAAAAGGTTTTAATCCTAAGGTCAAAGCATGTGCTCTGATACCATCTGCGGTGACCCAGCATACCACTACATGATGTAGTACACTATAGTCGTTGACATAACACCAATGAAACACCGTTCACTAGTATTACATCCCTCAGAGTGGTACAACAGAAACACAGCAGGTCCAAGACATGACTATAGATTACAACTCGACTCTTTACAAAAGATCCAGAGAACACTCTAGGTTAAAGAGAGAGAAAGAACTTCTTACAAAGAAGAACTAGAAATAATAACTCAGAACTATCTAGTAACTAAGACTAGTATCTAAACTATTTGGCTTGCCATTGCTGCTATTGCAATGCTCTACATAAATAGGGTTTATGGCTAGAGCATCTACTCCTATCTAAACCGACACTTTATCTTCACTTTAGCTGATGTATAAGTTAACTTCATTGACTTTATTGAAGAACTTGAGTTTTCGATGGTGGTTTCTTGAGCAGAAATTGATGTTGACGCCATCTTCAATGGCTTAGAACCTAACAAGGGTTAAGAAGGTACGGTTGAGTACTAGCGTACTCAGCAAGTTCACTAAAAAGGAGTGTATGATGCACTATCTCTACAGCCATAGATCATAGGTCGTTGGCAATGCAGGTTTTCATAAACATTTCTTCAAAGATTGCTTTTATTCTGAAAACTATGTCCGACAGCCTTCACAGGTTGACCAGAACTTCATGGAGTTCCTTTCCTGCCATGTTCGTAGCTCCTTCCCGGAACAGGGAGTAACATGTCACAATTCTTACACTCTGCAAAGGTGCGTCACTTTTCCCACAAGAGACCATAAGCTTTGTTGCACAACCGGGAGTATGTCCCCGTTCAAACTTCCTTGGTTTGAGGCCCAACTTAAGATCCAAGCCAATCGCTGCCCTCTCCGCGACCCCATATGTCAGCACGATCCTCCGGGGCTAACTCCACCTCCATTAAGCCTCTAACTAGGGCAAGCTATAACCATGGTGAGTTCCCGAAGACTCTATGAGCTGGCGATGCCCCTGGCAAGCTCCATAGAAGGTCCGATTATACCTCCGGCAGCCACTCATAAATAATCTAGACACCAAAATCGTGGGGCCTAAGGGTGCCCACCCATATGTTGGATCCACACCGGGAATCCCAACGTCACGATAAGGTCATCTTGCCTCCTATGAAAGGAAGAAGATACATCTGACTTCTCTGCCCCATTCCAAATCTCATGGTTGACGCATAATATACGGCGCTAGAATCACTGGCGACATTGGTTGTTAAGTCCTAGATATTATGTTCCTTTACCACTGGAACTGTATCAATAGATTATTACCACTTGGTAAATCATCCATAATCATATTATTATGAAAATAGTATTTTCTGTCCTTTTTGAAATGCAGGTGATGACAACATTTGAGTTACAAGCATTTGATAGAAAATAACCAAAGGACATGAGCAAGTTGTGAACTTGCCTTTTGTAATTGCAAGATTATGCAATCACGGTCTTCAAGACAATAGAAGATCCAAATTCTGTAAACAGCATCATTGGTCCGATAAGGACTAATGTTTAAAGAAGCAAGATGCAGTTATGCATAAGTAATGTAATGCAGTTTGGAAAACCCCGAAGTAATACCCCAATATAGTGAATGAGTTAAACTTAAGTGATTTCTTTAAGATTTAGTTTGTCTATAAGTTTAATTTATAAGCCAATATACCTATACAATGAACTTGAGACTAACATGTATGATATAAAGTAAATATAACAACACATGCTTAGAGTTATTTGATATTATGTATCTATTATGGAAGTCCATGTTTTAGGTTGATAAGAGTTAAAGAACTTATTATGAGATTGTTGTTTGAAGTGGCAAAACAGATAACTTTTTAAGAGAAGGTATCTTTGATAAGTTTTAACCAATCTTTATGGTTAGTAGAATGTGATCGATGTCATTTGCGTTTGTTCGATAAGTTTGGATTTGAGATGCCTTATGATTTAATTTGGAACATACAAAAGTTAACTATAAAACATAATTAGATCTAGGGTGTGATGTGTTTTAAAAGTATTAATAAACTTTAAATCTTATAACAAGCATGTTGGAAGGTATAGGATCATTCACTTTTAGTTTAAGTGAGTTTTCTAAATGTTAATAGTTTTATTTTTAAGTATTGTTATAGACTTAAGTTATGGTTTTGGAAGTAGTATTTAGGGTTTTACATAAAATTGTGATTATTACTATTTTTATTTAAGAGATGTTTTTTTATAAAATTTACAAATTAGGTTTTTTATAAAATAGGTAAGGATTTATTTCCTTAAAATCTTAAAAGCTTTAGGAAAATACTTTTAGAATTTTTGTAGTAAAATATATTTACTCAAGATTTTAAAAATGGTTTTAAGTTATTTTTAGGTATTATTTTTATTTTTACAAAATTCTACAAGGATTAAATGTCCTTGACTATTTGTTCCAAGTTTTATTTGTAAAAAAATTAAGTTAGTATTTTTGTAAAATAGGTTATTTATTTTCATATGGAAAAATGATTTTTATTCATTTTTAGGACTTTTCCTTAATTTATGAGATTTCATTAAGGATTTAAGGGTGTTAATATTTATTAACATTTCACTTAGCTTAAATAAGTAAAGTTATATTTTTCATTTTTGTGATCATTTTGATATATGATATATATTTTTAGGATTTTTCTACATTTTTTCTAGGCTAAAATAAGTTCAGGGGTATTTTGGTAATTTATTAAATAGGAAATTGATTTTTTGTGGGGATAAATAATTGGGTTGTGTATTGTTGAGGAAAGCTGGGCCTATTCCACTCGGACCAAGTGCTCTTGGCCCACTAGGTCGGCCCAGCCCAGACCGAGATCAAGCCCCACCCCCATCTTTCTCTTCCTCTCTCACTCAACGCATTCAGGCACGCACACAACCCTCGCACGCACATGACACCCACCGTCGCCAGCGCTGCCTCTCGCTTTCCCGGCCACCACGTCCGTCTTCACCGATGCCGTCTACTGGCACCACCTCTCCATGGTCTTCTCCGCAAGTTCCTCATCTCCTCGTCGCCGCCCTGCATCCGCATGGCTCCTTGCCCACGACTAACCCTAGCCACCACAGCTTAGGTCATTGGCGCGGCACTAGCACCTCCGTGCTGCCGGCTGCTCGTCGAAGACAACCACAGCCTCCTCATCGTCTCCCACAAGATCTACAACAACCTTGACCTCTTGTCCCATTGATTCGACCTCGACGACCACCTTGCAGGTGCCTCTGATGGTGCGGTGCTGCTGCCCCTACGGGTTGGCCATGGCCTCCTGCACTTCACTGCAGTAGTAGGTTCGGCTGGCCTTCTCTTCTTTTGTCTACTTCAATATAAGTATGTTCCTTTCTATGACCGGCCTTCGAGCCGAAGAAAAACCCTGGGTGTAGGATTTAGGTTTTGGTTTTGGGAATTGGAGATTTTTGGTTGTGTGTAATCTCCTGGACGTGCGATATGTCCATGATTTGCTTTAGTTGATCAGTTGGCTGTTAGCTAGATGATTGGATCTCTCCCTGGTGATGGAGCTAGGTGATGCTTATGTTTGGATGAATTCATCATCTGGGCATTTGTCGTGGTGGTGCCACGGCATATGCCATGGATAGGCTAAAGATGGGGCCAATGAGTGCTAGGGGAATCCAGGGAGGGAGAGCGTGGTGATTCCACGCATGGAATTTCTTGTATTCTCTCTATCAATGGCATTTTCAAGCGCTCTTGTGGCTCTTAGCAAGAAGGAGACAATGTCTCTTACTCCCCACCAACTAGCCCTAGAGTTCTACCTTAGACAGAGATTGATTCCTTTATTTGTCGTCCTCTCTATGGAGGCCCCAGTGCTCCTTATATAGGGGAGCCCGGGTTACAATTCTAGGGCACAGGTGGCAGCATACTCTATGGATATGCTCTTTTCCTAAAGCAGATGCTTCTTTAATCCTCTTTAACGGCTCGTCCGAGCTTTGGACGTAACTCGCAGTGTCATCCTTGTCTTTTGGCGTCAGCTGACACGGGCTACATCATCCGGCTTTGCCCGCGTCACCTTGGTCGCCCCTGACCCGTTGGTCCTCTTCTTTACTTTACTTTGCTCGTGTTCCAGCTAATAAAGACACTTTTTGACCAGCGGGGGATTCCTTCTCTTGGAAGCTAAGATAGTCCAACTAGCATATAGCTAATCCGGCTTACCTATTTACCTGCAAAACAGATAGACATGGCCAACATAAACCATATGCTGGCTGGACCATTTTCAAGGAAATGGCCTACGGGCCGGGTCGCACCTTGATTCGGCCTGCCTCGAGGTGACCCGATCAGCACTCCGCTTTGACCGTGTCGTACCCCGGCTAACTCGGCCCTTATACCCTGGTGTTACCCTACCCGGGGGTATTCCCCCAACATTAGTCCCCAAAGCTGGAGCGGTCTTGGCAACTTTTTTAGTTGCTAAGGCCACGGCAGGTTCCCTTATAAAGATCTTTCGATCCCTAGGTCGAGTTACCCCATAACCCGGAGTTTCTTTTCTTGTGACCCTTTCGCTCCTTCCGAGTCATTCCTTGTTGGCTAGGTCTTTTGCTTGCTTTATCCGGGTTGTCTTTCCTTCTCTTGTACGCTTCTCCACATCTTACATGGAGGGTAATCATCACTTGCCATATTTTAAGGCCCACACGCATTTAATGCGCCGGTTACTGTCGCAACGTCAGGAATAACTGCTGTAAACGTCTCTTCACTGCAACGCCTCGTTAACTGTAACACCATGTCCCGTCATGGGATCGCTTGCTCGCGTGGCCCCTCCTATGGCCTTATTTTGATTGGTTGCTTGGGCCGCATACACGCTCGATGCGTGCGGCACGCCACCCGCAAAGGATCCAGTGACGCGCGCGTGGCACGGTTAAGTAGGGGGTGTGGGGCACTCCCAGGGGAAGTTCCCCCGTTTGTGTCGCTCTCCACTTCTCTCTCTTTCACAGTGAATCCGCCGCCGCCGCCAGTTTTCTTCTCCACGAGCGCCACCGCGACCATGCTCATGTAGCATTTTGCGCCAGCGCCACTGTTCCCAGTGCTACTTTCCACCAGAGGGCCTTGCGCTTCCCGTTTCCCTTCTTCCGGCTACCTCTATTCCGACTACCCCGTCGAAAGCTTTGATCTTGCCATGACGGAGGCGGAGGCAGCGCTAGTGGCGCAGCAGGAGGAAGGGGCGGAGGGCCACAAACGCGGCTGCTGGGATGGCTCCACCATCCGCGAGGAGGACCTGGCCTAGCTCCGTGCCACATGGCGCATCCCCGCCGGCGTCGCCTGCCGCCTCCATGCCGGTGAGATTACTCCCGCCCCCAAATCTGGGGAATATGTGGTTTTCTTGTCGCATTTCCAATGCGGCTTCGGCCTCCCCACCTCTGATTTCTTCTTCGATTTCATTTCCACATACAAACCACAACCGCATCATCTCCCCGCAAATGCTATCACTTCTCTGTCCTCCTTTGCCTCCAGCATTGAAGGATACCTCGGCCTCTGGCCAACCAAAGAACGTTGGATTAAGTTCTTTGGTATGTGGAGGAACGTGGTTCCGGATCCGGAGGTTGCCCCGGAGGACAAGCACCTGACCCAATGCGGTGCTGCCTCCATCTCTCCGCGCAAGCAGTCCGTGTTCCCCCAGGTCACTGGGCTTGAATCTTGCAAGGGCTGGGCCCGGACCTTCTTCTACGTCTAGAACACCACCAAGGAGGACCAGATCCGGCTACTCCCTTTCAGGCTCGGCCCTCTAGATGTCTCGCTTTGGGAAAGCATTCCCAAATGCGCCACGGCTCTAGCGAATCAATTGGCATGCTGGATCACGGAGCTGCTTAAGGAGCACCTCCGGGGGGAGGATATTATGATTACTTTCATCCACAACCAGGTCTCCCCCCTCTAGAAACAAGCCCACAAGATCTGCTATCTTAGCGGTCCTCTTGACCCACATCGGACCTCTTCTTTTGAGCTGGATAACTCGGCGGTTTATCACTGGGTTAAATCCATATTTAACGTGGAGAAGGAGTTCTCCGAGGCCTGGGAGTGGGGACTTGAGCCCTTCACCCGTACCAACCCCCCTCCAAAGGTAAATTACCCTTTTCTGTTTTCCAAATCTTCAACGTATGTCGGTTTCCTTTTGTAACTTGTCCACTATTCTTTCAGAAATTTCTTTAGCAACCGCTAGAGGATGGCGAGGTACCGACGAGCAAGTGGTTGGAGGACCACCCCGAGGGAGACGAGGTGGAGACTGGTCCGAAGGCCTTCTTGCCTGCCCCGGACGTCATCAAACGCAGCGCTGGTAAGGCCTCTTCTCTAAGGGATTGGCCAGACGATGATGATTCGTACATTGAAGTCCTTGAGGTACTTGATCCGGTTCTTATCTCTTATTTGCACCTGGCATTGTTCGAATTTTCAGCTAACCCGGACGCTCAGCTCCATGAGGTTCCTCCGCTTGCCACCAGTGGCCCGGCCCCAGCCCCTTCCCAGAAGCGCGCAGCTACCCCGGCCGCAGCTTCGGAGGTGCCACCGCCCAAGAAGAGGCAAAAGAAGTCCGGGGTTAAACCCTCGACCAAGCCTGCCACCAAGAGCACAGTCCGGAGGGCACCCAAACCTCTGGCTCATCCTACTGCTGACAAGTAAGTCCTTTTAGCATTGCTACTTCGGATTCTTCCTTTGCTTGCCTTTGTCTATGGTTGGTTCTCTCTTTTTGACTCGATGTCCTTCCTTTTTTTCCAGAGCTCCTGTGGATATTTCCCAGAGCGGTTCCGGCATAGCCTCCCCACTCTAGAGCAGTCCCCCCCCCCCCCCCCCCCCCCCCCCGCAACGATGATCATCATCCGCTTAGCCCTATTCTAGATGGTTCTGCGGCCGCGCCTGACTAGAGCCCACCTCGCCAAGAGGAGGGCAACGTCAGCGCGGCGGGTAGTGGGCCGGATCTAGATACGGTGATGTCGAATCTCTCCAGCTCCTCGGCCTCTGTGCCGAATGTTGAGGCGGCAGTTTGATCGGAGCCGCCCCCAGTATCTTCAGTACCAGCAACAGCACCAGCAGCAACAACAGCAACAGCACCACCAGCAGCAACACCAGCACCAGCAGTAGCAGCAGCAACACCAGCACCAGTACCAGCAGCACCAGTAGCAACAGCAGCACCAGCACCAGCAACACCAACAGCACTAGCAGCAGCAATGGCAAGAGCTTCCAATCCTCCCAAGGGAAAAGCTCCTTCGGCCCCCACCGGGTCTGCCCCTTCAATCACTGACTTCTTTCAACACGCTCCTCAATCCTCATGAGGAAAATCGAATAATACCTCTATGTCAGCTTCATCCAGGCCAGCTTCCGAATCAGAGGGCAGCAAACAGCTGGTTTTGCACACCAGCCCCGTTGTGGCTCAATCCGCCAGGCGTGAGGCCCATGTGAAGGGCCTAGTGGCGAGCCATTCTCCGAGCGGCGAGAGTTACAGTCCACTACTCCTTGAGTATGTGAAAAACTGGAACAATGCTGAATTTGTCGACCCCCAAGACGATCTCCCAGAAAGGTTCGGCCCAGCCGAGTTCAGCGCCCAGATGAACTTTGCTATCAAGGCTATCTCCCTGGCCGGCCGGATGATGGAGGTAATACTTTTTCTATGCTGCTGGTGTTTTTCATAACTTAGCATTTGTAGATATATCCCCTAGTCCCCGAGCCTCCGAGGGAATAGCTTGTTATTCGGTCGGATGCTCCTTAGTTTTTGTTCATAATGTCATTAATTTGCAATAAATTTTGGGCCGAGTCTAGTTCCCTTGGCCCGTATCCTATGTACTTCAAATATCCACACACCTAGAGCCGGGTTAAGTTCCACTTGGTCTGGATCTTGTACACCTCGAATATCCACACACCTAGAGCCGGGTTAAGTTCCACTTGGCCCAGATCTTGTATACCTCGAATATCCACACACCTAGAGCCGAGGTAAGTTCCACTTGGCCCGGATCTTGTATACCTCGAATATCCACACACCTAGAGCCGGGTTAAGTTCCACTGGCCTGGATCTTGTATACCTCGAATATCCACACACCTAGAGCCGGGTTATGTTCCACTTGGCCCGGATCTTTTATACCTCGAATATCCACACACCTAGAGCCGGGTTAAGTTCCACTTGCCCTTGCCTTGCTTATTTCAGATTACCACTAACCGCCGCACCGCCGAGTTCTAGCGCCTGCTAGACTCCTTTAAAGATGTTCGTGCGCGTTATGGTAAACTCCTAGCAGAGTACCAGAAGAGGGGTAATTTCCCATTACTCTTCCTTGTTCGTTCAAACTTCCTAGGACCCATATGAATTTCTCATCCGGATTTTGCAGCCGAGGTTGAAGCTGAGAATATAATTATGAGGAAGAACCTTGCGGAGATCAAAGGTAAACTCATCCCCTTTACATGATCATTGTTCCTTCCGTGCTTCATCCGGTGGACACTCATATTTTGGGTCCTTCGGATCATGTTGCAGTTGCTCTTGACGATAGTGTCCCCATGCATGAACTGATGACCCACTACCTCGAGCAAGCAGGGAAGTACGAAGCTGAGCTAAAGAAAAAAAGACGCTGAGATAGCTCGGCTCCAGCAGCAGGACTCGGAGATTACTCGGCTGAATGCCAAAATCCAGAGGCTTAAGAGCTCTCATCAGTCCGTGCTAGAGAAAGCCGACCAGGAGTTTGCCGAAGAGAAGGAGCGTTTAATCACGCAAATCTCTAAGGACAAGAGCCTACTGGAGGAAGCCGACGTCAAACTTACGTCGGCGACCACTGAGTACGAAAAACTCCGGGTCCACAATGCCAACGTTGATTCCGAGCTTTAGCGACTCTTCTTCCAAATTGCGCGTAAGTTCTTCGCCCTTGCTTGATCTGTTACTATTCAGATTTGGTCCATTTGCTCACTGTTTCTCCTCTTATCCTTAGGCAAATTTCTAGAGAGTGATACGTTCGCCGCCTCTGCCATACGCCAATCCCGTGAGTAGCGTGGAGTTTCTGTTGGCTCTGCTGCCGAGCCAATCCCTTATACCATGGATGATCTCCTGGCGAGTCTCACCGCTCGCCTTGAGGTGGTAAAGAATTTTGGCGCGGATATTGTCCTAGCTGCAATGCGGATGTTTGGCTGCCTCTGGCCCAGTGAGACCATTCCCAAGAAAACCTCAGTTTTTATAGCCAAACTTATGGAATGTGACACGCAGCTACATTTGTGGCGCGAATCTGCTGCCCAGGTTGGGGCCGACACTGCTCTGAAATTTGTGTTCTCGTGGTATGAAGTAATTGACTTGGCATTGCTCAACCGCCTGCGCACCGGGTCAAAGTGGTGCGAGGATCCGGAGTGGATCGCGCGCCGCCAGGCCTGTGCGAACAATCTCATCTAGTACTCCTTCTGCCATGCCTGGAATGAGGGGCCGAGCTTCCTTGATGTCGTTGATGACGAGATTATCTCTAGAGCGGAAGATGAAGGAAGTGAGAGCGAGGGCTCTGAACTAGGCGATGAGGCTAAGGATCCGGAGGAAGGTGAGGTTAACCTAGAAGACAAAGCCAAAGCTAGCGCTCCTCCCCCACACTCCGGAGTACCTCCCTCCTCGACAGATGATTCGCCTACTGCTCCTGCCCCTTGAAAAACACTTATCATATTGGTCAGATCCCCGGAATGTCGGGTGCAGATTTACTTAAATACTTTGGTTTGGTTGTGCCACAGTTAAGTGTTCCGAACTAAGTTTTACTGCCGGATTATCGTGGGTGAAGTCCCCGAGTTTCATTTTCTTGTTCGCCCAATTTTTGACTTGGCTCGCGTCTACCTTGATTCAGAATTTTCGACTTACAAGTCCGAGGTTCAAAAAATTGACGTAACAATACTTGAAACTTTGAGATTAGCTCAAAATAGTTCGGCAATTTAGTGACAGAATAAACTTGAAATTAGTTAGAAAACCAATGTCGACCCGCTTAAGTTCTTTTCCTTAGTTGTTTTTCATGTGCTTTGCCATTCCAAACTTGTTCTCTTGCTTGCCATGAAGCTAATTCTTGTTGGACAGCAGCAAAGTCGAAGAGTTAGGTTTTTGGTGCTGACGCACTACTAATCCAACTAAGACATAAGCGAGTTAACCCAGCCGACACAAAAAATACAAAAACAAAAGACAAGTGGTATAGCAGTCCCTGAGTCTCTGCTCGAGGTGGCAAATTTTTTATTGATAAGCTCACTGCCGACATACATACCGACATACGAGTAGTTCGGATACATTCACCTCTTAGGTGTAGAAAGGACGAAGCAGTGCTACGTTCCATGGTCTTTTGGATTCTTCTTCGGACCTGTCCGCCTTGTTCTTTTGCTGGGGCTGTGCATCAATAAGATAGTAGGAATCATTGTGCAAAGCTTTGCTCACAATGAAGGGCCCTTCCCATGGGGGGGATAACTTATGCATGTCAGCGGTGCGCTGTATTAGCCTTAGCACCAAATCACCTTCCCGAAAAACTCGGAGGTTTCCTTTTCGGCTATGATAGCGTCGGAGGTTTTGCTGATATATGGCGGATCTGGACAAGGCTAGTTCTCTCTCTTCTTCCAGCAGATCAACATCATCTTGCCGGGCTTCACGCACTTCGGCTTCTGTGTATTGGGTGACCCTAGGTGAATCATGCTCTATGTCGGCTGGTAATACAGCTTCTGCCCCATATACCAGAAAGAACGGCGTATAGCCTGTTGATCGATTCGGAGTTGTTCTTAAACTCGATAGTACCGCTGGTAGTTCTTCTATCCAGCACCCCGCTGATATTTGCAGCGGCTCTATGAGCCGGGGTTTTATCCCGGCAATACCAGTCCACTAGATCTTTCCACCTGTCCGTTCGATGCGGGGTGGGCGACTGAAGCGACGTCTAACCGGATCTTCTTTTCCTGGCAGAATCTCGCAAACGCTCCTTCAGCGAAATTCGTCCCATTATCAGTTATGATGCTATGGGGATAGCCGTAACTTAAGATTATATCCTTGAGGAATCTTACTGTTGTTGCCCCATCACATTTTCAAATTGGTTTTACTTCAATCCACTTGGTGAACTTGTCAACCATGACCAGAATATGGGTCATCCCTCCTTTGGCCGGCTTAAATGGTCCTACCATGTCTAGGCACCATACAGCAAATGGCCACGTAATAGGGATGGTTTTCAGCTCCGACATTGGTAGGTGAGTTTTTGTGGCATATCTTTGATAACCATTGCATTTTCTCACCAAGTCCTCTGCTTGCACCAAAGCACTGGGCCAATAAATCCATGCCGGAAAGCTTATGCTACTAAGGCCCTTGAGGAGGCATGGTGGCCACATTCCCCTTGGTGAATATCCCGGAGTATGTCAAGTCCTTCTTCCGGATCAATGCACCGTTGTAGTACTGCTGTCACACTCCTTTTGTATAACTCGACGTTGATAATGGTATAGGCCTTTTTCCTTCTCTGAATTTGCCTTGAACTTATTTCATCATCCGGCAGGATTCCCTCTTTCAGGAAATCAAAAACTAGCTTGGCCCAAGATGGTATAGGCCGGACGGGAAATGGTTCCTCATCCACTTCCATTGCATCCACCGACATGACTCCCGCCGGATCTAGCTGCATAGTCCCCGGGTTTGCTGAAGCAGTCCCCGGGTTTGCTGCAGCAGTCCCTGGATTTGCGGAGGTGCTTCCCCATTCTATCTCCATTGGTGCAGCTCCTGATCCGGGGAGTGCCGGGATGTAAATGGAATCTGATTCGGGCGATGGTGTGATTAATGGTTTTCTCAGGTGCTCCAAGGCAACATTTTGCGGGATTGGTTGCCGGGATGAGCCTAGCTTGGATAGTGTATCCGCTGCCTTGTTTTAAATCCGAGGTATGTGAAGGAACTCACATCCCTCGAAGAACCCGCTTATTTTTTGAACATGGAACCTATACAAGGCCATGTTTGCATCCAGGGCATCCCAATTTCCAGATACTTGCTGCACCACCAAATCCGAATCTCCAAAGCATTGTATCCGATGTATCCCTACTTCCTTTGCCACTTTGAGACCATGTACCAGTGCTTCGTATTCCGCCACATTATTCGAGGCACTGAAATGGATTTGAAGGACATACTTCAGTTGATCCTTCTTGGGCGAGGTAAGCACTACTCTAGCGCCTAATCCGTCTTTTAGTTTTGATCCGTCGAAGTGCATTTGCCAATAATTGGAGTCCGGCAGGAGTGGCTCGTATTGCATTTTAGCCTAGTCCACAAAGAAATCCACCACAGCTTGTGACTTGATCGCCTCTCTTCTGTCGAACTGTGGCGCGTATGGAGCTAATTCGATAGCCCGCTTTGCTATTCTGCCGCTTGTGTCCTTGTTACTCATGATCTCTGAAATGGGTGCCTCACATATCACCTTGATGGGGTGTTCCTCAAAATAGTGCTTGATCTTCTTGGCCGACATATATACGCCGTACGCCGTCTTCTGATAATGAGGATAATTCTGTTTTGATGCTAACAATACTTCGCTCAGATAATACACCGGCCTTTGTACCGACTTTCCTTCCTCCTCGTGTTCCACTATGATCACTGCACTTACGACTCGGTTGGTCGCGGCTACGTAAAGTAACATTGGTTCCTTAAATAGTGGTGCAGCTAGGATTGGTGCGGTAGATAACATATTTTTCAATTCTCTAAATGCAAGATCTGCATGTGGTGTCCATGTGAACTTATCTGCCTTTTTCATTAGCGGATAGAGGGGCAAGGCCTTCTCTCCGAGCCGACATACGAACCGACTTAACGATGCCAGGCAACCAGTGAACTTATGTACATCGTTAAGACACTTTGATAACTCCATTCTTTCTATGGCCCGGATTTTCGTCGGGTTAGCTTCAATGCCGCGGCTAGATACCAAGAAACCGAGTAACTTTCCGGCTGGTACGCCAAAGGTGCATTTCTCCAGGTTCAGTTTCATTCGGAACCTTCTTAAGTACGCGAATGTCTGCCGTATATCCTCAAGGAGCGTATTGCTTTCCTTGGTTTTTATCACCACATTATCCACATACACCAGCACATTCCGACCTATTTGGTCATGCAAGAACTTTTGCATACATCGCTGGTACGTTGCTCCTGCATTACGTAATCCAAATGGCATAATTCGATAGCAATAAGCCCCGTACGGGATAATAAATGCAGTCTTTATTTGATCATCCAGATTCAGGGGTATCTGATGGAAACCAGAATACGCATCGATGAATGACAGTAGCTCACATCCGGTCATTGACTATATGACCTGATCTATTCTAGGGAGTGGAAATGGATCTTTTGGACATGCCTTATTCAGGTTTGTGTAGTCAATACACATCCGCCATACCACTGCCACGTTAGGATCGTCTTTCTTTTTCTCCACCAGCACCGGATTAGAGAGCCAATCTGGATAGAGTACCTCCATGATAAACCCGGCCGCTAGTAATCTTGCTATCTCATCTCCAATAACTTTCCTTCTGTCTTCTGCGAAACGCCTGAGAGGCTGCTTTACTGGCTTAGCCCCGGGTCTTACATTCAATGAGTGCTTAGCCAACTCCCTCGGTACACCTTGTAGATCTTGCGTAGACCAAGCAAAGATATCCCGATTCTCACGAGGAAGTTTACGAGCTCGTTTTCCTATTTGCTGCTTAATTCGGTACCTATGGTGACGGTGCGCTCTAGGAACAGATCATCAATTGGCACTTTCTTCGTATCCTTAGTCGCCTAGAACGATACGCTCCCGTGCGGGTTGGTTAGGGCCAGTATATGTTGTTGCGAGGATTGAGCCAATGCCGCCACCTCTAGTATCTTCCTTTTTTCTTGAGCTATCACGAGTGACTCGGCTAAATTGGATTCGGCTGATGTGCATTCGATCGAACGCCGGAAGTCCCCTAATATAGTTATCACGCCCCTTGGCTCGGGCAGTTTCATCTTAAGGTAGCTGACGTGGGTACTTGCCATGAATTTGCTCAGCGCTAGCCTGCCGAGTAACGTGTGATAACCACTTTCCAGATTCACTACCTCGAATTCCAATTTCTCAGTGCAACAGTTGTCTCTTGTGCAGAATAACACGTCAACCCAGACCATACCAATTAGTTCACAAGAGATACCCGGCACAATGTCATGAAAGGTGGTCCTTGTTGCTTGCAACATGTTCTCTATTATCCCCAACTTGTGCATGGTAACCTTGTACATAATGTTGATACTGCTGCCATTGTCAATCAATACCTTGGAAAATCTCACGTTGAGATTCGGCTCGATGAACGTCGGATCTAAGACCAGAGCGTAGGTTCCTGGGCTTGGCATGATCTTTCGGTGATCCTTGACACTCCATGTAATCTCTTGATCCGCCCAAGGCAGATATCTTGGCACAGCTAGTATTACTGCGTTCACCTCCATATGCCGGTGCTGTAAGCTTTTCCGGTCATTCTCTTCCGTGGTGAACACGCAATATCTTTGATGATGTTCCTTGTACTCATTTCGTCCTTCATTCACGTTGTAACCTTGGCCTTGTTGTTGGTTATTGCCCACTTGATGTACTCTGTCCCTTCTTTCCGGATTTTCGTACGTCGGCAGAGGTGGTGGCAGCATCAGTTGTTGTCCATTTCCCCCTGTTAGTAACGGTGGCCGGGGTGTATCATTTTTAGGTGCTTCGTTCCGAGGTGCCTGAGCATTCCCCGAACTCCCCTGTTCCAATTTCCTCATCCATTCACACTACCGGGTCGTATGATTCGTTGGACTGTTCGGACTTGGCGTATGAAATTTGCAAGGTTGATCTAGCATAGATTCGAATGTATACCTCGGCCTATCCTTTCGTTCCTGCCATTGCTTTTTCTGCTCCGAGGTCCAAGGCTTTCTCCCTTCGTTTTTCTGTTGCCAGCTCTGTCCTCCAGTTTTTTAGCGTTGACTGGCTCCGGCATTGGGCTGATCCCGGTCCACTGCTGCGACCTGCTGCGAGTTATAACGATAATCTGGATGCTCGTCCCTTCTTTTTCCTCGGAAATCATTCCTCCTTGATGACCCGGAGATATCTCGGTTGTAATACTCCTCGTTTGCTTCGCTAGACATTAGCCAAGGTTGCGTTGGATCTCCCAAGGCGTATGAATCCGCAATCTGGATCGTCTCAGCCAAGGTAGTTGGCATATTTCACTATAACCTTTGCCACAGCATACTTCCATATTTGTATCCCTGAGCGAACCAAGCAATATCTTGTGATTCAATTACTCCCTCACACGAGTTTCGCACAATGCACCACCGAGTCAAGAAATCTCTATCTGGCTCATTCGGTCTCTGTCGGCATAATGCAAGGGTCTGTGGTCTGTTGGGTCTGTTTTAAGTGCTTGAGAAGTTACTAACAAACAGTTCCTGGAAATCCAACCAACAGTTGACACTCCCTGGTGGCAAATTGTTCAGCCAAACTCGTGCTAGTCCTTCCAGCATCTGTGGCACATACCTCACCGCCCATCTCAAATTTCCTGTTGCGTTCTTGACTGATGTGGCGTAGTCAATCAGCCAATCCTCTGGCCTGGTACTTCCATCATACGTTCGGGTTCCTCTGGCCAGCTGAAAGTTCGGTACTGGTGGCTCGTTCATGATCCGGGGCCCAAAGCATGCTGGACCCGGTGGACCTTGTAAGTCGATTTGCTCCGACCTGTAAATCCTATCCAATTTCAACCTCGCGTCATCTGGCTGCAAGTTCCTGCTTCCCAACCGTGATCCAATTACGTGGTGATCCGGTCTGGGGTATCCATCGTTGACCATAGCCGAATAACCATCATTGTATCTTTCCTGATCCGGACGTGTATGATGTTGTTGTGCCGCTTGTCCCGCACTTCCTTCTTGCCAAGGTACGCGTTGTTGTTGCGCCCGAGGTAAATTTTGCCCTGCTCTGATGGGATTGTGCTGTCCGGCATTGCCGTTGGCAGCATTTCTTTGACCGGCATTGCCTTGGTCATGGTTACCTTGGGCAGCCACACCTCGGCTGGTACTGTGGCGGTCCTCATCAACTTGCACTACTTTGCCTTTCTCAGCCCTTTCTGGGTCATAAGGGACCATTTGCTTGTTTCTTCTCCCGGAGTCCACTACCTCTTCTCTCCTAGGATCGTGACCCGGAGATGAAGCAGCTCCTCTAGATCTCGCCGGGTTATTTCTGGCCGAGTGTACCACCTGTGAGGCTCCTGGTGGCGCCAGGTTTGCCTTGTTTATTTCCTCATTTTGCTGGCAAGCAACCCTTAACAAGTGATTTACTCTTTCTTGTTGCCTTTGTCTAGCCTCACCGGTTAAGCCTTCTAACTCGGGTGCGGCCGCATTTGCTTCTCTGAGGTGCTTTGTCGGGGTACTGTATCGATCCAACCCTCATGTTACTATCGTAGCTGTCTGACCCAGCCTAGGCTCGTACTCCTTGTCAATCTCAGTGATCAGGTTTCTGCCCCGGATTTTTACCCCATCAATACGGTTTGCCTTAGCATACTCTCTCAAGGTGATGTTCGGGGACTGATGCAGCTCTGCTACCTTCTTTGCTCTGGCTAACATCTTCTACCTAGTTTCCTCTAACTCAACTTGCGCCTGAGCTGGATCTACCATAGGTGCTATTGGTGTTGCTAAGCTATCTATCACTTGCTGGAGCACATTCTCCGGCTTCTCTAGCAGAGGAAACCTAGACCTGGTATGTTTGGGCATTACCTGCGGCTTTGGTGCCGGATCTTTGCTTGGTCCCGCATCTGGCATGGTCATCGGGACTTAAACGTTGCTAGTGGGGTGAGCGATACGCACTCCACGAGCGACGTTGAGAGGTGGTTCACCTCCTTCGACGAAGTGCCGCGGGTGGACGCAGGACTCATCCACCCCGACGTAGATCCTGCACACGCCAAGCTTGAGGAAGACGTCGTTGCGCGGCGGAGGATGCCTGCCGAAGCTTTCCGCGTTGTCACTGACATAGTCCAGCGCTCCAAAGCGCTGAACTAAGCCTAATACGATACGCTCGCTGGTGCTCGAGAAGTTTCCCGTCCTGATTTTCACCCCTGCTAGCACCGCTAGCCCCACGGTGGGCACCAACTGTCGTGTTGGTGGCACGGCAGATGCCATGGATAGGCTAAAGATGGGGCCAATGAGTGCTAGAAGAATCCAGTGAGGGAGAGCGTGGTGATTCCACGCACGAAAGTTCTTGTATTCTCTCTATAAATGGCATTTTCAAGCGCTCTTGAGGCTCTTAGCAAGAAGGAGATAATGTCTCTTACTCCCCACCAACTAGCCCTAGAGTTCTACCTTAGACAGAGATTGATTCCTTTATTTGCCGTCCCTCTCTATGGAGGCCCCAGTGCTCCTTATATAGGGGAGCCCGGGTTACAATTCTAGGGCACAGGTGGCAGCATACTCTATGAATATGCTCTTTTCCTAAAGCAGATGCTTCTTTAATCCTCTTTAACGGCTCGTTCGAGCTTTGGACGTAACCCGCAGCGTCATCCTTGTCTTTTGGCGTCAGCTGACATGGGCTACGTCATCTGGCTTTGCCCGCGTCACCTTGGTCGCCCCTGGCCCGCTGGTCCTCTTCTTTACTTTACTTTGCTCGTGTTCCAGCTAATAAAGACACCTTTTCACCAGCGGGGGATTCCTTCTCTTGGAAGCTAAGATAGTCCGGCTAGCATATAGCTAATTCGGCTTACCTATTTACCTAGAAAACAAATAGACATGGCCAGCATAAATTGTATGCCGGTCGGACCATTGTCAAGGAAATTCCCTACAGGCCGGGTCACACCTTGATTCGGCCTGCCTCGAGGTGACCCGATCAACACTTCGCTTTGACCGTGTCGTACCCCGGCTCAGTCGGCCCTTATACCCTGGTGTTACCCTACCCGGGGGTATTCCCCCAACAGCATTAGTGAGGATGTTGTGCTCTGTGAGGTATTACTTGAACAACACAAGCTTTAATTCAAACGATATATGGTAAGTGATAGACGTGGTGTCTCAAATTGGATGATGTGGTCATCCCCGACATGTGTGGTTTGTTGTTTGTTTTTCTCTGACGAAACTGATATTAGCACTGTTGTTAACTGAACAAAATACAATTAAAAGCACTGCAAAGGTTCTTTGCTCTATTTGGGTATCAGAAGATTGTTTTTAGTTGGATATATTCATCTGAGCTCAATAAGATATTAAATAAAGTAAAGTATAAGTTGGTTGGGCTTAAGGATTTATTTTAGCAGATTTATTATGTGTTGGTGAAGGGTGTTGTAGTGTATCAAATTGATAAGAACAGATACAAACTACATTTAATCGTGTGCTTTTGATAGTTTTTTAGTGCCATGAGATTCTTGAAAGTACTTATTATGGTTTGGCTTAAAGTTGGCTTGTTGGATAAGTGATTTGCATATTTTCATACTTGATTGGATATTTGGATACTACTCTAACTCTTGGTGCTGCTATAGATTATCATATCATGTGCATACATGGCCCTGGATAGATATGTGTTTGTGTTGTGCAAAGTGTTGATGTCCAGCCATTGGACTGATCTAGCTAAATAAACCAATAAGAACAGATCATTGTGCTTTCTGTCGTTCCTATAGGATATAACTAGATAAGACCAGATACTCTGACTGATCCTTACCCCTGCCACTGATGCAAAAGCGGGAGCTTTTCCCTCTAACACGAATAGATATTAATAGGATGTTGATTCTAAATCTCAGTGATGATTTAGTATAGCACTTCTATGCAGATCTGTGAGAAATATCTCCTTCTAATTCCTCCTAGATAAAAATCTAGTTGAGGAGTAGATGGATTTGATTGCTTTAGATTATTCCCTTTTCTTTTTCCCAGATATATGGTCATGCAAAATCTAAGAACAAATGCTTCCTGAGCTAGCTTAAATTGATAGTTGATTTCTACCTGCTTCCCTTTGTATCTTGTTCATCCAAAGCTTGTTCTTCTGTAGATTGTTCTTCTGGATTCTGAAATAAACTTTCTTCTTATAAATAACCTTCTCCTCCTAGTAGCTGGATCTGGTCCTACTCCTCCACCACCTAGTGTCTTGATTTGCTTTCTAACATCTTGCTCTAGCCTTGTAGCTATTCTTGATGTGATCCTAGTTTTTTGGTGAGATCTTGCTAGTAGATGATACATATGTCTACTAGATGATCTTCTGGTGATTTAGATAGTGTAAATGGTTCCAAACTTAGCTACATATATATTCCCCTACTGATGTGGTGAACAAGAGCTACGGCTGGGTGTGTGTGTATGAGCTGAGTGGTTGCTAACAAATGGTGAGTTCCTAGGGTTCTAGCTTCGCTAGCTACTTTCCCTTCTAGGAACAAAATGGGGTGTGGCTGGCTGATGCTTTGCTTTTGTACTACTCTACTTGCTCTTTGGTTATGCCAACACACCACATGCAGATGATGAGTGTGCTGCTTGCAGGTGGGCCTCAATCTGATGCATATCACCAAGTCTCTCTTATTCTCTTCCTAGTGCAAGCTTCGGCTGTGCTAATATTTATCCATGTGTAGCACTAGTTTCCTTTATTTCTTGATTTCCAAGTGTAAACTCATGTTAGACTACTATTAGTACTTGAACTTGACTTTGAGGATGGCTGGAACTAAATATGGACTTTATTATTATTCACTTGTGGCTACTGATTCAATTTCCTCTTGACTACCTAATGTCAATGTTTATAAAATATGTTAGTTTATTCTTACTAAGGAGCTAGTTCTATGGTTATGGAACATTTGAGTTGCCTTCCTAATACTTCTTTCTTTATTTTTTTACTTGATTAATTCCAACTCAAGCTACTGCGAGTGATATATGTAATTTTTAGATGATCAATAAAATGATATGAACATGATTTCCTAGTGCATGTAATTGATTTCCTTCATTCATCTTAGATTTATTGGCTAAATCTCACTTATATAACTTGTTGTTTTTCTTTTTGCAGGGAAGAAGAAATAGATAAGAAGAGATAAACATTAGATTAGGATTACCGTTTTATTATACCAGTACTTTCCTTTGTATTTTCTAAAGTGTAAAACATTATACTATTAGCTTTGTGATAAAGATTATTACATGCTCTTGCTGTTGTAATTTTATTTTTCTAATTGGATATTGTACATTACTTTGTAACTTATATTTTTGTGTATTTCTCACTTATTAATGTAATCTTTCATTTGTCTTGAAGTACCTTTATTATAAAGGGTAATGTATTATATATTCATATAAGATGTACTTTATTCTATTATGGCAATTTATTTTCCATATTCATCTCAAATTCTATTTGAGTTCAAACATAACTTTTGAATGTTTAAATTTGAATGGATACCCCCTCAAAGCAAAGATATAGTGGAGGTCATGTTGAAAGCTATCGCACTTGCCCGGATGCTGCCATCAGAGCAAGAGAGATCTCGATCCCTCACTGAGTTTTCTTTAGTTTTGCGCGAGAATTCCCCGGATTTTCAAGGCATGAATGCAATGCACCCACATTATCTCAGCTTATTTCTTAGCTCTGATGCTGGGATGTTACAGGTTTCGCGCGTCAGGCGCCGTTCTCAACTCATCTCACCTCACACCTTGATCAATATGCTGGGTCTTGGGTACCTACAAGTTCTCAGGTCGAGGTAGAGACAAAGATACAAGATAACAAAGCTCATATTCAACCACTACACAATATTCCCATGAAATTAGATGCACATAGACGGTGCAAGGCTTCACCCCAACCCGCAGCGCTTGACCACTACTCACTCGTAATAATAAGATAGGGAATATGAATCATCGTTGAAATACTTAGATTGAAATCAAATATTCTTACAATGGGCGCCAATTCAAAGAAGATCTCTATTAAAAGATAATGGATATGGCTATGAAGGAGGTAGGAGATGGAGGTGATGAACTATGGTGGTGTGGATATCCTTTGGTGTGTGATGGATGAGATCTCAATGGTGAATGTGTTCTACGGCGGCTGGAGGGTGTGTCTCTCTTCAAATGATCTTGTTCCCTTCACATAAGTAGTTCCGATTGACCTAAAGAAGGTGCAGGTGTGTAGTACAGGTGTGCGGTACTAGCAGCCTTCGCTTGTACCGATGCTCGTTACACCTCCTAGAAATGCCTTTTGCCCCTACTAGACTTGGTTGTGTTGGCAACGACATATTCTTCAGTAACTGCTCCTGATTTTTCCATAAAAGCATGATTTTTGACACATCACAAATGAAGATAAAGATTTGCACATATTCGCAATAATTAGTCATTAGTAGCAAGGCTAGAGAGATATTTAGTCAATTGCTTGACTTAAAATAAGATTTAAACACGGATAAAGATGGCTATTTTCACAGCCATCAACATCCCCTAGCTTAAACCTTGATCATCCTCGATCAAGAACCCAAAAATCATAAGGAACTCAGCATTTAAAACGAAATAATGAGAATGTAATTTCACTTAAAATAGATAGCCATATGATTCTAGGACTTCTACCACTCGAAAGCCTAGCATAGTTAGAGTAGTTCCAAGAATATCATACTGGATTTGGTAACTCAAGACAATCAAAGTAAAGTCTCTATAAACATAAGTAACTACAAGTGTAGCAATCATTCCAATTTCTCTAGTTAACTCTCAGCTTGCCAAGGAACACTAGGAAGTTTTATAACATCAATTTAAGTGTGAGAGATCATGTTAAAAGAAGCATAACAATCAAATGTCTCATTCACATCCACATCGATGAATCAAGTCCATCAAAACACTTCTTTCTATTTATTGTCTTTCAAGAAAATTCATATAATAGTAACGAGACCATACCATAGACTTTGTAGGTGATCACATTGGATTCAATAATTGACGAGGGTTAAACTCATCAATGCCCATTGTTATGGACTTGCGTTTTGGAGAAGGAGGGAGCGATGGAGGCATCAATCGGCTAGCAAACAAGCACACAGGGACGCAAGGTTTACCTAGGTTCAGGCCTCGTAGAGGACCCTACTCCTGCTTCTCTGCTCTTGGAATTATCGAGGGAGTCGAAAGTTACAGGGGGTGCACAGATGCAATCGGCGAGGTTGTGGAAACTAGGGTTGTGATTGTACTCCTCGGCCCCCCTCCTAGCCTTTATATAGATAGGCTAGGTCTCGGGATAGCAGGTCAAATCGGTTACAAGTTAGGGTTTTCCATTTAAACTTTCTATCTTTGAGCTTGTCATGTGCTGCAAGTAGTCGGAGTCTCCTTCAGTCACCCGGATCTTTGATTGGGCCTTAGTAACGCTGTGGGCTTCTGCCGGATTGGACTGTATATGCTAAGCTTGAGTACCTGTAAGGTATGCCCATGTCTGTAGCCCCCTAGTGTCCGGTTGAATCACAGATTCAAGCAGAGACTAATGAAGCCTTTCGAGTGCACAACCGAGCATATTTTCGAGTGCTCTGATTTGTATCATAGGGATTGTTGATATACGTGCCTGATTTATCCGATGTATTAGGATTAGCTAACTTCCTTAGGGCAAAACGACACAATCTACTCAAACTCGAGTCCTCAGACTCGAATTCGGAAAAGTGCTAGCGTAATTTGACTTGGGCCACGGAGGTCTTATAGAGTCGAATTCCAGTGTATAAGTATGAGCACTCGACACGTCCATCAAGGCTTATTTCATCGTGCTTATAGACACGGTTCATATCTGGTAGAGCGCAGCAGATGCATTGTCTGGCCTTATTCAGGTCTTATCTTCACGTCGTAGACGTGGCATCCGAATTTTGACATCACGGAGATGATTTGGGTGACCTAGGAGATGCAGTATCTTTGCAGGGAAAATATGAGGCGGAGTCGTCGATGCTTTCGAGTGTGGACGTAGTCAACACGAAGTTATGTATAAGAAAAATCATAGGGTGCGCGGCCAGCGCTCCCTATGGGAGTAGCCCCGAGTGCTTATTCGAGTCGTAGACTCGAGTGGGGACTATAAGTATTTTGCGACTGTTGTCGTCTTTTGCTTGTTTTAATCGAATGTGTTTTCGGCGCTCCCTATGGGATTAATCTGAAGTCCACAATCGAATCGTTGATTCGAGTGAAGGGTTCTTGAGATTAAAATACGTTGTCATAATGTTTGGATGTCTTATAATATTCCTCGAGTGCACGGCCAGCGCTCCTATTAGGAGTATCCCTCGAGTGCTTGATCGAGTCGAAGACTCGAGTAAGGACTAGAGTAGTTAAAAGGTGCTCCTGCTGGAGTTAATGACGTCTGTGCTGATGATGAGATGACCTCAGTTACCCACGTGAGTAGTTTTGACGGGACGTGACGAGTAGTGGGTCCCACTTTCTAACTTGGATTTGACTAGGAGTGCGTAATCTCTGTTTTAACTGTGTCTCCTCGATTCTTGTGCATAATAGGAGGTGTGGAGCAACGGTTCGTGCTTTACCTTTGCACGTGTCGACACCGATTTGTGGCACGCGTCTAGTTGATTTTCTTCTGGCCATCGGATGGCGTCGTAGATGAGGTTAAGTAGAGTTCCTCTATGCAGTAATTTCTCCACACCTCTTCTTCCTTCTGGCGCATAGTCTCCATTGCTGCTTCTTGCTTCTCCATTTCTTGCACCTTCTTTGTGGCGTTGGACCAACTTCGCACCTTCCCTAGCTACTTCATGCGCTCGCACCACCAGCGCAAGATGGGCAAGAAGAAAGGATCCTCCATCGCTAGATCTACGGATGCCGCTGTAGTGGCCAAGAAGAAAGGCGTCGCCACAACGAGCACCAGTGTTGCCGCCAGAACTAGAAAGAAGAAGGGCGCGGGGACCCATGTCACCAATGGGTCGTGGCGCCCATCCATCATCAAGCCCTCAGAGTTGTTCACCCAGCGCCAGGATGGAGCGCTCTCTGCTGCGGAGGATGACTCCCGCGTTCCCGGCGATGAGGTAATCCCCCAGTCCTCCTGTGGGGTTTTGAGTGATGTTCCTCGCGTTCATCATTCGTAGTCTTTATCTCCCCTTCATCTGTTTGTTAGGGGTTTACTTTGTTTATACGGGCTTCGGCTGCACCAGCTGACCCCAAACTCTATCCTCCACATCGCCTGCTTCATTAATCTTTGCGAGTGATGGCTCGGAATTGAGCCACACTTTGGCCTTTTCAAAAAACTCTTCACGCTCAAACGTCAGTCGGGTTCGGGTTCGGTAGTCAATGATATAGGAGGCTGCGGGATCCACGTCGACTCCAATGTCACCTATTTGTCCATCAAGCTCACAACTTGTGTCCAAGGATGGAGGGAGAAGTGGTTCTACATCCACGACCAGAAGGTCGACGGAGAGCACTACGGACTCACACCCTTTGATCTGGTGGTGTCCTGCAAGAGGAGGATGTCGTGGAAGAACGTTGTGATGCCCGGCAAAGTCGAGGAAACAGAGACCATGTATCAGCATGTCTGCGACCACGAACGCCGCATAGGCAAAGAAGTAGGCGGTGCTCAACTCATTCGCACTTGGATGCGTCGCCGTGTACAGCCTCTGCAGGCCAGGGTGCATTCTATGTGCCGCTAGATTGGTACTGGTGATGTAACTCGCATCTCTGCAGAGGGCATTTCTTCCGGTGAAGTAGACAGGAGGTTTTGGCTGGTGACCAAGTACACCATGAAGGAGGATCTCCCGGGTGACTTAGTTGTGCCTCCCTTCTCTGCGAGCCATTCTCCGCCTGAGGTGGATTTCCTTTTGAAAAATTATTCTTATTTTTCGATTGCTTGCTCATTGTAATTATACTAATGCTCGATTATGGTGTTAGGACTGGAAGGTGGCCGCCAACTTGCCTCCTCAGCCCGAGGGAATAATTCCGCGCAAAGCAGAAGAGGAAGATGAGTTAGGCTCTACCATTCCCATAGAGGGGGAACATGAAGCCCCCGAGTCCGAGGGCACTCGCAAGTGCTCCCGAAGCGAGGACTCAGATGCCTCATCACCATCGATGCTAGAGGGTCCTCCTATTGTGGCAGAGGAGCCCATTCCTGCCGTGCCCGTGCGCGCCATGGCTCCTCCTTCGCGGAAGAAGTTGAGGTTGCCAAAGGAGTCGTGTGATTATTCTTTCGACCTCGACATGTTTGACGGGTATGTATATATGTTTTTGCGGGTTCATCCTTCCTTCTCAAAATATCTTCTTCTGAAGTAGTGTTGGATACTTTGTAGTCAAACAGCATCGTCATCTTCTGACGATTGTCAATTTGTGAAGGAGTCTAGAGTCATAGACTCCAAAGACAAGGAGGTGGTGGTACCATCTCCTTCTCCTCTGGTGGCGGCCCACTCCAGTGCTAATTCTTTGAGGTGCCCCCACGCTAGGGAGCATCAAGTTGTTGCCCGAACGTCGATTCTGGAAGAATCTTTGGAGTCCCTGGAGGAACACATGAGTTTTCTTCGTGCCATTGGCACTCGAATTTTCTATTAATGCTCACACTGCTTCTCTTTTCTTGTAGCCTATCATGAAGGATTCCGCTCGTCTCGCTTAGCAGATCCTTTCCGTGGGTCGACAACATGCCTTGCTGGATAACCGCCATCATGCCTTCGAAGGTTAGTTTTAATCTTTCTCTCCATTCTGCTTGTGTAGAGATTGGCGAGCTTAGGTTTTGCCATGTTTATCCCTAGTGGGTGAGCATAATGAGCTTCTTCGTCGCGTCGCTTCCCTCGAAAAGGGACTTGCCGTGCCGGAGAAGAAACATGACGAGGCAGTCGAGGCTCTTAAGGAGTCGCAAAAACGCGAGGAAGATTTGCGTTCCTATACTACTGAGAGGGAAAAGGTGTTCATAGAGCAGCTCTTCTCTGTCGTGAAAGCGCTCTCAGGTACGACACTGTGTCTCTTGTGTTTGCCATCTATTTTGCCTTCATGTTATTGTGCTCATATGTGTATTCTGCAGATGCCGCCGGCGTGGATTTTGATGCCTAGGCCTTGTCCCATCCAGATGTTTTGGTCGGTGTCGTGGCTGCAATAGAGGATCGCAGTGCCTCTGCCAAGGACTTACTCGAGAAAGCCAAAGGCGTGTTGAGCCGTCTTCGAGAGGAAATGGTTCCCAAGGCCAAGATGATCGAAAATCTCGATGACCTGGTGGAATCCTTCGCAGAAGGCGTGCCAATGGACTTAAAGAACTCACAGCGAGCAGTTGGAGCGACCATGGGACTCGCGATGGCGCAAGCCCACAGTGTGGAACTAGACCCCAGCGAAATCTCCTCGGCGATGCCGGTCACTGCGGATGGCCAGCGGGTAGTATTTTCTCATTTCGCCACTAGTTGCAGTAAGTATGGGCCTCAGCTCATTGAAATAGACACCGCTTATTCGGCGGATCTGCGACAGTTGAAGAGTGCAAAGCTACGGCGTCTAGGGTTGTAGCTGGGAAGTCTATGGCATCAGAGACTGCTATAGATTCGAGGAAGCCCCCGAAGTCAAAAGCGAAGTCATAGAGCATTTACCAACTGTCTTTTGTAATAGTTTTAGCTTTCCTTGTTAAACTGTATTCTTCGGGGGTGCCCCTTTTGGTACTTGTTGAATTTGAGTGCAATCCTCTCTTTTATTGATGGATGGTTTGTCGTATACGCCTCTTGCTTTGGCTATAATAGGGTCCTTCGAGTGGTCCTCCTAACTCTCCTCCCACCGATGAAACTGTGGCGTAACCACGCTCAAAGGTGGAGGATCTGTCGCTACTAGCGCGACCGCGCGATCTCATAAAGCATTTGGAGCGAGAGTTACCCATGATCCGTGATAACACGGACGTGTGGAAGTCAAAGGCTGAGAAGGCCAACGCGCGCGAGAAGTACCGCTTGGACGAAGTTGCTCAGTTGAATGAGCATTTTAAGTGTTTGTTTTCTAACCTCTTATCCTTTCCTTTAGCCATTCGCGGCAACATGTTGTCCTTATGCTCTGCTTCTTGTAGTTGTTAGCGCTCATAACCCGCAGAATGAGAGGGATCAAGTTGCCATTCGTCTAAATGACTTGACCTAGGAGCAGCTACAAGCTAGTGGATATTTCTAGGTGGATCATGATCGTGCAGTCGCGTTGGCGACACTACAAGATCGTGCATCTCGAGTGTTGCAATGCTTGAAGAGGGCGCAGTCGTGCCTTAAGCACATTTTTCAGGCGATGTTTCCCCTGGACGTGGTGCCTTCAAGCTTCCTAGCTTTGCTATCGAAGTTTCAAGATATCAACGTGATTCGTGAGTGCGTGCGCCAGAAGTTGGTCGTGGGTGACAAGGCTACATTGGCACTTGTTCGCCTCCATCGGCCAGATGTGGATGTCGCAGCTATTGCTTCTGGTCCACCGCCTCTGCTAGAAGGGATGACATGGAACATGGTGCCACATTACCAGGCGGTTGATCGGCCAGCTGAAGATATTGTCGATTTCTTTGAGGAGTAGACAAATGTTCTCCTTTTGCAGTAGTAAGATATTATGGTCCTGCACATGAAATGCATAGGTGTTGTAAAGTTCATAGAATTGTGTCGGGTGTGTTTGTTATACCCGTTGATATGTAAAGAGCTTGGTAGCTTGTATATTTTTCGAGTGTTTGTGTACTCTACAATTCCTTTTCATTAGCCTGACATATATTCATCTCCGCACCTTGTCAATCTGTCAGGTGCGTTGCAGCTAGGTTGATTTTGTCAAGGGTTCGATTGATAGTGCATCAGCTACTCGGGGATACTGTGTTGTTCGTGTAACAATGTTAAAAGGGTGGCGTAGCCCCCGAGCAATGTAATTGCAAGTTAAATAGAGACACAAAGTTTGGGGAAATTAGCTTTATTTATTCGCAGAATATCACGAGGTACAATGCGTGGCTAAGTAGCCTAGCTGAATAGCCTTATTTGTAAAGTAAAAAACATCTAGGGGTAGAAACGATGCAGTTATGCGACGTTCCAGGGATTGGACTATGCGACTCCTCTTTCTACGTCTTTAAAGTGGTAGGCGCCACCTGGGATTACTTCGATAATCACGTAAGTTCCTTGCCAAGGGGACTCGAATTTGAGGTTCCCTTGCTGCTTCAGTCGCAGGACCAGGTCTCCTTCGACGAAGGATCTGGGGCGTAGCCTTCTGCTGTGGTAATTGTGGAGGTTCTGCTGGTAGATCGTGGATCTCTCCGCTGCAATCTCGCGTGCCTCATCGAGGAGGTCGGCGGAGTCTTCGAGTGCGAAGGTTGATTCCGCCTCGCTATATGCTACTACCCATGGGGCCTTGTAGCACACTTCTACGGGTAGTACCTCCTCGGCGCCGTGTACCATGAACAACGGAGTGTAGCCTATAGCACTGTTTGGAGTTGTGCGCAGGCTCCATATTACTGATTGTAGCTCATCGGGCCAGCACCCGGCAGCTTTTTCGAGTGGCCGGAGGAGCCTTTTCTTGATCCTGCCGTAGACGAGGCCGTTGGCCTTTTCTACTTGGTCATTGGTGCCGGGATGTGCCACCGAGGAGTAGCTAATGTTGATTCCTTGTTTTCCAAGAAATCCTAGAAGTCCTTGGAGGTGAAGTTCGTCCCATTGTCCGTGATGATGCTATGTGGCACCCCGAAGAGGAAGACAATGGACTCGAAGAACTTGACAGTGTTGGCTCCTGGTTGGTTTGTCACCGGCATGGCCTCAATTCACTTGGTGAATTTGTTGACCGCGACTAGGAGGTAGACGTATCCTCCTCGTGAAGATTTCTAGAGCTTGTCGACCATGTCGAGTCTCTATTGAGTGAAGGGCCAAGCCACAGGTATTGGCATGAGTTCTGTGCCAGGTGCGTGCGGTTTGTCCGTGAATCGCTAGCAGGCATTGCAACGCTAGATGATATCCTTGGCATCGCGCATTGCTGTTGGCCAGTAGAATCCCGCTCGTAGGGCTTTGGCAATGAGAGTGCGACTGTCGGCGTGGTGGCCGCAAGTGCCTTCATGTATCTCGAGAAGGATGGCTCTTCCGTCTCCGTTGGAGATGCACCGTTGAAAGACTCCCGTGATACTGCGCTTGTACAATTCTCCGTTGATAAGGGCGAATGCCTTGGATCATCATGCTATATGACGCGCATCTGTCGGGTCATCTGGTAGCCTTTTGCTGAGCAAGTATGTGATGTATGGTTGCGTCCAGGATGGCTCGATCATCATGACCTCCATGGGGCCTTCAAGTCATGTGTCTAGCTTCGTGTCGTCGAGTGCCATTGGCTCATTAGGTGGCGTAGCCCCCGAGTCCTTTGGCATGCTGGTTTTGTGCTCTGGAGCTTTTGGCTTGATGGAGCGCTCGCAGATGAGCTCTAGAAATACTCCGGGTGGTACTGGGGCACAAGTGGAGCCGATGTTGGCGAGTGGGTCTGCCTCCTTGTTGCCCTCGTGGCCAACGTGCCGCATCTCGCAGCCATCGAAGTCTCCATCGAGTGCGTCGTAGAGGTCGCGGTAGGCGGTCATGTTGTCGCTCAGAGCATCAGCTTGGAGTTGCCGCACCAGCTTGGAGTTGCCGGAGATTACGAGCCTCTTTGCGCCGTAGCCTTTTGCCATACGCATCCCGTGAAGTAAGGCTAGATCTATGCATAGTATTGCTAGTGGTATTAGAGCTAGATCTATGCGTAGTATTGCTAGTACGGGTAGAACACACGAGATGTAGCGTGTGGGCGTTGATCTTTTAGTTGTTACCCTCCCACGTGTACTTGTGTATACCGTAGCAATGCTTGATGAAGAGGCCCCCAACCGACTTTATGCGTTCATTCGCGAGACTGGGCCACGATTGACATACGGCTTGTACTGTATAAAGTGGCTTTGGGGGGTGTCTGTCTCTCTTGCATTAGTTGGTATGCCATTTTCAATGGAGGACCCCAAAAGGGGTGTAGTAGAGACAACTACTCGATTAGCATTGTGGTGGAAGTTCGTAGGTAAGAATGGTTCTTGTGCGAAATCCCTATCAGCCACATAAATCATGCAAAGATAAAGTAGAAGCATCTAACTTTGTTTTGCAGGGGGTGTTGTGATGTGATATGGTTGTGGCAAAGGTAAAGTAGTTTACTTTAAGTTGCTAAGTAGTAGTATATGGTCATGGAGATGATGGACTACAACTCCGGAAGGCACCGATACCCTGGTGCCTACGGCGCTGGAACCCTGGCGCTAGAATCCGGAGGCACGGGATGAAGATCACAGCATGAAGGACCATATCGCATCACACTTACATTCAATATTCATTGTTTGTGTATATTATTGTGTGCTAGTATTAGATACTTTACGGTAGCCTAATAATATGATCCCTAATCAAAATACCAATATAAGTGTTCTCCCTTAGTGTGCACCACCAAGAAAGTTCTCTGATATTAGGAAGGCCGTGACGATCGGGTGTAAAACATATTTGTTTTCGCATATAGTGGGTGTAAGCCATGTTGCACAACGAATACACTAAGGTTGAGTTGGCGAGCCTAGCATGTGTATACATGGTCTCAGAACATGGATGGTCGAAAGATTGAGCATGAGTCACATGAATGATGTGATCGACGTTTCAGCGTCCACCTTTCCAACTATATCGTTGGCCGTGACGATCGGGCGTGGTGTAGTGTTTAGGGATCATGTAATCGCTAAAACCCTTCTAGGGATAGGATTTTTTAGTGGAGTTATTGTTTTAACTCATATAATTATAAACTTAGTATAAATTCCTTTTTGCAATTATAAATGTCGAAAATGGTTCTCCTTGATGTTACCTTTCCTATTGACGATTGGTTAGAAGGAGAAAAGCTCAAACTAGACGGATCAGACTTTTCTATGTGGGTTGCGTGTCTCCATGTTCTCTAGCGAGAATGATGTGGTCGACTATATACTCGACAAGATGGATTTGGAGAAGCCCAGTTTCTATGAGACCCCAGAGTAGCAGGAAGACCGCTAATACCATCGTGAGATGTCCACCTTCATATCAGTGACAATGCGCTTCGGAATGGTTGATGAGTCGTGTCCAATTGTGGGTAACCTTGACCTCGTAAGATAATGGTACAGCTTAGATCCCATTTCGTGGAACAAGTACGCATATGGGAGCATGAGCTGATGGGAGATTTCCTCTCCATAAAGATGGAGGAGAACTCTTTGCTTGACGACCACTTGGAGCGCATGCATGATGCATACATGATGCTTGCATACTTCCTTTACAACTGGTTTGCGAGCTCTTTTGCAATAGGCGTGTCACTGTGGTCGCTGTCACCAAGCTCACAAGCACACACCATGACTTGCATCATGAGATGCGATACGGAAACACAGGATTTCCATGAGTTCATATCACATTTCAGGAATGTGAAGGTTGAACCCATTGTTGGAGAGGTCATCGATGACAAAGGTATATATTGGATATACAGTTTTATAATTGTTATAATCTTGCAAACACATATTGCAGTGTTAAAGTATTTGATACTTGTTCTATTTTGGTGAAAACGGGTCCTTCTGCATGAGAGATGCTTGCTGGAGAGGAGGTGATGTTGCGTGTTGATGGTGAGCATGATGATGATGGCCAACAAGACTCTCCCTCGACATTTATCACTTAGTTTATTGTTTTTTGGATGATTATTGTAATCGATAGATTGTGAACTTCTTTAGTGTGTCTCACATTTCATGAGATGGTTATTCATATAAGTTTGTAACAAACAGTTGTTCTGCTTCTATGAATGATTTATATTTGCATTCATATCTTGTTCGATTATGTGTGAATTATCTTTGTTGTTTAAACTAATTGATAATGCATGAACATTTGTAAAATATTGAAAATTCCTTGAAAGTACCCAACTTAATGATATATTCATTCTGAATGCAACCATTGTCTAAATTCAAAGTTATGTTGATAATATGTGCAAGCCATTTGATTTCTTGTCACATATGAATCATGCCCAAGTTCAGCAAGATAACTCAAACACCGTCTATTGAATGAATGCAAAGTGTTTGATGAATTGTTGAAAGAGAATACATATTCGATGTACCATATTTCAATGAAGTGGTGATTATCATTTTGTGATTCTTTGAATTTAGTAAAAGGTTTACCAAAGGAAACATGAGCATGAAACTATTCTATATGATCAAAGTATTTCATCATCCAAGGGTATTAAAAGAGAATCTAATTACTATGATTTGATCAATAGTAATGAAATTCGACATTATAAGATTGGCATAAGGAGAATTGGGAAATGCAATGTGTTTGAAACATCAAATTGCAAAGCATCACAATGTGATATCAATTATCAAGTGGGTGAACAGATGGCACCGGATAAATCGTTGCACTGTAAGTGTAAAGACCATCAATTAGAAATAGTAAACACTCAATTAGGATATAAAGTGAACCATCTAAATTCGTGAGATCGGTGCCATATCTTGTATGGATCGTCGTGAAATTTTTGGAGTTATTCGATATCACCAAAACAATAGCGAATAAGTCCTTTTAGAGTATTCAATGGAAATCAAGAATATGAAATCCATAGCTGGAACCAAAAGAAAGGCAAAACTAGTGTTGTTTAAATTTTGGTGCTTTCTCGAGAAAGTTTATGTTCTCGAATGTGAAGCTTGTGGAAGATAGTAAAAACACACTGAGGATTCAAAACCCTACATCAGAGTGTTGAGAAGCGCAACAGAAAGCATTCATGAACGATTCTCTCCATAAAGGAAAGAATCACTGATAATGATCATTGTGTTTCCCCACTAGTATTTTTAGAAGTAGGATTCGAAAATGTACCCCACATCTTGTATGGAGACATTTGAAAATCAATTGTTATGTTACTGGAATGGCATACCTACGAACTACAAAGGAAATGGTAAACTAAAGTTATGAGAAATCCTAGAGGCAAAATTCACTAAGATTAGAAAGCAATTTATTGCTGAATCTGACCAAGTAAAGGGTTACTTGAATTTTACAAACGACTACAAAGTCATGATGGAAAGGGTGAATGACAAAGGCACGATTTTTCATGAATAATGTATTGGACAAATTCAAAAGAATTCGATTCAGAAGTGCTAAAAGTCTAGTAGATTTAATACTAGTAAGGTACTAGTGTCTCGTAATAAAACTCTCAGTTTGATAATTGATCAAAAGATTTTGAATTTATTCAAAATAGTGAGTGGATATGCAATTTGCATGAAATTGAATGGGAGTTGTGAAAGTATTCCTAAAACAATATGTGCATGACATATTTTTGAGTGGGAGCAACATAAGTCTCGAACTCAAATATGTTGGAAACATATTTTGAGCGGGATCTTAATGATTGATTCTTAAGTGTGTATGACACATTAAGAATAAAAGCGCAAGTACCGATAAATAATGATTTATAGGGATTAGAAGTTGATAATAAGTATAGGAATTGATTAAGGACTGGTCCTTGGTCACTCAAATTAGGAATAGATTAAGTTAAACAGCAATGGTTGGAAAGAAAGAAAAGGATGATCGTCATCCACTATGTTGAGAAATAGGTTCTATCCTTGAAATCATGATGACATCTAAACATAATATATGATCCGAGAAAGAACATTTGAAAAGTGATTAAGTATGTATCATAGAATGTTGAGCTAAGTTTGTCCGTAGTATCTAACTGAGAACTATAGACGTATTCCCAAATCCACGAAGGATGACATATCTTAAAGCATAAAGGGTTATGTTATAAGGGAATATGTTAACCTTATAAGATTGGAAACTCCTGTATCGATAATACCGACTGAAGTCAAGTAGGAAGTGAGGTGATAAAACATCGAAAGTTGCACAGGATGCACTAGTGTTTTGATGATTACATTTATAATAATAGATAAGGGTACCAACTAAAGTGATGCATATTGGTATGGCAGAACTAGTTTGTTTTTATGTAGAAGGTGTGTCCCAGGGCACAGTGCCCATGAGAAAGCTCGAAGTGGCTGATCTAAAGTCATTGTTGGCTCCTAGAAACCGACCTCATTCTGCTGCCATAACTATGATGCATACACAAATATGTTATCATGAGATGATAAAGTATTAATATCAATCAAGGTGACATTAGTAAGTTGCAAAGGATTTGGGACTGTAAAGTACAGACTCAGCCTCTTCCATGACTAAGTGATGACTAGGTTCCTGCACCAATAACATGGTTATTGCAGTACTTGTAGTAACAAATATTTAAAGAGTTTGTCCCGATGGGAGCTCGGCGAACACGACCCCGCAACCACGTTGTCAATGCGACCACGTTCCCACCCAAACCGTGGTTTGGAAATAGCCTATTCCATAAGTTGCTAGGATAAATGAATTTAAGATGTTTTGTAATAACTACTACTAGGACTGGAAGAAAACTAGAAAAAAAGTAAAACTCAAAAGAGGTGAATGCAATGAGATGAAATATTAATGCTATGATTCCTCAAGTAATGTTGTGTATACCGGTGTGCATGATAAGTGCTTATGGAATAGCTGTTAACTATAATCGTGGCGGTCCCTCATATACTATTATCTCCTACCATTGGTAAGTGGAAACTAGACAACTCAATTGTCCATACCCTCTTCGGACATGGGTCATCTTGTAACAGAATATTGTATTAAGGTAACAAGACCAATCAAGGTGAACCAGAGAAAAGGCATTAAGTTCTATGGACAACCGTACTCCTAAGCAAGTGTGCTGGTCACAAGATATCCCGTTTGACACTTTGGGGTCAAGGAATTCGCAACACTATACCTATCTATATCATGAGTGATCTTGAGGGAACTCTGGGTGGTGCATCCTAAGCTGATATTGCCTCCGCAAATCACTTATAGAAAATAGCCTATTAGTTCTACCCATGGAAGAGCAGAGACTAATGATAAGTTTTGTGACACTCCGTGAATCCCTATTAAATTCCTCAATAATGGATTGGACGTATCCAATCACTAGAATAATATCATGAATAGAACAATGTAAAGAGAAAGCACAAACATATTAATTAACAAGAACACACCACACTTCAATTACTCAAATCATCATAACATTAATAAATGGGGATTCAAGCCATGTTACAACCCATCACGGAGATCATGATGGGGAAGGATGAAGGAGTAGCAGCGATGGAGATGGTGATGACGGCGCGGTGATGGTGGCGTCGGTGTGGTGATGGCGGCGTCCTCCTTCTCCTCCTCTTCTTGCTTGGATGGCTTGATGGTGTTGATGGAGATCTGGATCTTGGTGGAGCTGTAGAGGCTATGGAGGCGGTACGGGGGCAGGGCGCCGCCGTGGAGGCGGTAGATGGTATCTAGAACTTGTATATGGTGTATGGTGGCTTCCTCCTCTCTTCTTTGACTCCTCCCTCCTTTATATAGGCCTTGCGGTGCCCTAGGGTTCCCCCAATACCGTCATATGACTTAGGGGGGTTCTGGAAGACGAATAAAAGGAAGACGAATAAAATTCTACCTAAACTACAAAATGTGCAAAGCTCATATTGAATTTAATAAAAACAAGTAATCATGTATATCAGGCATAGAAATAGTTAGATGGAGCATGATATGTTACGCAAATGACATAATTTATATTGCTAAAAGTGTTGTATTATCACAGCCATCAACTTACCCAAGCTAGATCTTGCTCATCCTCGAGCAAAAGGGATCGAAACTTAATGGATGTGATCTTGCTTATCATTCTAAATCAATGCACTGTATCCTTTGTTTTTCTTGCAAGCTCAAAGCAAGAGAGCACATAACCATACAAGGAAATATAAGCTCAGTTATATTATTCTAAACCAATAGAGATTAGTCAAAAACTTATATGCCCCATGTCAAAGTTAAATCTAGCTTGCAAGTAAACTTGTGATCCTTCTGTACGCACTTTATTGTATTTTTATTTGTATAAGGAAAAGCTAAACACGGTTAGTTGTCAATCATAAATAGAAATAGAGTTTTCCCATGCTGCCCACCCATAACATCTATTAAAGTCTCTCAAGTGCAAACTTTGATTGTTGAGCTCATAGAAAATATATTTCTTAGTAATGAGACCATGCCAAAAGAGTAGTATATGTTCAATCGAGACTGTGTAGGCTAGGAAGGACACTTGTGACCATTACCAAGGTTTCCCTTTTAGGTATAATGATTTCTCATAACGGTTAGAGGACTATTTTGACTTTTGATTTTAACGCAAGCCTAGGAGAATACCAATGCATACCCAAATATAGCATTTTTGCTACATATGTTGGGCAACTCATAGCCAAACTCCAAGAGTTTCCTATTTTTGGATTGTCCAAAGGCTAGCGGAGTTGTTAGCACCCCATGTTGTGCGACAGTGGCGCAAGACACGCATAAAGAAATACCTCACTTTGATTTCCAAGACAAAAAATTTGCATATGTAATCTCAAAACTTTGAAACATCATTTCTTATTTGGCAACGCACTAGCATCTATTAAGACCATCATTTCCAACATTATGGGGTCATGCTACTCCATAACCATTCACTTAAGACAATTCTGAACAGTGACAACTAGCAAGTTTCGAAGAACTTCTTTATTATATTTTTTTCTTTTCAAAATGTAGAGAACATGGAAATGTATATTTAGAGGATCACAATATTTTTCACAAGCTAGATAAAAGTTGAATAAGGTGCATCAAAGCTATGTCTTGTCTCCTATGGGGCCTAACATGAGCAAGTATATCCCTTATATAAATATGAACAAAAACTCACCTAAGCAAGCATTCAAAAATAGAGGGATACACAATTGCATGAAAACTTTTTAAGATAAAGAACTTTGCACAAGACTCTACGCATGCAAAATAACCTCCCCAAGCTAAGAATACCAACTTGAGAAGATCATGAAAACAAAAGAGAAAATGCAGTTATCAAAAGAGAGTATAAGAAGTGGTTACCTCCCCAAGCTTAAGTTAAAGCAAGGGTGACACACTTTACCATTGATGTGCTTTTAACCTCTATTTTAATGGACAAAGAACCTTTGCTTCAATGAATGCTTCACGATCCGGTGTATGCCTTCCTTAAGAACCTAGTAGGAACAAGACTAGAAAGAAGACAAAATGTTTTTGTGTTTTTGAAGACACAGGTTTGGCTCACAAGTGATAAAAATACAATTCCCACTGAGTCGGTTCATCAACCTAAGCACCACGCTTAAGTCAACAAACTAGTTCTAGAAGTGGCCTCTCCTAGATTGTGATGAGGTGCAAGTGAAACAGGATACGAGACACGAGTGTGCAGCCCCTATGTGCTTATTTAAAAGAGGTTTTAGTTGGAAGGTTTTACCAGACACTTATTATTGGAACGTTGAATTGAATCATCCAAGTGGCTCATGCGGATGTTTGCACGGTTGGCACTACCGTACATGTCGTCACACAAGGTTCAAGTCCCTACGAAAATAACACACAAAATAAAAGACAACGGTTTGGTGTACGAACGAAGTTTGTTCACCCAAGTAATGAAAGAAAACGAAAAGAAAACATGAACTACTAAAGAGAATTACAACTTAAGGAATTTCTAAGATAGAACTTTATTGTTTACATACGCTCGGCTTCTCTAAAACATGGGAGAATCTCGTAGGTGGTGTTTCGAGGTTTTTTAAAGAACAAGGAAGAAGAAATAATGAAATTTTGAGCAATGGTTACCTTCCAGTTGGCGTTTGAGGGGTTTTCCCAACTATACAGGCACAACTATATGGCCGGACCAAAAAGGTCCTGCAGTATAGTTGGTCGTTAAACGTACAGTACCCTGAACATCGAAGGGTAGATGGCATTGATATCTATACGGCAGCAACTATACGGCTGGACCAAAAAGGTCTCGTCGTATAGTTGGTTGATACGTCCATTTTGCATCACTATTTTATATCATAATTTACTATTATTCATCGATATATGTGTTAGAGAAACGCCTGGGCGGCTAGCCTAAGCCATGCCTAATCATGGTGGAAACTTGCACATTAACCATAGTGAGCATTCTGGGAAGCATCCTCAATAAAAACCTATGCAAATAGCAAATAAAAAGTCTTTGAGATGCTCATTGTTTGTTGCCTTGTCATTTTGATATGGGACAACTCTTGTGTCATGGGGCAAGGGGTACCTCGTTCGCGGTTCTCTATGATACACATGTACTTACAATGACAAGAACTTACTTGTGACTAAAGTTGAGTAGCATGAGGTTCGGTACTCGTAAGCAAGGGGCATGAGATTTTCAACTTATAACTTGTCAAGCATATCCTCATATTTGTGTCACTTTAGCCTTAATCACCTCAAGATGCTTATGATAGGGGCAATGAGAGCTGAAAGCTAATAAGTACAATAATTTTTGGAAGCTCTTTATGAAACTTTAAATCCCTTCTTCCCTCTACGAAGGGCCTATCTTTTACTTTTTAGTTGAGTTAGTAAACCTATTCCTTTCTATCTTAAGCAAGTATTTGAGTTGTTGTGATGCAATCATCCATATGATGATTTATTCAATCATGTTTCGTATGATTCCTTGCTATGCACACTGCTCTTATCTTAGTGAATATTACTTTGAAATCTATCATTGAATACCCCATTATGTTTGACTCCTACAACTTGTTAACCGTTCTCTGACCAAGAACAAAGTTTGCCATTACCAATTATGATTTACTTTGTGTATCTTTATTGTGTTTCCCTTACTTATTTTCAAGTTAAATTATATAATAGTGAGTTTTTCTATTATGATTTGTGTATTGGTGAATGTGATGCTTCTTATCCGTATTCTCTTTAACGATACTTCACTCCATAAACCTGTGGTCATGTTAATTGAGCTCAGTTTTTGCTTGGGGACAAGCGAGGTATAAGCTTTGGGGGAGTTGATACATCCATTTTGCATCACTATTTTATATCATAATTTACTGTTATTCATTGATATATTTCATATTAAGAGATGATACTTATGTTATTTCATCTATTTCTGCATCATTGATGACTTTTGGAGGATGGACCACTGGAGTCAGGATTCTGATGGAAAAAAGCATTGTCCAGGTGCAATATTGGCAAAGATCAGAAAATCCTAGAAAATATATGGAAAATCCTAACTTTCCAGAAGACGAAAGAGGCCAAAAGGGGAAGTGGAGATGGGCCACAGGGGGCCCACACCACCCCCTGGCACGGGCCACCCCTGGTCGCGCCACCAAGTGGTGTGGACACCCTGGCCCACCTCTGGTATTGCCCTTTGGCGTATATAATCCCCTCGAAACCCTAAGACTCGGGGAGTGACCACAGAAAGGTTCTGCCGCCTCTGCGGGGCGGAAACTACAGAGAGAGAAAGAGCTCTCCGGCAGGCAGAAATCTGCCGGGGAAATTCCTTTCCGGAGAGGGGAGATCATCGCCATCAACACCGTCATCAAGGTAGACTTCATAGGGATCATCATCTTCACCATCATCATCACCATCACCACCACTCTGTACCGCTGTAACAATTGGGTTGAATCTTGCATACTTGTTGTAGTTGATGCTATTGAGTGGAACCATTGAATTATTGTTCATGTTCAGATTGTTTCTTATCATTATTTCATCTCTGATCTTGATCCATATGATGTCTCGTGATTAGTTTGTTTAGTTCTTGAGGACATGGGAGAAGTCATGTTGTTAGTAGTGGAATTGTGTTTGAGAAAGATTTAATGGTTTGATATTTAAGTTGTGGTGCTATTCTTCTAGTGGTGTCATGTGAACATCGACTACATGATACTTCACCTTTATGGGCCTAGGGGAGTGCATTGTGTATTTGGCTACTAATCGTGGGGTTGCCGGAGTGACAGAAAACTGAACCCCCGTTAAGAAACCTTTGCATAAGGGAGTGTAAGATCTCAGTTTAAGGCTGTGGTTAGGTTTTTATCTTAATTACTTTCTTATAGTTGCGGATGCTTGCAAGGGGTATAATCACAAGTATGTATTAGTCCTAGGAAGGTCAGTACATTAGCATAGGTTCACCCACACAACACTTATCCAACTAAAGAAGATTAATCAACTATATGAAGCGAAAGCACTTGACAATATTCCCATGTGTCCTTGAGAATGTTTGGTCACTTAAGTAATACAACCGGCTTGTCCTTTGCTAAAGAAAGGATTGGGTCACTTGATGCAATTATTATTATTGTCTTTTATCTACTCGCACTTTATTTACCTAAATTATCAAAAAACCCTAAAAATCCGTTTGCTAAGTATTTATAGAGAATTCCTGATCCCAACCACTTGTCAACACCTTCTGTTCCTTGTTGGGTTCGATACTCTTACTTATCGAGAATACTGCAATACACCCCCTATACTTGTGGGTCATCAAGATGTCATTAAACTTGTAGTACCCTGCAATAGAAATTCGGAGATGGGGTAGATAACTATACGACCGCAACTAGACGACTAGAAAAAAATTCTCGCCGTATAGTTGGTAGTTAAACCTTCTGGAAACGCCAATCTTCACCTATTTCTTCGAGGATTCGTTATTAACCTAAAACTTAATAAACACCATGTTTTGATGGTAAAATAACAACTTTAATTTTTGACCAACAAATATATATAATTGAAGGATTCACCTGAAACTGATTTTCTCTTCCTTTTTACCGAGTTTATGCAACACATAATATAGTGACAATAAATTCTACCTTTTGAAAACTACCACAAGATTACTCTAATAGCAAGACATGTGAAGAATAAAAGTGCCAATGCAACATGAATGCAACTAGACTTGAGACACAAAACTAATAAAGACACTGACGTGGGCATACCCTACAGGTACTCGAGCTTGGTATATGCAGCCTAGATATGATGGAAGCGCACGGTGTTGCTTGGGCCCAATATAGGATTCGAGTGACCCACGGAGACTCCGATTGCTTGCAGCATAAGATGAAGTTTAAGATAGAAAGTTTAAAGGGACAAACCCTAATCTGTAACCGACTCGACCTGCTACCTGAGACCTAGCCTATCTATATAAAGGCTAGGAAGGGGCGGGGAGGAGGACAATCACAACCCTAGTTTCCACAACCATCGCCAGATCGCATCTACGCACCCCTATAATCTTCGATTCCTTCGATAATTCCAAGAGCAGACAAGCAGGAGTAGGGACCTCTACGAGGCCTGAACCTAGGTAAACTTGCGTCCCTATGTGCTTGTTTGCTAGCCGATTGATGCCTCCAGCGCTCCCTCCTTCTCCAAAAACCAAGTCCATAACAATGGGCATTGACGAGTTAAACCCTCATCAATTGGCGTCGCCTGTGGGAACTAGGAGTGCAGATGTCGTGGCTTCTTCGGCCCTGTCAACCGTGATCTACAACTCTGCAACAGCGGAGATTCGCCAACACTTCGGCTCTTTCGGCTTCACCGTCCACACGCCAGCCACTCGCCCGGATTTCGAGTCTGTCGGCGACGAAATCGGCTTGGCGATCGGGAGCTTACGCTTCAAGTTGGTTAGCTGGGCCCACTTCTCCTTCCCGATCAGCCGACGGCGCCCGCGATTGCTCCAGCATCGTGGTTCCCTCCACCAATCGGCACCCTGAGCGAGCTCAACGCCCCGACAACAGTCGAAAGCACGGACACCGACAACAGTCGTGGATCCGATCTGGGTGGCCTGGCCACAGAAGATGAAACCTGCGGCTCCGGATTTGAGAGTTGTGGGAGCAACAACTTCCCCAACCACTTCATGTGTGCCGTCATCAACACAGGCGACACCGGTGTCAATCGCGACAATACCGGCACTGGTCGGTCCAACGGCGGGAATGGTGGCCTCTCCTATGGTGCCCCCACCAACGGCGCGCTAACCAACGACGCACCCGTCAACAACGGGACGGACGGGAACCCGAACCTCCCAATGAATGAGCTTGCCACGGAGCGCATGCTGATCAAGCTCAACGACAACGAGTGGGCCCGCTGCCACTAGGCTCTACGAGGTAATCCTCTCCCCCTAGGTGCATCGCAACAGATGCTGATGGGCTACCACTGGCTAATCAACAAGGAGTTCAAGCGCCAACAACAAGTAGTCACGCAGCTCGACGAGCGTAGAAAAGCAGTAGATGAGTTGAGCCTTCGGTGGGCTCAGCTCTCCTCCATGAGAGGATCCTCTTCCAAGGGCAATGACTACGTGGCCGCCAAACATCGATCTCGACTGGCCCATCTCACCGACAAGGAGAGTGAAGAGGCCACGAAAGTCCTCGACTTCGGCTCTATGACGGTGGATACGCGGGGTAACGTGCTCCCAAAGACGCCGCAAGCAGCAATAACGGCGGCCACCATGTACCTCCTCAACAACCAACCAACCACCAGCTGGAGATTCGCGAGCTTCCATGCACCAATCTACGATCGCGGGCTTGGGGCTCGTCGAGGCCACCCTCGTCAAGGAGCCAACGCCGGATGCGAAGAAAGGTAAAACTCCGGACAAGTACTACTACTCGTACTCCTCCAGCGACGACAGCCATGATCTGTCACGGCGACGTCGCTCACGACGGCATGACCGCGACTACGACGCACGTGATGACATCACACAGCACAAGGTCGATATGATGCGGGCGAGGCATGCTCGTTTGACTGACTCGGAAGACGACGAAGTAGATCTCTATGGCGCCAGGTGCTTCAGCAAAGCCATCAGGCAGAAGCGAATGCCCAAGGGGTTCCAACTCCCATCAGAGAACCTGAAATTTGACGGCCTGCAGGACCCGAAGATCTGGTTGGAGGATCACATCTCCTCTATTAGGCTACACGGCGGAAGGTCAAGCACGACAATGCAATGCCTGCAGCTGCAGCTCCAAGGCGCCGCCCGCGTGTGGCTAAATAATCTCCCGCGCGGATCCATTCGCAGCTGGGAGGAGCTGGTCTACAGCTTCGTGCGCAACTTCAAAGGCACGTACAAAAGGCATGCGTCAATCAAAGAACTAAGAGGCTGCCACCAAAGATCTAGCGAGTCTCTACGCTCATACATCCAAAGGTGGTCCATCATCAAGAACTCCGCGGAAAATATCTCGGAGGATCGCGCAATCGACGCGTTCAATGGCAGTGTTCGTCGTATAGAGCTCATGGAGGAGCTGGGCCGCTCGAAGCCGAAAACAATCGACCACCTGATGGAGATCGCAAATCGGTGGGCAGACAGAGAAGAATCGGTGAAAAACCGTACTTACTCCGATGATGACGATGACCTTGGGCGCAGATGCGACCGCCGAGGAAAACATCGAATGCGCGGCTACGAGGACCGCGATGAAGTCAACATGGTCATGGCTGGCTACGCCAACAAACGTGACGACAACTGCAACAGCTGATACCATAGTGGTGGATACCGCGACAGCGGAAAAACCATGCAAGTGTGGCAACACCACACTCGCAACGATGCGCCTGGGAAATCAATCTAGGAAAAATTGTTCGGACCATGCGTTGTACACTTCTACATTGACAAGTATGATGGTAACAAAAAATCCAACCATCTCCACATGCACTGACATGAGTTCCTCAAGCTCCACGAAGGCCTAGCTCAGATGAATCACGACGTGATCAATCAAGGATACGGAGCTGCCTCGGGCGCCGTGGCTCACTGAGCACCGCCACTGCCACCTGGTCCACCACCACCTGCGGCTGCACCAGTCCAGAACCATGGGGGCGAACAGTACCCCCGACCACTAGGAAACATGGGGATGATCCAAAAAGGGCGTCCCTCCAATCGAGTGTAGAAGGCAATCACTCGCCAAGTCAAATTGGCGATAAACTCTCCACCTTCCACCACTGACTACCTCAGTGGAAGCGAGTCCTGCATCACCTTTGACAAGCGTGATCACCCGCACCAAGTACCTCGCCCAGGCCATTGTCCCCTTGTACTCGAGGCACAGATCGGGGGCTTCGATATGAGTCACGTCTTTATGGACAGCGGAAGAGGCATCAACCTCATGTTCGCAAGTACCTTGCACGCGATGAGAATCCCTCTGACATGTCTGGAAGTTTCAGACACGACATTCCACGGCATCGTCCTAGGGAAGGGAGTATACCCCTGTGCAAAATCAACCTCGATGTCATCTTCGGCGTGCCACAAAGTTTCTGGAGAGAATGCATCGACTTCGAAGTCGTCGACTGGCCCTCACAGTACCACTGCATCCTCGGACGTGTCGCGTTCGCGAGGTTCATGGTGGTGCCGCACTACGCCTATCTGCAGATGAAGATGCCAGGCCCAAACAGCATCATCATAGTCAATGGAAGCTTTGAGAGGTCCGATAGCTATGATAGGGAATTCAACAGAATCTCCCAATCCTTCGGCATGCAAGAAGAATTCGCAATGTTGAAGGAGTCAACAGACAACAGTCTGCCTCCCCTGAGCAAGCCAAGCTCACCCGATCTCTCCTTCGACTCGTCAGTGCACACCAAGAAAGTCCAGGTCGATCCAACGGACCCAGCCAATACGGCCCTCATCGCCAACAACTTAAGTTCCGCATAGGAACTCGCGCTCGTCGAATTCCTCCGTGAGCACTGGGAAATCTTCACCTGGTGTCCTGTGGACATGCTAGGAGTTCCCCGAGAATTCGCCGAGCGCTCACTCAATGCAAATCCAGACGCAAGGCCAGTCAAGCAGACAATACGGCAACTATCTGAACCAAGAGCAAAAGAAGTCGGTATGGAGATCAACAGACTCCTCGATGCAAATTTCATACGCGAGATCAAGGAAAGTACTTGGCTCGCAAATGCAGTGCTCGTGCCTAAAAAGGACACGGATATCCTGCGGATGTGCATGGACTTCACATCCTTGAATACGCACTGCTCGAAGGATCACTTCCCGTTGCCACGGATCGATCAAATAATCGACTCCACCATGGGATGTGAGCACCTCTGCTTCCTCAACGCCTACTCAGGCTACAACCAGATTCGAATGAAGGAGGAATACCAAGAGAAAACGGCATTCACAACACCCTTTGGTGTGTTCTACTACAACACGATTCCCTTCGGGCTAAAAACACAAGAGCCACCTATCAGCGATGCATGCAGGCCTGCCTCAAGAACCAGCTTGGTCACAATATCCAGGTCTACATCGACGACATCGTCATCAAGACCAAAGAGGAAGCCACGTTAATCGACGATCTCCGCGAGACCTTCGATAACCTCGACCGCTACCGGATCAAGCTCAATCCGGACAAATGCGCCTTCGGCGTACCATCTGGGCAGTTACTCGGGTATCTCATCTCCGCGAGAGGGATCAAGGAAAGCCGAATAAAATAAAAGCCATATTGGCCATGGAGAAGCCGAAGAACGTAAAAGGCAACAGCTGGCTGGGCGAATCAGGGTGCTCAGTCGATTCATAAGTTGCATGGGCGAAAAGGCACTACCCTTCTACCAACTTCTCCACAAAGTTGACAAGTTCGAGTGGACAGACGAAGTGCAAGAAGCATTCTAAGACCTCAAGCGTCTACTATCCACCTCTCCAATACTAGTGACGCCTCACGAAAAGGAGACGATATTTCTATACATCTCCGCCACCAACCACGTGGTCAACACTGTGCTCATGGTGGAGCGAGCCGAAGAAAATAAAGTCCACGGGGTGCAACGCCCAGTCTACTACCTCTGCGAGGTGCTTACGCCAACAAAGCAGCGATACATGCACTACCAGAAGCTGGCGTACGGCATCTTCACGACCGCCAGGCGATTACGCCACTACTTCCAGGAGCACCCAATCGTGGTAGTGAACGACGCCCTGGTCGGGCACATACTCAACAACCCTGACGCTACCAGACGAGTCGCGCTCTGGGGCATAGAGTTGTCGCCATGCGACATCACATACGAGAAGCGCGATGCGATCAAGTCGCAAGTTCTCCTGGACTTCCTCGTGCACTGGATGGAGAACCAGCTCCCCAACAAACCAGATATGTCCTACCTCTGGACAATGCACTTAGACGGGTCCAAGTGAAAGGACGAAGCTGGCGCATGTGTCATACTAACATCGCCCCAAGGAGACAAGATGAAGTATAATCTGTGAATGTAGTTCACCACCTCCAATAATGAAGCTAAATACGAAGCATTGGTCCATGGAATGCGGATGGCGAAAGCCTGCGGCGCCAAAAGTCTCATTATCTACGGTGACTCCAAGCTGGTGGTCAACCAAACGATGCATTGAGCGACAACATGATCGCCTATCGTGACCTCTATGAGACACTCCAAGGAGACTTCGACGGCTACGAGTTATGACACGTCGGCCTCGAAAGCAATGAAGAGGCAGATATACTCGCCAACATCAGCTCCACCTGCGCCCTAATACCACATGGGGTATTCCTCGAGCGCATCTGCGAACGCTCCAGCAAGCCCAAGGCTCCAGAGAAGAAAGCAAGCATGTCAACAGACTCGGGGGTTGCGCCACCCAACGAGTCAATGGCACTCGATGACGCGGAGCCTAACACAGGACTCGAAGGCCCAATGGAGGTCATGATGATTGAGCCATCTTGGACATAGCCGTACATCACATATCTACTCAGCAAGAGGCTGCCAGATGACCCGAGTGATGCGCGCCACATCGCACGACGATCCAAGGCATTCACCATCATCAACGGCGAACTATACAAACGCAGCATCACAGGAGTCCTCCAACGGTGCGTCTCCAACGGCGACGGGAGAGCCATCCTCCTTGACATACACGAAGGCACTTGCGGACATCATGCCGGCAGCCGCGCCCTCGTCGCTAAAGCTCTACGAGCTGGATTTTACTGGCCAATGCCCATGCGCGACGCCAAGGACATCGTCCAGTGCTGCAATGCTTTCCAGCGATTCGCGGACAAACCGCATGCACCTGGAGCGGAGCTCAGGCCAATACCAGTGGCTTGGCCCTTTGCACAATGGGGACTCGACATGGTCGGCAAGCTGCCAAGGTCCACGCGAGGAGGCTACATCTACCTCTTAGTCGCAGTCGACAAATTCACCAAGTGGATCGAGGCCATGCCGGTGACGAATCAATCAAGGGCCAGCGCCGTCAAGTTCTTCGAGTCCATCGTCTACCGCTTTGGAGTGCCGCATAGTATCATTATGGGCAATGGGACGAACTTCACCTCCAAGGGGTTCCAGGAATTCTACGAAAACCTCGGAATCAACATTAGCTATGCCTCGGTGGCTCACCCTCAGACCAATGGCCAAGTCGAAAAGGCCAACGGTCTCGTCTACGACGGAATCAAGAAACGGCTCCTTTGTCCACTCGAACAAGCGGTGGGTGCTGGCCAGATGAGCTACAATCCATACTTTGGAGCCTACACAGAACTCCAAACAGCACCACGGGGTACACTCTGTTCTTCATGGTGCACGGTGCTGAAGCGGTGCTACCCGCAGAAGTGCACCACAAAGCCTCGCGGGTGGTTGCATACAGCGAGAAGGAGTCAACTCTCGCACTCGAAGACCCCATCGACCTCCTTGACGAGGCACGTGAGATCGCAGCAGAGAGATCCATGATCTACTAGCAGAGCCTCTGCAACTACCATAGCAGAAGGCTACGCCCTAGATCCTTCGTCGAAGGAGACATGGTCCTGTGGCTGAAGCAGCAAGGGCATCTCAAGTTTGAGTCCCCTTGGGAAGGACCTTATGTGATTACAGAAGTAATCCCAGGTGGCGCCTATCACCTCAAAGATTTCGAAAGCAGAGTCGCATACTCTAACCCCTGGAACATCGCGCAGCTGCACCGTTTCTACCCTAGCTGTTTTTACATTACAAATAAGGCTATTCAGCCAGGCTACTTAGCCACACATTGTACCTCGTACTATTCTGCGAATAAATAAAGCTAAGTGCCCTAAAACTCTATGTTTTTTCTATTTTTATTGCAATTTCATCACTTCGTTCTACGAACAAATCGCAGTATCCCGAGTAGCTGACACACTACCAAATCGAACCCTTGATAAACATCAACCCAGTTGCAATGCACCTGACAGGTTGGCAAGGTGTTGAGATAATTACACGTCAGGCTAACGAAAAGGAACTGCAGAGTACAATACACTCAAAAATTATACAAGCTAGCAAGCTGTCCACATATCAACGGGTATTAAATACACCCAATACAATCATACGAACTTTACAACACTTGTACATCTATGTGCAGGATACAAATTATGCTACTGCTGCAAAAGAAGAACGTTTGTCTGCCCCTCGAAGAAATTGATGATGTGCTCCGCTGGCCGATCAACCGCTCGATAATGCGGAACCATGTCCCAAGCCATCCCTTCGGGCGGAGCCGGCGGTCTAGCAGCAACAGACGCGACGTCTACATCTGGCCTATGCAGTCGCACCAGCGACAACGCATCTTTGGGACCAGTGACTAACTACTGTCACACGCACTCGCGGACCACGCTCATATCCTGAAACTGTTGGGGATTTGCAGCGGAAAATGAAAAATTTCCTACAATGGAACCCCAAAACTGCCTAGGATCTATCTATGTAGTAATGCGGTAACGGCCGGAGCATATAGAATACATACCCTTGTAGACCGTACGTGGTTAACGTTCCGCGGGGAGCGTGGTTGAAGTAGTCGTACTCGTAGCCGACCTCAAGGTCGCGAAGCTCCTCGCAGGTCACCCCTTGCTCCTTCTGGATCTTCATCATGCAACAGCTCAGGCTCATGACATTTAAGCGCCCCAAGTGTTGCGCCTCGTGTCTTCATACACATCTGGTGCATGATGAGACCTCTGGCTCCCCGATCCCGCCGGGAGTGCGGAAGTTGATATCCGGCTAGGAATCCCTACAGCACAATGGAATACTGCAGGTGTGCCTTGATCGCACAGCCCAGACATGGGGCCATGGTCACAAGGTATAGAGAGAGGGAGGGAGAAAGTCAACCAAAGGACTTCTCAAGTTGTGTGTATAATCCCTTCCATGGACACCCCTTTATATAGGCGGAGGGGGTGTGCCCTCCCCATTTGGTTAGCCATGTGGGACTATTAATAAAGGGAAAATATCAGTTATTTTTGTCCTGGCCGGATGGGCCAAAAGTACTTAGCCCAATAGTCAAACAGAAAATAGACAATAAAAAGAAAAGGGGCAGCAGCTAACAGCAGCCAGCCGGGTGGGCCAGGCGCCACACCGGCGGCCCAGCTCACCGCGAGGCAGAGCCAGCCCCGGGTGGGCCTTGGCGCCCCGGTGGCCCAGCAAGCGGCGGTGGCTGGCGCCTAGGTGGGTCGGCTGCTCCCCCGCGGCCCAGCTCGCCCCGCACCGCTCAGGTGGGACGGCTTGCCCTGGCGGCCCAGCTCCCTGGCGCTTCCCAGTTACACTCCGCCCTGTGCGATGGCGATTATCTGTCGCCCACAGGACTGGTTGTTTTGCCTTTTTCCATTTCTTTTTCTGCAGTTTTATTTCTAGGCCTTTTCCCTCTGGGATTTGGCCTAATATAAAAGTTGCTTTTATAAATCTTAACTTAAATATTATTTAGAATATATTGATTCACAATTAATATATAATAAATATATATTGAAATTCTCATTTATCTGAAAACACTTTTCCGGTCTTTTCCTTTATTCTTTCTCTGAACAACTTCGGATCTCTTTGTGGAACATTTCCGGCTTTCTCTCTTTCTCTACTGTGATTCCATCTTACGAATGATCGCTCTCATCATACCCTTAAGTGTATCCTCTCACGGCTCGGGAATGCTCTAGACATGATCTATATCAATTATCAACAGAGGGACCAGGGATGTCCATGTGACCCCTATGCATTCCTGATGACAATGTCGTTTGAACCGCTGAATGTAGCATCCTCTTCCTTTTGTTTCTGGATACAGCTTGTCCGAGATCCGATCATTGGTATCCCATACCTTGTTCAATCTCGTTCACAACAAGTTATGTTTTCTTGTTACCGTGATATTACATCCCCATGACCTAGTCAGATGTTGCAACATTTATAGATGTAATCTCACCAAGCCGGCCGTATGTATCTTTACCCGTCATGTGGGTGAACAAATCCCGGTCTTGAAGTCACATGTCATCAACTATTCATTTGGAATACCCAACATACACCTTTATGGCCACCGTATTACCAGATGACGGTTGATGTAGTCAAAGCAGTCTCAGGAAACAGTGAGTAATATGAGCTCACAGTCTAAGGAGAAGGAGTCTAGGTATAGTTGTTGCAACAATGAACTATATGACTTGATCGTGTTGCAAACCTTCGACGAATGTCCAATCACATCATTCTCCAATGGTATGATCCTGTTGTCAGTCCGCATAAATGCCCATGATCTTGAAACCCAGATCATCTTCGTGACCAACGAACTAGTATGAATAGAGGCTACTAGGGACTTTGTAGTTTCATACCACACCTGTACCAATGTTTCTACTTGGCACAGTTATAGCACAATATGAAACTATTATAAACTAACTGACATATGACAATAAAAAACCTATTTCTTATTTGCCTCTAGGGCATATCTCCTTCAGTCTCCCACTTGCACTAGAGTACAAATAATCTAGCTCGCATTTTACTCATATAAACAATATACCACATGCATTTACAGATCATGCATGCTCATGGGAAACGTCATGTCCATGTTCTGTTTTAGCAGATCATTATGTCTTTTGCAAATTGTTAATGTCTTCCTAATTTGACATTCACACCATTATCTTATAATGGGTCGAAGCATTTGTTTGGCAACAAAGTGAGACTTTTATTTCTAGTGTTCATGATGACGGTCATTTTCACCGTTGTCATCTAAACTTCGAAACACACTTTGCTATCCTTTGTGTATATACTGTAGTCATGGTAGCAGAACGAGGCCGGATTCTAGGAGCTTACAGTGACTTTAGATCAACCACGAGGGCTTTCTCATGGGCACTGGGCCCTAGGACACGTTATTCTACGTTAAAAGCGAACTAGCCCCACCACAACATTATACATCACATCAGATGGAGCTTTTATACTTCTATACTATGTAGATCCTAGTAGATGAAATGCATCTATGCCACTTACATTGCTTCTTGCTACTTAAGTACAAACTTAATTCTAGTTCAGTGATCAACTCAGGAATCACTTAAAGACACGTTCTTATAGTTAAGACTTTGTCCTTCCAACCAGAACCTCGGGTCACTTTATGGCGAGTATACAGCATGGTTTTATTGTAGAACCTATGACTGAGGCATAGGAGATGCAACACATCTCTTTCTTTCAACCATAGTTGCAATACTCAATGCTTCATATAGTAAGAACTTCTTTCTTACCTTGTTCCATTCTGAACTTCTTCAAAATCTTGCTTAGGACATTCTGAACATCTTTCAGAATCAATTCCAGGAAGCATTCGACATTCAGTGTTTATTAAACTCACCAATCTATCTCGATAGATCTTATTGTTTAATAACTTCAACTTCATCCTTATTTATCTAACTTAAATATTATTAACACCAATCACATCATTCACATATGTTGTCTACATATCACAGAATGATTTCACGTTCCCACTCAAATATGACATTCATGTTTGAGATCCAGGGATTTCACTTAGCTCCCACTCAAAATATGTCAGCTACATATTATGAATTAGCCAAGCTGATTTGCTCCCACTCAAAGCCAGGTCCTCTCGATAATCTTGGACATTCCAAAATTCTTTGATCATCATCAAATTGAGAAACCAACTAACGAGATTTCAATGACCATTCATTTCTCGTACTTAGGTCCATCACGCTTCTTTGTAATTCGTAGGTATGTCTTGTTCAAAACAAGACAAGTGAATCAATATATAATTCCACAAACTTGTAGAATATATAGTTGAATCCTACTTTCTTTAGTAAAAGTATTCACTGAAACTTTATGATCATTATCATTGGTTTCTCCTCCTTTTGCAGAGTTTGGATTCACGAAACAAATTCCGATGCGCCACTCAACAATCTAGAGGTAAGGTCAAATACCTTGTTTTGATCTTTTACTTTCTTCCACTTGTATCTTCATCAAGACACATCAAATTTGGACAACAAAAGGTTTGCCCTTTTATGGAAGATGCATTCATAGCTTCCTAAGAATGCTCTACAAAGACTTGTTTATTCGCCACGATTTCGACTTATCGAAATCTCCAGAAACTCGAACATGCCATAACACTTATGGTGTTGTTTCCACGAATCTTTTAGATGTTCCTTTGTATTTCAAATGAGTGTTTGCTTATTTCGATCTTTAACTCTAAACGATAACTACAACCCTGATAAGAGATAATATGTATCTAATACAAAATGATTATGATGTTTAGACATTTCCACAAAGTTTGAATTCATCCAATTATCATAATTTGTGAAACATCTTTCACAAGTTCCTTTTATGCTAAACTTAACTTGAATACTTTAGTCATCTCAATCAAATCGAAGAGACTTATTAATTCAATTAATTCAATATCCCTTTCAGTTATGAACTCATTTGAACAATTCAAATCATTTCAAACTTCATGTTTCATTAAGTAAATACACTTATTCACTTAAGTCCATAATAAATGATTTCCACTACTTGCTGAAAATATGATACATCACTATGTATAAGATTCAACATTTCTTTGCATATCACCGTTTACCAGAATGCGGAGTTTTAGTCATTCTGCCCAAGAGGCATGGTTTTGCAAAGTCTCTAGATTAAGCATCTAGGACCCCGATCTTTCATAAAGAACCTGCAATAACCAAAATGACTTAAACTATAGTGTCATTTCATTATTAAACTTTGGATATCTTTTAGCATTCTAATCCTTTATAAATGTTTAAACTATTGTCATTAACATAGTGATGAGAATAACTTATTTATAATCATAATGTGACCATAAGGTATTGTTCATAAGAATACTACAAACTGGTTTGTAACTTGTTCATATGAATAATTGTCCCACCAAAAGCAAGACACACAAACAGGGATTACAAATTTGTACTCAAGTCCACTAATCCAAATGACAAACTTTGAGGGAATAGGTGATGTCGGCCATCAACTATTTTGCTTGCCGTCATCAAGTCACGTTGCCTCAAAACCAGCAATTCTCAAGTAGATCCTCCTGTTTTCACAAAACGGGACAAGTATCAAATACTTTGCAAACTGCAATGAGTTTTGCAAAAACCACATTTATAATTTTGTATATCTAACATATACCTTTTTCATCCATGACCTCCTTTTGCAATCAAGCTATTCTAAGACTTCTTAACTCTAGTGCAAGATTGTTAAGTGTTTTTCCAAACATTCCGGAGTCATCGAATTATCTCCTAATGGTTATTGTATCAAGAAGAGAAGATCACCTTTTACGAGGATATCCCTCAGGCGTGGGTATTAATCTATGAAGTTGGACCCTTTTGCTAAGTTCCATATTAAGCAATATATTACCATGGTCGCAAAGCACCTCAATGGGATAGTCTAAGATCTACTAAGATATTTGCAAACGGACATCTAGACTAAGTTTATAATAAGAGATCAATTTATAATTGGTCTCCACTAAAATTGTCATCCCCTGGACGATTTTAGTGATCGCATGATCCCTATCCTCTACACCTCCCCCGATCGTCACGGCCATCAGTGCATTATCAAAGGTAGACATTCACTAATGCCAATCACATCATCCATGTGACTCATGCTCGATCTTTCGATCTCTTGTGTTCCGAGGCCACGCTTCTCTAACGTGCTAGGCTCGCAAAATCTAACTTGTGTGTATTCGCTGTGCAACATGGCTTACACCCACTGTATGCGAACGTAGATATGTCTGACACCCATGCCTGTACCATGGATCGCCTCATACTAAAGAACTTTCTTGGTGGTGCACACACAAGGGGAACACAGAACATTGGAATTCAATAGGGATTATCTTATTTGCTACCGTTGAGTATCTAAATACTAGCACACAATAATATGTAAAACAGGTATCAACATCATATGTATAATGTGATATGATATGGTCCTTCTTGCGCCTTGATCTCCATCGAGCACTCCGGCATGATCTCCATCTTGCCCTCGGTTTGACGCCAAGTCCACGACGCCTCCACCAGGTCGTCTATTAGAACGATGACTATCACTAAACTACTTAGTAACAGAAAAGTAAACTACTTTTATCTTCGCAACGACCAATGCCATATCATAATCACATGCCCCCTGCAAAATAAAGTTAGACGCCTCTACTTTATCTATTGCAAGTTTTATGTGCTTGTTAGGGCTTTCACAATAGAACCGTTTCTAAACTACGAACTTTCCAACCACAACATGGATCCGGCAGTTGTCTCTATTACACCCTTTTCGGGGCCCTCCATTGTAAATGCGATATCAACTATTGAATGAGAGACAGACACCCGCTAGCCACTTATACGGTACAAGCTGTATGTTGAGCGTGGAACCAGTCTCGCATACGAATACAAGTAAGGTCGGTCCGGGCCGCTTCATCAAACAATACTGCAATATAAACAAGTACACGCTAGAGGGTAACAACTAAGGGATCAATGCCCGCACAAAACATGTGTGTACTGGCCGTACAACACTCCAACGTATAGATCGGCTCTGATACCACTATTGGGGATTCGCAGCGGAAAACAAAAAATTTCCTACGATGGAACCCCAAAACTGCCTAGGATCTATCTATGTAGTAATGCGGTAATGGCCGGAGCGTATAGAATACATACCCTTGTAGACCGTACGCGGTTAACGTTCCGCGGGGAACGTGGTTGAAGTAGTTGTACTCGTAGCCGACCTCAAGGTCACGAAGCTCCTCGCAGGTCACCCCTTGCTCCTTCTGGATCTTCATCGTGCAATAGCTCCGGCTCGAGACATTTAAGCACCCAAGTGTTGCGCCTCGTGTCTTCGTACACATCCGGTGCACGCTGTCCCCGATCCCGCCGGGAGTGCGGATGTTGATATCCGGTTAGGAATCCCTGCAGCGCAACGGCATACTACAGGTGTGCCTTGATCGCACAGCCCAGACATGGGGCCATGGTCACAAGGTATAGAGAGAGGGAGGGAGATAGTCAACCAAAGGACTTCTCAAGTTGTGTGTATAATCCCATCCATGGACACCCCTTTATATAGGCGGAGGGGGTGTGCCCTCCCTAGGTTAGCCATGTGGGACTATTAATAAAGGGAAAATATCAGGTATTTTTGTCCTGGCCGGATGGGCCAAAAGTACTCAGCACAATAGTCAAACAGAAAATAGACAATAAAAAGAAAAGGGGCAGCATCTAACAGCAGCCAGCCGGATGGGCCAAGCGCCACACCGGCGGCCCAGCTCGCCGCGAGGCAGAGCCAGCCCCGATTGGGCCTTGGCGCCCTGGCGGCCAGCAAGCGGCGGCGGCTGGCGCCCGGGTGGGCCGGCTGCTCCCTCCGCGGGCCAGCTCGCCCTGCACCGCCCGGGTGGGCCAGCTTGCCCCGGCGGCCCAGCTCCCTGGCGCTTCCCAGTTACATGCCGCCCTGTGCGGTGGCTATTATCCGCTGCCCACAGGGCTGGCTGTTTTGCCTTTTTCCATTTCTTTTTCTGAAGTTTTATTTCTAGGCCTTTTCCCTCTAGGATTTGGCCTAATATAAAAGTTTCTTTTATAAATCTTAACTTAAATATTATTGAGAATATATTAATTCACAATTAACATATAATAAATATATATTGAAATTCTCATTTATCCGAAAACACTTTTCCGGTCTTTTCCTTTATTCTTTCTCCAAACAACTTCGGATCTCTCTAGGGAACATTTATGGCTTTCTCTCTTTCTCTACTATGATTCCATCTTATGAATGATCGCTCTCATTGTACCCTTAAGTGTATCCTCTCACGGCTCGGGAATGCTCTAGACATGATCTATATCAATGATCAACAGAGGGACCAGGGATGTCCATGTGACCCCTATGCATTCCTGATGACAATGTCATTTGAACCGCTGAATGTAGCATCCTCTTCCTTTTGTTTCTCGATACAACTTGTCCGAGATCCGATCATTGGTATCCCATACCTTGTTCAATCTCGTTCACAACAAGTTATGTTTTCTTGTTACCGTGATATTACATCCCCGTGACCTAGTCACATGTTGCAACATTTATAGATGTAATCTCACCAAGCCGGCCGTATGTATCTTTACCCGTCATGTGGGTAAACAAATCCCGGTCTTTCAGTCACATGTCATCAATTTTTCCTTTGGAATACCCAACATACACCTTTATGGCCACCGTATTACCAGATGACGGTTGATGTAGTCAAAGCAACCTCGGGAAACAGTGAGTAATATGATCTCACGGTCTAAGGAGAAGGAGTATAGGTATAGCTGTTGCAACAATGGACTATATGACTTGATCGTGTTGCAATCCTTCGAGGAATGTCCAACCACATCATTCTCCAATGATATGATCTCATTGTTAGTCGGCATAAATGCCCATGATCTTGAAACCCAGATCATCTTCGTGACCAACGAACTAGTATGAATAGAGGCTACTAGGGACTTTGTTGTTTCATACCACACCTGTACCAATGTTTCTACTTGGCACAGTTATAGCACAATATGAAACTATTATAAACTAAGTGAGATATGACAATAAAAACCTATTTCTTATTTGCCTCTAGGGCATATCTCCTTCAGAAACTTCGCCAGAAGAGCCAACAGGCTTGAGGGCACCGCGTCAAGTGGAAACATTGCTTGGAAGATATGCCTAAGTCACGACTTCACCTTCTTCAAGCATGGAAGTACTCGTGAAGAACAATCCTGCAGGGTCGCCAATGCGACTGCATGGTCATGATCAACCCAAAAGTACCCACTAGCCTACACTTGCTCCTCAGTCAGGTTATTCATTCGAATGGCCACCCGGTCCTTCTCATCCTGCGGACGACGAGCGCTAACAACTACACGAAGCAAGAAGCAAAGTGTAAGGATAAGGCATCGCCGCGACTGGCTAAAAGGCAAAGATGAGAAGACAGAGAGCTAACATTTAAACTGCTCGTTCAACTGCGCCACTTCATCCAGGAGATACTGCTCGCGGGCGGTGGCCTTCTCAGCTTTCGACTTCCACACATCAGCTTTACAATGGATGATGGGCAAGTCACACTCCAACTGCTTAATACGGTCGCGCAGTCGCGAAAGCAACGACAGTTCCTCTACCTTTGAACGCAGTTGCGTCGTGGTTTCATCGGTAGGAGGAGAGTCATGAGGATCACCCGAAGGACCCTAGTTACAATCAAGCAAGAAGCAAATGAGACCAACCACACATCGATAAAAAGGAGGATTGCATTCAAATTCGATAAAAGTATCAAGGGGAACCCCTCACAAAATACGGACCAACAAAAGAAACTACAGCTATTACAAACGGCAGCTATGGAGCAATATGCTTCTTTGACTTGGACTTCGGCTTGGGGGGCTTCCTCGAATCCGTGGCAGTCTCCGATGCCACCGGTTTCCCGGTGGTAGCCCCAGATGCCGACGCCTTCACTGCCTTCACTCGCCACAACTCTTCAGAATACTTGGCGACTGTCTCGATGAGACACGGCCCGTATTTACTGCACTTAGTAGCGAAGGGAGCAAACACTACCTGCTGGCCTTCCGCATCTACAGGCATCACCTGTGATATTGCGCTTGGGTCGAGCTCCGCACCATGTGCTTGCGCCATCGCGAGTGCCATGGTAGCGCCGAGAACCGCTGAGCATTCTCGAAGTCCATCAGGATGCCTTCGGCGAAGGATTCCACCAAGCCATCAAGGGTCTCGATTAAACCGGCCTTGGGGGACATATCCTCACGGAGGCGGCTCAGCACATTCTTGGCCTTCCCGAGTGTATCTTGGAGGGACTCGCTGCGGTCTTCGATCGCGGCTATGGCGCCAGCCAAGGCATCCGTGCGGCGCAGGGCCTGGGCGTCAAAGCTTATGCCAGCAGCATCTGCATACACAGAGCATCAACACAGCGACATAACATCAAATAAAGGAGCAAATGAAAGTCAAGCTGAACATTACCTGATAGATCCTTGGCAATCGAGAAAAGTTGTTCTTCGAACAACTTCTCCCTTTCGGCATTGGAAGAGTGCACGTCTTCCTCACGCTTCTGCGACTCTTCTAGAGACGGCGATTGCTTTGTCACGCTTTTTCTCCGCCGCGTCAAGTCCCTTCTCGAGAGACGTAATGCGACGAAGAAGTTCATTGTGCTCACCTACAAGGGACAAGGCATGATAGCAATTTAGTTGACAATTTTTTACGAAAACAGAGCAAAGAAGAAAAGAGTAGTACCAACCTTCGACTGCGTGGTGGCGATTGTCCAGCAGAGCATGCTGACGACCCAAGGCAAGGATTTGCTCCGCAAGGCGAGCAGATTCCTTCACGGTGAGCTACACCAAGTGAAGCGAAGATTCAGCAACAACCAAAAGCACAAATTCGACTGCCAGCGGCAAAAAATATACTTACGTGTTCCTCCAGGGACTCCGAAGATGCCTATCGGGCAGTTGTCCGTGCAACCATCTGATGCTCCCCGGCATGTCGGGAAGTCAAAGAATTGGTGCCGGAGTCAGCCGCCACTGGAGGAGAAGGAGACCGTGCGGCCACCTCCTTGGTCTTGGAGTCTGCGACTCCAGATTCTTTCACAAATTGGATGTCGTCAGAAGACAACAACGTCGTTTGACTGCAAACAAAACCAGCACCACTATTAGAAGAAAAATCCAAAGAACAACAAGACGCACTCGCAGATATCAATAACTTACCCATCAAAGTTCTCAAGATCAAAGGAGTCCCTCGAAAACTCCTTCGGCAACCTCATCTTCTTTCAAGCGGGAGGAGCCATGGCATGTATAGGCACGGCGGGGATAGGCTCGTCCACAACGACAGGAGATCCCTCTGGGGTCGTCGGCGAGGAAGCGTCAGAATCCTCATTGCGGGAGTGCTTACGAGTCCCGTGGCCACTAGACTCGAGGGCTTCCTCCTCTTCTTCAACTGGGACAGTCGAATCCGACTCGTCCTCTTCCACTGCTTCATGTGGGATAATCCCTTCAGGCTAAGGAGGAAAACTGGCAGCCACGCTCCAGTCCTGCAATCAGAAGACACATCATTATATATCGAGCACTTGACAACCAATCGAAAATCTATAAAAACTTCACCGCAAAAAATTACCTCAGGTGGAGGGTTATTGGAGTCGAAAGGAGGCACAACCGATTCGCCTGGGAGATCCTCCTTGGCGATATACTTGGTCACCAGCTGCAACCTCCTGTCTACCTCACCCGTAAAATGCCCTCCGCAGATATGCGAGTGACATCGCCAGCACCGGTCCAGCGGCACATTGGATGGGCTCTAGCCTGCAGAGGCTGAATACGGCGGCACAACCATGTGCGAATGAGCGCAGCGCCACCTTCTTATTTGCCTATACGGCCTTTGAGGTCACAGACACACTGATACAGTATCTCCGTCTCCTCGGACTCGCTGGGCATCACGATGTTCTTCCAGGAGCACCTTCTCTTGCAAGCCGCCACGGGGTCGAAGGGCGTGAGTCCGTAGTGCTCTCCGTCGGCCTTCTGGTCACGGATGTAGAACCACTTGTCTCTCCACCCTTGGACAGATGCGGTGAGCTTGATGTTGAAGTAAGTGGCGGAGGAGTCGACGTGGATTCCGTAGCATCCTACATCGTAGACTACCAAACTAGACGCCGACTGACGTTTGAGCTTAAAAATCTTCTTGAAGAGACTAAAGTGTGGCTCGATTCCGAGCCAGCACTCGCAAAGTGTGATGAAGCAAGTGATGTGGAGAATCGAATTTGGGGACAGCTGGTGCAGCTAGAGCCCATAGAAACAAAGAAGACCCATGACAAAAGGGTGTAGGGGAAGAGAGAGACCTCGAATGACGAACGCAAGGAACATCACTCGGAAACCCGCAGGAGGACGAGGGATTACCTCATCGCTAGGCACTCGAGAGTCATCTTCCGTGGAAGGAAGCGCTCCATCTAGACGAAGAGTGTGTAGCTCGGAGGACTTCATGACAGATGCGCGCCAGGAGTTATTGGTGATGCGGGTGCCCGCACCTTTCTTCTTCCCAGTGGCGGCGGCGCTGGTGCCCATGGCAGTGGTGCATCCCTTCTTATTGGCGGCGACAATGGTGGCCGTAGATCCAGCGGAGGCGCCTCCTTTCTTCTTGCCCATCTTTCGATGGCGGTGAGAACGCAGGAAATAGCTGGGGAATACGCGCAGCTGGTCCAGTGCCATAGAGGGGATGAGCGCAAGGAAGCAGCAAGAACAACAATGGCGAAGGATGCGAAAGCAAGAAGAGAGATGAGGAAAATTACCGCATCAGTGCTACTACTTAACCTCCTAGCGGATGTCATCCAACGACCAGCAAAAACCCTACTGAACACGTGGCGTGCATCGCCATTGACATGTGGTGAAGGTGAATCACGAACCGTCCCCCACTGCTCCCCTTACGCGCGGGAATCAAGGAGATGCAGTTAAAACAGAAGATTATGCATGCCCAGTCAAATCAAAGTCAGATAGTGGGACCCACCGCTCGTCACGTCCCGTCAAAGCCGCTCACGCGGGCAGCTGAAGTCATCTCGGCATCAGCACTGACGTCATCAATTCTAGCAGAAGAACATTTTGACTACTTCGGTCCTTACTCGAGTCTTCGACTCAACCAAGCACTCGGGGGCTACTCCTAATAGGAGCGCTGGCCGCGCACCCGAAGAATTTTTTGGAGGTGACCAAGCATCATCAGAACCCTTCACTCGAATCAACGGTTCGATTGTGGACCCTGGGTTACTCCCATAGGGAGCACTGAAAGCACATTTGACTGAAATAAGCAACAAAAGACGACAGCAGTCGCAAAATGTTTTTAGTCCCCACTCGAGTCTACGACTCGAGTAGGAACTCGGGGGCTACTCCCATAGGGAGCGCTAGCCGCGCACCCTATGATTATTTTTCTTGAACAGCGTATCATGTGTTGGTAACATCCACACTCGAATACTACGGCTACTCCGCCTCATATTTTCCCTGCAAAGAGATTACGTCTCCTGGGTCACCCGAATCATTTTCCCTGCAAAAGAGGAATATGAGGTACTAAATTAAAAACTCCATCAAGTGCTTCACTTTCAACATCAATACTTCCTAGTCTAAATACCATTTCAGATGCACATTTGAAAACAAAGTATTCTAGTACTTCCAAACTAGCATAGGATTTATTTCTATTATAAGTTGCTAGAGTAGGATTGTTGGAACACTTACATTGAAAATTAAGGTGTTCATCTGTTATACAAATTGTGCAATAAGATCCATCATTAGCACGCAACCATAATGAATGCCTTTCCAATTGGTCTAGCAATTTCTTTATTAGCTCATGTCTAGCAACCAGGCTTGATGAACTTGAATCCTTTATCTCCTCTAATGCTTGTATTATCTCTTGAACAAAAATTATCTCGGAAGACATGATTAGTAGCAACAATTATTATAATTTTTTGGTTTTGTAATTTTTTATTGTTTTCAATATAAAAGAAAGAAGTAAGATAATATCAACAAACTGAAATAAACTATGTGCGAGTTGATAACCAAATGCTTTGCTCCCCGGCAACGGCACCAATTTGATGACTGGGTTCCTGCACCAATAACAGGGTTACTGCAGTACTTGTAGCAGCAAATATTTAAAGAGTTTGTCCCGATGGGAGCTCGGCGAACACGACCCCGTAGCCACGTTGTCAATGCGACCACGTTTGCACCCAAACCGTGGTTTGGAAATAGCCTATTCTATAAGTTGCTAGGATAAATGAATTTAAGATGTTTTGTCATAACTACTACTAGGAGTGGAAGAAAACTAGAACAAAAGTAAAAGTGAAAAGAGGTGAATGCAATGAGATGAAATATTAATCCTATGATTCCTCAAGTAATTTTGTGTATACTGATATGCATGATAAGTGATTATGTAATAGTTGTTAACTATAATTGTGGAGATCCCTCATATATCGTTGTCTCCCACCGTTGGTAAGTGGCAACTAGACAACTCAATTGTCCACACCCTCTTCGAACATGGGTCATCTCGTAAGAGAATAGTGTATTAAGGTAACAAGACCAATAAAGGTAAACCAGAGCAAAGGCATTAAGTTCTATGGACAACCGTACTCCTAAGCAAGTGTGCTAGTCACAAGATATCTCGTCTGTCACTTCGAGGTCAAGCAATTCGCAACACTATACCAATCTATATCATGAGTGATCTTGAGGGAACTCTGGGTGGTGCATCCTAAGCTGATATTGCCTCCGCAAATCACTTATAGAAAATAGCCTATTAGTTCTACCCATGGAAGAGCAGAGACTAATGATAAGTTTTGTAACACTCCATGAATCCCTAGTAAATTCCTCAATAATGGATTGGACATCTCCAATCACTAGAATAATATCATGAATAGAACAATGTAAAGAGAAAGGACAAACATATTAATTAACAAGAACACACCACACTTCAATTACTCAAACCATCATAACATTAATAAAAGGGGTTCAAGACATGTTACAACCATCATGGAGATCATGATGGGGAAGGATGAAGGAGTAGCAGCGATGGAGATAGTGATGACGGCACGGTGATGGTGGTGTCGATGTGGTGATGGCAGCGTCCTCCTTCTCCTCCTCTTCTTCCTTGGATGGCTTGATGGTGTTGATGGAGATCTGGATCTTGGTGGAGCTGTAGAGGCTATGGTGGCGGCAAGGCGGCGGGGCGCCACCATGGAGGCGGTAAATGGGATCTAGATCTTGTATATGGTGTATGGTGGCTTCCTCCTCTCTTCTTTGACTTCTCCCTCCTTTATATAGGCCTTGCGGTGCCCTAGGGTTTCCCTAATACCATCATATGACTCAAGGAAGGTTCTGGAGCTTCTGGGGGGCGAAATCCAGTCGTTTGCGGCCTTTTTGGCAACTATACGGCGGGAGCTATACGGCCGGAATTTTTGCTCCTGCCGTATAGTTGGTCGTTAAACCTTCGGTACTCTTTAGTATTTTGGCTGCCATTTCTTCATAAAAACTCCATTTTGGGCGTTCTTGGGCTCTTTCAATTCGTATCATCGAGGGCTACAACCCTGTTGTATTAGATATTTATTTTGAGAAGTTGGAAAAAATCACTTTTCCAACATCTCAAATGGTTAAGTCTGGTCCCTACAGCTCCTCCATACTATGCTCTCTTTGTTCCTTTTGCCTTTGTTTTATCCATAATCATCATAAACACCTACACACATGTCAAAGACAAGGAAGAGGGATAAAATTCTACCTAAAGTACTAAATGTGCAAACCTCATATTGAATTTAATAAAAACAAGTAATCATGCATATCAGGCATAGAAATCGTTAGATGGAGCATGATATGATAGGAAAATGACACAATTTATATTGCTAAAAAGTGTTGTATTATCACAACCATCATCAAGCATGATCAAAAGTGTCAGGACATATGGTGTCAATGATTAGGAACAAATACAACTAGTTTATTTGTACTCTAGTGCAAGTGGGAGACTGTTGGAAATATGCCCTAGATACAAAATATAATATGGACTATTATCATATTTCATAAAGTTTATGCTTAAGTTTTACATCATGCTATAATTTTATTGAAAGGAAACATCAATACACGTATTATATATAAACCACCAGGAGTTCCCGGTGAAACTCTAGTCACTGGTTCATTGGTCAACAGATGATCAAGGTTTCTTGATCATGTGGCATTTATGCCAGTTGACAATGGAGTCGCCTCATTGCGTGAATGAGGTGATGAGCTATATACAAACTAAGCATCATGACCTGGTCATGTCACGAAGTTCAAGTTACGATGATTAGAATAGAGCTAGTGTACTATTTCGTAGACCGTGAGGTCATATCAATCACTGTTACCCGAGGGTACTTTGATAGTATCAAACATCACTCGGTGACACGGTGATCATAAAGGTGTGTTCAGGTATTCGGAGGAACAGTTGAGGCAATATGCGTCAAGAGAGGGATTTGTCCATCTGCGTGATGGAAAAGATACTCGAGGGCCCACTCGGAGAAGTTGTATCCAATAGTTGTAAAGCGTGTGATTTGATCACGGGGATATCTCTTGTCAGAACGAGTAAAGTATAATTTGTTGATAACGAGATTGAACACGACATGGTGGTGTCATTGAGCATATATCAAACAATACAAGTATCAAGATACAAAAGGAATATGACATGACGTTCATGGTTTAAACGACAAAAGATTTCGTGGAATGCACAGGGGTCACATGGCCATCTAGGTCCCTCTGTAGATCATTTGTGCAGGAGGGTCCCAACCATGTCTGGAGTGTTCCCGTACCATGGGGTATCATGCTTAAGGGCTTGATGATGCTCAGAGAGTGTTTTAGGATCGGCAGAATCACCAAAGAAAAGAGAAGAGAGAAAACTAGAAGGGTTTCGATAAGTCCGGAGGTTGACCGGAATGAGAGGGAATGAGTTCCACATCAATGGGGATTGAATAATATGTAATTGAATGTTTAATATTGATTTAATCATTATTTTATATTTATTCAATAAAATAAAAAAGAATAAAAAAGGTCAAATACCTTATTGGGCCAAATCCGCAGAGAAAAGGGCCCATGAGGGAAAGATCAAAGGGAGGAAGGAGGAGGGGTGGCTAGTTGGGCCAAGGCACCCTGCGTGGGGCGCACTTGGGCCCTGGCCAGCGGCGGCTAGCCCCCACTCCCCTCTCCCTTGTTTAGTCCTACATGGCTAAGGCAATTGCCTATGTGTGTGTGGGGGGGGGGGTCCGCTACATAAAGAGAGGTATTTTGGCAAATTAAATACACAATAATCAATAAAAGGTTCCCTCTATTTTGGGAGACCTCTAGTTGATTCTCTCTCTCTTCGTGTTACCCTGGTCCCAAGTCCGGATCGTATGAGCAGGAGTCTTCTTCACCGCGGAGCGCCGTCGCGCTGCGGGATTCGGATCCAGGAGCTTTACTTCCGCAACTGCTGCTGGATTAGAGGAGCAGGAGTCATTGCCAGGCACCGGATGTGTGTAACTCCATGTGAGGTGCAACACTTGGGGCACTAGGAGTCGTTGGAGCCGTAGGAGCTGTCGGGACTTCAACACGACCTTGAGGCCGGCTTCGGTTCGTCTACATCAACCACGCTCTCTTGAGCGTTGAATGCTTTTCAGTCTTCAAGGGTAAGTTTCCGAAAAGCCCCTTCCGTTACTACATTACTAATAGATAGGTCCTGAAGAATGGGGTTCTAGGCGTAGGGAAAATTTATTGTTTTCATGCGTGAACCCCTACAAAAACAATATGCACAAACATGGCATCCTTACTCCCTTGATATTATTTACACCAAACAAAATACTAATAAAAAATGTGATGAGCACAAAGTGGTGTTGTAAATAAAATTAGGAAGCTCCCCAAGGTATGTGCACAAATTAGATTTTTGTATTTGAATACAATGTGCACAACATGGAATCCTCACTCCCTAGATTTTATTTAAAACATAACTATGTACAAAAGAGCATATACCATGGCATAAAACTTGCAAATAAACAAATGGTTGAGCAACAGGTAAGATACAATAAAAATAGGCTCAACCACAAGTATGTGTGAGATGTAAGACAAAGCATATTATAAGACTAATACAAGGATGCACAATGAGCATCAACATAGTCTTCAATGAATCATTTTGCTTAGTATGACCATACAACACACACGAATCAAATAAGATATCAAAAAAGAGAAGTAACCTCGCTCATGTGTATAAGTTTCTAAGTAGACAATCTCACGAAGATATTTATCCACAAATAAACATGTACACACAAAATAGATACAAAAATAAATAGATCATGATATCCAAAATGAAGTCATACAATACACCAATAAGATATTTGCTTGATAGCATGGCCAAAAGGCTCAATTTTATCTTATTATATATTGATGAACTTCAACCACAAACAATTGTAAATAAAAAATTCATGCCAAGACACAACCTACAAGAGGTTGGAAGCAATATATGTATGCATGAGTAAGAGATACTTGTTACCGAGATATCATTGGTGTGCTGAAGTAGATAGGAGTTCATTGATCATCCTAGCTTGTCTCTAATTAACGTTGACTCGTCACTTCTTCCATATGAAAGAGACAAGCATCCAATGCATCTCCAACATACGTAAAACAAAACTCAAGTACAATATGGTCCCCAAACTTATTGGGTCCAAAGTAGTTAGAGCAACTATAATACAAAGGAGAGACTCCACAAACATATGTGCATATTGATATGAAATTGAATTTCATGCACATCTTAGCCAATTAGGATTTGGTGGAGTTTCCCCTATATATTACACGAAGGAAAGGAAACACGCCATAATATATACATTTAGTAAATATGCATGCACACGGCTTTCAAGAACCAAAGGAGATACAATTTGACCAAAACATCAAGTAAACCAAGAAGACACACCAAAGTGTGACATGACAAAAGGTTGTTCCAATCATATCAACTAACCAAATGAACTCATGAAAGATCACATGTTGGACAAATGTAGGAAAAAACAAAGAGCAAGAGATACAAAAACACAAATGCTCAAGGATTTATCTCATTCTAAAGGTAAAAATAATTAACAAGGAATGATACAAAGCCAACTCCCCAAAAGAGCAAGGTTCCAAAAACAAAAGGAAACTCTCCATGTTTTCATGATAGCACAAAGTACCAAAATTAGAAGATCGAACTTCCATGCACATAAAAACAATATGGATCTAAGCAAGAAGCAAAAAAAGGAGTGATATAAATAATATAGGATAACTCCCTATGATTAGTGCATTATTTAAGATTTTGAATTTGAGTAACAAATGCACACACATGGGATCATCATCTCTACCTACATCAAAATAGAGCACTAAACAATTTCAAGTCAAAGCAATATCCATAAGGGGCAAAAAAGATACAACTAGAGAATATTAATGGACATTATAGAATTTGAATTTCTCATGAGTATGACATACCACATAGAAAATATATAATCTTGCAATATCAATACTAAGTGGTATTCATCATGTACATGAATTTTTAGGATTGTGGAATGCCCAAAGCACACCACTCCCCCAAAGTGGAATAGTCAATTAATTTCTCATAAGAGCCAACTAATATTTAAACAAGATGCAAGAGAATCAAACACAAAACACACATACATGGTGTGCAAGCCCACATACCCAAAACTGATTTCTCAAGTTAAGAAAGTAGGAAGCAAAAAATACACAAACACATGCAAGGTACAAAACCAACACATGCACAAAGGCTGAGTAACTTTCAATGTAAATGAGTTAAGAACATGTTACCGCAAAGAGGAACAATGGATATATGATAGAGATATGATAATATAAATGACTTAGCTTGAGAGAATATAATTGAAGAAGTTCCCTTAATTCTTCATGATGTAGCCAAGTCTCTAGTGCCCTCCACCAACACTTATTGTTTTAGCTTGTTGGTCCCCAACCAAGTTGGGTCCTAAGAACTTAGTCACAATAGGCCTAGCAACCCAAATGGTTCTTTTCTTGACACCACATTGGGCACCAACATATTTGGTAAACACATTGCCAACCTCATCCTTACGAAGATAATAAACATCATCAATCATGATAGGGTTCGATGAGGAGTTACCAATAGTGCATGAAGAAGAGAGGTGACCTTTCTCACGACATATGTAGCAAGTTCTTTTCTTCCGTTTCTTCACACTTGATTTCTCCACCATGGGAGTATTATCTTGATTCTTCTTGGGAAGTGGCCTTTCTTCAACTTGAGGTAGACCATGACCTTGAACTTGAGGCCTCTTCCCTTTTTGCTTCTCACTAAGAGTCTTATTATTCAATGGGCAAGATCTAACATGGTGCTCTTCAATTTTGCACTTGAAGCAAACAATCTTGGCAGAATTCTTGACTTGTTCTTGGCCCTTCTTCTTGTTGGTTCTTGAACTTATTATTGTTAGTGTACTTGTTCTTGACATTGGATTTGAATCCAAGCCCACTCTTGTCATTGGGGGATTTTTGCATACTCAACATTTTGTCAATTTTGGACTTCCCTTCATGACTCTTTTTCAAGTCATTCTTCAAAGAAGTGACTTGATCCTTGAGCTCATTGATTTCCTCTACATGGTTAGTATCAACACAAATACTAGAGAAAGTAGAAGCTTTGTTGTTAGAGCAACAAGGCAAGGAATGTAATTCATTACAATATGTATCAATAATATGAGATGATGAATTACTAGGACTAGCACATGGTGGTATGAAATTTGTAGTGGATATAGTGCTAATGTCCACATGAGGCTTATTAGATGTTGCCTTTGACACAATACCCTAATGATCTAACTTTAGCCTATGATGGGAGGCTAGAAGATCCTCATGAGAGCTAGATAGAATAACATGACTTTGTTCCAATTTCCCATAATTTGTAGTTAGGAGCCTTTAGCTCAACATTCTCCTTCAAAATAGATGCTTCACAAGAAATAGAGTTAGTAGCACAAGCATCATTATAATTAGCAGTAGAAGAAGACAACTTGGCAAGCTCATTATATTTTATTTTGAGATCAATTGCCACCTTGATGCGCTCGACTTTCGACGTAGAGCTCGTTGGGAACCCCAAGAGGAAGGTACGATGAGCACAGCAGTAAGTTTTCCCTTACTTATGAAACCAAGGTTTAATCGAACCAGTAGGAGCAAGGAAACACCCCAAAGGTGTTACTAGCTGAGCTTTGGCAGGGCGCACTACCGGTGCTAGTAAAAGCAATGTTCATAGCACTAGCATTAGGACTTTGAGCAAGCTTTTGTAGGACTTTTAGTAAAAGCCATGTTCATAGCACTTTCATATTAATGATGGGTTCCCAACCATCTTCTTGTTTTATATGAATAGAAGCTTTATGTTTCATCTTTTCTTCTTTAATCTTTATGAGAGCATCACTAATGTGTTTTGTAAAAGCCATGTTCATAGCACTAGCATTAGGACTTTTAGCAAGCTTTTGTAGGAACTTAATAACTTCAGAGATATTGCAACCATCAAGATCAAAATCAAATTTATTATCTAAAGTAGTAGAACTATTAGTACCCTCAACACTAGTGGTGGTGATAGTAGAAACACTAATGTTTCTAGCAACTTCATCTTCTCTTTCCCACTTAGCATGTAATTCAGCTAATAGTCTAACATTTTCATCAATTCTTACTTGTATAGCATTAGTAGCTGCAAAGGGATTCTCATTAGTTTCAGGTTTAGCAGCCATTTTATTAATCAATGAAGATTGAGCTTCAGACAAAGATGATATATTTATTTCAGCATTAGAGAGTTTCAATTGTAAACTAGAAATTTCCCTATTTAGACTCTCAAGTTGATGGCTAATGTTCTTCAAAATGATAGATTGTTCCTCCATAGTTTTAGTAAATATTTTATTTTGCTCATATTGCATTTGCATGAAGTTTTTAGTGGCTCTTTCAACTTCTAAAATTCTTCCTTCACTAGGTAATTCAGTTTTACCATTATAGCCATTAGTATTACTAGGAGGGTAGGGCCTATAATTGTTGTTACCAAAATTGTTCCTATAAGCATTATTATCATAAGCATTTTTGCCAAAGTTGTTATTTCTTATGAAGTTCGCATCAACTTGCTCTTCTTGAGCAACCAAAGAGGCTAAAGGAACATTATTTGGATCAATATGGGCTTTCCCATTAACAAGCATAGACATAATAATATCAATCTTATCACTCAAGGAGGAGGTTTCCTCAACAGAATTTACCTTCTTACCTTGTGGAGCCCTCTCAGTATGCCATTCAGAATAATTAACCATCATATTGTCCAAAAGTTTTGTTGCAGCACCCAAAGTGATGGTCATAAAGGTACCTCCAGCAGCTGAATCCAAAAGGTTCCTTGAAGAATAGTTCAATCCTGCATAAAAAGTTCGGATGATCATCCAAGCAGCCAGTCCATGAGTGGGACAATTCTTTACCAAAGATTTCATTCTTTCCCAAGCTTGAGCAACATTCTCATTATCAAGTTGTTTAAACTTCATTATTTCACTTCTCATGGATATAATCTTAGCAGGAGGATAGTATTTTCCAATAAAAGCATCTTTGCACTTAGTCCAAGAATCAATACTATTCCTAGTTAAGGAATTCAGCCATTCTTTAGCTTTTCCTCTCAAAGAGAAAGGAAAGAATTTCAGTTTAATAATATCACCATCTATATCCCTATGCTTTTGCATCTCACAAAGTTCAACAAAGTTATTTAGATGGGAAGCAACATCTTCATTACCAATACCAGAAAATAGTTCTCTCATAACAAGATTGAGTAAAGCAGGTTTTATCTCAAAGAAAGTATTTTCAGCCACAGGTCAAGCAATAGGTGTGCTCATAAAATCATTGTTGTTAGTGCTAGTGAAGTCACACAACTTAGTGTTTTCAAGAGTAGTCATTTTTTGGGGTTTTCAAATAAGAAAGCAAACTTGTAAAACTAATTTTTTTTGATTTTTGAAGAACAAAACAAGCAAACAAAGAAAAAAGAAACTAAGCAAAACAAAAACAACAAAGTAAAGAGATTGGTTATGAGGGACTCCCCTTGTGAAGATGTCCTTGACTCCTCGGCAATGGCGCCAGAAAATCTTGATGCGCTCGACTTTCGACGTAGAGCTCGTTGGGAACCCCAAGAGGAAGGTACGATGAGCACAGCAGTAAGTTAACCCTCAGTTATGAAACCAAGGTTTAATCAAACCAGTAGGAGCAAGGAAACACCCCAAAGGTGTTACTAGCAGAGCTTTGGCAGGGCGCACTACCGGTGCTAGTAGCAACGTGGAGACCTGCACAACACAACCACAGAACTTTGTCCCCAACTTGCGATGAGGTTGTCAATCTCACCGTGTTTTGCGGAAAACAAAGGATTAAACGTATCGAATGGAAAGAAGTAAAATTTTGCAGAAAGTAAACACAAAGCAGTAAAAGATTGTAGATTGTATGTAAATAAAAGGACCGAGATCCATAGTTCACTAGAGGTGGCTCTCCTTAAGATAGATAACATGCTGGGTGAACAAATTACAGCAGGGCAATTGACAAACACCGAGAAAGCAATACCTGCATATACTAATCATCTTGACTCCTTTGAGACTTGATTGGGCATTACAACATAATACATAGATCGCCATCCAACTGCATCTATGACTAATAATCCACCTTCATGTTATCATCTGAACCCCCTCCAGTATTAAGTTGCAAGCAACAGATTATTGCTTTACGAACTTCGTGTAAAGTAAACAATACGATTGTTCTATGAACAAAGGATTGTTGTTTTCTCCCTAGTAGCAACAGCACATCTAGTACCTTAGAGATTTCTGTCACTTCCCCAGATTACCAGAGGCATGAACCCACTATCGAGCATAAATACTAACTCTTGGAGTTGCTAGCATCTACTTGGCCAAGATAGCTACTAACAACGGAAAGCATGCAAGATCTCAAATAACAAAGACATGATAGAATCAATAATCAATCTGAAATAGCATCTCAATATCCATCGGATCCCCGCGAAGACAACATGTATGAATTACAAATAGATGATCTTGATCATGAACGGAGCTCACAAGATCTAAACATGAAAGCACAAAGGAGGAGAAACCATCCATCTAGCTGCTACATGGATCCGTAGTCCAAGGATGAACTACTCACGCATCACACCGGAGGCTTGCATGGTGATGAAGAAGGCCTCCAGGGTGAATTCCCCACTCCGGTAGGGTGCCGGGAAGAGCTTCAGATCCCTCCCTATCTAGGGATGGAGATGACGGCGGCTACAGACTCTTTCGTGGATTTTTGATCGGGTACTTAGGATTTTTGTCCCGAGGGCAATATATAGGCGGAAGGAGAGGCCGAGGGGGTGCCGGGAGCCACCACACCAACCCCTGGCGCGGGCCAGGCCTGGCCGCACGGCCAGGTGGTGTGGCCGGCCTCTGGCCCTTCTCCGTCTCGTATTCTTGCACTTGATCCCTTCCAGAAAAATAGGCACTTTGGCTTTTGTCCTGTCCAATTCCGAGAATATTCATTTTCTGACTTTCCTGGAACCAAAAACAGCAGAAAATAGGCAGCTGGCACTGTGGCTCTTGTTAATAGGTTAGTCCAAGAAATCATATGAAAAGTACTCCAAAGTTGGAAAAAAACACAAGAAAGTGGATAAAACCAAGCATGGAACATCAAAAAGTATAGATACATTTGCAATGTATCACACCTCAAGATCTTTATCATGGGTTTCCCTTACTTTAGACACTTCTAGAGTAAATGTCTCCTCAAGAGATTCTTTGGTTGGTTGTTCTTCTTCAAGAGATTCATTTAGATTTGAAATATCATTAGCATACTCACGCTCAAGGCTACTCATTTTTTCAATGGTGTTCTCATGCTCCACAACTTGAGCTTCTAACTTATCAATACGTTCTTTGCACTGAATGGAGAAACCCAAGATTTCAACAAAGTTAGAGCAAGCAATATTATTCTTAACAAGAGCATGATACAATCTCACTCTTTTCATGTAGAAAATCAACATCAACCTCTTGTTCCTCATTGTACTCATCGTCATTGTCACAAGAGGTATTGGGTTACAAAGTAGGAGATACCTTTGAAGCCCTAGCCATACGGCATAGATGAGAACCGTGAGACGATAATGATGAAGAATTACTTGAAGCTCCATTCAATACCTTGTCTTGACCCATAGAATCTTGGTTTTCCTCTACATTATTAGATACACAACAACTAGAGAAAATAGAAGCATTTTTATCATGGCAACAAGGCATACCAATCATATCATCATGAGATTTATTCAAACAATTTACACATGATATGCAAGGACTATCAACACAATCATGTAAATTATATGTGGTGCTAGAAGTGTTTATGTCCAAAGATGAAGCATTGCAATGAGATAGAAATTAAGGATCATAAAAATAATCTTACTATCAAAATTGCAATTTCCATCACCACTCACCATATCATTACCTTGTGCCTTGCCACACTTTGGTGAAGTGGATGAAGATGAGAACTCGTCACGGCTGGAAGTGGAAGCAATACCATCATCCTTAATAATATTGGACACATCATATTTATCTTAAAGTTTTGTCCATAACTCATGAGCACTGCAAAAAGGTATGATTGAAGAAGTAACTACATGGCTCAAAGCATTAATAAGCACACTAGAAGCTTGAGCATCGAGATATAAGTTTTTCTCATCCTCACAATATAGATTTAGGAAATCCATTGGAGGAGAAAAACCTATATCTACAATTTGCTCCAAATTTGGGTCCATGGCTCGAAAATGATTAAGCGTATGAATTTTCCAAATCTCATAAAATGTGCCATCGAATAAGAAAATGTCATTGTGCACTAATCCCCTAGCCGGCATCTTTACTCTCAAGGTGGTGAAGCCTAAAATGAGAGACTAGGCTCTAATACCAATTGAAAAGAACATAGATGTTGCCTAGAGGGGTTGAATAGTCGGTTTAAAACTTTTACGAGATGGGCTTAACAAAGGCGAAATAAAACTATCGTTTACTTTGTCAACCACAAACTCCTATATAAACTACGGTTCACCTATGTGCACCAACAACTTATGCTAAGCAATACAAGGAACTATGTGATAGCTAGATATACGACTTCAAGCACGAAGGTTATCACAAAGTAAAGTGCATAAGTAAATAGCTCGGGTATAGAGATAACTGAGTCACATAGAGACAACGATGTATTACTGAGTTCCTCCCATAAAGGGAGTACGTCTCGCTGGAGGGGTGGGTGGTACTAAGACCACCACGCCACAAAAGGCCTCACCACCCTATTATCATGTGAATCTTGCCACAAGAGATCTGATTCACTTCTCCACTATCGGTGCACTTGTAGGTGGCTATTCGTAACCTGTCGCAAAGATTGGGGCACTTCTCCACAACTCGATGGGAGGCTCCCAATAAACAATCTTGGGGAAAGCTTCACAACTTGATTAGAGGCCCCAAGTAATCCACAAACCTGCAAAACAACTAAACTGTCTATGGTCCCAAGAACCCAAGAGTAAAAAGCTTCTCACCTTTCACCCAATCGAATCCTCACCGAGAACTCAAACTGATGCACTAAATGCAATGGCAAGAACGCAAGTGCTCAAGTCCTTCTCTCCCAAATTCCACAAAAGCTACAAAAGCTATTGGGGAATAAGAGAGGAAGAACAAAATAGGAAATCCACAAAATAAACCCCAAGATGATCCCCCCACATAGAGGAGATATGGATTGGTGGAGTTGTAGATCTAGATCTCCCCTATTAAATCCCCCAAAAAGATTCAAGAAATATGGGACAGATTGATATTATTTGCAAGCTCTTGAAGGTAGAAACAATGGAGGAGAGAGGGAGAGCAAGCAACTTGCCCAAGGAGGAAGAAGAGGACCTTTTATAGTCCTCTCCAACGGAATATGACCGTTTGGGGCATCCCGGGCTGGATAATCCGCCCCCTGAATTTTTGGGGTTCTTGGGGCCAAAATATGGCTAAGGACCTCGTAGCGCGATCCTCTGTCCAATATCCGGCCCAATATCTGGCCGAAAAATCCACCCCTGGATAATCCTCCCCTTCAAAAAGTGGCAGAAATAGCAAAACTGAAACGAATACAACTTTTGCATCCAGACTCTGATTTTGATGATCTTGGGCTTGTTTCGAAGGTAGTTACAAGCTATAAAAGATCATGTAGGGAACCATCATAGTCTAGCAAGGGAGGATAGAACCAAATTATAAAATGTTTAACCTATCTATAAAAGGCAAACTAGTAAAACCTCCAATATCAAAAACGCAATAGAGAATGCATGTGAAATCCATTTTTGATGAACCTAAGATTATCATGGATATTAACACAAGTTATAAATTCTCTCATGGATAAGAACCAAGAAATAAGATTCCAAGAATGCAAAGGTTTGAGCTCTCTCCAAAGGATATGATCAAGTTACTCACTCGAGAACCCCTCTTGATAGTACGGTTACCTATCCTATAAACCAGTCTCCCAAACTAAAACAACAAGACCTGTAAGAAACAAACCCTATCAAGAACAAACCTTTCCCTTGAACATATTCCACTTGAGCTTGATGATGATGATCTTGTACACCTCAATATTGAACACCTTTGTTGATTGCTCTATCTTGGTGAAGACTTAGAATTTTCTCCCCCATACTCCACTATGGGAGAGCCTCTCTTTTAGGTATATTTTCACATAACCATGATCACCATAACGATGGAAATATTCAAGCATATGTTCTCTTCGAGATGGCTCATCTTGAACTTGCACTTCATTTCTTCTTTCTTTATTATGTTGGTGTCTTGAAGGTACACATGAGATCACTCCATCTTGGTCCTCAAGACACACTTTCCATAGGCTCAACTATCTCATGAAAAATCTTTGGATCAGTCCTTCAACATCTTGGTCATCACTTGATCGTCTTCATTTTCTTCTTCTTTCAACCTTGAGACCACCATATGGCTCAAGCATTGCCTATGGACATATCCTCAAGTACAACTCAATGCAAACATTAGTCCGTAGTGATTGTCATTAATTACCAAAACCACACATGGAGGCACAAATGCTCTTTCAATGTAGTAGTTTGGTGGCTCCTTCTCTTATTCGGGTCCTTCATGCTCTTCTTCTACGTCTTCCTCTCCTTATGGTTCACCTTATGGTTGTAGGGTTGCCTCAACCTGTGCATCATAATGCAGATGTCCATCCTTGATAGAGAATAGACAGTTATGCAAAGGAGCTGCAATCAAGTGATCGGCTCTAGGTATATCGAAGTAATACCTACCATTAATTCTTAGGGATTTCTATTTTTGTGCCCTGGTTCATTAGTTGTACTTAGTTTTCCCCAGCCGCTTAGTTTTTCTCACTTTTCCCCTCCCTCCATTCTGAAACCCTCACATGCGCTCAGACAGGGGGATGCCGTCAGGTCAAAGGCTTGACTGTTACATGCTGACAGGTGGGACCGCGTTAGGGCAGGTCCTGTGTTGAGTGTTACATTACGTTGCCTCGACCGTTACGTGTTGACGGGTGGGGCCATGTTGGGACGGGTCCTGCATACGTGGTGAAGGGTGGGGCCATGTTAGGACGGGTCTTGCATACGTGGTGAAGGGTGGGGCCACATGGAGACACATCGAACCGGACATTCTTGCTCCGAGCCTGGAACAGCTCCCATACCGCCCCTCCGCTCCGCTCCCCCGTTGTTGTGCCCTCCTACCTGAGAGCCCCTCCTACCTTATGTCATCCTTGGCCCTCGAGCCACCCCTCCCCTATCCACGGAGCCCACTCCAGCTCCACTTCCTCCCCCGCTAGATCTACCCCTTTCGTAGAACAGTATGCAATGCCGGTGGGTGTACCGGTCCTCCTCATCGAGCGCGGAGAAGATTGGGTGGAATCGGAGGGATCTAACGCATGGATTCCATCTAGGTACGTATTGTTTCCCTTTGTGGATTGATTATAGGCAGTAATTGAGCGCGAATCGCCGGTGCTCAGCTAGCTGCCTTGCTTTTCGAATAGGATTGATCTAGTGCTGGCATTTCGACTGGCGGTTAAACTGGATACTAGCGTAATTTGTGGTTGTGAACGGTATCTCTCTGGATTTTACTTCCTAGCGGTGTTTGCAACCTCCATAACTCTCAGAGATTTGAAAGATAAAATATATTATAAATTCCCATGGAGCAATGGCGATTCAGTTGATTTGCATTATTTCAACATTAGCGAGCAAAGATTGCTCCCACTAACTAGCGAAGATGATTTGGTAATGCTTTTCTCTTTGAATGTTGTCGAACATTTTGGTCAAATTAGTCTCCATGTGCAACCTAAAGTTGAACACACGGGAAAGAGGGCTAAATCATCATCTAGTGGCCAGGCATCATCAGGTGGTCGGGCATCATATGTCTCTGCTATCTCTGCTAATAGTGTGCGCCCCGTGCTCCTTTTAGGTCAACAGCAGTACCATTTGTTCGCACTGCGAGTGTAAGCCAAATCGCTCGTGCGGCCGATGTGGAGGACGAAGCAGAGCTTGCCGAGGGAGCGCCTCCACTAGATGATGAGGATGAGTTGATGTTTCCTGAATTGGTAGATAGATCCAGTAAACAGGCACTAGAGGATCAATACACTGAGGAATTGGCCCACGGTGCCAGATTTGATGACACTTATGAAGAAGATAATGAGGAGAACAATGACAGTCTCGTTTTAGCCGAGTACGATGGTGAGGACTTGCTAGTAATTAAGTGGGACAGGAACGATCCTAAGATTTCAGAAGGCACCGTATTTGAAATGATGCGGGACTGTCGTAATGTCCTTACTACATATTGCATCTGCACCAATAATGATTATGTTGTTATTAAGAGTGAGCCAGCAAGGTTCACAGTGAAGTGCCCATACAAGAGGTGTAGGTGGAGGATGCACGCATCTACTATGCTCAGGAGCAGTTTGGTTCAGCTATTACAACCAGTTGTGTATTTTAGATTATTGTGTAGAATTTGTTAATTGTACCTGACATTTTCATTATGTTTCAGATAAAAGGTAACCAGTTTGAACATTCTTGTCCACCTCAAGGGTGGCAACCAAAGGACAAAACAAAACTAGCAAATACTAGGTGGTTGGCAAATGCAATCATGGATTGGATGAGAGCGAACCCATCACTTGGTGCAATAGCGCTCATAAAAAAAGTTTCTGAAAAGTTTAATATTACAGTACCTTACATGAGGATGTTCTATGCAAAGGAAATGGCTCTTGATAGGATCAATGGTCCATGGAATGAAATTTTTCAGTTGCTTTACAGCTTCAAAGCTAAAGTGGAGATGGCTAGTCCAGGTAGTGTTGTACAGATAGACAAGCATACGGTTCAATACAAAATAAGAGGGAAGACAATGGATAAGGAGTTCTTTAGAAGGGCTTTTGTTTGTTTCAAAGCTAGATGGCAAGGGTTTCTGGATGGTTGCAGGCCTTATTTGGTTGTGGATGCAACATCTCTTCATGGCAGATTTAAAGGACAGCTAGTAGCTGCTACTGCAGTTGATGGCCACAATTGGATGTTCCCTGTTGCTTTTGGAGTTTTGGAGATTGAGTTAGAGGAAAGTTGGACTTGGTTTCTAGAGAATTTGCATGACCTTATAGGCCATCCACCAGGACTTACTATCCACACGGACGCTTGCAAAGGTTTGGAGAAAGCTGTAGAAGTAGTATTCCCCAGAGTGGAGCATAGGGAATGTACATGACACTTAGTGCAGAATTTTACAAAGAAATTCAAGGGTAAAGTTTATACTAACAACCTATGGCCAGCTTCATACACATGCAGTTTGAGGAAGCATATGTATCATTCAGAAGTGTTGTATAAACAAAAACCTGTGATGAAGGAGTACTTGGATGCACATCATGGAATGGTGTGGTCAAGAAGCCAATTCAATGAAATTTGCAAGGTAGACTATGTGACAAGTAACCTTGTAGAGAGTTTCAATGCAAAGGTCAAGTCATTGAAAGGGCTTATGTTGTGGCAAATATTTGATAAGATTAGGCAGATGATCATGATAAAGATCAATTTGCGTCAAAGAATTGCATCAACAGTATATGCTGGCCATCTCAGCCTCCCATCTTTGATTAAGGCTTTGCATGCCAGGGCAAAACAATTGAAGATGAAATGCATTAGAAAAGGAATGGGTACACTGATAGTAAAGATAGGCAATGGAGGTACCTAGTGAGTTTGGCTGACAGGACATGCCATTGCAGGCAATGGCAGCTCCATGGGAAACCCTGCATACATGCATTGTTTTTCATGGGTGTTCTAGGAGGTGAAGAGGGTAAAGTTGCTCAGTACGTGTCGAAGTATTTCTCTGTTGCCAAATTTAGGGCAGCATATGCTCAGAATGTTCTAGCCTTGTTGGGAAAATACCAATGGATGGAAGTGAATCCAGGCTTCAAGTTATACCCTCCAGTTTTTACTAGACTAGCAGGTAGGCCAAGGAAGCATAGGATGAGAGCTAGTGCAGAGGGTGGTGCACCACCTCGATGACATAAGTGCAAACATTGTGGGATCCTAGGCACATTGCTAGGCTTTATAAAAATACAGTGGACCCAGCTTATGGAATGGATGATCAGGCGAGAGCAGCAAATGCAGATGATAATAAAGTATCTGAGCGAGAGGAGAATGAAGCAATGGTTACAGAGAGATTGAATCAAATGTAGGGGAGATTGAACCAGATGCAAGGGAGATTGAACCAATGGATCGATAGGAGATTGAACCAAATGAAGGGGAGATTGCACCAAATGCATGGGAGATTGAAGCAATTTATTCATTGGAAGCAGAGTTCAAAGGTAAAGGAATTACACAAGAGGATATTGAAGAAATGATGCCAATGCGTTTTGAACCGTATGAACCAATGAATCGAAACGTGGTTGAACCAATTATACGACAGACTGAAGCACTTGATTCATTTTATGCAGAGAAAAAGAACAAACGGAACAAACGGAAGAAGTTGATGGTGGACTCCGAGAATATTCCAGCCAGGATCACCCGGAGCAAGGTGGTGAACTCCGAGAATATTCCAGCGAAAAACACTAGGAGCAAGAAAAAATGAATTTGAATTATTAATTTGAATTTGTATGATGAATTTGAACTACTGTCAATGTTTGTATTGAATTTGAACTATTGTCAATGTTTGTGACGCTTCCAAGTTTGTATGTTGGATAACCCCATAATTATGTGTTATTGCAAGTTTTTATTGTCATGCACCTAGTTGCTTAGCACTGCTCAATTTTGCCCTCGACATGTGGTCAACACATGGGGTTTAGCTAGTTCATGGCTTAAACCATATCAAACGTTGACCAATTTATCCAAAATTTGGCAAACTTGTGTATCCTTGGATTGATTTACCATATGAAATTGGAAATTTTGGATTTACTTGTAATCAGCCACATTTTTATTTTCTAAGTGACTAAATTCAAATAAATGGTTTTAGGGTTAATTTAATTCAAAAAAAGAAGTCAAAACATAGTGCAACCTTCACATGGAGTCTTGTTATGTTAACTAAAACCTAGCATGAATAATAAAGGAAAGGAAATAAAGAGAAATGGACTTCTCCCCTAAACCACTTCTTGGAATGGGATACTAGCTATGAAGATGCATGGCTTTCTACTCAGTCAACCTCCAAGATAACCCATCCCAAAACATACTTTGTCTAAATGAGGCCAAATTTGGCACACTTGTGTATCTTTGAGTTGAAAACAATATAATATCGGCCAAGATGGATTATTTTGTTCAAATAACACATTTTCTATTTTTATGCCAAAAGCTTGAATTTCTCTTAGTTATTTTTTTATCTGAGCGCCCTTGTTTTCCTTAGCTCTACTCAGTTTTCCCCTCCCACTAAAGTTTTCCTCGGTTTTCCCCTCCCGCTAAAGTTTTCCTCACTTTTCCCCTCTCTCATGTCTCAGTTTGGCTAGCGCTCTGATTGGTCGAGATGTATGTCACACGGATCTTGGCCAACCACCATTGGATACATCATGATCCGACGGGCTCGAGGTCTCTCTCTCCCGATGGGCGCACCTAACCTTATATGACGAGGAGAGCCTGATGACTGCAAGTGCATAGATCGTTTGTATCTAGTTTTGAAATAAAGATATCGATCCCACAAGGAGCGGGAGTCTAAAGTCTAATAACTCTTTGAACTAAATATTGAAATAGTAATGCTAAATAACATTCTAAGTAACAAGGTAAAATGCAAGTTTTGTGTAAAAGATATTTTTGGGTTTTCAAATAAGAGAACAATAAGTAAACTAAAGCTGTAAGTAAACAAGAGCATGCAAGTATGATTACGAAAGACTGCAAGATGATGGAAAGAGTTCTCAAGGAGTAGTGGATCCACCGCTAGTAATTATAAAGAGTGATCAAAATAATTATAAGACCATTTATGATATGTGTGGGAGGAGCTCCCTATATGGACGAATAGGCAGCAACCACTACACACATCATCCATCATAACCACAGCAGACAACAATCGACATCAATCGATTTACTGCGCTATTAAGGGACTTTACCCCGTAGGATGTATCCCATGGCATGGAAAATGTATCGTGAGTTCTCCTCGGTTCCCAAGTTGATACGTAAGGAATGACAATAGCTTTATAGTCACCGTAAGTGCTATCATCCCTCCGTCTACCAACAAATAGTTCCCTCCATCTAGTACTCAGTGAGGAAAATATTGAGTGGCGCGCTTCACCCAACATCAAGATGGAGGAAATCTAACACAAACACATAATGAACAATATCACATAATAATCTTTATCTCAATTCAATCTCATACTAGAGTTTCTCCATCTCCCCAAGAATAAAGGAAACTACTCACACATGAAGGCAATCAACATCATGGATAGAATATGGATGAAGTATGATGAGACAATTCAAGACAAGTGCAAATCCAAGATTCAATCTAGAATTACAACAAGTAACCAAAGGGGATCGGTGATGGAGACGTTGTTGATGAAGATGACGATGTATATCAATGTGGAGGCCTTCAAGATCCTAGTCCCTTCTCCTCTTGTGTGATGGTGATGGTGTAGATCTGATTGGACGCAACTATGGTGGTGGAATGGCGGCAGGGCTCCGCCGTTGTGGAGGATATGGCTTGGTGTCTCTCTCTTGGGTCCTCCCTCCTTTATATAGGCCTTGGGGTGCCCTAGGGTTCCCCTAATATTGTCATATGACTTACGGAAGGTTCTGGAGCTTCTCTGGGGCGAAATCCTGTCGTTTGCGACCTTTTTACCAACTATACGGCCAAACTATACGGCAGGAATCTTTAGTTCCGACCGTACAGTTGGCCGTTGAACCTTCGGGTTTCGCAGTGTTTTGGCCACCATTTCTTCATACGAACTCCGTTTTGCGTATTTTTGGGCTCGTTGGATTCGTCTCATCGAGGGCTACAACCGCATGGTCTTGGATATTTATTTTGAGAAGTTAGAAAATTTCACTTTTCCAACCTCTCAAATGGCTAAGTCTGGTCCCTACAGCTCCTCCATACTATGCTCTCTTTGTTCCTTTTGTCTTTGTTTTATCCATAATCATCATCAACACCTACACACATGTCATAGACAAGGAATGTGATAAAATTCTACCTAAACTACTAAATGTGCAAAGCTCGTATGAAATTAAATGAGAACTAGAAGTCATGCATATAAGGCATAGCTATAGCTGGAAGAAACATGATATGAGAGATAAATGGCTCATTTTATATGGCTAAAAGAGGTGGTATTTCACAGCCATCAGAGCCCGACAGGCTAGATGTATCTCCCTCCCTTTCCCTGACGCACGTATACTAGCTGCATCAACTAGCGCTCAGTTTGGCTGTGCTCTGATTGGTCGAGATGTATGTCACACAGATCTTGGTCAACCACCGTTGGATACATCATGATCCGACGGGCTGGAGGTATCTCTCTCCCGTTGGGCTATGGAGAGGAGAGACCGACGGGCTGGACGTCTCTCCCTCCCTTTCCCTGTCGCACGTATACAAGGCGCATCTTCCTCCCCTACTATCGATGTACGGTGGCGCAGACCTACGCGTGGGGATCGGAACGGCTTGCGGCAACGCGGATCTAGGCGCGACTGCTAGAATGGCGTGCGGCGGTGAGGATCTAACTATCTAAAATTTCGGTCTCTATCTGTCTCACTCCGTTCACATCCTCAGATCTGTTGCTGATGAAAGAGACCGATGGAAGCCATCATCCGCAACATCAGTGCAGCGGTGGTGGTGCCGACAGCGGCCATCGATGAAAGACACTGATGGAAGTCATCATCCGCAACATCTACGGCTGTGGTGCCGATAGTGGTCATCGATGCGACGACGATTGAATCCATCATCCGCAACATCTACGGTTGTGGTGCCGATAGTGGTCATCGATGCAAAGACGATTGAAGCCATCATCTGCAACATCACTGCGACGGTACAGATCAAGCCCTCGTGAACCGAAGCTGCGGGAGGCAGGCCGCGGCTAGCATGTCGAGGTGCACTTCGACGGTGAAGGCCGGATGGGAGCACTTTACCCGTACTTCTTGGAGTACACATATGGCAGGGAGGGCGGCTAGCTCACCATCCACTTAAAACTGGGATATTAAGCCCAATTTGAACCAAAATTTCGTGACTTAAAATATATGTATGATTTGAATAAATTTGACATGTATTTGATCCATGAGACCGGTGGATATGCTCTAAAGCTGATTCATAAGTAGTAGTACTTGCTTTGACAATCTCCGGTGGACTTGTATAAATTTGATCGAAATTGATATGTATGATTTGAATCAAAATTGATATGTATTTGAGCAGTGAGGATAGTGGATATGCTCTAAAGCTGATTCATAAGAAGTACTCCCTCCGACCCAAATTAGTTGATTTAGATTTGACAAGATTAGATTGTATCTTGAGGAATTTGAGTCAACTAACTTGGATTGACAATCTCAACCACTAATTTGGAACAGGGAATGGGTGTTGCCGCCAACGCTGCAACTCTACATGGCAGCCACGATGGCAGCGACAGAACAGTCAAAACTGATAGGCCCCAACTTGACCCTCTAGGCATTTGGCATGCCAACTATGGGCAGCTAGATCCAATAGCAAGCAACTCGGGGCCCGCAATGCATTCTCTCGACAACTTTGGGACCACTAGATCCAATGGCAAGCAACTCGGGTACCGCAATGCATTCTCTCAACCACTTTGGGACCGCTAGATCCAATGGCAAGCAACTCGGGCCGCAATGCATTCTCTCGACAACTTTGGGACCGCAAAGTGACTAAATTAGCAGAAACTCATGACCATCTATTGAATAAAAATTCTACTCTATAAATTAGCTATATATTCAACTAATCATTACACATGCCACCCTTCACCACAACCGCATATTGTAACTGCTAGCACGCGGATGACAACTACAAAAACTGCCCACATGAATCTACTACCCCCCCCCCCCCCCTCTTCACTTGAAGTTCATGTTTTATATTTTCTACGACTTGATCAGATACGGCAAGATCAACCTTAGGTGTCAACTTCTCTTTGCAAATAATCTCTGAATTCTTCCTTGACAGTATGCTTTAGCTCGAATATCAACAGGTTTTTACGAGCCAATTCATCACCTAACTTGACAACCATATCCTCCAAATCCATCATATGGCTAGACCACTGAGTTGATTCATCTTGGTATGCAATGTACCATGGATCATAGGCCTGCATAGCACACTGTAACAATCCCAAAACAAACAAAATTGGAATTAGTCCGACGGGCCATGTCAGCACTTCAAATTCAATGGTAGTACAAAGAGAAGGAGCTACATGCACTTCCGACGTGGTAGGAGAAGGAGAATGTGGCCACGACATGATCGATTCCCCACACTCGTCGGTATACCCGCTACAACCAGACATTGAGGACTAATTTGCACCTACAATATTGAGGAAATTACGGGAACTGAATCGATTAAGCTGCGCGTTGCAGGAGCAGAGGTCTTAGCAAGCACTACTAGCAATTGTTGCGACTGTTCGTCGAGCTATGGCGGCGGAACCAAATCCCGGTCGTCGTGGGCGGTAGACCTGCCTGCGGTCGGTACTGCCTCAACGTACAATGCGTGCAGACGAAACAGGTGCCTGAGCCGTGGTTGAGGTGCAGTGCGGCAGTCCGTCCGATACTGCCGTAGGACAGATCTAGCGACACGCCGACGCGCCGACGATGGCTGCTCTGTCCGCCGGTGGGATAGGAGCTTCTCGGGGCTGGGGGCTGGGAGCGGCTGAGAGAGAGAGAGAGAGCGCTGACATGTCATACATGACCTCACCTGTCAATTATTTCATATTTGCCAATTTTGCATATCTGCCAAACTTTTTCTTTGAAATTTGCATATTTGCAACATGACCACCACATGTTAGTGACACACAAAATGGCAAATATGCAAGTTGCAAAGTAAAACGTGGCAAATATGCAAATCCCCCCTCCAGCCCCACGTGACGCCCCACCGGTCATTGGCTATGAAGGCCCCACAGAACGGCTCCATATAGCGGCCCCATCGTTCATTGGCTTCGAGGGCCCCATAGAACGGCCCCATTTGTCATTGGCTGCACTGGCCACACAATTAGGAAAAACGAGGCCCATAAGTCAGCAAGAGACGGATGGCTGGTCCGCCATGTATCGTGGCCCCACATGTCAGCATGTAACGGTCGAGGCGGCGTAACATAACGCTCAACGCAGGACCCTCCCATCGCGGTCCCACCTGTCAGCATGTAACAGTCAAGCCTTTGACCTGTCGGCATCCCCCCGTCTGAGCGCATGTGAGGGTTTCAGAATGGAGGGAGGGGAAAAGTGAGGAAAAACTAAGCAGCTAGGGAAAACTGAGGACAACTAATGAACCAGGGGCACGAAAATAGAAATCCCTAATTCTTATAATCATACCACATGCATTAAGAGTAGCAAACCCGAGATGACGAACACCTTCCAACGGTTATAAGATATTTTGAGATGGAGTGCTCAAGCAAGAATGGTGATAACTCCTCCTCTGCATATGGGTCCACGAGTTTAGGGAGTCTGATACTTCAAATAAATCACTATAAGAGCGCCCAAATTTGGCGTCAAGTTATAGTTTGGAATGACAACTTTTGCGAGGATCATCATGTCCTACTCATTGACTCTTGTGAACTCACCACGGGACTATAGGGTGTTAGCAATAACATAGAAGAAATAACGAACCACATGACACTCAGTTTGATTCCCCTTTGGGATAGGATTTGAAATTCTCATCTTATTGAAGTAATAGTTAGGGGTAGGACTAAGTGTGAAACAAGTGGAGCGGATGTCAGTGAAGTTGTTGGAAAAACCAAAGTAGTGACACCAGTCATTGAAACATAAGTCATACTCACAGTTCATCAAGCGAAAGGTGATCCTATCAGCTCTTGGGATGTCCTCCTCGGAACTATAGAATGGACCCACTATATGCTTCAAGGTGCTAAGAAACTCCGAGTGTCAAGCAGCAATATGTGGCATCCTTCTGAAAAACAAACTCAAGAAAACTAACATTGTTGCAAAGATAATTTAATCACGGTGAATGGTGAGTTGGTTCAGAATATGGGGGAACACCCATTTGGTAGACTTGATCTTGCGGTTCTTAAGACAATTGAAACGGTTAAGATGAAAGTCTTCGGTGAAGTCAATGTTGAGCATTGCAGGGGTTAGTCCTTCAATAGGTGGTGCGGGATGTGCAGCCACCGCACACATATGGTTCCTTGTGCTCATCTAAAAATAAAAAGTTTCACTATTAAAAACCTTCTTGAAATAAATTTTTGATCCAATAGAAATAAGCATGGAGTACTCTTCTACACATTCTACAAAATAATATCCTCTAAATAACAAAAATAAACATGCACAATTAGAGATTAAGCTCAAAATAGATTTATAATGGCAAGAGCTAGGGCATGGTTTTTATGCAAATAAGTTGTGGGTCGGAGGAGAATCGTACTTTGAATCGATGACATGTGAGGAATCAAATAAAAAACAAGTAGAGGTGAAGATCCAATTAAGGTGGTTTGGAGTTTGGAGGAAGAAGAAAGAGAAAATGAGAGCTTAGGTTTACCTCTTCCCTGGGTTCAAGTCGCGGGCGAACGGTCGGTACAGGTGGGTGGTACGGTCGCGGTGATCGCGGCCCGCCCATACTGAGCGAGTTTACCTCAGCATCGGGGTTTGATCCTGGCGACCCACTCAGTATGGGCACGCGATATGGACACACCCCACAGTACTGATGGTCATTACAGGCTTAGTAATTTCTAATGATTTCACAAACTTTGCTTTGACAAATGGTCTAGGCAAGTGGTACGACCGTGTCCCCTGTTGGGTGGTTGTTAAGGACTCAATACCTTCGAACAAAAATTTGCAATCTTCTTTTTCTTCGGCTGACATGAAGTACGGGTGCGTGGTATGGTGGCCTCCCACCGTATTGATGGTCGTTATAGCAACATAACTCTGCAAAACTCGAAATTTTTGTTGCATCTTTCTCACACGCCTTTGCACATCAGTTATACCTTGAAAATGATAGTAGAAACACATCAACCATTGATTAAATATCTTTGTGTTAGTGAATAAAATTTAAAGGAAATATTACCTTTGTTTCTTCCTTTATCTTTAATGGATCTCTTGAACAGTCTTTATTAGAAAACAAAAACAAAACTAACACTAACACAAATTAAAAAAAATCACATGGGTTGCCTCCCATGAAGCACTTCTAGTTAAGGTCAATTAGCTTGACCCAAATGGTGATCATTTTGGTTTTGGAAGTGGAACACCCACTCCAAAATAGTTGGATTTTAAAGTGATGATCCCATCTTCATTAGGTTTGGCCTTTTTATTTCTAGGGAAGTGGACTACAAATGGTTCTCTAGATGGTAGCCCTACTCTAACATTTCCTTCATGCAAGTTGATTAAAGCTTTTATAGTTCTTAAGAATGGCCTTTCCAGAATAATAGGTGCTATAGGATCTTCTGGCATGTCCACTATAACAAGATCAATTAGTGTGGGGCATCCTTTGATTTCTACAACAAAATTTTCTTTGACTCCTACAGCTTTTTTGTAAGTTGAATCTTCCAATTGGTGTCATAGTTTAGTAGTTTGAAATGGCCCAAGGTTAAGTCTTTCAAATAGACTTTTAGAAATTGTTGAGACACTAGCACCAAGATCACAAAGTGCAGCAATCTCATTAACTCCTATATGGATTTTAATAGTGGGCTCAAATATATCATCTAGTTTAGCTAGAAGTTTCTCAGCTAATTTATTATATTGCAATTCTAGCTCATGCACCTTGGCTGCTACTTCTTGAATAAAATTTTGGTACATGGCATCATTTCCTCCTTCAGTACCGGGATTCCTCATGGTGATCATCATCAGAAGATACTCCACGGTATAATCCGGAGACGATGTATTGCTATAGTATAGCTCTTCAGGCTTCTCGTCTTTGTTTTCCACCCTCATCATCTGACACGTGCATTTTGCATCATCATAATAGCCACATATATGATTAGTTTACAATGTTATTTACATGATTCTACCTTTGTTTATGTAGATGATTTATGGGACTTTCCTACAAAGTCCCCTTCTTTGGTATTTAATTTTAGGGAGGCAGAAAACCTCCTTTTTGTATTTTGTTGTTTCGGGGACCTTCTGGATGTTAATAAATAGAAGGAAAAATACATGGGTAGTTTTTCACTAGGAGAAGGACAACTGGGCGAAAAGAATCAAGCGTGGAAGTCTATGAAGGCCAAAATAGACCAGGTGGCGCTCCCCCTTTCTAGGTCATGCCACCAGGGCCCGTTTGTCCCTCGAGCATGATCTTGTCCCCTCCTTTTTATAGATGCCTCCGTTTCACCATAAAACCTATGCCATATTTTTCCCACGATTTACAAAGGCGGCGAAGGAGGCGAAAGTATTCTCCTACTCCAAGAGAGGGTAAATACTACTGCACCGGAGCCTCCAATGAGGGGGAAATCGATGCCATTGTCATCACCACTCCTCCTTGGCATAGGGGAGGCCTGTCCATCAACATCTCCATCAGCACCAACATCATCACCATCACCATCTCCAAGATCCACCTCGTTCGCCTCATTGTTTGTGATTGATTGAACCCTACATATTGTTTAAGAGATATTTGCATGATTGTAATTGGCAACTTGTCTTTATTTTGTGGAGAGATTGTATTTTTAGATTGTGTTGGAATCCATACACCACTGATCCATATCATGTTTGACATTTGTGACTAGATCCCCATGTTCATGGGGGCATATGATGAATTGGCAATGATTCCTATATAATATGCAATAAATGTTTGGTCAAGTTTTTATCTTATGTGTTGTTATATGATGGTGATGTGTGAACGTTGACTGCATATCACTTCACCTATATGGGCTCATAGGGCTTCACTTTAATGCAATGATGAGGGTTGGAAGAGATAGAATGACAGAAACCGTTTTCCAATGTTTAGAGCTGCATTAGAGGGGTTATATATCGGAGACCCATGAACTTCCTGCTATGGTGGGACATTTTATGTCTTAATGATTCCTATATTTGCTCATTAAAATGTTGTAGGACCCATCATAAGGGGTATATTTGCTCATATCTATGGTTTTACCTAAACTAGGCTCCGCCCTAAGAGAACTAAACTTGACAAGATATTCACCATATTGTGTAGAAATCTTTATGCTAAGTAATTCCATGTTGTCCTCAAGACCGCTTGTCACATATAAGTACACACTTGAGCTTGTCCTCCTGCTGCATAGAGGATTGGGATTTCTCTTATTAAGAGCATCGATTTACTGCTTACTTTCAGCAATTTACATTACTGCAAACTGCAAACCCAAAACACACAAACCACTACGTCTTTTATTGTTTTACTTGGTAAACTTTCTACCCAATACCTTCATCTCCTCATCGGTTCGATAACTTTTCTTACTGAAAGGTACTACAATTGATCTCCTGCACTTGGGATACATAAAGATACTTTCCGGCGCTGTTGTCAGGGAGCACCGCGCTATTGGTAGGTTTATTTGGTAAGGAAACTTGAAAGTTGTTTTTACTGTTTACTATTTTATCTTGTCATGGATTTTTTAGGTCATGAAAATATGAAGCTCTCTCTATATAAATATGTTCACTCTATTAAGAACAAGGTTGATAAACTGCTTGAGCCAGAAGTGGCATATCAAACCCCTATTGGTATTGCAAAAGGTTTATGAAACAGACGTTTATAGAAGATGAAGTAAAACTGCTCAGGAGCATATACAAATGATTGCAGATATATGCTCTCTATTTAAATTTTCCGGTATTCCTCATGATGAAGTGAAAAGGAAGTTATTATATTTATCTCTTTCTGGTAATGCCCGTAAATGGTTTAGATCTTTGGATGATAAATATCGTCTTGATTGGGAAGTTCTGAAGAAGGCTTTTGATGTCTACGCACTTCTATTCTTGTAGACAGTTGTTGGGCCTCCAAGTGCAGAGGTTTGTAGAACAGCAGCAAGTTTTCCCTTAAGTGGATCACCCAAGGTTTATCGAACTCAGGGAGGAAGTGATCAAAGGTATTCCCTCTCAAGCAATCCTACAATCAAGATACAAGAAGTCTCTTGTGTCCCCAACACACCCAATACACTTGTCAGGTGTATAGGTGCACTAGTTCGGCGAAGAGATAGTGAAATACAAGTGGTATAGATAATTATAAGTGGTAACGGTGCCAGAAAATAGCTTGATGGCATGGAAAAGACTAAAGGCAAACTGAAATAAAGATAGAAGCAAGCAAACATGTAACAGATCTAGTAGCAAACGGTGTTTCAATGCTTAGAAACAAGGCCTAGGGATCATACTTTCACTAGTGAACACTCTCATATAAATATATTCTTCTTTATGATACTACGCTGAACTACTCTCCGGTTGGACACTCTAATCCATGGTAGGGCTATAACAGCACTCCTCAAAGTTCGCTTTCCCCATCTAGATAACCCCACACTGTCACCTTGAGCACTAGATGGTTCCAACAAACACCACAATTTCATAGAAACATCCAACTCCAAATATAACTCATAACAAGTATTTGTAATCTCTAGCCTAAGTGCCACCATGGTGTGCACGTTGTCACTTTCACACACATGGGGAGAGCAGAGGTCTATTAAAGCACTTGAGTAGCAAGGTAGATCTACTTGATTACAAAGCTCATGATCACAATATGATCATGCATAGACAAAGAGATGAACACATAGCTACCGGTAGAACCCTTAGCCTCGAGAGAGAACTACTCCCTCCTCATCATGGGAATCAGCAACAACGATGGAGATGGTGGTGGAGATCGATGGAGATGGCTCCAGGGGCAATTCCCTGTCCCGGCAGGGTGCCGGAATAGAGACTTTCTGTCCCCCGAATCTCCCCTTCGGTGGCGACGACGCTGTGGAACTTTTCATGGCTGGAGGCTGGACAATTTAGGGTTTATGCATCGAGAGGCTCTTACACGCGAGAGGGGAGACCGAGGGGGTGCCGGAGGGGCCCACACCACCCCCTGGTGCGGCCTGGCCTGGCCCGTGCCACCAGGTGGTGTGGCCACCCTCTGGCCCTTCTCCGTCTCGTATTCTGGCTCCAAGTGTCCCCCGGTAAAATAATAACTTTAGCTTTTGTCCCATCCAATTTCGAGAATATTCATTTTCTGACTTCTTGGAACCAAAAACAGCAGAAAACAGGCAATTGGCACTGTGGCTCTTTGTTAATAGGTTAGTCCAAGAAATCATATGAAAAGTACTCCAAAGTGTGGACAAAACACAAGAAAGTAGATAAAACCAAGCATGGAACATCAAAAATTATAGATACATTTGCAATGTATCAACATCCCCAAGCTTAACTCCTGCTCGTCCTCGAGTAGGTTAGTGATAAAAAGAAAGAATAATTTTTGAGGTGACATGCACCATCATAAACTTGATCAAAGTATTTGTAAAACATTCAATGATGGGATCATAGTACTTCAATCATAACATGAAAGACAAAGTTCTAGCAATAAGACAAAGAAACTATGTTGCAACATGAAAAGGCACAAACAAAAGATTCATGAATAAAAATGATTTGCAAGACGTTTATTTGTTTCACATAAAGAAAACATAGCATAATGGCATTCAGCTTGTCCCTCATAGAGTAGCAAAACATAAATGCATAGGACACCTTCAAAGTTCATAAGAGTGACTAGATACAAATAGTTTAAAACAAGCAATATCAAAGTTATGAATCAATCAACAAGTCTTGGGACAATGCACATAGAACTAAGAATGGCCACTATGCTCTCAAAGTAGGTGCATAAAGATAGAAGGTGGAGACTCAATATAAAAGTGGAAGAAAGGCCTTCATAGAAGGAAGTAGGGATTCAAGTCTCATAAAGAGCTTCCAAAAATTATGGTACTTATAGCTTTCAGCTCTCATTGCCCCTATCATAACCATCTTGAAGGTGATTAAGGTTAAAGTGACACAACTAAGAGGATATGCTTGACAAGTTATAAACCGAAATCTCATGCCCCTTACTTATGAAGACCAAACCTCATGCTACTCAACATTAGTCACGAGTAAGCTCTTGTCATTGTAAGTACATATGTATCATAAAGAACCGCCAACTGGGTACCCCTTGCACATGATACAGGAGCTATCCCATAATCAAAATGACAAGGCAAGTAGACAATGACCATCTCAACGATCTTTTTATTTGCTATTTGTATATGTTTTTATTGAGGATGCTTCATAGAGTGCTCATTATGGTGATGCTGCAAGTTTCCACCATGATTAAGCATGGCTTAGGCTAGCGGCCCAGGCGTTTCTCTGACACACATACAAACTCCATGATCTTACAAGTTCCACTTTTATTTCACACCGCTGGGATCCATAAGCAAAAGAATATGATATCAACGGGGTACAAAGTACAAGTGCAATGTTGAAAGCGTTCCCCATGATACATGGTTCTGCTAACTTCAACTTATAAAGCGCAAGCATATACGCAACAAAGATGGACACAATGGTTCAAGTTTATTAAGTGCAAGAAAATAAAGTGTACCATCAAGTTCGTGAGAGCTTTAATCACTAATTTTCACATAACAAGTTTAATTCAGAAGGTAGATAAAAGCATGAATATACTTGGAATAGCAAATGCTAATAGGTAGGTATGGTGGACTCTTTGGGATAACTTGGTTTTATTTGGAGTTGGATGCATGAGTGGAACTCATACTTGGTTATGGAGGCTAATAAAAGATTGGGAGCGACCAACTAAAAGAGCAATAATGGCCATAATCATGCAAAGCGACAAAACATCATTAATTAAAGCATAAAGTGGTATTAAAAGTCGAAAACTAAAGGATCATAAAGGCTATGGTGACTTGGGATAGTCATAACATGGTGTGAGCATGCGCCAAGTCAACCCAAATAAAGCATCAAAGGAGAATACCACAATACTATGCTTTAATATGCTAAAACAACGCATGATTCTTTAACGGCACATTAAGCAATCTCAATTGTTTATAACATGTAATGCTACAGAAAAAATCACTAAGCATAAAGCCAAAACAATATGAAGCATGACATGACAAAGCATAGGCCACCGTCAAAAACGAGTTCCTTTTACCACTTAAGCATGAACTTTTCCTACTCTTTTCCAATCCAAACCACACTTATTTGAAAACTAATGTATGAAAGAGGGGGTAAAACCAATTTATTCAAGCAAACTAAGAAAACCAAGCAAACAAAAACGAAAACGAAGACGCTCCAAGAACAACACAACTGTGCATGAAACAATAAAAATGAAGTGTTTGGAAGAAACCTGAGATTTTTATTGATGAAGAAGGAGATGCCTTGGGCATCCCCAAGCTTTGACGCTTGTACTTCTTGGATATTTCTTAGGGTGACATATGTGGCATCCCCAAGCTTGAGTTTTAGTCCATTCTTCATCTCATACATCACTCTTTCCATACACCTGAATTTTTTCCTTCATACAATCTTTATTAGCAACATTAGTGCACTCAATATAATAAGTCTTTGGGTTCAGTTATAACACCAATAAAACTTCCATCAAAACACAAGCTACTATAGCACTTCCCTCAAAAAGCTCAATTCCCCAAAAAGAACCCAAAAAGGAATCAACAAGAAGCAAATGCAAATAATGGCAGAAATCGGTCAAAACAGACCAGCAGGTAAAGAGCAATTTTTTGAAGACCTTCTGTTGCTCAAATCGAAAAGTTTTGAACTAACAAAAGTTAGATAACAACCTAGGGCAGAAGAAAAAAATTCACAGCTCAAACCAACGTATAGAGATTTTACACGATTTTTTACAGTGAAGCACAAAAATCTGTTTCGGGATAGCAACTTTCCCAATCATTACTGCTCTCCCATTAGAGGTTACTCTTGGCACAAAAAGCAAATAAAAAGGATAAGCAGCGATTAGTACGGAGGTAATAAATTCCAAGACTCATCTAAAACTTTTGGTTTATCTCCCAATAAGTACTTTTCTTAACGCCTTTAAGCTAGGCATAGGAGCAAGATTTTCGAATGAATAAGCATTAAGATCAATACGAGAAATATCTTTCTTTTTCAAGGCTTCATGCATTTCTACAAGTTTTTAACTGAAAAGCTTCCATAGAAATATTAGTTTTGGTTTCATAGGCATGAACACAAGTGTAGGTCGACCCCCACTTAACCATTACTCATCTTTCCAATCACTTTCCTTTTTGAAAACGTTTTTAGGTAACAAGTATAACTTTTTTTTGTAATTGACATTCCCTATCCATACTAAGATAGAGAACAACTTAAAACTGAAAGTAAAACCTACTTAGAGATAAAGTAAACAAGTGCACACAAGAATATTCACCCACACGCTATTGCTCCCCGGCAACAGCGCCAGAAAATAGCTTGATGTCTACGCACTTATATTCTTGTAGACAGTTGTTGGGACTCCAAGTGCAGAGGTTTGTAGAATAGCAGCAAGTTTTCCCTTAAGTGGATCACCCAAGGTTTATCGAACTCAGGGAGGAAATGGTCAAAGGTATTACCTCTCAAGCAATCCTGCAATCAAGATACAAGAAGTCTCTTGTGTCCCCAACACACCCAATACACTTGTCAGGTGTATAGGTGCACTTGTTTGGCGAAGAGATAGTGAAATACAAGTGGTATAGATAATTATAAGTGGTAACGGTGCCAGAAAATAGCTTGATGGCGTGGAAAAGACTAAAGGCAAACTAAAATAAAGATAGAAGCAAGCAAACATGTAACAGATCTAGTAGCAAACAGTGTTTCAATGCTTAGAAACAAGGCTCTCCGGTTGGACACTCTAATGCATGGTAGGGCTATAACAGCACTCCTCAAAGTTTGCTTTCCCCATCTAGATAACCCCACACTGTCACCTTGAGCACTAGATGGTTCCAACAAACACCACAATTTCATAGAAACATCCAACTCCAAATACAACTCATAACAAGTATTTGTAATCTCTAGCCTAAGTGCCACCATGGTGTGCACGTTGTCACTTTCACACACATGGGGAGAGCAGAGATCTATTAAAGCACTTGAGTAGCAAGGTAGATCTACTTGATTACAAAGCTCATGATCACAATATGATCATGCACAGAGAGAGATGAGCACATAGCTACCGGTAGAACCCTTAGCCTCGAGAGAGAACTACTCCCTCCTCATCATGGTAATCAGCAACGACGATGGAGATGGTGGTGGAGATCGATGGAGATGGCTCCGGGGGCAATTCCCCATCCCGGCAGGGTGCCGGAACAGATACTTTTTGTCCCCCGAATCTCCCCTTCGGTGGTGGCGGCATTGCGTAATTTTTCGTGGCTAGAGGCTGGACGATTTAGGGTTTATGCATCGAGAGGCTCTTATAGGCGAGAGGGGAGACCGAGGGGTTGCCGGAGGGGCCCACACCACCCCCTGGCGCGGCCTGGCCTGGCCCACGCCACCTGGTGGTGTGGCCACCCTCTGGCCCTTCTCCATCTCGTATTCTGGCTCCAAGTGTCCCCCGGTAAAATAATAACTTTGGCTTTTGTCCCGCCCAATTCCGAGAATATTCATTTTCTGACTTCCTGGAACCAAAAACAGTAGAAAACAGGCAGCTGGCATTGTGGCTCTTTGTTAATAGGTTAGTCCAAGAAATCATATGAAAAGTACTCCAAAGTGTGGACAAAACACAAGAAAGTAGATAAAACCAAGCATGGAACATCAAAAATTATTGATACATTTGCAATGTATCAGCTTTCTACCTCAATTATTATACTCCTAAAGAAGCTTATGATGATTGTTGTCATATTTATAACTTTTGGCCTCATGTTGGAGAAAGTATTACCCAAGCTTGGGGAGATTAAAGGAACTCCTTTGTAAGAATCCTTGTCATGGTCTTTCTAAAAACATTATATTGATCAATTTCTATGTGAGATTGCCTCAGCATCATAAGGACTTTCTAGATAACTCCTCTAACGGAAGTTTTACTCATAGAAGTGAAGAAGAAGCATGGGACTTATTGGATACTATTGTTGAAAATACTACTCTCGACAAAGGCAACGAACCCTGCTTAGAATATGAATATTCATGAGTAGAGAATTTCTCTACTTCTATATTGTTTGAAGAATTAAGTAATAGGTTTGGTCTTGATCCCTATGTTTTAGTAGAAGTTACTAAATATTTTGTTAATCATCTTGTTGTGCCTAAAAAGGGATTTGATGTTTATGTTGAGCCTATTAAACACTCTATTGTGGTGCCCAAAGTTACTAAACATGTTAATCAAGTATCATCTACCAAGATCAAAGAATATGCTGAAGCTCCTCCATATCCAAGCAAAGTGAAGGAAAATTTACTCACTACTATTGCAAACAAGAGTGCTATAAGATGTAGTGAACCATATGAACAAACTGAAGTTCAACATGAAATTTCAGCCATCAAGGAACTACATGAAGAAAATCCATGTGATGTTTTTATGTGACGATTCCACCAAGGTAATTCAAGGGAACGCCACCAAAGTGGGTAAACCTATTATATCCTGTGTTATTGGAACTTCATGTTATCATGGTCTTTGTGATATTGGAGCAAGTATAAGTGTGATATCATATTCTCTATATCTTGAAATCAAGCCCGATATTGATCCCATACACATAGAAGAGACATGTATAACTATCCAACTTGCTAATAAAGAATATATTTGTCCTCTTGGTATGGTTAGATATGTTGAAGTGCTAGTAGAAAAAATTAAATAGCCCGCAGATTTTATAGTACTTGGTTGTTCCCAAGATTAATTTTGTCCAATCATATTTGGTAGACCATTCTTACATACCGTGGGTGCTGAAGTTAGTTTACCTAAAGAGAAAGTATTCATTAAATGTGCTAGTGAAAAACTAGAATTTAACCTTTCCAAGTTTACTGATAAGCATTTAGAAAAAGAAAAATTTGCTAAAGATATACTAGAGACTCTTGCTTCTGTTGCAGTTGCTTCATCGAACGTGATGGAGCGATATGTGCTTAACCAAGAGGAACCTTTTAGTGATGAATAAAAGGAAGCTTTAGAACAAATATTATCTTAACAACCACCTCAATTATAATTACATATTCCACCTGATGATTTAGGAGAATACCTCCACCAAAGAAAGATCCTAGTTTTGAACTTAAAACCTTGCCTGAAGATATGAAATATGCATCCTTGATGAAAAAATATATATCATGTTATTATTAGTGCTAACATTTCAGTTGAAGAAGAATCCAAGTTGCTTGAGGTACTTCGAGCTCATAGGCCAACTATTGGCTATTCACTTGATGACTTGAAAGTTATATGCCCTGCTTTATGTATGCATAAATTAACTTAGAAGAAGATGAAATGCCTGTTGTTGATTTCAATATCATATTCATCCAAAAATTAAGGAAGTGGTAAGGAAAGACGCAACCAAACTCATTGAGGCGGGTATTATTTATCCCATTGTTGATAGTAAATGGGTTAGTCATGTTCATTGTGTGCCTAAGAAAGGTGGAATCACTGTTGTTCCAAATGATGAAAGTAGTTGGAGCTCAACATACTATTATTGGTTATAGAATGTGTATTGATTTTTAAAAACTGAATAAATGTCAACACCCGGATTTTTAATCCCAGATGCCTGTTATGCCATATCTCGCAATCACATGATTACCATTTTTGCGAGACATAACAGATTGGTACCACAGTACATCATCCATTACAAACCATAATAAGGTCTTACAAATAAAGGATCTCATGATCCAGTCTTAATACAATCAAAGCAGCGGAATAATAAAGGTAGTAGTGGGCTCCATCTTTAGGATCAAAGGCAATGCTGACGATGAGAGATGATCCTAGTTGTCGTAGACCTCCTACTGTCCATCATCCTGTTAGTCCTCCTCATAGTCTGGCCACGGGAATAGCCAGCGACAAAGCCATGAGTACTCTTTAAGTACTTGCAAACTATCACTAACAAGTAAGGTAGCTCTAGTAGGAAACTTAAGCTCTAGGTTTATTTGCAAAAAGCCAGGTTGATCTAAACTGAGTTTAGAAATAAAGAAAACTAAGTAAATGTTCTAAATCACATAAGTGGGAACCTAGTTTACATATTCACAACCCTGTTGTGGTCAAGTCAAAATCATAGTTCAATTCACAAGTCATTTTGAAAACATCTGACGATGGAACAGTATAGCCACTCCAACTGTCCATGACCATGGACGCAGCTATTCAAATAGTTTGACACTCTACAGAGGTGGTACACTTTCACCACAAAATTCTATACATCCGTCAGGGATAACCCTAAATCAATCATACTTAGTATGCGGATAATCAATCATAATCTTTCAATTACACACCCTAGTGTAGGCACCTCCCCTATGAGCTTGGCCTCCCAGCCATGGCCATCTGCCATCCTGGGCACTGCATAGGTGGACAATCATCACGAGGTAGCCTCAGCTCAACCTCTTCCACAAGGGAACCCATACTAAGGCATATAAACTTCCGGCTAAGCCCTACCCAATTCAGGTATTGTGGTTGTACGGTAAAATTGGAATGGTATTGCATCCGAACCCAACCATCAGTTTTTGTAAAGGGCTAAGGCTCATGCCTCAACATTTTCATCATCAAACCATTGTGTTTCTCAACACATGTAAAAACATCTCAATAGAATGAACCATCATTCCAAGGTTTTCATAATCATTTTCACCAAGTATTCCCATCTAAAGTGATCAACTTTTATGCTTAGCACTAGCCACTAAAGTTAAGAGTGTTCACTAATGAGGGGTGCTAATCTCCAATATCATGCCATGGAATGACATCTAAGTATAACTACTTAGGCCTAGTTTTATACTCTTTATGCTATCTATACTATTTTTCCAAAACTCACAAAACACTAGCTAAAAGTAAAGAACTTTGGTAAAGTAAAAGAATAAAGCTTGTAAGTAAAACTTGGGATTGGTATAATCAAAATTGTATAACCAAAGCATGCCTAATGCATCTTGCTTAAGTTATGAGGTGGGCAAGTGTAGCACCCGGTAAAACCACTACTGAAAAATCGTTGTGTTTTGCCTTTGTGCATCATCATGACATCAATATGCATCATCATCATGTTCATCATGGCACATTGCATGGAGCATAATCCAATTGTGCATTTAATTGTTACACTTGTATTGGTTCTTGATATTTGAATTTGAGTTTGGATTGCCTCTCTCCAATTGCCTTTTATGTTTTCTCATTCCAGTTGGTGCCATACTTGATGGAACCATAATGTCCAATTTTATCTTACTTGAGTCTTGTTATTATTATTTTTTACCAATAATGCCCAAATTTATTTGGTGTCATATATCTTATATTCATTATATCTACTAACAAGCCATACCATTTTGCCATATGTTTTTGTTCTAAACTCCACCACACATGCCATCTTTCTATCGACTTCCTCCAGAGAGTCACGCATGAGGCATGAACCCCCTCAATCGCCAAAGACCACGGCACCTGCACCTGCTCCCTCGCCCCCTCCTTTTAATCGCCACCCGGGTGCCCTCTCTCGAACCCTAGCCTCGTCCTTCCTCGCGCCGCCATCAGCTCCCCATCTGTCCATGCCGCTGCGGACACTGTCTACTCCGCCTCGCCGCTGAACACCGTCATTGCTGGAGCTACACGAGCAAGGAGGATGACCACGTCTAGTTGCTAGAGTTGTATCGTGCCTGGAGCGAGGGGAGGAAGACCATATCAGAACGCCAGCACCATGCCGTCCTCGCGCACCTGCAGGCACCGGCGGCATCCTCATCTGCCGCGTCGGCGTCCTCATCCGCATCAGCAAGCGACGCTTCTCGAGAAGCCCAAGGTGAGCTTCACCTTCTCTCCTTCCTTCCCAAAATCGTTCTCATTGCCCCTTTGTTCCGCGCGCTCGGGTAGCCGCTGCAGTCACCATCCTCGCCTCGCCGAGCAAGCACATGCCCTACAGCCGCTCGCCGCGCCGTGCGCACAACAGCCCAGCCCCGCGCGCACACACCGCAGTCGCAAACCTCTGTTCTTCTTTGTTTTCCTGCCGCCTCGGTTCGTCTCCAGAGCCAACCCTCAGTTGTACGCGTAGCAGGTACCTCCAGCTCTCCAACGCCCCTGACCTCACTCAGATCCAAGCACCACAACTTTAGAAATTGTCTCCTGAAGGCAAACGGTTTCACTATCGAATCTCGTTAGAGAAACGCGTCTGTTTTGATCTCTGTTGTGGACAATCTCGTGTCGTCCTCTGTCCACCTATGCCTCCGTCGATGACATGGATCTCTTCTCTATGTGCCCTATTTTTAATCAAGATGATACACGCTCAATTTCATGCTCTATGTTGCTCGCAATCATCCTCTGATATTCATCCAATTACATTGTCGCCGCTGTCGTTTTCGAGGCTTCAGTCTAGTTCAGTTAGCAGTCGTGTTGCTGCGTTTCTGCCCATGTTTGCGAGCATATCCGGTGTCGCCCTTGAACCAGCAAAAGTCGCAGCCCAATCAGGTGGTACCAACTGAATGCAAGCACTAGGTCCTCAGATCTCGAGTTCCTTGTCTCCTATTTATCTTCTGCTTTACTTCTAGTTTTCTTCGTGTTAGCTGTCAACGAAATTCAGATAACGGAGGAAATTTTTTTGGTTCAGTAACAGCACCTGAATCCGGTCCAAACAAAGACAGATAATGTCGATCTGTTTCAAAACCATTAGGCGTAATTCAGCTAGCGGTCGGCCCCATTTTCTCCACCCCGGCGCTCCCTGTTTCAAATCCCAGCTTGCCAAGATATCCACTAATTCTTTTGCCATCTTTTTCCTTTCTAAATCCGGAAACTCATCTCAGTTTTGAACTTTTGATTCCATCTCGTTCTGGATGGGCCTCATACAACACGTATCTCTATTCCCTCCTTTTCCCTCGTTTTTTTATATATTTATATAATTTGTAAATCTTGTTATTTTGTAAATTTTGATCTGTAAGTCCAAATAAAAGATGTTATATATGAAAAATGATTAGAAAAATGGTGGAGAATAAATAATATGCCATCCATGCTTATGCTTGTATCATGTATAGTGTCATTTAGTGGTAGTCTTGAATATCATCTATTGAGAAACAATGTGGAGTAATTGGGAAATCCTTATAGTATTATCCCCACTTTGGATGCTAAACAACATTAAAATTTTGGTGGTTAGAAAATAACTTGAATCATTTAATTACTTATTCGGATTAAGATTCCGATTAATTTTGCTAAATTGCATCGCACCTTGTCATGTCACACATCATATCATGCATCATGTCGATCTTCTGCCGTAGTATTAAATAGTGTATCCGGTGTTTCTTTTAGTGCTTTGGTTCTTCGCGGATTAGGCCGTTGAGTTGATGCGAGTATCGACAAGTTCTTCGGATAATGTATCTTTGGCAGTGTTTTCCAGGCGAGCATCTCCCCCTTTCTACCTATTTTGCATTTATAGTCTTTACTTCCTCCTGTTGATCTATTGTTATCCGTATTGCGATGCTTTAATTTCCGTGCACCATTTATATTCCTTCCAGCCTCTATATTGCCTTGGACACATCCTATTGCCTGTTGTTTGATAGATAGTCAGCCTTGCGAGTCGTAGTTGCTTGCTCAGATGCTGCTTCGCATCGTTGTTGTTCCATTGTTATTGGAAGGTTGGCACATGCTTAATGGTGGAGATCATCATGGCTTTAATTACAAATTTATATTAAATTGCTGGGATAACTAATGAAAGAGGCACCGGTGGGCAATATATGCTATTTGGTTTTTCATGTCCACTTGTGTCCCGTAGGTCCCGAGTACTTGATACATGTTCCTTGATTATTCGCACTATCCACATCCGGGAGACCCTATGGATCCCCCTTAGCCAGAGCTTGATTCATTTCTTATTTCTTGGGGCCACAAACTAGTTTGGGGCTTTATTACTATCATGTACCTATGCCATGCTTTACTGCTTTATTTACGATTGTGCGTGGAGCACCTGTACTGTTTTGGATCGTGACACGTTTTCGCTGTATCGACAAGCCCAGTCACACTTTCGGGTTCCCAGTCGTTTACCGCCGTCTACACAAACCCTGGGTTTGTCTCGGAGCCGGCCAACTTCGTTGCAGGTAGCTTAGTGGGGTGGCCCCCTAAAATGATTTATGAATCCTGTGATTGCTTTGTTGTGAAAGCCTCGTTGGGTTTTGATTTGGTTTTTCCGAGGTTGATCGTGTGTGTGTTGCTATTTGTGCACCCCTGCAGAGTAAATCTTTCTGAAAGCCGTGTCCGCGGTTATGGACGACTTGGAGCACAATATCTCGATCATACACAAGTATAACTAAAGTAGTGCTATAAATTTGACTTAATATGTGACTAGTAATCAGCTTCACTACAATGGAATGGATAATAAAAGTGCCAACCACTAGAGGAACTGGGGTGTATCGTGTCATGTTATACCTGCCTAGTAAGTATCGCAACTCCAATGGAATGAAATAAAAATGCCAACAACTGTTGGGTTTGGGATGTCACATGCTAATTGTATCTGACTAGTAAGTACCACAACTACAACTGAATGGTTAACTAAAACTGCCCACTACTTATGCTATCAGGATGACTCATGATATCTATATCTGACTAGTAAGTGCTGCAACTATAACGGAATGAATAAAACTGCCAACAGTGTGAGTTTCCTCGGTATGACTTCTTCGTTTGGTCTCGAAGGGGAATACCAGGATGGGTATGATTGGTGTTAGTATAAGGTTGGTTCCGAATAGGTATTTCTTATCTCTCTCTAATAACCGACAGTTTATCGAGTCTCTATAGGTTGTTTAGTGCATGCTTCGCTGCCGCTTCAGTCCACCATACCTATGTAGGCGAGAGCCGCTGAATTCTAGCCTCGCCGTGTACTAGCCTCAGTACTGGCACTCCTATTTTTCTTTTGCCCTTTGTCGGCACCCTTTTTGTTTTAGCAAGTCTGGGATCGACGTCGTTAGCAGGGTTACCCTTTCGGCTTGGCCCGGGCAGGGTTATGGACGCCATTGGTTATTCTTCAGGGCTCTTAGCTCAATTTGCTTCTTATCCGTACTCAGATGTTGTATCGTTTTCAAGGTGATTTGGATATTTGTACTATACATCTGTATTCTTGACTTAGTGAGTCGTTGTTGTATATATATCTGTTCTGTGGGTTCCATCGTGACTATTATATAATGACATTACTTCGTTTTCCACCCGCACGCAAGTGCATGGTAGGCGTCCTTGAATCGTTTCTATGCGGGTTTGGCGGGAAGCGCTAAAATCTGCATAGGGCTGATTCGAGGGTGTTACAGCAAGTGTTAACTTACATAGTTCCAGCTTGCCTTGAGTAGTGCAGTGGTTGAAGTTTTCTTCTTCTTCTTCTTCTTGGTAGTACTCCTCCTCCTCATATCCCGGGTCGGTACTATCGTCTATAAATGAATACGGCGTACACAATCACCAAACAATACTTAACTATTTCTAGTTAGCACACTAAGGCTCACACTTGATGATCTAGCATCATCACAATCATCATATAAAATAAAGACTAAATCTTATTTATCTTATTTAGAAAAGTAATTTTTACTCATTGAAAATACTTAAGATTTAATATTCTTCTCTTAAAATATGGGATCATGTGGACACATGTCATCACCACATGATCTAATACATGGGAATGTGATTTAAAGGGTCGGTCATATTTTATAAAGTTTAAGATTATCATTTAATAGAATTAAAGTGACTAGAAATGCTTATATAGCATTATTTTGGTACTAGTCCAAAGTCACTGCATGAAAACCTAAATATTTTTACATATTCAGATAGATCTTATCAAATGTGATTTTTTAGAGTTGGAATCAACTCAAAAGCATTTATGGTTGATTTTTGAAAAAATGTTTGAAGTTGAAAATGTCTTTGTCTTATTATTTTTGGTATAGGTGATCTCTAACTCCAAATGATTTGAATCCAACGAGCTTGGATAAATAATTTAAATATCTTTATAACAAAATTTGAATCATGCAATTTGGTCTAGTGAATCTCTTTGAATTGATTTTTGAATCTACTGACAGAATGTGGTTTTAACTAAATTGGAAAATACTTATTTGAATTCCCCGTCCTGCACGGGAAACTAAACGGGCCGGCCCAATCTGTACAGCACAGCACAGCGGGCTGCTGACAGGGGGTCCACTAGTCAGCGACTCTAACTAACTGAAGCGGTATCTTTGAATCTAGGCCCTACGATTAAAGGACGATCCAACAGCTGCACTTCATCGTCGACGACGAACAGCTCCGGCGAGGTCTAAAGACGACGGTGGTTCGAACGGTGGTCACGACACGTCCTGGGGTGGCTCCAATCGACGGTGCCCTTCTCCTCCTGCAGCAGTGGCCTCCGACTAAATTCCGGAAAAGCGGCACTCGCCTTGCTCCAGGAAGAAGTGTGGGAGGCTCAGAGAGGAGTGGGGAGTGTGTTGGTGTGGAGAAATGGGGTGGAGAAGGCCTCTATTTATACAACGTCGAGGGGACCGAGCGGGATGGGCTGGCATCTCCGGTGAGGGCGGTACAACGTGCTATCAGCGTGGCTGTGGGTAGGGGGCACTATTGTGTTCCCTGGCGATCATCACTGGCTTAATGGCGAGGCATAGGGCGGTCCAGGTTGGCCGGGCATGTGCGATGCTCTGCACGGGAGCGTCGGTGTTTGCGACGGCGCACGGGTGTTATGGGTCACGCGGCGGAGAACGGGGGTGTCGGGAAGGCAGCTGTGATCATGGCAAGTGGGTGCGTGCGTGGAGAGAGTGAGGCGCGGTCTGTGCGAGCTGGTCGGGTGTGGCGCTCTAGCGCGTTCTCGGCATGGCGCAGAGACATTGGACGCGGCGTCGCTAGGGTGGTCCAGGGCTCTCATGTGGTCGTGGCTTGGATAGGAGGTGGCGGTGGACGGTGGCGTGTCTGGTGCGCGTCGTGGGCGAGGGCGGTGTGGCCTCTGTCGTTCTGTCCATGGTCCGCCAGCGATGACCACTTTCGGGCGGTGCTGCACTGGAGCAACGGCTAAGAGGGAGCTGGTCTGGTGCTGGCTAGACATTGGGGGAGACAAGGGGAGTAGAATGAGGGCAATGGTTGGAATGATCACTGCTCAAACAGAGAAGTTAGGCTAGAGTTAATTAGTGTAAGCAAGGTGTTTGTCCTAATGGCCACAAGAGACTAAGTTTGAAAATTTTGAACCAGATTTTGTGAGTGATCTCAACTTAAGCTTGGGTGTCTATGATTGCTTGGAGAAGTCAAGTGGAATTGATTTGATAGGTTTTTGCAAAATGGTGATCTTACCATATGAACTAGATTCAAATTTTAACTGTCCATTAAATAGATTTGAAAATAGTTTTGGTGAGTTTGTAAAGTGGGCTTGGATTCACTTTTACTTGATCTAGCAAGGGGTGAAGAGAAGTAGAAATGTTTCTATTATAATTTCTCTTCTAGGAACACTCAAAGTGGCCTAGTGGTTAACTTTGGTCAAAATGACCATTAGCTTAATTAATTCATATTTGATTTCTTTTTCTTTGGATTTTGTTTGTAATTGGCCTAGATGATGTAGTATTCACCTTTAAACCATTTCTTATCATTTGTAGCAATCAAACATGGCAAATTCACTCAATTCTACACTAATGCAAAACACACATGCATTCATATAGATTTTTGGAATAAAAGTTTCTGTTAACCCTAAATTTGGGTGATTAGAACTTGATAATCTTGATTAAAAGATTTGGGATGTTACAAACCTTCCCTCCTTAAAAAAATATCGTCCTGAGATTTAAGAAAAACTAGGAACTAAAGAGATCTAGAAACTCAGTCCTAATGTAATCTTCTCGCTCCCAAGTAGCTTCTTCTTCAGTATGGTTGCTCCATTGGATCTTGAGAAACTTGATACTCCGGGTCCTGCTGGTTCTGAAGGCTTCTCCCAAAATACGGATGGGCACTTCACGATACGTCAGATCCTTGTTGATATCTATGGCTCGGTGATCGATGTTCTTGAACACTTCGGTCTTCTCCGGAACTTCTAGGCATTTGCGAAGTAACGAGATATGGAACACATTATGGATGACTGACATCTCCTCCAGAGGTCAGTTGATATGATACTTCTCCTCGGCGATTCAAAATCTTGAAGGGTCCAATATATCTGGGGGCTAACTTTCCTTTCAGTTGAAAACGTTGCATTCCTTTCAAGGGTGATACTTTGACATACACAAAATCTTCGACATTGAAGGTCAGGTCTCAACTTCTCTTGTCAACATAACTTTTTTGTCTGGATTGGGCGGTCTTGAGGTGTTCACGGACTTGTGAACCTTCTCTTCGGCTTCTCGTAGGATGTCGGGTCCGAAAATCTGACTCTCTCCTACTTGTGACCAATTCAAGGGGGTACGACACTTCCTTCCATACAGAAATTCAAATGGGGCCATTTGTAAACTGGCTTGATAACTGTTGTTGTATGAGAATTCTGTGAAAGGCAGACAATCTTCCCATTTTGATCCATATTCTAGAACACAATCTCTCAACATATCTTCTAAGATTTGGTTGACTCTTTTAGTTTGTCCATCGGTTTGCGGGTGATAAGTTGTGTTGAAATTCAACTTGGTTCCTAATCCTTCTTGGACTTTCTGCCAAAATCTTGAGGTAAACTGGGTTCCTCGATCTGACACAGTGGTCTTAGGGGTTCCATGCAAACTGATGATTCTAGCAGTGTACAGCTCTGCTAGCTTCGAATTCTGGTAGATGGTCTTGACAGGTATAAAATGGGCTACCTTGGACAGTCTATCAACTATGACCCAAATAGAGTCATTTCCCCTGCTAGATGTAGGCAAACCGGTGATAAAGTCCATTCCGACAGAATCCCATTTCCATTCCAGAATCTGCAATGGTTGCAAAAGTCCTACGGGTCTCTGATGTTCCGCTTTGACTCACTGACAGATATCACACTTGGTGATGTAGCTTCTGATTTCTCTCTTCATCTTGTGCCACCAAAATTACTCTTTCAAATCCGGATACATCTTCGTTCCTGCGAGGTGGATAGAATAAAGAGTATCATGAGATTCTTGCATGATAACTTGCTTCAGCTCGGAATCTGCTGGCACACAGATACGTCCTTTGTACCACAAAACTCCTTCTTCATCTTCGGTGAATCCAGGTACCTTCCTTGTACCAATAAGATGTCTGATTCCGTCGATACTTACATTTCCTTTCTGCGCCTCCTTGATCTGACTGATCAAAGTAGGTTAAAGTTCAATGCTAGCTAAAAATCCTTTGCTAACTAGCTCCGTTCTAAACTGCTCTAACCCTTCATGCAAACTTGGCTGAGCTTCTTTAATCATGGTGTTTAATCTACACGGCAATCTGCTAAGAGCATCCGTTACCACATTGGCTTTGACGGGGTGATAGTGAATGTCAAGGTCATAATCCTTGATTAACTCTATTCATCTCCTTTGCCTCATATTCAGCTCCTTCTGGGTGAAAATATACTTCAGACTCTTGTGATCCGAATAAATCTCACAGCGGTTACCCATCAGGTAATGACGCCATGTCTTCAAGGCTAAAACTACGGCTACTAGCTCAAGGTCATGGGCAGGGGTGATAGTGAATGTCAAGGTCATAATCCTTGATTAACTCTATTCATCTCCTTTGCCTCATATTCAGCTCCTTCTGGGTGAAAATATACTTCAGACTCTTGTGATCCGAATAAATCTCACAGCGGTTACCCATCAGGTAATGACGCCATGTCTTCAAGGCTAAAACTACGGCTACTAGCTCAAGGTCATGGGGAGGGTAGTTTTGCTCATGCTTCTTTAGTTGTCGGGACATATATGCTATGACTTTGTCTTCTTGCATCAACACACATCCGAGACTAATCTTGGATGCATCACAATACACATCAAAAGGCTTCTTGATATCTGGCATAATCAAGATTGGGGCTGAAATCAATCTCTTCTTGAGCTCTTGAAAACTTGCTTCACATTTGTCCGACCATTCAAACTTCTTATCTTTCTTCAACAATTGGGTCATCGGTCTTGCGATTCTCGAAAATCCTTCAACGAACTTGTGGTAGTATCCTGCTAATCCGAGAAATGCACGGACTTGGGTTTGAGTGGTTGGGGCTTTCCATTCTTCAACATCTTTGATCTTGGCGGGATCAACAGCAACTCCTCCTGCCAACACAATATGTCCGAGGAATCCTACTTCCTTCAACCAGAACTCACACTTGCTAAACTTGGCATACAACTAATTTTCTCTAAGGGTTTCAAGGATGGTTCTTAGGTGTAGCTCATGGTCTTCTTCTGACTTGGAATGGATCAAAATATCGTCCATAAAAACAACGACAAACGTATCCAGGAAGTTCATAAAAATCTTATTCATGAGATTCATGAAATAAGCGGGGGGCATTGGTTAATCCAAAAGACATGACAGTATACTCATACAATCCATATCTGGTGGTAAATGCGGTCTTTGGAATATCCGTTGCACGAATCTTGAGTTGATGATAACCAGTTCTAAGATCAATCTTAGAAAGCACTCTGGCGCCATTCAACTGATCAAACATGTATTCTATCTTTGGCAGTGGGTACTTGTTCTTGATGGTGACATCATTCATCTTCCGGTAATCCGTGCACAAACGTTACCTCCATCTTTCTTATCCAAAAACAAAACAGGCCATCTCCATGGCGATGCGCTTGGTTAAATCAGACCTTTCTCCAGCATAGCATCAAGTTGCTTCTTCGGTTCCACTAGTTCATATGGGTTCATACTATAAGGTCTCTGAGCTATGGGTCCAGTTCCAGAAATTAGTTCAATGATGAACTCGATATCCCGGTCTAGGGGCATACCAGGCAATTCATCTGGGAATACATCAGGGTATTCACAGACTACTCTGACTTGGTCAAGGGTTGGTTAGGCTAGACTCTTGTTGTACTTGAATTAATGGGGCAAGGTTTCAGATACATGTTCTACTGATACTCTAGAGCTACTGGTCATGGTTATAGCTTTCTTGGCACAGTCGATCAATCCTTTATGATTCGACATCCAATCCATTCCTAGTATTACTTCCAAACCTTTGGTTCCAAGTACTATTAGATTGGCATAAAAATCTATTCCATGGATTCTGATAGGTACAGCCTTGCAAATTTTTCTAGCTTTGGTGGTTGAACCAGGTATTTGAACTATCATAACATGCTTCAATTTTATTGGTTGAATCTTACTAGTGCATGCAAATTCTTCTATAACAAACGAGTGTGATGCTCTAGAATCAAACAACACTCTTGCAAGTACTGAGTTAACACAAAACATACCCAGCACGACATTTGGCGCTTCCTGGGCTTCCTCAGCATTCATGTGGAACAGACGGCCATTGCGGTTAAGCGAGTTCCCTGGGGAAAATCTCCTTCCAGGTTGAACACGGCGCTGCTGCTGAGCAGAAGCATTCACATTGGTGGCTGCTGCAAGCTTCTTGGGGCACTCATTGGACTAGTGACACTTGACTCCATATTCAAAGCAAGTAATCTGGGACTTGTCTTTTGCTGCAACAGGCACAACATTGCTTCTAGTCCTTGGGGCAATATTGTTATTGTTGTTGTTGGACTTGGGTGCTGCACGGTAGAAGTTGTTGGAGTTTTCGGGGTTGTTGTTGTGATTTCCTCCAGTCTTTAGGTTTCCTCTACAATGATTGGGACAGCTTGGATGGGACATAGGGGGTCTGTTGTTTCTTGGGGCATATCCTGTAGACGGGTTGGGGCCATACTTCTAAGTATTGTGGGATCTAGTCTGGTGCATCATGCGACGTTTGCGGTTGTCATTAGCTTGGTTGATCTTTCCTTCCATCTGGATGGCAGAGTCTACAAGATCTTCTAGATCTTCAAAACGGATGTTGACTAACACAGTCTGCATCTCATCATGCATTCCATTCAGGAACCTCTCCTTCTTCTTTGCTTCAGTGTTGATCTCACCAGGAGCATATCTAGCTAGGGACAGAAATTTGTCACGGTACTCAACTACCGTCATCCTTCCTTGCTTCAGTTCCCTGAACTCATCCCTCATCCTAGTGACCAAACCTTGGGGCACATGGGAGCGACTGAACTTGATCTTGAATGCTTCCCAAGTCATCATTTGACTGTCGTTTATGGTACGGGTGCTATTCCACCAGGCTCTTGCATCTCCTGCCAGATAGTGGGTGGCAAACAATACCTTCTCATTGGCTTTGACTCCTGCGACCTCCAGATTGTTCTCCATGGTTTGCAGCCAGCCATCAGCATCTAAGGGATCCTCAGACTTATTGAAGATAGGTGGGTTGGTATTCTGAAAGTTCTTAAGCTTGGATCCATGGTGATCCTGGTTTCCATGGCCTTGATTATTGTGGGCCATCTGAGCTATCTGTTGCAGAGTGGCTAAGTTGGCTTGACGTTCGACTCTACTAGCTTCATGGTCGGAAACTAGCATTTGCAGAATCTGTAGCATTGGGTACTGAGATGAGCTGCTTCCTCTGGGGTTTCCACGAGTCATCTGAAGATTGAGATAGATAATGAGATAAGAGGGGAATTTCTAAGGTTCATAGTTTTGTTTCAAAAGCTTTAAACTTTGAGTTTGACTCATGCTTTGTAAACTAACAACTTCCTCTCATTCATTCATTCAAAGCACACAATACAAACGCACACCACAACACAAATAGAAGACAGATGGTTTTAAGAACCATTCTGTGAAACTAAGATACAGTGGGACTGGTACAACTCATTCCTACGGTAGTGATCAAGTGCATCTAATCATCATCAATGAAGTCGGAATCATCATCCGTGTGGAACTCCATGGCATCATCCTCCAGGTAGTAGTTGTCATCACTGAGGTAAGAGTAAAGATCTCCCTGGATATCTTCATCTTCCTCCTCCTCCTTTGCTTCAAGCTGGACTTCTTTTCACGGATGGTCTTCTCGAGAGCGGCCACCTTCTTGCGAAGACGGTCGATGGTGCGATCCTTCTTGTCGCGCTGATGACGAAGTGATTGGCGCTCTTTGGCGAGAATGGTGAGGGTCTGGTCCTTCTTGACTGCAATGGCAAGGTTGTGGTTGGCGTAGGCTCGGGCATTGTCCAACTCCTTATACCTATCATACAACATGAAGTCAAGATTGTCCACCTAGTGCTTCAGCTCCGGATGTCCTGGCATCTCCAAAGGCATTCCCATAGAATCACGCCTTGCAAAGTGAGCAAAGCGAGTTCCCTGGATTAGGTTGATGTTCTGTCCACAAAGACGGGCAAGAGCTTCATGCATGGCCCTGGCTAATCCATCTAGCCAGTTGTTCTCCTGCAAGGTGAATTGGATCTTCTCCGAAACTGGTGCTTTCATCTTGCCTCTGAGATCTGCAACTATCAGCCATTGTAAATCTCCTCCTATGTGATCATTGAGTTGTGCCCTGAAGAACTCCGGGTGCGGGCGCTCTAGATACTCTGACAGTGCATCTAGATCCCTCTCAAAGATTAGGTGGCCTCCATTGCCCAACTGGTAGAACTTGCAATACTGGACCTGCATCTATAAGAATTTAGGGTGAGTAAGTTAGTGAGGTGATTAAGTGTGTCAAATTTTAGGTAGAGTTTCAAGAATTTTTGAGGAATATGAATCTATTTGAAAGAATATCAAGGATAAGAGTGAGAATAGGTTTTCATAAATACTCACTTCTTTTGTTTTGAAACTAAGTTTTTGTTCGGATGTCTATTCTAACTAGGGTCTCCTATGGTCAGGATGGCTCTAATACCAACTTGTCAACACCCGGATTTTTAATCCCAGATGCTAGTTATGCCATACCTCGCAATCCCAGGATTACCATTTTTGCGAGACATAACAGATTGGTACCACAGTACATCATCCATTACAAACCATAATAAGGTCTTACAAATAAAGGATCTCATGATCTATTCTTAATACAATCAAAGCAGCAGAATAATAAACGTAGTAGTGGGCTCCATCTTCAGGATCACAAGCAATGCTAACGATGGGAGATGATCCTAGTTGTCGTATACCTCCTACTTTACATCATCCTGGTAGTCCTCCTCATAGTCTGGCCACAGGAATAGCCATGGACAAAGCCATGAGTACTCTTTAAGTACTCGCAAACTATCACTAACAATGTAGCTCTAGTAGGAAACTTAAGCTCTAGGTTTATTTGCAAAAATCCAAGTTGATCTAAACTGAGTTTAGAAGTAAAGAAAACTAAGTAAATGTTCTAAATCACTTAAGTGGGAACCTAGTTTTCATATTCACAACCCTGTTATGGTCAAGTCAAAATCATAGTTCAATTCACAAGTCATTTTGAAAACATTTAACGACGGAACAATATGGCCACTCCAACTGTCCATGACCGCGGACGCGGCTATTTGAATAGTTTGACACTCTGCAGAGGTGGTACACTTTCACCGCAAAATTCGATACATCCGTCAGGGATAACCCTGAATCAATCATACTTAGTATGCGGATAATCAATCATAACCTTTCAATTACACACCCTAGTATAGGCACCTCCCCTATGAGCTTGGCATCCCAGCCATGGCCATCTGCCATCCTGGGCACTACATAGGTGGACAATCATCACAAGGCAGCCTCAGCTCAACCTCTTCCGCAAGGGAACCTACTAAGGCATACAAACTTCCGGCTAAGCCCTACCCAATTCAGGTATTGTGGTTGTACGGTAAAATTGGAATGGTATCGCATCCGAACCCAACCATCAGTTTTTGTAAAGGGCTAAGGCTCATTCCTCAACATTTTCATCATCAAACCATTGTGTTTATCAACACATGTCAAAACATCTCAATAGAATGAACCATCATTCCAAGGTTTTCATAATCATTTTCACCACGTATTCAAATCTAAAGTGATCAACTTTTATGCTTAGCACTAGCCACTAAAGTTAAGAGTGTTCACTAATGAGGGGTGCTAATCTCCAATCTCATGCCATGGAATGACATCTAAGTATAACTACTTAGGCCTAGTTTTATACTCTTTATGCTATCTATACTGTTTTTCCAAAACTCACAAAACACTAGCTAAAAGTAAAGAACTTTGGTAAAGTAAAAGAGTAAAGCTTGTAAGTAAAACTTGGGATTGGTATAATCAAAATTGTATAACCAAAGCATGCCTACTGCATCTTGCTCAAGTTATGAGGTGTGCAAGTGTTAACTTGCATAGTTCCATCTTGCCTTGAGTAGTGCAGTGGTTGAAGTTTTCTTCTTCTTCTTGGTAGTACTCCTCCTCCTCGTATCCCGGTTGGTACTATCGTCTATAAATGAATATGGCGTACACAATCATCAAACAATACTTAACTATTTCTAGTTAGCACACTAAGGCTCACACTTGATGATCTAGCATCATCACAATCATCATATAAAATAAAGACTAAATCTTATTTATCTTATTTTAGAAAAGTAATTTCTACTCATTGAAAATACTTAAGATTTAATATTCTCCACTTAAAATATGGGACCATGTGGACACATGTCATCACCACATATTCTAATACATGAGAACATGATTAAAAGGGTTGGTCATATTTTATAAAGTTTAAGATTATCATTTAATAGAATTAAAGTGACTATAAATTCCTATATAGCATTATTTTGGTACTAGTCCAAAGTCATTGCATGAAAACCTAAATATTTTTACATATTCAGATAGATCTTATCAAATGTGATTTTTGAGAGTTGGAATCAACTCAAAAGCATTTATGGTTGATTTTTGAAAAATGTTTGAAGTTGAAAAAGTCTCTGTCTTATTATTTTTGGTATAGGTGATCTCTAACTCAAAATGATTTGAATCCAATGGGCTTGGATAAATAATTTAAATATCTTTCTAACAAAATTTGAATCATGTAATTTGGTTCAGTGAATCTCTTTGAATTGATTTTTGAATCTACTGATAGAATGTGGTTTTAACTAAATTGGAAAATACTAATTTGAATTCCTAAGCCTGCGCGGGAAACTAAACAGGCCGGCCCAATCTGCACATCACAGCACAGCGGGCTACTGACAGGGGGTCCACTAGTCGGCGACTCTAACTAATCGAAGCAGTATCTTTGAATCTAGGCCCTACGATTAAAAGACGATCCAACGGCTAAAGTTCATCGTCGATGACGAACAACTCCAGCAGGGTCCAAACCCTAACGCGGCGGTGGGGGTCTGGCGAGGCTCACCTAGGCTCTAGCTAGGGTTGGCGATGGGGGAGAACGACGTGGTCGACGACGGCGGTTCAAACGGTGCGCGCGGCAGGTCCTGGGGCGGCTCCAATCGACGGCGCCCTTCTCCTCCTGCAGCGGCAGGCTCCGGCTAAATTCCGGTGAAGCGGCACTCGTCTTGCTCCGGGAAGAAGTTTGGGAGGCTCAGAGAGGAGTGTGGAGTGTGTTGGTGTGGAGAAATGGGGCGGAGAAGGCCTCTATTTATACAACGGCGAGGGGACCGAGCGGGATGGGCTGGTGTCTCCAGCGAGGGCAGTACAGCGTGCTATCGGCGTGGCTATGGGTAGGGGCGGTGCTGTGTTCCCTAGCGATCATAACTGGCTTAATGGCAAGGCACGGGGTGGTCCAGGTTGGTCGGCGCGTGCGATGATTTGCACGGGAGCGACGGTGTTTGCAACGGCGCCTGGGTGCTACAGGTCACGCGACGGTGAACGGGGGTGTCGGGGAGGCGGTTGTGATCATGGCAAGTGGGTGCATGCGCGGAGAGAGTGAGGCGCGGTCTGTGCGAGCTGGTCAGGTGCGGCGCTCTGGCGTGTTCTCGGCATGATGCAGAAACATTGGGCGTGGCGTTGCTAGTGTGGTCCAGGGCTCTCCTGTTGTCGTGGCTTGGACAGGAGGTGGCGGTGGATGGTGGCGTGTCTGGTATGCGTCGTGGGTGAGGGCGGCGTGGCCTCTGTCGCTCTGTCCATGGTCGGCCGACGATGACCACTTTCGGGCGGTGCTGCACTGGAGCAACGGCTAAGGGTGAGCTGGTCTGGTGCTGGCTAGACACTAGGGGAGACAAGGGGAGTAGAATGAGGGCAATGGTTGGAATGATCACTGCTCAAAGAGTGAAGTTAGGCTAGAGTTAATTAGTGTAAGCAAGGTGTTTGTCTTAATGGCCGCAAGAGACTAAGTTTGAAAATTTTGAACCAGATTTGGTGAGTGATCTCAACTTAAGCTTGAGTGTCTATGATTGCTTGGAGAAGTCAAGTGGAATTGATTTGATAGGATTTTGCAAAATGGTGATCTTACCATATGAACTAGATTCAAATTTGAACTGTCCATTAAATAGATTTGAAAATAGTTTTGGTGAGCTTGTAAAGTGGGCTTGGATTCACTTTTACTTGTTCTAGCAAGGGTTGAAAATAAGTAGAAATGTTCCTATTAGAATTTATCTTCTAGGAACACTCAAAGTGGCCTAGTGGTTAACTTTGGTCAAAATGACCATTAGCTTAATTAATTCATATTTGATTTCTTTTTCTTTGGATTTTGTTTGTAATTGGCCTAGATGATGTAGTATTCACCTTTAAACCATTTCTTATCATTTGTAGCAATCAAACATGGCAAATTCACTCAATTCTATACTAATGCAAAACACACATGCATTCATATAGATTTTTGGAATAAAAGTTTTTGTTAACCCTAAATTTGCGTGATTAGAACTTGATAATCTTGATTAAAATATTTGGGATGTTACAATAAAGATACTTGTAAGGATCATTACCCGTTGATATTCATTGATCAAATGCTAGAAATATTGTCAAAACATTCGCACTTTTGATATCTAGATGGTTACTCAGGTTTCTCTCAAATTCCCTTGCATAAGTATGATCAAGAAAATACAACTTTCACATGTCCCTTTGGTAATTTTTCTTATAGGAGAATGCCATTTGGTTTATGTAATGCTCCTGCTACTTTTCAAAGATGCATGAATACTATATTTGCTGATTATATTGTGAAAATTATGGAAGTATTCATGGATGACTTTTCTGTGTATGATACCTCTTTTGATAACTACTTGCTCAATATTAACAAAGTTTTGTAGCAATGTGAGGACCAACACTTAGTCCTAAACTAGGAAAAAGGCCATTTCATGGTGACAGAAGGTGTTATTCTTGGACATCGCACTTCAGGAAGAGGCATTAAAGTGGATTGTGCTAAGATAGAAGCCATAATGAAGCTACCATATCCTAGGGATATCAAAGGTATAAGAAGCTTCCTTAGTTATGTAGGTTTCTATAGAATGTTTATTAAAGATTTCTCTAAAATATCAAAGCCTCTAACTAATCTTTTGCAAAAGGATGTTCCATTCCATTTTAATGATGATTGTGTAGAGATTTGCCAATGGATGTTCCATTCTCTTTTAGTTATGATTGTGTAGAGTCATTTAATGTTTTAAAGAATGTTTTAATAAATGCTCCTATAATTCAATCTCCTAGTTGGAATCTACCATTTGAAACCATGTGTTATGCTAGTGATTATGTTGTAGGTGTTGTTTTGGGCCAACGAGTTGATAAGAAATTAAAGTTCATAGGAAAGAAAAGGTTCTATCGTGAAAATCCTAACAACCACGTAAAACTTGCAAAAGATAAAGTAGAGGCGTCTAACTTTATTTTAAATAGGGGCATGTGATTTGATATGGTCACGGTCGAGGTCAAGGTAAAGTAGTTTACTTTTATATTGCTAAGTTGTAGTAATAGTCATCATGGTGATGAACGACCAACTGGTGGCGTCGTGGACTTGGCGTCTTACTGGTGGCAAGATGGAGATCATGACGAAGCGCTCGATGAGATCATGGTGTGTGAGAAAGGACCATATCATCTTTACTATTAAAAGGCTTATGGTCTTGATGGTCCGGTATGTATTTTTTGACGAGTTTGCCCCTGGAGCCCGAACGGTATTGCCCTTTTTAGTTCTGTGAAATAACAGCACTGCCACCAGCAAGTCGAAAGCGGTCATCCAAGCGAGGGGAACACGTCCGTGGTGTTGGTGAGTTGCGCGCACGGATGGGTGGTTGTCAGGGCCAAGATGAGAGTGGATGTTGTCGACTAGAGGCATGCCGGAGTACGGGTCGGTGGAGCTTGGAGGCGAGCTCAATCACGTGTGGCGGTAGGGCTCACGGGAGGAAGGAGAGGGGGATCGAGGAGATCGAGCGCTCAAGCCAGCCGGACACATCGATCTGCTACCATGTCGATCTTTGGCCACTGGCTCGTAAGGATCATTACCCGTTGCTATTCATTGATCAAATGCTAGAAATATTGTCAAAATATTCGCACTTTTGATATCTAGATGGTTACTCAGGTTTCTCTCAAATTCCTGTGCATAAGTTTGATCAAGAAAATACAACTTTCACATGTCCCTTTGGTAATTTTGCTTATAGGAGAATGTCATTTGGTTTATGTAATGCTCCTGCTACTTTTCAAAGATGCATGAATGCTATATTTGCTGATTATATTGAGAAAACTATGGAAGTATTGATGGATGACTTTTCTGTGTATGATACCTCCTTCGATAACTGCTTGCTCAATATTAACATAGTTTTGCAGCAATGTGAGGACCAACATTTAGTCCTAAACTAGGAAAAATGCCATTTCATGGTGACAGAAGATGTTATTCTTGGACACCGCACTTTAGGAAGAGGCATTGAAGTGGACCGTGCTAAGATAGAAGCCATAACGAAGCTACCATATCCTAGGGATATCAAAGGTATAAGAAGCTTCCTTAGTTATGTAGGTTTCTATAGAATGTTTATTAAAGATTTCTCTAAAATATCAAAGCCTCTAACTAATCTTTTGCAAAAGGATGTTCCATTCTATTTTAATGATGATTGTGTAGAGATTTGCCAATGGATATTCCATTATCTTTTAATTCGATTGTGTAGAGTCATTTAATGTTTTAAAGAATGCTTTAATAAGTGCTCCTATAATTCAATCTCCTAATTGGAATCTACCATTTGAAACCATGTGTGATGCTAGTGATTATGTTGTAGGTGTTGTTTCGGGCCAACGTTTTGATAAGAAATTGAAGTTCGTAGGAAAGAAAAGGTTCTATCGTGAAAATCCTAACAACCACGTAAAACTTGCAAAAGATAAAGTAGAGGTGTCTAACTTTATTCTAAATAGGGGCATGTGATTTGATATGGTCACGGTCGTGGTTAAGTTAAAGTAATTTACTTTTATATTGCTAAGTTGTAGTAATAGTCATCATGGTGATGAACGACCAACTGGTGGCGTCGTGGACTTGGCGTCTTACCGGTGGCAAGATGGAGATCATGACGAAGCACTCGATGAGATCATGGCGTGTGAGAAAGGACCATATCATCTTTAATATTAAAAGGCTTATGGTCTTGATGGTCTGGTATGTATTTTTTTTGACGAGTTTGCCCCTGGAGCCCGAACGGTTTTACCCTTTTCAGTTCCGTGAAATAACAGCACTACCACCAGCAAGTCGAAAGTGGTCATCCAAGTGAGGGGAACACATCAGTGGCGATGGTGAGTTGCGCGCACAGACGGGCAGTTGTCAGGGCCAAGATGATAGTGGCTGTTGCTGACTAGAGGTGTGCCGGAGTATGGGCCGGTGGAGCTTGGAGGCGAGCTCAAGCACATGTGATGGTAGGGCTCTCACGGGAGGAAGGAGAGGGGGATCGAGGAGATCGAGCGCTCAAGCCTGTCGGACACATCCATCTGCTACCATGTCGATCTTCGGCCACCGGCCACCTGCACCTTCTCCGTCCGGTGGAAAGGGACCACGAATACCCAAAAAATCCTCGCCTGAGATCTCCAGGTCCTCACACGGTGGAGTCCCCGTCCAAGGTTCTCCGGTGATTGAGGTTCAATGAGACTGACGACACGCGCAACTCTGGAGGCCAAATTGTACTCCTGCTACCTGATTCTCTCCGAACGAATCCATCCCAGTCCCAATGGGCCGAAGGTCGCACATCAGTGCCGACGACGACCACATCAACGAGGGAGCCTGGAGGGGAGGACACTAGCAAGGTGGATGAGGCGTGGCGTAGAGGCGACCCCATCCTAGCACTGCTTCTCTCTTCTCATCTTACCCGCGTGTGTCGTTTATTCTCTCGCGCGCACGAGGTATGTTCCTAACCGAGCTGAGTTCTTGCCATTGTTGACCTGATTGTTTCCTTGATCTCAACCATGGTGTGAGGAAGGAAAGGCGGAGGGGTCGTTGCTGCAGGTCTACCCCTACAGCCATGGTGCCAAGATGGGTTGGGGAAGCTGCCTCCACTCTAGGTTCACTGTTGTAGTCATGGTGCCAAGGAGGGGTAAGGCCGCAAACGTTGCAACTTTATCCATCCAGCCAGACTGGTCACGGAGGAGGAGAAGTGGGATTTCGGTTGAGAGAAGGGGTCCCTTCAGATCAATCTGGGATCTCCTCGATTGTTTTAGACGAACATATTAGAGGAACCTAAACACACTTTTTCTTCCACATGTGCGTTACATCATCTTAATTTTTGTATCAGGTTATTAACTGCATTGCCTTGTCCAATCCACACACAGAAATCATCATATCGCATGATGTGACTTACCTAACTACACTGCTTTCTTGTGACTTTGTTTGTCATGATACATAAGTGAAAAAATAAGCGTTAGAAGCAATAGTATGGGATATTAGGAATCATAGGAATCAATTACTCCCTCTGTCCAAAAATAACCGACTTTGATTTGTCTAGATTTGAATGTATCTATACACTAAAATATGTCTAGATACATCTGAATCTAGAAAAATCCAAGTCACTTATTTCTGGACAAAGGAAGTATTATTTTCAACAATGTATAATTAGCATGCGCAACCATAAATGTAAAAGAAAATTTCATGTATGTAAAGTGAGAACCATGCTTTGAGATCAGCCCTGGGCATAGGCAGCTGTCCTAGCCCTAAAAAGCCCGACAGGCTACGCTTTGTTGCATGTAGGACAGGCTTGGGCCTTGGATTCGTGGCCCGGTGGTTATCACGGTCCAGGCTCGAACCTATAAAATAGTGTTTTAGGGAAGGCATGGTTTCTAAGGCCTGATAGCCCGATGTATTTTCTCCAGCACGGGCCGGGCTTGGGCCAGAAAATCATGCCCGATGGTTAGGCCGTGAATTTTGCGTCGGGCTTTCTTTGGCCCGGCCTGATGCCTGGCCTGCCTAACAAATGCCCAGGTATGTTTGATATCACCTCTTGAAAAGAGTAATCCCATCAAATGGTTGTGACAAGAGGAAGAAATCTTTTATATACCTACTAAAATACAATGCAATGAAGACAACATCTCGACCTAGAATTTCTTAAAAGCTTCATAAAGTAAATCTTTGTGAATAAGAGATAATTAGTTAGATTCTTGTTTTCTATGCTTATGACCTTCAATTATAGCTTTTATAGAAATGTAATTTCAACAAAGTGAAATCTTAATGTTTTCAAAATAATATTTGGTTGTTTTCACATGTATTATGTTCACACATGTAAGCGTGAAAAAGTAATGAACCGTGGCAACGCACATGCATTCAACTAGTATCACTATAACTGCATGTGAAGTTAATCTTTTTTGCATCTTATTGTCTGCTAGTATTAGATACCCGATGGTAGTATTATATAAGATGACTCGTTAATTAATACCAACTATAGTGTTCTCCCTTACTGTGCACCACTAATAAAGTCCATCGTTATGAAACACGCCGTGATGATTGGGTGTTAGACATATCGACATTCACATATGGTGGGTGTAAGCCATGTTGTGTAGTGAATACACTTAGTTTGAATTGGCGAGCCTAGCATATACAAACATGGCCTCGAAACATGGAAGATCAAGCATGAGTCACATGAATAATGTGATCGATATTGTAATATCCACCTTTACAACTATATCATCGATCGTGACGATCGGGGATGATGTAGTGAATTGGGACCATGTAATCACTAAAACCTTCCTCGGGATGATAGTTTTAGTGGGTACTCAATAAATATTTTTATTATAATTTGAACTCATATTATGAACTTAGTCTAAGTCTTTGCAAATATCCTTTTAGACTATGATCATTCCCAACGTTCCGGACATTTTTTGTTTGTTCCTAAATGGTGAGAAACTTAGGCTAGATGGGTTGTTCACCAGTTGGTACCAACGCTTGAGGGACATTCTCACTAGAAACAATCTTCTCTATGTTCTACGAGAACCAATATGAGATTTTCCCGAATACTTCATGGGTGATCAAGATAATGTATGTCATCAAGATCTCCGTGACACTTTCGTGACCGTCAAGTACACCATAATTCATGTAATGGAGTCTGGCTTATGGGTACACTTTCACAAAATGAACGCACATAATAAATTTGATGGTCTAAAGGCGATGTTCCTGACACATGTGAGGATCATGAAGTATGAGTACATGGACGAGTTTCTTTCAACCAAGATGGAAGAAAACACCTATTTTGAGAACCACTTACATGTCATGGAAGAGATCCATGAGCGCCTTATGGATATCATGGGCTACTGGTTGACTGATGCCTTTGCGATATACAGGGTGTTGCATTCGCTTCCTCCTAGCTACAGAGATGTCATCAGGGGCTATGTCATGGAAGGGACATTGTATGCCTTTTATGAGTTCATGGCTAAGTTGAGAGCTGTGACAGTAGAACCCATTGTAGGGGATGTCATCGACAAAGAAGGTATATATTTGATATACAAGTTATAAATGTTTCCTACAAACACTTATGCAGTTTACTAAGTATTTTATGCTTATTATGTTGTATGAAAACATAACCTTCTGCTTGAGAGCTTGCTAGAAGAGATGAGGCGACAATGGCGTGTTAATTGCAAGCAAGTTGGTTGATGGCCGATGATATTATCCCTCGACATCTATTATTTGGATTAGTTTAGAGATTTGAATAAAAGCTTTGTAATCGTTAAGTGTGTGAACCTTATTAGTGTGTCTTGCATTCTACGAGACGGTTATTCATATAAATGAGATGTAAGTCAGTTTTTATGTTTTTATGAATGATTTCTTTTATGGTCACATTATGTTTATGAATGAATTAGTCTTGTCTTTATCTAAATGATAGTAGTTTAAGCATTTATAACCATTAAAATGCCAAAAGATATTCAAACTTAATAATGACATTATCTCCGGGTAACACTAGTCATGATGGTAGATTCATTTTGATGAAACATGAAGTCTTTAGGTACTTGATCTTTTGACTTACGCAAACCATGCCTCACTAAGTGAGATTACTAAAACACTACGTTCTAGTAAAATAGATTGTGAATTGAATTGTTGAAATATCATGCATGATGATTGCAATTCAGCAAAGTAGTGGATTTCATTATTTCGTAAGCTTCATTGTGGATTTAAGTGAATATGTGTATTTACTAAATGAAACATGAGTCTAAAACCATTTGAGTTATTAAAAGGATTACAAAATGAAGATGAGTATTAAATTAATGAGAATATCAAAGTCTCTTGGATTTGATCCAAGTGACAGTATTTGAGTTAAGTTTTGGCATACATCTTGTGAAATATGTTTTCACAACTTATGATGATTGGATGCTTCAAAGTGTATTGATATGTCTAAACGTTATAGTCATATTGTATTAGATACATATGGTATATAAATTATGTTTTACTGGGTTACCGTTAGAAATTAGAGTTATAGATTAAATAATAAACACTCTTTTTAAGTATAAGGAACATCTAAGGTTCGTGGAAACAACACCATAAGAGTTATGGCAAGTTCAAGTTTCTAGAAATTTCGATAATTCGAGGTCATGACGAACATATAAATCTTTGTAGAGTATTCTTAGGAAACTATGAATACGCTTTCCACTACTAAAAGGCAAACTTGATGTTGCCCAGTATATTGTTTCAAGAAAGAGTTTCTCGAAGAAAGTATTAGTGGAAGAGTAAAAGCACAATTCCAAGGTATTTGACCTTACACCAAATATCGAGTAGCACAGCGGAATGTGTTCTAGGAACTAAACTCCACAAATAGAGGAGAAACTAATGATAATCATCATGACGTTTAAGCTAATACTTTTACTAAAGAAATAGGACTCAAGAATACAGTCTGCCAATTTGTGGAATTATATTGTTGATTCACTTGTGTTAATAGAACAAGACATACCTACAAACTACAAATAGCGATGATGGACCTAAGTACGAGAAATGACTAAGAGTCATGGAATCCCACATTAAGTTACATTTAAGATTACAAAGTAAGATGTTACTTAATCTTATTAAGTAAGGTTGTTACTTGATTTTCCTAATAACTACAAAGTTATAGAGGAAGAAATGAAACTTGAAGGAAGGCATAAAAACTCGATTTATAAATTCAAATGTTGACTATGATGAGTAGCGATTCTTAAAGTCTTTTGGATTTATACTAGCAATTACTATAACTAGATGCTACCCCGTATGTTGTTGCAGAAAATTTGAAGATTCTTAGATAAATTAAGGAAATGAAAGAAGTCATCTGTTCAAAGCAGCAAATTATCTCAGCTGTTGGGATGTAAGATAACTGATGCCATGATTGATGATTCAAAAACATTCAATGTGCTTATTTTCTAGAAGAATATGATAATAGATATCCTTTGATTATGTTAATTTTGCAGCTGCTACCGTAACATGAAAAAGGTAAGGGAAGAAATCATATGTTCAAAGTAGCGAATTATCTCAGTTGTTGGGATGTAAGATAGCAGATGACATGATTGATGATTGTACATATCTTTGGAATGTGCCCACCGACCTCTAGACAGTAGTCTTTGAATAAAACTGGCAGTATGTACAATTCAAGATCATTTGTAACATTTGTAGTGAGGCAACAGGATAATTAAAGAATACAGCCCTCACAAATAATAGAGAAAGTTTATTTTTCAGATCCATAAAATTACTTGCAAAGAGACTACAATCCATTTAGCTGAATAAAGAGGCCATGAGATATTCGTTACCAAACTACTGGCCAGGTTTAGCTTAATATGTGCTACCACTAGGTAGTTAATATATAATATTTACCTTTATTTCATGAAGATGTCTATCTTTTCCACCGTAGTAAACAAATTAGGCTTATTTCATATAGCCCACATATTAGAAGGATCAAGGATTTGACAAAAAGTATGCATAAGAGGATATGTGATCCAATCCAGTAGAATAATCCATACATTATATGCAAATATGTCTAAGTAGAAAAGGTAGATGACACCGAAGAAACAAATTGGATCAAGGTTGCTTGTCTGTGCATAAAAAAGTACGAATTAAATATAGAGTTCAGAGCATAAGACAAGTAGTCTTTGCTTGTATTACTCGCTAATTACATTGGACGGAAGCACCTGTACCGTTGGGAGGCAAGGGTATGACTGTTGAAAAGACCACCATGATGGACCCGAGAGAAGGGATATTTCCTACAAACAAAAGGAACAACACCATTGCCATGGTATGACCCAACATTCTTGTTCGCTGATGTGTGACAATTCAGCCGCCGAAATTTCCATTGCCATGGTAGGACTCTACTACCAGTGATGGTAAAGGCATGTACAAACTGGAACTCTAGAATAATATAGGGATCAAAGCCTGAATCTTGATGGAAGAGACAATGGGTTGATGATGGTCTATGGTGAATCTCTTTAGGCGCCACTGGGATTAAAAGGCACGATTCATCAGCAATAAAAGCTCATTATCATGGAGTCCAAGAATTAGTGGTTATTTACACACTATCAATTAATATGGGGACATAAGAAAATTGCTTGTTGATGCATTTCAGATAATAAAACAAATTGAATGGCACATCTACATCACCGTACATGCATGGGATGGAACCAACGGGGCGATGTTCTGTTAGTGAAAAAGCGTAAGTGAAAATCTGCTAACCTGTCAAATTTCTATGGTGAGGTGGCTACTTTGCTTAGGTGGATAGCTTGCACTCAAGACATGGTGGGACTGCTGAGGTGTCATAGCTACATGTCGAGAGAAATAGGATAGTGAGGGTGATCATCTTAGTTATATACAATTTGATAATTGGTAGTAAGTTGTCAAAACTGTGTGTTCTTCGATGTCAAGATTGAAGAAGGGTTGTACCTGGTACAATAAGCAGGGATCTGTCGAACCATATGAATGCTAGTGTCTTATAGAATTCTCAAGTTGATGGATGATCAAGGAATTTTGGGACTACCAAAATATCGAGAGGACCTGCATTTACACTAAATTAAGTGGGAGCTAAATAGCTTACCTAATCTTAATATGTAGATGACATATTTGAGTGGCAACTATGTGATTCTCTAATCTCATATGTGAATGAAATATTTGAGTGGGAGCATGACAACATTTGTTATATATGTGGATGACATATGATGAATGATTTGATTGGTATTAGTAGTTATTTAAAGATATTGGATGGATGAAGTTTGGACAAGTATTAAACATTAAAATCTAACGAGATAGATTGATACGTTTGATAAACATTACTGTCAAAATATTTTCTAGATTAGATTCTGAAAGAGCTCAGAATGCCCTAGATGAGATTCTAAAAAAGTACATGATGTAACAAGCAAAGAAAGAGGTTCTTACTTGTAAAACTAGGAGAAGCATTGAGTTAATCCCGGTATGAAAAATCATGTTTAAAAGAAATAAAAGAGATATGTTGCATCTCCTATGCCTCGGTGATAGGTTCTACCATATAACCATATTATATACTCGACGCAATGTGACCTAAGTTTTTAGTACAAAAATAAGTTCTTAGCTGTAAGAACATGTTTCGAAGTGATTTCTGAGTAAATTACTGAACTATAAGTTTATCATTGAATTGAAAGGAGCATGGTTAGACATCAAAATTGCATACTATGCACCGTCGATTAAATTTACATAGATATATAAGTATGTAATTACTTTTGAAGTGGCAAGTATAATTGTTATGGCTTAAGAAGTTTGACTTCAACTAAGTGTGTTTTTGGTATACATGACAACAATGAAAGTCCACTTGACTAAAGGACTCTTATTGTAGACACAAGGAAACAAAATCTCACTCTGTATTATGTGATAATAGGATAATGTCAAAATGTGTGACATTAAATGATTTGCAAAGAAGACATATCTGAAATATACAGATCGTTGACATAAGGTTTCTCCATGAGCAAGCATGATCAATAAACACATATGCAATATGGTTTTATGATTAGTAATAAATGCGACTAGATTATTTCTACTCTAGTGCAAGTGAGAGACAGTTGGAAATATGCCCTAGTGGTAAATAATAAAGATATTTATTATTATAATTTATTAGTTCATAATAGCTTTATACTATGTTATATCAATCGAAAACATTGATACATGTGTGGTATGTAAACAAATCAAAGACTCCTAGTAGAACTAGTTCATTGGTCAAGTGATAATCAATGTTTCCTCAGCATGGAGCATTTATGCAATTGACAATAAAGTCATATCATTAGTGAATAATGTGATAGACATTACCTGATATAAGTATTGCAACATGACCAGGTCACAAAGTTCATCATTGCAATAATTAGAGACGAAGTATCCCACTCCTTAGACTGTGATATTATATCTAATCACTATCACCTGAGGTTGCCCTGACTGCATCAACCGTCACACCATAATAGAGTTATCATAAATGTGTCTATCAGGTATTCCGGAGGGATATGTTGAGGCGTATGCATCGATATCGGGATTTTTTCTCCCTCGTGACAGGAGGATACACTGGACCCACTCGGTAAGATTACATGCATAAGTTGCGCAGCGTGTGACTGGGTCAGGGGGACGAAATATCACACGAACGAGTAAAGCAACACTCGTCGGTAATGAGATTGAACAAGGTATGATGATACCGATGATCAGATCTCGGACAAGTCAGATATGAAGTAACAAAAGAAATTAGAATTAACATTTATGGTTCAAATAATATTGATATCGTGGAATGCACATGGATCATTATTGGTATCCTGATCCTGCTGATGGTCATTGATCAGAGAAGCGTCTTGATCATGTCTGTTGATAGGTCTTAGACCGTGGCAGCCTCTTTCACCCCTTTATAAAGAGAAAAATTGTAAAGAAAAGTATTACATCTCGAAAACCTAAATGGTATGTCCTCTTAATAAATTTGAAATATATATAGGAGCACTATATATGATTGTATCCCTTTGAGAAAAGGTCAGGCGGCGGGTTCACGGTGGAGTTTTTAGGGCACGCACAATGGGTTGACGGCAGCCTTCCTTAGGACCGCAATGTTGATATTTGCTTAGTTGGATGAGAGAGAAATAAGAAATATAAGGTTGTCTTCCCTTAACTAAGGGATGATCTCTTAAAAATAAGAGACAGTCTCTTAGTTCTCTTGGTTGTACCATATGTTTTCCTTAGCAAATCAATTTATTACTAAAAATAGTCAATTCACATTAATTGGTAGAGATGACACTAAGAGATAATGTATTGTACGATTTATATATATACTAGCTGAATGTTCGTGCGTTGCCACGGTTCATTACTTTTTCTCGCTTACATGTGTGAACATAATACATGTGAAAACAACCAAATATTATTTTGAAAACATTAAGATTTCACTTTGTTGAAATTACATTTTTATAAAAGCTACAATTGAAGTTTGTAAACATAGAAAACAAGAATAAAAACTAATTATCTCTTATTCACAAAAAATTATTTTACGAAGCTTTTAAGAAATTCCAGGTCTAGACGGGTTGTCTTTGTTGCATTGTATTTTAATAGGTATATAAAAGAATTATTCCTCTTGTCACAACCATTTGATGGGATTGCACTTTTCAAGAGGTGATATCAAACATACCTGGCCATTTGTTAGGCAGGCCAGGCATCAGGCGGGGCTAAAGAAAGCCTGGCGCAAAACCCACGGCCCAACCGTCGGGTATGATTTTTTGACCCAAGCCCGGCCCATGCTGGAGAAAATACATCGGGCTATCAGGCCTTAGAAACCGTGCCTTCCCTAAAAACGCTATTCGCAGGTCTGAGCCTGGCCCGTGATAACCACTGGGCCACATATCCAAGGCCAAGCCTAGCCCGTATGCCAAAAAAGCCCAGCCTGTCGGCCTTTTTAGGGCTAGGACGGCTGCCTATGCACAGGGCTGATCTTAAAGCATGGCTCTCACTTTACATACATGATTTTTTTTTACATTTACGGTTGCACATGCTAATTATATAGTGTGGAAAATAATACTTTCTCTCTTTGGAAATAAATGACTTGGATTTCTCTAGATTCAGATATATCTAGACATATTAGTGTATATATACATTCAAATCTAGACAAATTAAAGTCGGTTATTTCTGTACGGAAGGAGTAATTGATTCCTAATATCCAATGCTATGGCTTCTAACGCTTAATTTTTCACTTCTGTGTCGTGACAAACAAAGTCACAAGAAAGTAGTGTAGTTAGGCAAGTCACATGAGGTGGTGATTTCTGTGTGTAGATTGGACAAGGCAATGCAGTTAATAACTCGGTACAAAAATTAAGATGATGCAATGCACATGTGGAAGAAAAAGTGTGTTTAGATTCCTCTAGTATGTTCGTCCAAAACAATCAAGGAGATCCCAGATCGATCCGAAGGGCCCCCTTCTCTCAACCGAAATCCCACTTCTCCTCCTCCGTGACCAGTCTGGTTGGATGGACAAAGCTGCAGCATTTGCGGCCTTGCCCGTCCTTGGCACCATGACTGCATCGGCGAACCTGGAGTGGACGCAGCTTCCCGAACCCCTCATGGCACCATGGCTGCAGGGGTAGACCTGCAGCAGCGACTCCTCCCCTTTCCCTTCCTCGCACCGTGGTTGAGACCGAGGAAACAATTTGGTCAACAATGGCAAGAACTCAGCTCGGTCAGGAACATACCTCGTGCGCACGAGAGAATAAATGACAGGCGCGGGTAGACGAGAAGAGAGAAGCAGTGTTGGGATGGGGCCGCCTCTGCGCGACGCCTCATCCACGTCGCCAGTGGCCTCCCCGCTAGGCTCCCTTGTCGACGTGGTCGTCGTCGGTGCCGATGCGCGACCTTCGCCCCGTTGGGACTGGTATGGAGTCGTTCGGAGAGAAGCAGGTAGCATGAATACAATTTGGCCTCCAAAGTTGACCGTGTCGTCAGTCTCATTGAACCTCAATCACCGGAGAACCTTGGACGAGGACTTCGCCGTGTGAGGACCTGGAGATCTCGGGCGAGGATTTTTGGGGTATTCGTGGTCCCTTTCCACCGGACAGAGAAGGTGCAGGTCGCCGGTAGCCGGAGATCGACATGGTGGCGGATGGATGTGTCCAACAGGCTTGAACACTCGATCTCCTCGATTTGCCTCTCCTTCCTCCCGTGAGAGCCCCGCCGCCACACGCGCTCGAGCTCGCCTCCAAGCTCCACCGTTCCGTACTCCGGCACGCCTCTAGTCGGTGACAACCACTCTCATCCTGGCCCCGACAACCGCCCGTCCGTTCACGCAGCTCACCATCGCCGCTGGTGTGTTCCCCTCGCTTGGATGATCGCTTTCGACTTGCCGGTGGCAGTGCTGTTATTTCACATAATTGAAAAGGGCAAAACCGTTCGGGCTCCAAGGGCAAACTTGTCAAAAAAACGTAACAGACCATCGAGACCATAAGCCTTTTAATACTCTCTCCGTCGCAAAATAGATGTCGAAAATTTATCTAAATCTGGATAAATCTAGACATTATTTAGTATATAGATATATCTAAAATTTTGAAAACTCGCGACATCTATTTTAAGACGGAGGGAGTAGTAAAGATTCTCTCTAGATGGGTTAAGAGAAGACATGTCTTCCCTACACTTATATGGAACAGACATCTTTTAATAATTTGTAAATTTGTAATAATAAAAGAAAAACTTAATACTAGTAATTATGAATTTGATGCGGTAGCAAGTTGACGGTGGCGAGAACTTGTCAGGGTCGGCGTCCAGTCGAGTCATCTCTCCTTCCACGATCCGACGATGAGGATGATTTTATTACGGCCTTGGAAAAGACGAGATGGGAAGGCAGTACAGCTCCTCTCAACAAAAGCACAAAATTAAATAGACAAAAGCCAAATCAATTCAACGGAAATCAATCAGACGCCAACGAAAAGACAAGGAGTTCTCAATTTCCGACCACCCTATCGTTCTCCGGCGATCGGCGGACCCGCGGACAGGATCGTCCGGGTGAGGGGATCTCGTCGCCCAGATCGGCCGCGCTGGGGGCGAATCACTCCCGCCACTCCCCGGCGGCGCAGGCGCAGCCATCCCCCCTCTTGCAGCTCCCGCTCCCCTGGCGCAAACCTAATGCCCGCCGCCGCAGCCTCCTAGAAGACATGGACTACGCCAGCCGCCACACCGCCTCGGCCCCGCCGGCCGACGCTTCCTCCTCCGCCGTCACCGAGGAGCCCGAGTACCTCGCCAGGTACTTCGTCGTCAAGCACTCGTGGCGGGGGAGGTACCGCCGGATCCTCTGCATCGAGGCATCGGGCGTCGTCACGCTCGACCCTGCCACGCTCGCCGTCACCAACTCCTACGATTTCGGCGCCGACTTCGACCGCGCCGCGCCCGACTCCAACGCCGCCGAGTTCACGCTGAGTGTCCGCACTGATGGCAAGGGTAAGTTCAAGGCCATGCGCTTCTCCTCGCCGCTCCGCGCCGGGATCCTCACTGAGCTCCACCGCCTGCGCCCCGTGCACCCGGTCGTCGAGTTCCCCGTCCTCCACCTCCGCCGCCGCACCCAAGAGTGGGCACCCTTCGTAAGTTCTTTGCGCTTGCCCCATCGCGCCTTCCCTATCTTCTCCCTGAGCACTATTCAGCTGTTCTACTACTATCCTTAATATATATATAAGGTTGGCTTTTAACACCTCCGATGTTTTTTGGCCAATCAAACCCAATTTGTGGGTATATAGTACTAATAACTGCATTATTGAAAATTTACATCTAAAGGGCTGCATCAGTCAACTAGGCAAAGAATTGTCTAATTAGCCAAATGAGGTGGGATTGAGAAGAGGGCGGTCTTGTAGATCTGTACTGAAGCCAAATAATTTGCTGCTTGTAGTTATCCTGGCAGTAAAAATCCTTGCTGAACTTCATAGCAAGTTCTTCAGATTGTGTTATACTTCCATCTCTTTTGTGTCGAACTTAGTTTACTACTCCTCTGTTCCAATATATAAAACGTTTTAGCAGGCTATATATTAGCCCACTAAAACATCTTATATACTGGAACAGAGGTAGTTACTGTTGAAGGAGAATTAAAACTAGTGTAGTATACTTGTATGCATTTGTTGTGGTTGTAATCTTTCTATCCAGGGACAAATTAAGAAATGAATGCCAGTTTTTATGTAGTGCTACAATAAATGGCTAAAAACCAACTTACTCAGCTCTCAAGTTGTGCCGCAACCTGCAATACTTGCTAAAGCTAAGCATTCAAATGAGGAATAGTTAGATGGGCGGCTGATTGTAGAACACCTCTTCTGTCATTTACTCACACTATACTGTTTCAGAGGAATCTATTGTTTTTAATCATCAGTTGTTTAACATCTGATACCTTGGTTACTGGCACTGGAAAATATCATGTAGAAAATTAAGGTCACATCGTTGGGAATTGAGCTCCTCGAAGCACTTACTGGTAATATGCGCTGGTGCTTGGACTTTAGAGATATGGATTCTCCTGCTATCTTGCTCTTGGGGGATAGCTACGGGAGGAGGAGTGCTGAAGGTGGAGGGTTTGTGCTATGCCCCCTTTATGGAAGGAAGTCGAAAGCATTTATGGCTGCATCAGGCAGTACTAACACTGTGATTATATCATATTTGGTACACCTTTCTGTTTTCCTTTTTGTTAGTTGCTTCTTTGCCTGTTACAAGTTGATTTAGCATCCTAATTCCAGCTATCTTGTAGACAAAAACTGCCAAGTCATCAATTGGATTATCACTCTCCGTGGACAATTCACAGTCAATGACAGCCGCTGACTTCATAGCAAGGAGAGGTAAACGTCGTATTTCTAGTTATGACAGCTTTTACTTGGCTACCGCTAAGTCGGGGATATCGAGTAGATTTTTAGGTGACAATTTTGTATGATGATGAGGCTGTACAATGTATTACTTATATACTGCTTCAATGTATCTCTCTCAGTATACAGCTTCAATATTAACAAACAGACTCAGTATGAAAATCACCCAGTTTTAGATTGTCTGATGAAAACGTAAATCACATTAATCTCGCTCACAAGTTTCAAGTTTATGTACCATGCCATTAAACCTACATCTGTCTCATGCAACAAAGGAATACAACTTATACTGATGTCTCTATGTTGCCTGTGATTATCTTCTCATTTGATTTTCTATTTAGCTAATGAGGCAGTTGGAGCTGCTGAAACTCGACATGGAGAATGGTCAGTAATAAGATTACGTCCCGCTGCACATGGCACTGCTTGTATTGAGAGCTTGAGTTTGGGTATTGGACCACGGGGAGGACTTGGAGAACAGGGTGATTCTGTTTCTCGGCAGCTTGTTCTTACAGACACATCACTTGTTGAAAGACGCCCTGAGAATTACGAGGTAGATATATTTTTTGTCCCTTTGTATAAATCATTCATACTGAAACTTTTGATAGCATAAGAACTTGCTGAAACTATCCTGCCTTTGGCATATAAGCTTGGAAGAAATGGTGTCTTGAGTATAAGGCCTAAGCCCTAAGGACACTTACATCAACTGTGGATATGTTTCCGTTAGAATGTTTGTTCCTTCTTTCTGTTATAACTTTGGTATATGGTAGATCTCTTACTTGTTTGCGCTGTATCTTATCTTTCCAGGCTACCATTGTCCGACCTCTCTCGGCAGTAAGTGCCCTTGTAAGATTTGCAGAAGAGCCACAGATGTTTGCATTTGAATTCAATGACGGTTGCCCGATCCATGTAAGTATGCAATCATGGTTCTATGCCCAATGCCAGCAACGCGTTCTAATTGTTCTCCGTTTCTCACTCAGGTATATGCAAGTACGTCCCGTGATAATTTAATTGCAACAGTTCTTGATGTTTTACAAACACAGGTATCACTTTGATCTTTCTCAACTTTGCACCACTTGAGGTTAACATCGAGTTGATATCTGTTTTGTGGAGGCAGAAAATGATACCAGGTCTACCCTGATATATTTCATTATAATTCATCCACTTAATCTCATTACCATAGTGCAAATTTACATGCCGTATATGTAGCGAATAGTTGTTGATGACCGGATGTGGTAGTGTTACATGAGAGAAAGCCCCTGAGGACTGTATAATTAATTGCTACATATCAAAACAATTCTACTGTCCTGTAGCACTCTTTTGTAATATTTTGATTGATCTTTCTTGTGCCATAGCATAAATTTCTTCTACAGCTCCACTCCTCTAGAAGAGATCAACATCACACGCTTAGAATGCATAGCACGTTTCACGCTTCCTTATTAGTTGATGCTCGTCTTGCATGTGTTTGTCTACTATGCTTACCTTGATCTCTGTGAGGCCTTGCGTTAATTTTATTTTAATCTCCTTGTTGCTTGCAGAGGCAGTGTGCAATTCCAGTGCTGCCAAGGTTGACTATGCCTGGTCATCGTATAGATCCACCTTGTGGGGTTTCCCATCTTCAGATACCTCATCATGCTACTGTTGATGTAGAAGCTGCTAACATGTACATAAAACATTTAGCTGCGGTTGCGAAAGAGGCTGTAGCTTCATCTGACACTATTCCTGGAGCAAAAATTAGATTATGGCGTAGAATAAGGGAGTTTAATGCATGCATACCATATACTGGAGTGCCCATCAATATTGAAGTGCCTGAGGTGGTCCTGATGGCTTTAATTAGTCTTCTTCCAGCCACACCACAAAACCTTCCTGCGGATGCTCCTCCTCTTCCACCTCCATCACCAAAAGCAGCAGCAACAATAATGGGATTTGTTGCATGCTTACGGAGGTTACTTACATCAAGAAGTGTGTCATCACATGTGATGGCATTTCCTGTTGCTGTTGGGAGAATAATGGGTTTGCTTAGGAATGGCTCAGAGGGAGTGGCAGCTGAGGCTGCAGGGCTTGTGGCTATGCTAATTGGTGGTGGTCCTGGTGATGCATCAATGTTGATGGATACAAGGGGAGAGTCCCATGCTACCTACATGCATGCAAAGTCTGTACTGTTTGCACAACCGATCTATGTGCCAGTCCTTGTTAGCAGATTGAAGCCATTATCAGTTTCACCACTACTTTCTCTGTCTGTTGTGGAAATCCTTGAAGCTATGCTGTGTGATCCCCATGGTGAAACAACCCAACATGCTACATTTGTTGAGTTACTACGTCAAGTTGCTGGTTTACGCCGTCGATTGTTTGCATTATTTGCACACCCTGCTGAAAGTGTAAGAGAGACCATTTCTGTTATTATGCGTACAATTGCCGAGGAAGATGCAATAGCAGCAGAGTCTATGCGCGATGCTGCCTTGAAGGATGGTGCGCTTCTGAGGCATTTGTTAAACGCTTTCTTCTTCCCTGCCGGTGAGCGGCGCGATGTTAGTCGGCAGCTTGTTGCTCTGTGGGCTGATTCTTACCAACCTGCGCTGGATTTGCTGTCAAGAATACTTCCACCTGGACTTGTTGCTTATCTTCATACGAGGTCAGATGAGGATTCTCAGAACCAGTATGACGAAGTACCGCTAAGCAGAAGGCAGAGGCGAATACTTCAACAGAGGAGGGCTCTTGGTGATAAGAGTACGGAAACACCAGAACAAGGAATGCCCCACAATAGTGTTGATGATGGAGATTTCTTCAGGCACACCAGTGTGAGTCCTTATGGAGGAGCAGATGTTCACCAGAGACATGTCAATCAGTACTCAACTGCCCACACCCCTTATCTTGCTACAAGTATTGACCCTTCTCATGCAGTTCTACATGGTGCTGTACCTGAGGCTGTTTCTGAAAATCAACTTGGAATACCACAGCTGAACTCACACCCTTATTCGGTGGACTCCACTGCCAATGGTGACCTTCTTGAGTCCTCACATTCAGATTTCTCAGTACCTGCACAGGTTGTGGTGGAAAACACTCCTGTGGGATCTGGCAGGCTACTGTGTAACTGGTATGGATTTTGGAGAGCATTTGGTCTAGATCACAATAGAGCAGATTTGATATGGAACGAACGCACAAGACAAGAATTAAGGGAAGCATTGCAAGCTGAAGTTCATAACCTTGATGTTGAAAAAGAAAGAACAGATGATATTGTCCCTGGAACTTCGGTCAGTGAGGATGATGGTAGTGACACTTTACCGCGAATTTCATGGAATTATGCTGAATTTTTGGTTAGCTACCCTAGCTTGTCGAAAGAAGTCTGTGTGGGGCAATATTACTTGCGGTTGCTGCTTGAAAGTGGAAGCAACTACCGAGCACAGGATTTTCCTCTACGTGACCCTGTTGCTTTTTTTAGAGCTCTATACCATCGTTTCTTGTGTGATGCGGATATTGGTCTCACCGTGGATGGTGCAGTTCCTGATGAACTGGGTTCATCTGATGATTGGTGTGACATGGGAAGATTGGATGGCTTTGGTGGAGGTGGAGGTTCATCAGTAAGAGAGCTTTGCTCAAGGGCAATGGCTATAGTTTATGAACAACATTACAAAGTTATTGGGCCTTTTGATGGCACGGCACATATTACAGTTCTCTTAGACAGAACAGATGATAGGGCTTTAAGGCACCGATTGCTACTTCTGTTAAAGGTTGGTTGCGCTATACTTACTTCTCCTTAGTACCCCCCCCCCCCCCCCCCCCCCCCCCCCCGCGCGCTTTATCATCTGGGGTAAGATGACATAGGATACAGCAGGGTATGAAAAACATCAAGAGCTTTGTTCACATGGACTTACCAGTAGTTATACATTAGTGTCATCCATAAATCCCTTTAGATACCCATGGAACAAAGGAGCAATCACTTTATACAATACTATTATCAAACCAATCATTAATAGGTTTTTGCTGATGTGTCATGTCTTCGCATGCTGATAAAATTCTCCTCTTTGCTTTCCCCTGTTTTTTTAGGCCTTCATGAATGACCTTTCAAATGTTGAAGCGTGTGTTCTTGTTGGAGGCTGTGTTTTGGCTGTTGATTTGCTAACTGTTGCTCATGAAGCATCTGAGCGGACAGCTATTCCTCTGCAGTCTAATCTCATCGCGTCAACCGCATTTATGGAGCCTTCCAAAGAGTGGATGTATATTGACAAAGATGGTACAAAAGTTGGCCCACTTGAAAAGGATGCTATCAGAAGGCTGTGGTCAAAGAAGTCAATTGATTGGACAACAAAATGTCGGGCTTCCAGTATGTCTGACTGGAAAAGATTACGTGACATTCGAGAGCTGCGTTGGGCACTTTCTGTTAGAACACCTGTTCTGACTTCTACTCAGGTATTCAGTCTGCAGCTTTGCGATCATGTGCACACGCACGACCCACATGTAATTTTTTTCTAGTGTTGTTGACTCATGAAAAATGTTTCTGTTCACAGATTGGGGATGCCGCATTGTCTATATTGCATAGTATGGCATCTGCACATTCTGATCTTGATGATGCAGGCGAGATAGTTACCCCAACGCCTATGGTGAAACGTATATTGTCGAGTCCGAGATGCCTTCCTCATGTTGCACAGGTGTTTTATAGCCTCAAGTTTGTTTTTTCTCTACCATCAGCGGAGATTACTTTGTAGTTATCATGTTTCTACTATATAATTGCATGACATGGGCTTTCATTCCGTTGAATACCACTAACATAAACCCTTATATCACAACTATGGTACAAACAGGAACATCTGATAAACATAATCTAAGCAATAGAGTGTGCCGATGAAGTAACAATCCACTAGAGCACCTGTGAATTGTAAATCCCTAGTAAACCCGTTAGCGTACTTATCACCGTTAACAATCTAGCAGTTGTGTTCATGATAATCTGTTGTCATTAGTCGTTACCAGTAAAACTCACGCTTTATATTTGTATAAATTGTAACGTTTCCATTATTCTGTTATGGCTTATTTCTCTTGCCTTTTGGAATAATTTTATGATCAAACACTGACCAAAAAATACATATTGAAATTGTACAGGCCATGCTTACTGGGGAACCAAGCATTGTTGAGGTATCTGCCTCTTTGCTTAAGTCTATTGTCACAAGAAACCCCAAAGCTATGATTCGATTATATAGTACCGGCACCTTTTACTTTGCATTGGCATACCCTGGTTCAAATCTTCTATCAATCGCACAACTTTTTTCGTCCACACATACTCATCAAGCCTTTCATGGTGGTGAAGAGGCAGCCATGTCTTCGTCATTGCCTTTGGCAAAGCGTAGTGTACTAGGTGGCCTGCTCCCAGAATCATTGTTGTATGTCTTAGAACGCAGTGGCCCTTCTGCTTTTGCTGCTGCAATGGTTTCTGATTCTGACACACCAGAAATTATATGGACCCACAAGATGAGGGCAGAACATCTTATCCGTCAGGTATTTTGCATGTAGAATTTATTGCTACTTTGAAGAAATTTTCTTGAATTTTTTGCATTTCAATCTTACTTTCAAATACTGTTGTGCATTTTATTTGAATTTCAGGTTCTGCAGCATCTCGGTGATTTTTCTCAGAAATTGGCTCAACATTGCCATTCATTGTATGATTATGCTCCTATGCCACCTGTGACCTACCCGAATCTGAAAGATGAGATGTGGTGCCATCGTTACTACCTTCGGAACCTATGTGATGAGATAAGGTTTCCTAACTGGCCCATTGTTGAACATGTGGAGTTCTTACAGTCATTACTGGCAATGTGGCGTGAAGAGTTAACTCGCCGTCCAATGGATTTGTCGGAAGAAGAAGCCTGCAAGATACTGGAGATTACTCTTGATGATCTTGTAATCAGTGAGAATGGTAGTAGCAAGAAGTCATCCGAGGTAAAATTGGCCAATTTAGCAAAAAACATTGAAAACATTGACGAAGAGAAGCTTAAGCGCCAATACAGGAAGCTGGCAATAAAATACCATCCAGACAAGAACCCTGAGGGAAGGGAAAAGTTTGTTGCTGTACAAAAGGCTTACGAGCGATTGCAGGTACTCCATAGTTTGTATATCCATTGATACCATGCCGCCTTTTGCATGTTTGATTTGTTATAGTTTAATTAAATTGGAGTCACGATAAACTAAAAGTTAATGGGTTAGTCATAGTTAGGTGTGCAGTAATTATATAACCCCCTCGAGCCTCTTCAAAGGCTGCCATAACTAACTGGATTAATTCTGGACTAATTTCTCAAGAAGGATAATTGCTAGCAACGTAAAATGAGTGTAATAAATCTTGTGTTATCCTTTTTAAGAAAGAACATAAGGTGTTTCATTTTTTCCATCAGCTTAAGTTTCGTCCTGTGGAAGATCTCTAAATTATTTAACTTCTACAGAAAAGCAATTTTTCTGAAGAATTTGTTTAAGCTGTTCTCCATGTTTTTTGCCCTTTGTTTCTTATTCTATTAAAATTGGTCTGTCCCTTGTTCTTTCATCGGGGTAACTGTATGGGCATACATATTTTATGCACATCACAAATTGGAGTAAGGCAAAATGGAGCGTGTGCAGAAATATAAAGTACTGTTAAGATTATTCCCACATTGTTGACTATTGACATTGAGTCTTTTTTAAGGATATTTACTGTGAATCTAATATCTATATACATGCAGGCAAGTATGCAAGGATTGCAGGGACCACAGGTCTGGAGGCTGATACTCTTGCTTAAGGCCCAATGCATCTTGTACAAGAGATATGGACATGTTCTGGAACCATTCAAATATGCTGGCTACCCTATGTTGCTAAATGCAGTTACTGTAGACAAGGATGATAGCAATTTTCTTTCATCTGATAGGGCCCCTCTTTTGATAGCCGCTTCAGAGCTAATTTGGCTGACGTAAGCTAAAATGAACTCAGTTTAGCTATTTTTATGTCTTTCCAGAAACTGTTTAATTCTAGTGTAATATCCTTTCCTCATATTCTTCTTGTTCTGCCAGATGTGCCTCATCTTCGTTAAATGGAGAAGAGCTTATACGAGACAGTGGTATCCCGTTGTTGGCAACACTGCTTTCACGTTGCATGGGTATCGTTCAGCCCACAACTCCGGCACATGAACCAGCAGCAAGAATAGTCACCAACATAATGCACACATTCTCAACGCTCAGCCAGTTTGAGTCAGGAAGAGTTGAGATTCTTAAGTTTGGTGGCCTTGTTGAGGACATTGTGCACTGTACAGAACTTGAATTTGTTCCCTCAGCTGTGGATGCTGCCCTGCAGACAGCTGCTAATATTTCAGTTTCATCTGAATTACAAAATGCGCTGCTAGCGGCTGGCTTTTTATGGTACTGCCCTGCCATCCTTTTTCTACTACTATGATAATAACGTGACTCCCCTCCCTCCTAAAAGTATATAAAGCTATAGTAACAGAGTTAGTACTCAACGAGTTCTGCACATTTGACTAAATCAAAATAACATATACATTAGCAAAAGAGAACGTACCAAAGGGCAAAGCTATATCAGTAACGTATCCAATTCAAATGTATTTGCAGGTTTGTCTTGCCATTACTGCTTCAATATGATTCGACGGCAGAAGAGAATGAGTCAAATGAATCACATGGTGTTGGGGCAAGGGTGCAGATTGCCAAAAACCTTCATGCAGTACACGCAGCTCAGGCTTTGTCAAAGCTTTGTGGTCTTGGAAGTGACGGAATATCAAGCCCATCTAACCTTCCTGCTTTCAATACACTAAGAGCACTTCTTACTCCCAGGCTTGCTGATATGCTGAGAAATCACCCACCAAAACAGCTATTATCGAATCTGAATTCAAACTTGGAGTCACCAGAGGTAACAGGTTCTTTTTTCAATTGTATTGTATTATGTATATGCCCAGGCACCCAGCCAGAACATTGCCATAAATTAGTTATCGAAAGTATATCTTCTGTACACATGTATATTGTATTTACACCTCACCATAACCATCGCCCTGCAATGCTTTTGGCAGTTTGCTAAGTTTACTCGAACTGTAACAAGTAGAAAGGTGTGATACTTTATTATTATTATTATTACTGGCACATTATACTATGCATGAACATACACTGACGCTCGACTTAGGGAATTCCGTGAGAGTGGGTCTAGATTCATATTTCCAGCTTCAGAGATGTAGCAAGAGCAGTTTCATAGTCATATTCAATCTCTAATCCTGATTTGATATGAAGAGCAGTATTGAAGTGGGGTTCTCTTACGAATATGAACAGAAGCACACTCACTGATGCTAATGTTTGTTTAATCAATATACAACATGTAATTGCTTCACAGGGAGCATATAAACTGTTTCGCTACTTATGCACTACCTTCGTTCGTAAATAGATGACTTCCTTGAGTGTGTGCAGTCGAACTTCTCTAAATCTGACTCTTTGACTCGTATTATATGTAAAATAAAGTAGATTGGTTAGATAAAAATAATAGTCACATTGGTCATGAAAAGTATTTCCATAAAATCACAATTTGATCATTTGTACTAACAATTATTCATATGAAAATAATGGTCAAAGCTGCATCTTGAAACTATGGAAGGTGATCTAATTACAATCGGAAGGAGTAGTTACTTTGCAACCATCTTGAATAATTTGGTTCTATCTGTGCTGATGATTTGCTTCACAAATTTCCATACTTTGTCACTTTAAAGTGAGCAATTGCAAGCTGTTTTGCGTGTAATGCTACTTTAGAGATTGTTTACACACCAATCTACTTCTGTTTAGTTGTATCTGTGGAGATGATTTATAGCTTAAGAAATTTTCCTTGTAGATTATATGGAATTCTTCAACCAGGGGAGAGCTTCTCAAATTTGTAGACGAGCAGCGAGCTAGTCAAGGTCCTGATGGTTCGTACGATTTGACAGAATCACAGTCTTTCACCTATCAAGCTTTGTCAAAAGAATTGAATGTTGGTGATGTCTACTTGAGGGTTTACAACAATCAGCCAGATTATGAAATAAGTGACCAGGAAGGCTTTTGCATTGCGCTGCTTAAGTTTATAGCAGGGTTAGTACAAAAGTGGAATTCCATAAATTTGGAGGAAAATGTGCATGAACATGATTCGGTGATTGATACATCTACTGAAAATGGTGAAGCCAGTGACTCAACTAATGAAGGAAGAGAGGATAATTTATTTGAAAAAGACGGTAAAGATGAAACTGGTGGAGATCGTGAAGTGATCATGAACCTCAGAAGTGGGTTAACATCGCTTCAGGTACTCCTCGGAACAGAGTTGTCAGCTGTTCTGTGTATGCTGCACATGTTTTGACTTGTGTTTCATTCTCTTTTGCTGCAGAATCTTCTGACAAGTAACCCAGGCCTGGCTGCCGTTTTTGCTTCCAAGGAACGATTGACACCTCTCTTTGAATGCCTTGCACTGTCTGTCCCTCCTGAAAGCAATATCCCACAAATTTGTTTGAGTGTTCTTTCTCTCTTGACAAAGCATGCTCCTTGTTTGGAGGCCATGGTTGCAGAAAGGACGAGTCTCATTTTGCTATTTCAGATAGTCCACTGCAATCCTTCTTGCAGGGATGGAGCACTTGCTGTCCTCTATTCTTTGGCTAGCAGACCGGAGTTGGCCTGGGCTGCTGCCAAGCATGGTGGTGTAGTGTACATTCTCGAACTTATCTTACCCATCCAAGGTGACAATCTTTACTTTGGCATGTTTTTTAAATATATTTAGATATTTGTATGAGGCTATGATTGCCACTTCTGAAACTAAAGTGTATTATACATGTTTCACATTCTTCATGCTCTTGCTGTTTTGCTGGTACCAGCTCTTGTTGTCATGCACATGTTTAGTTAATTGAATTTCTAAATGTAGTTGGAACTTCTTACCACTATATTGCACTGCTACACCACCAGTAAAGTCCCTGGTGTGTTTATCAGGCCTATTTTAACTGCTTACCTTTCACATTGATTTTTTTCATGTTTATTACTACTGCTTTAGAGATCTAATTGTGCTGACATATTACTCACTTTTTTATATCATGTAGAGGAAATCCCTATGCAGCAAAGAGCTGCAGCTGCATCCTTATTGGGCAAACTTGCTGGGCAGCCAATGCATGGTCCTAGGGTGGCCATCACACTTGCTAGATTCTTGCCCGATGGTTTGGTTTCTGCAATTAGAGATGGACCTGGTGAAGCTGTTGTTTCGTCTCTTGAACAGACGACAGAAACTCCTGAACTTGTATGGACACCTGCAATGGCAGCTTCTCTTTCAGCGCAGCTGTCTACCATGGCGGCAGACCTCTACCAAGAGCAGATGAAAGGACGCCTTGTTGATTGGGATGTGCCAGAACAAGCATCTGGACAACATGTAATGAAGGATGAACCACAGGTAGTGCTTGTTCTTGAATTATCTTTGTATCTGCGTTTAACATTGTCTTAGGTGTTATCATGCTGTCCAAATTTCAGGTTGGTGGAATTTATGTGAGACTATTCCTAAAGGATCCCAAGTTTCCACTGAGAAACCCTAAAAGATTCCTTGAAGGGCTCCTAGATCAGTATGTTTCGTCAGTTGCTGCTACCCACTATGAAGCAAATGCTGTTGATCCAGAACTTCCTTTGCTGCTTTCTGCTGCACTTGTTTCCTTGTTGCGTGTTCATCCGGCACTTGCAGACCATGTTGGTTACCTTGGTTATGTTCCAAAGCTGGTTGCAGCTATGGCTTATGAGGGAAGAAGGGACACTATGGCATCTGGACAGGACACAAGTAGATCACAAGCAGAACCTACTGAGCATGAAAACTCTGATGGTGTCTCTGAGGCCACCGTGCAGACTCCACAAGAGCGGGTTCGCCTTAGTTGTTTGCGAGTACTACATCAGTTGGCGTCTAGCACGACTTGTGCGGAAGCTATGGCGGCAACGAGTGCAGGAACTCCTCAGGTATTCAATTATAATCTTATTTGTATTTGTTGTGACTCTTTTAGGGACACATTGCATATTGAACTTTTTCATAGCATCTTTTGTTAATACAGCAGCATATCCACTACTATGAAGACCTTTTATGACAAAGCTTGATAATACTAAATTCGTTCTGAACCTTGGCAAAGAAAGAAATTATGCCCGTGAAATTTCTTTTCTGGCATCATTTAGTTTTTCAATAGCTATGGTATCTTGACACAACAATAACTATTTACATCTTAAATTTGAAGCATGTTTGCCTTTATTGCATGAAAGCATGTTATTCTGCAGAACTTACTGGAGAGAAATAAAAAGAGCAAGTCCAATATGATTGACAGATATCACGTTTTTATGAATTTCATCTAAAGGCCCATCGTGATCTTTTATTTGTTGAACTGTCCTGCAGGTTGTTGCACTGCTTATGAAAGCAATTGGATGGCAAGGTGGAAGTATACTGGCATTAGAAACACTAAAACGTGTTGTTGGCGCTGGTAATCGCGCTAGAGACGCGCTTGTTGCACAGGGGTTAAAGTAAGTTGCTCCACTTCCTATATAACTAGCCATATGTCTTCAGATAAAAAAATGAATATTCCAATTTTCCAAATATGTCATTTGATTTTATAACTTTGAAGTGGCCTTCAACAAAAACTATTCAATGCCTTTGGTACTATACATTGTTTAAACAACAGACTTGCATAAATATGCAATTTTAATTGATGTACATAGTAATTTGTGAAACATTTGCATGTACTGTTGAAGACCTTTGTAATCAGAAATTGCTGAGTATAGCTCTCTCTAACTGGAAAATTAGGTACACTGCAGCATCTCAGCATCTGCATTTACCCCATTCTTCTGACATTGTAGAAGTACAACATATTTACTTCTATTTTTTCCACCGAGTAAACATGGAAAACACCTTTTATCAAGATTAAATCATAATTATCGAGGCTTTTGTAATAAAAAGAATCCTAACCAGGACCTACCACTACCATCGCCTATTTGGTTCATCTTGTTTTTTCGTGAATACACTTTGTGTAGCAAATTGCGTTGAAAGAAAGAGTGTTTAGTACATCATGATCACATGCGAACCATGTCACCCCCAAAAAACAAGGAATCACTCTGCATTGGCAGAATTGTTTCTTCTCAGTGAACTGAAATTTCTTTGGATCATTCTTAACTGTTACAATAACTAAAACTTTTTTCTGTATTTTTACTGTGAATCCAAACAGGGTTGGTCTTGTTGATGTGCTCCTTGGCATTCTCGACTGGCGAGCTGGTGGAAGGCAGGGACTCTGTAACCAAATGAAGTGGAATGAATCAGAGGCTTCGATCGGGCGTGTATTAGCAGTGGAGGTAAGCATCATCTTCTTGATAGCATGTTAGCTAAATCTTTCTATTGCACCGAGCAGTTAGATGCAATCAAGGTTTGGCCATAGTCTCTAGGCAGCGGATGGACACAGAAAGGTAGCGATGATTGATGATGTCTGAAGTGCATCTTCCTTTTTTGCTTGTTTTGGGTAATGGGTCGCATTAGTTTAGGATTGTCATAAATATTTGGACCTGAACATACATGAAGTGTTTGCCCAAAGAATTGGACGAATGACATTTTCTGTCATAGAGTCTTCAGAGCATTAGCTTTATGACACATTAGTAGTTAAAACATGATATATTCCCTCTGTCCCAAAATAATTGACTCAACTTTGTCTAGATACGGATGTATCTACACACCGAATCCGTATCTAGACAAAGCTGAGTCAATTAATTTGGGAGGGATTACATAGTCGAGGGTATTTTGTTTAGCACAACCTGAAAGCTTTGAACAGCTTTGAATATGTTTCCTTATGAAATTGTTGGATATAACAGGGTGCCATTGTTGGACTCTGTGAAGGTCAAATTTTGGTGTTTCTTTATGTTAAAATTTCTGCATGCTTTGAATAGCTTCTACCGCTTGTATGTTTTCTTGATATATATTTGATGTACTCATCTTTTGTTCCATGTAAACAGGTACTTCATGCTTTTGCAACAGAAGGCGCACACTGTTCTAAAGTTCGAGAAATCCTTAATTCTTCTGATGTGAGTCCACAGAACTCTACGGTTCATATGATTAGCCCATGAAATTGCGCAAGTAGATCGTTGATGAAGCAACTCACTCGGCAGAAAACAAGTAATCTTGTTAGCTAATTAAGATTCTTTTGTGTACGTTCGCAGGTATGGAGCGCTTACAAAGACCAGAAGCATGATCTGTTCCTTCCATCCAACGCACAAACTTCCGCTGCCGGAGTTGCAGGCCTCATTGAGAGCTCATCTTCAAGGCTCACCTATGCCCTCACGGCGGCGCCCTCGCCTCAACCTGCCCTGGTCCGTCTACCGTCCTCGTCTCCTCCTCCGCCGTCAGGTCCTGTAAATCATGCCAGCGGGCGGTATTCTTAGCGCACAAGTAAAAAACACGCTAATCTCAGCTCCTCGACGACGGTGTTAACATTTTGGAGTTGGTAGCTCTTCAGGTGGCTGCAAGTACATAGCATGTACAGTTTTTCCATTACACAGGTGGCGTGTCGGTGTATGTTTCTTGTACATGTAAAAAGCATATGCTTTTTTTGCAACTTACATCTGTCCATAGAAAATATCCGAGATGGAAACGATTGTATGGATTCCATTCGGGTTCATGGCCTCGTGACATGCCAATACCTTTTGCCCTTTTTTACGAGAGAGGAATGAGTTGCATGGTGTGTTCCTTTTGCCTTCCTTGGTTTTGAATGGTACGAGCTTCCCGTCTGGGCAATACATTTATCGGACGGCTTATCCCTGAGTATGATGTTTTTATCTGAGGCGTATTTTTGAGCTTGCCAGATAAACATTCAACATACTTAATCCAGCTCACTTCACTCTATACATGTACGACCTCGGTTCCTTGATATTAAGACGTTTTGGCAGTTCAAAACGTAAATAGAAAAAAAAGCAAAAATTGCACCAGCCGGGAATCGAACCCGGGTCTGTACCGTGGCAGGGTACTATTCTACCACTAGACCACTGGTGCTTGCTGCTTAAGTTCGAACTTTTTCCTATTAGTTTAGAGAGATCCTACTACTGTCCTGAAAGTAAAATGGTCAATCCCAGTTCTACAAACGGTGAAAGTTTCTCATAACTTGTACTAGTAGCATGGAAGTTTCTCTCCAAAACGTGAAGGGGTTATTTTAAAACAGAGACTTGAAAACTGTGGGCTCCGTTCCGTTCTACATCTCCGCCCGCAGCAAAACAAATAGCTACAGTAGAATTAATTAGGCCGAGTATCGACATCGATCAGGTGCTCGCATGTGGAGGGCCAGTGCCGAACAGTAGGCCTGCCTTCTTGTCGCCAGGGAATAGCGAATGCCTGCCTGGCCGTGGCTGGTTCGTTAAGCCACATGAGCGATAAGCCTCAAGGAAAGAAGAAGAAAAGCCGCACGCGACTCGTGTCTCCTCCATTCAGGAGAAGAAAAAAACGCGCATCTCGCTTCCGTCCCCACGGTTTCCGTCCCCTTTCTTTTGTTTAGCGCTAACGTGCTGCTTTGCCTCTCCTTCCTTGCTAATCCATCCATTCTACCCGCTGTTCGTCTGATGTTGAGGTCTGCCCACCCAAATCACGTGTTCACACCTCCCCTTCTCTTCCTCCACAAACTTTTGGGCGCGTTTGGTAGTCTGCATAACCTCCCCTCCGGACATGCCAGCGATAGGCGAAAAATTGTCCCGAGGTCTACCGCGTCCACAAACTTGAGCCCGTCAGGCAAGTTGCATTTGAAAGAACCAACACAGGCCGTAGATTCTACCTCTGCCAAGTTTAGAACATAAGTGCTTAGCTCCTTGTATCGTCATTCACTTGTCTGGAAGTACGTATGTGCCAAAGAATTTCTGACCTACAGGAGGTCGAAACTGTGGGTTTGTGGCTTGGTTGGACAATGAATGGCCATATGCTACGAAGGATGCACTTGCGAAGCTATAGGGGATGTATGATGATATAAGCAGTTCAAGAATCGACGAGACGGTTGAGAATGTGAAGCTGGTGAAGCAACTGTCTGATGAGAAGAACAAACTTGACAAAAAAAATACTCAAGTCTGTTGGTCGATGTGAGGAAATTCATCAAAAATGAGGCGTTGGGGGAGAACTTGTCTAGGATGAATGACAACAATGAAAGATCTGAGGAGTTAAATTTCAAGCAGACTGAAGCACTGAGAAATGAGGTTGAGATGCTGAAGACCATGCAGAAATCACAGTCTGATGTAATCAAAGAGAAGCAGAAGCAATGGGATGAGGATCGGAAGATCTTCAAAGAGGAAAAGAAAAAACTAGAGTACATGCTCCATGAACTGTTCAAAGCCAACGACGCTAGCAGGGGTAAGTTGAAGAAGATCAAGGTAATCTGTGATGGTTGACTTTGTCTTGCACCTGGTTGTACTGCTGACGGTGAACTGGTGGTGGTGGTAGGATGACATCTACTTTTGATGTGGTAGTAGGTTAACACCATGGTGGTATATTAAACTGTGATCCTCTTTTAGCAACATTCATGCTTGTTAAGACTAATTCGTACATGTGTTGTTTGGACAAAGGGTGTTCATTTGTTCATGGTCAACTGTGGTCCCCTTTTTCTTGTGTTGTTCATGCTTATGAGGTTCATGTTCTGCGTTGTTCAGGCTTGTGTGGATCATGCTTGCGGAGATCATGCTTTGTGGGGATCATGATTGTGAGATTATACTCGTAGGGATCATGCTTGGCATTCTATTGTTCCGCATTGTGTGAGAATCATGCTTTGTGATTTCAGATTGTGTGTTCTTCTTCTCATGTGTATGATCCTCCCTATTCATCCGGTGATGGTAACTTCACCATAAGGAAGTGCAAGGTGACCACAACAAGTCTTGCATATGAACTAAACAAGGGGAAAATGCATGACAAGGATCAAAAGCGTAATGTGCAGGCAACTAAACAACATGTATTTGTTGTTGTTCTCATGCAAAAAAATCTCCATACAGGCTACCAAACAGAATGTGAAAGATGGCTCATTGCCTCTATGTGCGTGGCACTGCTCACCGTGAACATGCCCCGGTGAGCCCCAAATGTGAGGCAGACTACCAAACGCCCCTGGTTCACAGCCTAGTCCACATGATTTTTTCTATGGAGAGTCGCAAGCAAAAGAGCTGACCATTCGAACCTCACACCAGGCGAAAGCACAAGCAGTAAGATTAAGGAGCATAATATGATCCAATATTGCCAGATGTATATACAACGCTGGAACCATTTTCAGCTTTCAAGCATCCTGCTCTCGCTGCGAGGACAAGAGACCGTTACATACAACCACAGGAGGGAACGGGTACAACAAGCACTCTCGAGGAGCGATGTCAATCCATCTTGTCCTATATACAGTTTTCAATGTAACACTAACGCCGATCCATCGTCCATCATGACACATTAGGTGTACTAGTATAATGAACAGCGGCGACGACGAATCGGGCGCTTGATTCCGCTAACACACTACTGGCAAAAACACAACAGGATGGTCATGACGACGATGAACAGCAGAGAGCTCCAGCTGCTGCTGCTAACTATCATCAGCCATCCCTTCCTCCTAACAGAGATTTTACAACAACAACATGGTGATCATCGTCGTCTTCTTCCTCCATCTTCTTTGGTGTCTGGCTGTCCATAACGACGCCGGTAGCTGATGACGACGACGATGGTCACACTGGGGGTGAGTTCCTCGCTACCTGGTAGTAGATGGGATTCAATTTCATCGAATCGGCATTGCGGCGCCAGGCTCGGCGAGGCGGCTGTAGAGCGCGCCGTTGAGCTGCTCCTGCGAGTAGACCCGGGTGGCCATCTTCACGGCCACCTGCTGGATCATGATGTCCTTCACCACCGAGACGCTGGCGTGGTACACGTCCAGGTCCAGCTCCCGCAGCGCCGTCATCAGCTTCGCCGCAGGGTGGTTTCGCTTGTGGCACTGCACGCGGATCATCGCCTCCAGTCCCAGGATCTTCGCCTCGATCTCCACCGCGTGGCACCGCGCCCCGCTGTCGTGCATCATCCCTGCTGAGGCCGAGGACGGCGCGGCGGCGGCTGGCCGGGCGTCGCGCTCCTTCTTGAGCACCTCGATCTGGGAGTGGAGCGTCTCCTTGTCCGACTCGAGCGCCGTCATCTTGCCGCGGAGCTCGTTGATGTAGGAGATGGCGTCGCCCAGCAGCGACGCCTTGTCCATCTTGGACACGTTCGGCACCACCGCGCGCAGCGCGTAGAACCGCTGGTTCAGCTTCTCTCGCCGCTGCCGCTCCGCTTCCACGTGGTTCAGGGGCTCCTCGCGCCCGTTGGCAGGCTTGCGCCCGCGCTTGCGGGGCCGCTTCTCCTCCGGTGGCGGCACCACCCGGCTGCTCTCCACCTCGCGGACGGACGCCTCTAGGTCCGAGTGGTCTGACTCTGACTTGGCCGGGGCGCCTGTGCCCGTGGACGGCCGCGTCGTCGGCGCGGACGAGAAGGACAGCATGCCCTCGTTGGCCGTCGCGGTCGGGTGGTGGTTGGTGTTGCTCGCGCGGGAGGTGGCCTCCATGGACCGCTTCGGGTTGTTCTTCACGTCGTTGGGAGGGGCCGTGACCGTGGCCGTGTGCTGCGAGAAGAGGCTCCCGGGCGCGGTGGTGAGGCTGGCCGCCGCCGCGGGAGGCGCGGGCGACGGGTTCCTCCGGCTGGTGCTGTCAGCGCCGAAGTTTAGGATCTCGCCAGACTCGGGCTTGAAGAAAGGCGGGGTCACAGCGACGGAGGCGTTGGAGGCGAAATCCGAGAAATTGAGCTCCCGGCGGAAGGGACCCCCCTGGCTGTGCTGGTGCTGGAGCTGTAGCTGATGCTGGTGCTGTTGCTGTTGCTGTTGCTGGAGCTGGTGCTGATGCTGGAGCTGTTGGTGCTGATGCTGGAGCTGTTGGTGCCGCTGGGGCGCCTGCGGTGGCGGAGCCTGCTGCGCGTGCAGGGAGGAGGGGCCGAGGTTCTCCGTGAGCGTGCTGGTGCTCCCGTTCTCGAAGTGATGATGGATCTGAGGCGGCTGCGGTGGCGGCGGTGGCTTGGAGACGGAGATCTCGACGGAAGGCGGCGAGATGGAGGACTCCTTCATGTCCCCGACCGGCGCGTCTGTGAGCCAGAGCACGGACGGATCCGTCTCCGCCTGGTCCCCACCTCCCTGCTGCGGCAGCGGCGCCGCCGCGACGGGCGGCCAGGATCCCGAGCCCCCTCCGCCGCCTCCGCCGTTGAGGTTGAAGAGGGAGCGGATCCTTCCGAGGCTCTCGTTGGTCTGGAATATGACCTCGGTGGCGCCGAGCTCGAGCACGCCGGTGGCGACGGGGAGGCAGACCATGGTGCGGAGGCCGAAGGTGTATGCCTGCTTGGCCCGCTCGCAGGGCGCGCTGGCGAGCCCCGTGGCTATCCATGTGGACTGGCCCGAGTAGAGCGTCTGGCCCGGCAGCCCCATCCCGTTGGGGAAGGACTGCGTCATGGATACGAGGAAGAACCACTCGGTGTCCGTGACCTCCTCGTCGACGACCTCGTCCGGCGCTGCGGCCGCGGCGCCGGCGATGAGGGCGTTGAGCTCCCTGAGTACCCGCTTGCGGTGCTCCTGGTCGGCGGCGGAGGCCGGGGTGGTCTGCTGCCTGCGCTTGTCGGCCTCCTCGCAGCCCTTGTAGTAGCCGTCGCCCCAGCCGAGGAGGGAGGCGCCGGTGGCTGCGTCGGTGGAGGACTGCCAGAAGATGGCGTAGGTCCAGGTCTCCCTGGAGCCCTCGATGATGGCCTGCAGGCGCTGCTGGAGCGTGTCGTGGTTGAAGGCCGGCTGGTGCGGGACGGCGGCGGCGGCGGCGGCGGCGGAGGGCGGGGGCGGGGTGGCGGCGGCGCCCCAGGGGAAGGCCGGGAGGTCGGCGGAGGCCATGAAGGCCTCCATCATGGAGGCGTTGTCGTCCGTCCACAGGTTCATCGGGGAGGGGCTCGGGGGGAGAGAGGGAAATGGATGGGGAGGGAAAGCAAAGCGGAGAGGAAAGGGGGGAGGGAGGTGGGAAATGGATTGGTGGTGAGGGGGCGACCAGGCCCAAAGTAGTAAATTGTGCGGGTTCGGGTTTGGTCGCCGTCGCCGTCTTCCTTCCTTCCGCCGATGCGCCTACGCTCGCTGTTGTTGGTCGGGGTAAATTCGGGAATCCCCTCTACGGAATGGAATGTACCCCTAGCCTGCTGTAAGAAAAAAGAGGAGAATGAACTCTGCCGTTCCTCCCTCCCTCCCTATAGGGACGGAGCAGTAACTGCCTTTCTTCGTAAGTCTTTCCCTTTTCCGTTTCTTCTCTCTAGGTTGCCTGCCCCCGAATTTAGGGGCGTTTTTGTGTGTAACCGCCGGGTTCCTGGCACGCTATCTCAGGAGTCGGCTCGCCTGTCAGCGACAGATTTAACCTCTCTCGTGAACGAGTGTGTCGTGTTATTTTTTTTGAAACAAGACAAAAACTTTACCTTATTCATTAATTAAGAAGAAGGTGTGGGTATATTTGGATTGTGTTATTTTGCATTAACGTTGTCCTTATCCATCGCGTGATCACTAGTATCTTTTGCAGATTTTTAGTTTGAGATCATCTTTTGCAGATTTTATTGCGGGGAGTTAAACACCTTCCATTTTTTTTGGAAAAAAAAACACCTTTCATTTTGCTCCGGTGATAATAATTAACACATATTTTACATGCAATTTATTTCTTTTTTTCATGAGCTTTACAATATCTACTAATGAGCTTTTCATGAGGACGGAAAGAATTTAAGGTAGGACGAACTCAAAAAAAGATGATTGTAAAAGTACAAAATAGTCTCGGGTTGTTTAGTATGATCTAAACATGATCACTTAATACGAGTCGTGAGGAAGCAATCATTCCCGTTGCTCGATGTAGCATATCTCATTAAGTCACGAGGAAGCAATCATTCTCGTCAAGAAACGCTTCCGTTTTAGGAGTCACGGCTAGACGGACGCATCTGCATCGCTCCCGAGGGCCGACACGGGCGACCCAAACCTCATCAAAGCCGCACCTTCCTCCTCCTCCGCCTCCTCGTGTCGCCCGCGCAAAGCCGGTGGCGACGGGTCCTCCTCCCTCGCGTGCACGGGGGTCTCCGGCTGCAGCGGTGTGACGCCCTAGACGGCGTACCATTGACGGCAAAGCTAATACGCTGGGGCAGCGGCCCCGGGCTTCTACTACAGTGGCGGCGGTCGTGGTGGTTGTACGGACAACGCCATGGCCAGAGCGGCGGCGACTTATCGAGATCGTCCGCACGGGCTTGATCTGAGCTTGGAGGGCCCGAGTCAGGAGATATGGCGACGTGCTCCGGTGGCGGCAACCCCAGGGCGGTGGCTCCGAGCTTCTTCGGTTGTGGTGGACGGCCGCATGCGACAGTGCCCTGCTTCTCCCGCATGATTGTGGTGCCGCGTCCATGTTCTAGCCACCCTTCTCTTGAGATCAGCTGAACCTGGTGTTTTGGCTCGTGTGGGTTTCGGCTAGCCTTGCTCGGGTGTAGTTAAGTTGTAGAGGCATTTGGGTGTCAATTCGTCTTCGTTGGTCGATAGTTTGGGCAGCCGTGGTTCATCCCCGTCAGGCAAAGCGGGTCGATCGTGACCCCAGATGCGACATTTTGGTCGCGGCGGTGCAGATCATGTCCAGGGAGCGCAGGTGCCTCTTTAGCCTAGCCTGCTCCTAGCACGGAGGAAGCCGGGGAGGCGACCCCGGTTTCGTCGGCTTCGGCGCAGGTGGTGTTTTGCAGGTGGTTGTGACATGAGGTTCTTTGCATCGTGTGTGGCATTCGTGATGTACAAGAGGTTGTTCGGGGGTGCCATGGCACCGCCCTCCTAGCAGCAAGAAAGTGGTTCGATGATCGACTACACAGCCACTTCGTTAGTGTTCTACTCCCTAGCACAGGCCCTAGGGCCTGGCGGTCGAGATTGCGCTCCAGTGAAAGCCTTGCACTTAGGTGCCGACGATGACGACGCCCTAGGGTGTCGTTCTCCTTCTTGATCGCGTCGTTCGGGAGTTGCGGTGTTCCACCGACATGAGGGTCCTAAGTTTCTCTGGGTGAAAACCTAAGCTCCTTCGGAGCGGGCAACAGTGAAGCTCACATTGTTACCTTCTTGGAGGTGTCGCATTGGATACCTTTTGAGTTCTTCCCTGTTGTATGTAGTGACTCTGTGGCCAGGGCAGTGGATGCCAGAGCAACAACTTCATACGGTGGACGTGTGCCGAGGTGTTAGCCTCGGGAAGCTCTAAGAGGCAAGGTTGTGGCCTGCATGTAGGGGTGTTGAGTGGTTTCTCAACCTTTTTCACCTCTCTCCATTTTCTTCCTTTTCACCTAGTGTAAGGTTGTACATATTCTACCTACTGATGCAATCGAAAACTAGCAGTTGCTAGATCTTTCCAAAAAATCATTCTCGTTGGGAAACTCGATCTTGATGATCATTATCACTGATAAAGCCCTTTCAGCTATTGTCATTGCTACTAGTAAAAGCAATGCCATCTCAACAAGGCGATAAATTGTATAAAACATGATGTGTCATTCAAATATTAAGATAATCTCCAAAGTCTTCAATTTTCTAAATATAAATAACGCATATCTTAAGGAGATTGTATATAGGCTTATGCTAACAATAAGATAAGTCCCCATGATAAATCACTATAAGACTAGAAATCATATTCACATCAAGCTTATAAAATGAGTCACTTTAGTCAAGTCAAGAAGTTATGAAGAAATGCTAACAATAACTCATCAAAGCGATGGTCAAAATTGGTTATAATAGAGTCTATAGAAAAATAGAAGGTGCCTGTACTCTGAAAATAATCAATAGTGACCAGGTGTCTTCTCCCTTCTAGTGTTTTTCACTCATTTTATACCATTTCATTCATACTTGGGATTGTGATATCATTTTCCGCGCGAATTCACATATTTTAGGAGGGCTCAAAACTATTATTTCTCCAATTGAGAAAGCATGCCCTCACATGCTTAAACAAAGATATTAATTGAACTAATACAATTAGAATTTTAGATTATAGTATATACATAGCCAAAGTAGAAGAATAAAACACAGGGATTTCTATTTTCGTGCCTCTGATTCGTTAGTTGTACTCAGTTTTCTCTAGCCGCTTAGTTTTTCCTCACGTTTGCCCTCTTTCTATTTCAAAACCTTAACATGCGCTCGGATGGGGGATGTCGTCAGGTCAAAGGCTTGACCGTTACATACTGACTGGTGGGACCGCGTTGGGGCGAGTTGTGCGTTAAGCGTTACGTTATGTCACCTCGACCGTTACATGCTGATAGGTGAGGGCCAGGATACACAGCGGACCAGCCATCCATCTCTCGCTGATTATGGGGACGTGGTGTGGGACCATGTGGGGCGCATTTGGTGGTTACGTGCGGCCTGTCGCCTAAATTGGAAGTTTTATTTATTATTATTTTTATGATTAGCCTTTTTAAGAGCGCATTTTCCCCTCTCTCTCGCTAACAGTTGTGTTTTTTGCCCAAAAAGGTAGCAAATCTAGAGCAGCTTCTCTCTTCATTCATTGTTCCTTTTGCCCTCGTTTTTCCCCAATATGGTAACAAATCTAGAGTAGCAAAACTAACCAGCACCATAAATAAATTCAGTAAACAGAGCAGATGTAGATAAAGTAGCTAATATAGGTTATATAGTACGATACTTAATTAGGCTGCTCAGCAGCAGCAGACAAGTTCAACACAGACAAGACAAAAGAAGATGCTCTACAACAACAGCAGCAGATCAGTGGCCCCTCATGGCCTCTGCCAGAAGGGACTTCGCCTCCTCCCTCTGGTGCCTCCTCTACTTCTTGCTGCCCAGTCCTTTGACCTTGGGCGCCTTGGGCTTGATCAGAGGCATGCGACCCTCCTCGATAGCCAAGTTCTGGAGGTTGCGGAGGTGAAGAGCGGGCGCCTGGTGCTTGTCTATGAAGCCGTGGACATTCACAGAGTCACCACAGGTCCTCACGTTCTCGGCATGCTTCACGAGGGAGTTGAAGTCCGTGGCGTGGAGCCTCCTGGTAGGGCAGAAGGGGCACCTGTACACGTCACCGGCAAAGAAGTTGTTATACTGGCCGGACTTTAGCCTCCTCAGCACATGACGAGTCTTGGTGTCCTTGGACTCATTGTCGCCGCAGACGTCGCTGCTATCCTCCTGTTTGAAAAAAATTAGAGTGCAATAGGGACATGATTGAGATACTTTGATTATCGAGATTGATTATTTGCATAAATTAACCGATTAAGATCTCTTGGTTATTTCCCAAATCTCAAACCAAATCGAATACTGATTCTAACTATGAACATGGGGGTTCAAATACGAACAGGAGGATTCATCGAAATACGAGATCTAACACAAGAGGATTAGCTACTATAAAAATACGAATAGCCGAGCCCTAATAACATACGATCTAGCATCCAACGATGGGAACAGGGGAAGAACAAGAGAAGGGGAGAAAACCCTGGTTACCTCCGACCATGGGTCGGCGATGCTGGTGTCGTAGGGGTTCTATGGCCTTATGTAATCAACCTCCTCGTAGGGGTCCCAGCCGAGCGAGATCTTCCCGATACCGGCGGGGGCCTCCTCGCCGGCGGCTACGGTGGATGCGGGGACGGGGACGGGCCTGTATGAGGATGGGAGCCTCCTCGCCGACGTCCTTGGAGGTGTCGATGGCCACCACGCCGTTCTTCTCCATCCCCGGCGTGGTTGGAGTTTTCTTGGGTGTTTGCAGAAGGTGATGGGACAGTGGAGACGGTTGTTGAGTGAGCGAGTGAGTGATGAGTGAGAGTGGGGAGGCCTCTATTAAAGGAGAAGGAAAGCGACGTTTCGTTGCACTACCGTGCACCGTGTAACCACGTATGCTACTGCACCGTGCACGACCACATGTGTCCGCTACCTCCCCGTGCACCACACACGCGTACCGTGAGTCATGTTTTTTCCCTCGTGTCTAACCCCGGTGACTTAGTTGTGCTCAGTTTTGCTCTCGAGTGTAACACTGGTAGTTTGGTTGTACTTAGTTTTTCCCTCTAGTACTAACACTGTCGTATGCAATATACTCAGTTTTACCCTCCGGTGGCTGGTCAACAAAGAGTCAACGAATAGGTTTTAGCTAGCTAATTGAGTTATTTTATGCACAACAAATTCAAAAAAAGCAAAACATAGTGGCATCTACCTAGGGAGTCTTATTATGTGACCCGCCACCATAAGAAATGTATATAAACAAGGTTTTAACCTAAATCACCACTTCTCAAATCACCTACTATCTATGAAGGTTCATGGCTTTCTACTCAAGCCTCTTCCCAAAACATCCCTCCCCAAAACATAGTTTGTCTGAATGAGATAATAATTGTCAAACTGGTGTATATTTGAATTGCAAATAGTTTGATGTATGCCAATATGTATTTTATTGTATAAAAGACGCATTTTCCATTTTTTAAATCTTTTTCTATTTTCTATTTGAATCGTTCTTGGTTTTTAAGTTCTACTCAGTTTTCCCTTGGTTCTTAAGTGCTACTCAGTTTTCCCCTCTCTTAATATCAATCTCTCGCACATGTGCTCATCTTCGCTGCTACGCTCTGATTGGTTGAGACAGTTGTCATGTGGATCGTGCCCACCAACCGTTGATCTTCTGTGATCTAGCGGACAAGATAACCCCTATATCTGTCAGGAGACACCCCTCTATCCATGCAAAATAACGAGTTTGCCACCGGTACTTTAACTCCATAAAGAAATGAACTTGAATATAATTTGAAGGGAATGTGTTCGAAGGTGTATAATTTGCGCATTACATTCCACTCTATGAAAATGATAATCTCTGAAGATTTTCTTAGCACAATATCATCACGTATTAAGTGCGGTTTCAAAGAGTTCAAATGTGTATAATTTTCATATATACAAGTTTATGCATTACATTTCACTCTATGAAAATGGGAGGAGAAAATGATAATCTCTCAAAAAAATTGCTAGCATATCATTATCTAGTTATTAAGTGTGATTTCACAGTGTGCAAAGGTTTAAATTTTTCGTATATGCAAGTTTATGCATTATATTTCACTCCATGGAAATGATAAATGATCAGGATTTTATTAGGACAACACTATCATGACCTAAGTGCGATTTCAAAGAGTCCAAAGATGTATAATTTTCGTATATACCAGTTTATGCATTACATTCCACTATATGAAAATGATAATCTCTCAAGATTTTCTTAGCACAACATTATCACATATTAAGTGCGATTTCAAAGAGTTCAAAGATGTATAATTTTTGTATATGAAAATTTATGCATTACATTCCACTCTATAAAAATAATAATCTCTCAAGATTTTCTTAGCACACATTATCACGTATTAAGTGCGATTTCAAAGGGTTCAAAGGTGTATAAACTTCGTATATGCAAGTTTATGCATTACATTCCACTCTATGAAAATGGGGGAGAAAATAATAATCTCTCAAAATTTTGTTAGCATATCATTATCACGTATTAAGTGCAATTTAAAAATGTTTAAAGGTTTATAATTTTTGCATATGCAAGTTTGTGCATTACATTCCATTCTATAAAAATGATGATCTCTCAAGATTTTCTTAGCACGACATTATCACGTATTAAGTGCGATTTTAAAGAGTTCAAAGGTGTATAATTTTTGTATACACAAGTTTATGCATTATATTTTACTCCATGGAAATGATAAATGATCAAGATTTTATTAGCACAACATTATCATGTCCTAAGTGCGATTTAAAAAAGTTTAAAGGTGTATAATTTTTATATAATTTTCGTATATGCATTACGTTTCACTATATGAAAATGAAGCAATGGCACAGGCACGGGCGCGGGGCTGGTTCGAGGTCCCATGTTGCAACGCCAACCTGGCTAAGTTGTGGGTCCAGCGCTCACATGGATAAGCTGTGGGTCCGGCGCTCATGTGGATAAGCTGTGGGTCCGATGCTGATCTGGATAAGTTGAGAGAGGTGTCCACTATGGAAATCGACTGAACATGGCCCCACATGTCAGCATGTAATGGCAAGGGTACACTACGGGACCTGACAGAACGCGACCCTACTCGTCAGCACATAACGGTGAGGGTCCACTATGGGACCCGACTGAATGCGGCCCCACTTGTCAACACATAACGTCAAGGCTGATGGACGGCGAGTTTCAGACGATGTGAGAGTTTTGTGCAAGGAGATGGGCAAAAGTGAGGAAAAACTAAGCGGTTAGGAAAAACTGAGTACAACTAACGAACCGAGGGCACGGAAATAGAAATTCCTAAAACATAACCCATCACATAATTAGGTGGCCAAAATACCCCCAAGTCATCCTTGGATACTCCATCTAGGACATTGTTTAGAGTCGGGTTTTATTAGATTGATAATCAGCTATTGAAGAGAGAAATAGTTTGTTTAAAACTATACTACACCTAGTTCTTATTTCACTTTGGAATCACTTTTGTGTAGTGTTCACTAAAACAAGCATAACTTTCTCATATGAAGTCTGTTTTCAGCGTATAAACACTCATTTTTCAGAAAAAACACGCACATCTAAAGTTTATTGCAAAAATTCAAGTTAGAACGGTTGTCCTACCATTCCCTACTGGGAGCTCCTCCCCTGTTTGGCATAGTGATGCTAGGGTTAGTTGATCTTAATAAAATTTAAAATCTCCTATAGTATTAAATTATATGTTTGGGGTCAATATGGAAATGGTTTCAGAGGGTTTCCCTTACTTTGTCCATGTCAACAAATAATTTTAAATACCTAACTATCGTAAAAAATCAAGCACTCCACTAGATAAGAGGTCACATCGAGTTGACCCCATTGGGCCATCAAACATTTCTTCTATTATGTGTGGTTTCTCTATGGGGTGTGTTGTAATTTTTTTGCTATGTCTTAATTTAAGGCGGTGAATCATATAAGATTTTAATGGACACAATATTGACCTACCGAAGAGGTAGATCATGTGACCGTTAGATTTCTTTCTGACAAGAACAATACTATATTTGGATTGTATTAATTCATTTCTTGCCCCTTATCTTTTTGCAAATACATAAGAGTGTTGGGAAACGTGCTACGCGAAACAAAAATTCTAGCGCATAACCAAGATCCAATGTGAGGGAAAAGGTAACGGATCATACCCTGAAAGGTCGAACTAGCAGAAGTTTGTTGATGATGAGGTTGGTGATGTGTCGATCCCCTCAACAAGCCTTAATGAGTCACGAGGAGATGTATTATCCCACAAATGACTCCAATGATCAAGTGACACACACGTCATACCTCCATCAGTATCCATACGTCCAACGAGAACGACACTGCATCGAAGTGAGATCAAACTCACGAACGAAGCAGGAATGTGTCGATGAAGATCTGGCAGCATTTTGTCATCCGGATAGATTAGATCTAGACGGAGGTAGTAGACGAACAATACTCCATCATGAAGAAGAAGTTTCCCGCGAAGACATCAACGCGAAGAAGAGGTGGAATACGAGCTCCGAGACGCCAAGGTGGTGACGATAGGCGGCGTCAATGGTGTCCGATGGCGGCGCCTGCGCAGGGCTAGGGCGTGGTTTCTCCAAAATTTGTGTCCTTTGCCTTTGGCCCTGCCCCCATATATATGTGCGGCCAGCCTCCCTCCAAGAAAGTGAGTAGAAGTAGGACTCCAAGTCCTAGTAGGACTTATCATTCCTTTCTTTCGCACATACATAGAGAGAGTAGGAGTAGGACTTCATATCCCAGTAGGACTCCTCCTACCTCCAACTCGACTAGGGTGGATTATGAGTCCTAGAGGGACTCCTCCCTCCCCACCGCATTTCCCCAGGAGAGGCCCTGGTTGACTCGTCCAGGGTTTCCCCCTTCCATGTGCGCGCAGTCTGGTGGGACCCATGTGGCCCCTTAGTCCCATGGTTCTCCCATTGATATAATCACTTTTAATTAAATATTTATTCCGAAGCCTTCGAAAAAATTCTGAACTCCTTCGAATTAATTCTAAAACCTTCCTAAAATATTCCTCATGTCTTCCATAATATGTCTGGAACAATTCCGTCCATTATCGGTGATATCACGGACACCGCTAGAATATTCCTAGATACTCTGAAACATCCTGTCGGTATTACTTTATTCTATATATTAATCACACTCACATTCTAAATGTCGATAACATCTTAACTGTGTGACCCTATTGGTTTGGATATTCACACACATGTCTAGAACTCCTTCATTGACAATGATTACTATTAGCGTCCTGATATACGTAGTAATCCCCACAAATAACACAAAGATCTTTATCATATGAACCATAGTATTATATCCGATACATATCATATTGCTTCCTCGATACTTTACATTGCCTGATATGTAACACTAGGTTATCCTCGTTATCTCACATGTAATATTTACTCATTCCGTACTATCGATATTCCTGTGATCAATAACTTGATCATGTGTCTGGTCAGATGATGACGAACATCATAGCACATTAGTGGGCCAGAGTGTATCTCTCCATCGTCAGGAGTAGCAATTCCTGCAAGCACATCATGTGAATTATTGGCGTACCATCCGGTAAGAGCAAAAAGACCGACTTTATAATTACTCATGTTCGGAGCAACGTTTGAAGAATCCTGCCATGACCATATTGTACCGAAGTTCACATGTGTCTCGTTGTCTAATGATAATTAGTAAAGGAAATACATTGTTTATGAGAAACTACCGATAATAATTATTAACGATGTGTTTCATGGTATATTAGGTTGGGTCTTATCCATCTTCGTTTTTCTCCCAACAAGTCCGATCTAACTTATCATTGGCAACTCTACCACACTTTGTCGTCGTGCCCATAGTCAGGAAACCGGGACTATCATTGATATAAGAACTAGTCTTAGAGGCAACACCAGGGATCTCTTATTAGTGTTTATTATTCCACACATGTATTAGAGTTTTTCTCCAAATACACATTATCTGGAACTAATAAAATTGTAGCATAGAACAATAAAATTAATTATGAAATAGGAATATGAATAATAATACATTTATTATTGACTCTAGGGAATATTTCCATCAGTCTCCCACTTGCACTAGAGTCAATAGTCTAGTTTACATTTATCCGTCTAACACCTATGGCTTCTTGGTGTTCCTCACGCTTTGCAAGCATGATCAACTTAGTCAACGGATCTGCCACATTTAGATCTGTATGATCTTTTCACATATTGATGTCACCATCACTCACAAACTAGCATATGAGATTATATCGACTTTGTACATGCTTGTTCTTATGGTGAGACCTTGGTTCTTTTGCTTGAGCAATGGAACCATTGTTGTCATAGTGAATCTCCATAGGATCTAATGCACTTGGAACCACACCAAGTTCTATAATGAAGTTATTCATCGAGACGCCCTCATTTGCAGCATCTGGTGCTGCTATGTACTCCAACTCTGTTGTAGGATCTGCAACTATACCTTGCTTAGAACTTTTGTGCCCACCGATCCCCCGTTCAAAGTGAACACATAGTCGGATTAAGACTTGAAATCACAAGGATCAATGAAAAAGCTTGCATCATTGTAACCCCTTGCAATGCGCTCTTTGTCACCTCCATAGATGAGAAACATATTCTTAGTTCTTTGTAAGTACCTAAGTATATTTTTCACTGCTATCCAGTGATCAACTCCTGAATTACTTTTGTATCTGCTCGTAACACTTAGAGAGAATAGGATACATCCGATCTTGTACATATCATGGCATACATGATTGACCCAATTGCTGGTGCATATGGGATGTCACTCATGTTTTCCTGCTCAACATCTATCATGGGACATTGCTTCTTCCTTAATTGTCTGTCATGTACCATTGGAAGTGATCCTCTCTTGGAATCTTCCATTTTGAACCTCTTCAAAACCTTTTCTAGATATGTATCTTGGGTAAGACCTATCAGACGTAGGGATATATCCCTATAGACCTTTATGACCAATATGTAAGCTTCTTCATCCAAATCTTTCATTGAAAAACTTTTCCTTCAATGAGTCCTTTGTAGTGTTAAGAAAAAATTTATCGTTTCCAATCAATAATATGTCATCCACATATAGTATTAGAAATGATGTTGTGATCTCACCTACTATCTTGTATACACAAGCTTCTTGACCATTCTTGATGAAGCCAAATCCTTTGACCACTTCATTAAAACGGAGATTCTAACTCTGTGATGCTGCATCAGTTGACAGATTGAACACTGAAGTTTGCACACCTTTCTGACATATTTTGGATCGATAAAGAGTTTCATGAACAATTCACATAATTTTCAATCAATACAAGTTGCTTGATATATGGATATTCAAGGAACATTACAAAAACTCATAGATACATATGAAATACAATCATCTCTATGATTGACTCTAGGGCATATTTCCTTCAATATGTATTTACGTATTAATTATAGGAATTAATATCACAAAAATATTTAAAATTAAATTTAAAAGGGTAAATTACCTAATGGTCCAAATCCCCGAAGGGAAAGGGCCTAATAGGGTAAGCCACCCAAAGGAGGCAAGGCGGCTACCGCAACCGCCGGCTTAGGCCTTCGTGCGGGTGGGGTCCACCCAGCCGCTGGATCCTCCTCGAGCCGCGCACACACAGGGTTCACCCGGTCAACCTCCTCCTCCGCGTGCCTCCACATCTCCCTTCCTCTAGTCCCACCCCAGGACTTGAGGAGACAGGGGTCTCCCATTTTTACTTATATAAGGAGGGTCCTATAGCTGTGGCAAAGACACACAAAAAATAAGATATTCTCTAAGGCATGTTCCTTAGAGGATTGCTCTCTCTTCTCTCTTGCAATTGGGGCCTCGAGTAAAGGCTGCGTGCATAAGGGAGTACTTCTCTGTGGTACGTCGTTGTGTTGCGGAGATTCGGCTAGAAGATCTACTTCCGCATTCTCAGCTGGATCAGAGAACCGGAGGTCATCGTCATACACCGGATGTGTGCGAAACCACGGAGGTGCTGCCACTTGTGGCACCTAGGTTGTGGTGTAAGGACCTGGGGTGACTCGCGAGGAGCTTTATGGCCTTGAGGTCGTCTACAAATTCGACTACCTCATCCACGTTCTCCATGGAATGTTAAGCACTTTCGGTCTACAAGGGTATGTCATGGAAAACTTCTGGGTTACATAGTTACTCCTAGATATATCTTGGAAATTGGTGTTGCGCTGGTTAGAAAAAATGTGTGTATACTACGAACCCCTTCAGTCTCATTGTAGTAAACTCCTGAATTTATCGAAACCCCTTTGCGACAAGTTGAGCTTTATAGACGGTTAGATTATCGTTCGTGTTTGTTTTCTTCTTATAGATCCATTTACGTTATTCTATAGGCTTTACGCTTTCAGGAGGGTCCATCAAGTTCCAAACTTGATTCTCATACATGGATTCTATCTCAGATATCATGGCATCTTTACATTTAACGGAGTTAGGGCCCATCATAGCTTCTTCATATGTAACTGGTTCATCATTGTCCAACAACAATACTTCATCTTCAAATCCTACGAATAGAATACAAACTCTACCATATCTACATGGTTAAGTAGGACCTGTAATTTCCGAGACTAACATGTGTGTAAGCGCGGTAGCATCTGATGGCGCCATAAGCATTTCCGCAACATTTTTCGTTGTTGCGCTAATCTGCACACATCTTACTTCGGTTCAATAACCTCATTCAGCTCTATTGTTCTATCACTTAAACCTTTAGCAAGAATTTCCTTCCCAAGAAACACTCCTCCTCGCGCGACATATATCTTGCCTTCGGTTTTGTGGTAAAAGGAATAACCAATAGTTTCTTTGGGATAGCCTATAAATACGCATTTGTATGACTTGGGATCGAGCTTGTTTGGTTGTAAACGTTCTACATAAACCTCGCATCCTCGAATTTTATGAAACGATAAGTTGGGTTTCTTACCAAACCACAATTCATATGGTGTCGTTTTAGCGGAATTTGATGGCACTCTATTAAGTGTAAAAGCCGCAGTCTCTAAAGAATATCTCCAAAATGACAAAGGGAGAGCAGTTAATGACATCATAGATCTCACCATGTCCAACAAAGTTCGATTATGATGATCCGACACTCCATTACATTGGGGTGTTTTAGGAGGCTTAAGCTATGAAACAATTCTTGACTCAAATATTCACCTCCGTGATTTGACCATAGAAAATTTATTTTCTTGCCATGTTGATTCTCTAGTTTATTCTTAATTTCCTTGAACTTTTCAAATGTTTCAGACTTATGCTTCATAAGATAAATATAACCATAATGACTCAAGTTATTAGTGAAGGTTATAAAGTAGAGGAATCCACCGTGTGCGATTATACTCATCGGACCATATACATCAGTATGTACTAATTCCAATAAATCACTCACCCATTCAACATATCCATTGAACAATGATTTGGACATCTTTCCCATTAAACATGCTTCACATGTATCAAAAGATTAAAAATCTAATAAACTCCAAAGTCCATCACTATGTAGTTTCTTCATGCTTTTATGTCCAATGTGACCCAATTGTAAGTGCCACAAGTATATGGTATTCAATTCATTAGTATTTCGACGTTTAGCCTCAGTGTCATGGATGTCCGTATCACAATCTAGATCAATAATATACATCCCACTCTTCATGAGAGCATGTGCGTAGAAGACATTATTCATATAAATCAAACAACCATTATTCTATGATTTAAATGAATAAGCATCTTGCAAGATACAATATCTAATACAATATTCTTACATAATGCAGGTACGAAGTAACAATTACTAAGTTCTAATATCAATCCCGACAGTAGATGTAGAGGTCTTATGCCGACGTCAATCACCGCAATGCTTGCTCCATTCCCAAAGAGCATCTTCACCTTGTTCTTGCCAAGCTTCCTAGGATTTCATAGCTCATGTATCGTATTGCAAATGTTAGCAATTGATCTGGTATCAAATACCCAAGAGTTACTCTTAGGACCTTGCAAGTAAACATAAATACTATGTATATTCAATATACCTGATCTGGACGATCTAGTTTTCTTTTTCTCCGCTAAGTACCTTGGGAAGTTCCTCTTCTAGTGACCCTTCTCCTTACAGAAGAAACACTCAGCATCTGGCGCTGGACCAGGCTTGGGCTCCTTGCCCTTGTTAGGGGTGTGACAGGCCTCGGTCCTCTTATTATTGTTGCCCCAGACTTCTTCTTCTTGAAGTGAGTATTTTTCTTCACCATCATCACATGATTAGTGTTATTTTGTATGTCCTTTTAACCACCTTCAAAAATCACGAACAACTTGACCAATGGCTTGTGCATCCCATGCATGTTGAAGTTCATGACAAACCTAACAAATCTAGGTGGGAATGATTTCAGGATTATGTCGATTGCCAGTTCTATAGGGAATGGAACACCCAAAGCTTCCAACCTTTGAACATACCCATGTAACTTGATTACATGAGCACTAACCAAACCTGCTTCTGCCATCTTGCAATCCAGTAGAGCTTGAGATATCTCAAATCTTTCAGCTCAGAATTGCTTCTCGGACATGCCCCCCAATTCAGATATTGTTTCATATAGACCCCAGTCTTCAAACCTCATTTGAAAATCTGGTTCCATGGATGCAAGCAAGACACATTGGACAGTGATATAGTCATCACTACGTGAATGAAAGACATTGAACGCTTCATCAATAGCGTTATCAGCAGGAGCATCACCAAGAGTTTCTTCCAAAACATAGTATTTCTTGGCACCTTTCAGAACTATCGTCACATTGCGGTACCAGTACACAAAGTTTGTTCTAGATTCATGTCGTTTATCTTTCTATAAAATAGTAGCTAAAGGGAATTTTTGCGTGCCATTGGCCTACAAAAAATTGCAAAGTCATTTAGATATTGTTTCATAATGAATGAACTACACAAATTAACAAATTTAATTTAGAGTGTATCTCCCACTAAAATCGATATCCCTCATAATTGATACTTAGTGATTCAAGATCCACGTCTTTCTTTCCCGACACCAAGGTTACATCGCATGCGGGGAGCAAAGCCAGTAGGTACTCTTACCAATCATATCAACATAAGACTCTTGTGAATCATTTGAGTCTTGTGTTCCATACTCTAGATGTTGCAAATAGTATGCCAAGTGAACCTTAGTTCACCAGTAATGCGACAATGTCGCACACACATTATGAATGTCACTAGGTGTGCCCATGTTACATGATCCACACTTGTTCAAATCTCATGTTATGTGGAGGCGAAACAAGGGAGAACACTTTAACTTGGTAATTTTAGTGAGAGATCACCCTATTTATTACGACTACCACACAAAAAATAAAGTGCATAAAAGGATTAACATCACATGTAATTCATATAGTGATATGATATAGCACTTCATATCAATGATCTCCATCATCAACATCTTCCGGCGCCATGTACTTCTGTACGCGCCTCGGGCATAGCATCAAGGTTCATCGTTGCTTGATCATCATCGCCATGTCCTTAGTTTTAAAACTATTGTTACTCTTAGCTAATAAAGTAAAAAACAACTATGACCTATTACAATAATATTATGAAAATCATCGTGGCTCCAGCCACTCATGCCCTATGGGATTACAACATAATACATCGCATACATCACATTGCAAACTTCAGCTATACTAGATCATTTTCCTTGCAAAAATAAGTTAGACGCCTCTAACACGCTTTGCTAGATTAAGGGGCTCTATGGTTACGTAGAGATCTGTTCTTTTAACTACCTGGTAAGAAAGCATTATGATTCAATTGTTTGCTTTTTAACTTATCTGGGGTATGTTCCCATTACACTAAAAATAGTAAAATAGGTTCACCAAAATTTGTATATCCACGTAACCCCCGTCCAGACTTCACAAAAACCACAAAAGCACAATGTGCAAAATATTTTTCTAAACTATTAGGGAAAAACCGACACCCCATAAAGTTGTTTGTCTCGATCCAAATATCATGAAATTGGCTCAGGCTACTAATCACGCAATACTGCCAAGATCAAAATTACGATAATTGGGTAGCAAGAACAAGATCAATAATACTGCAATTCGACGATTCCTCTATCTGTACCCATGCCTACACTCGCTTTGATACCACTATTGGGAATCGCACTACACAAAACAAAAAATTCTAGTGCATAACTAAGATCCAATGTGAGGGAGAAGGTAAGGGATCATACCCTCGAAGATCAAACTAGCGGAAGTTTCTTGATAAAAAGGTTGGTCGTACGTCGATCCCCGCCACAAACCTTAGCGAGTCGTGAGGAGATGTATTATCCCACAGACGAATCCAACAATCAAGTGTTGCACACGTCTAGATAACCAAACAAATAAGAGCCCATTCATCCAGCTATTGTACGCAGGAAGAGGATTTTTCTGGAGCAAAACAAGAGACCTTTGGGAAACAAGTACTTCACGGGTTTCTAGATATACGAAGATTTTGGACGTTTAAAATGAATTCTCAGAACGTCTTATGTTTAGGAGCAAATAGTGTATATTAATATTGATCATATGGTTAAGCTTGCGAGCTTGACACCCAAATGAGGTAGAGCCACTTCATCAGCCACATGATAACGTGACAACCTAGGATGGTCCGCAAGACCCTCTTTGGTGTCCAAAATGGCGTGGCTAGGAGTCAGACCTATTTTAATCCCTACAAATATTGTTCTCCAAAATCCCTACAAATATTGTTCTCCAAAATCCCTACAAAAATCCTTGATCATTTCGGCTATACTTTTTGCATGACTCCTCAAAATTTAGCTCATCCCGGTGTCCTCGATGGTTTTTCGTGTCACTTCTACATCCGCCAATTGTTTCAAAAGTATTCACCGAGAACTTTAATATTAGGAAATGCTCGACAACGTCCTGGCTCCGCACTATGAAAAATCCACGAGTGAAGTCATATCAAACTATCCAGCTTCATGGATATGGATCAGTAGATCCAAGGAAACCCCGCGTGCAATGCATGGAGCTAGGTTTTTGGGGATCGACATAATGAAAAGCCAGAGATGTTAAAATTTACCTGAAACTACCGTTGCCAAATAATCAACCAAACTTCCATTGTTTTCCTTTCTCTTTATCCTCATCCTCCCTCGAGATATGCCCTCTCATTTCCTTGAATGTTGCCAAGTTCTGCAAACTACTTTTCCGATCTCATGAATTTGTAAATCCCGAAGATTTATGACACAAAAGTGCTAGAATTAGGATACGTGCATTTCCACTATATGCATCTCAAGAAGTGGGGAAATTTTGAACTTTTAGTTTCAAAGGGAAAGGTAATTGGGATTTCTATTTTGTTGATGAATTAGAGTTAGGTCATTAGCAGATTGATATAAAGATATGATCTTCATATATTTTAAATCTCAGGGTTTAAAAGGAAGGATTGAGTATTTGAATCATAATACTTCATATACAAACACTTAACCTAAATATCTATTCAAGAATAAATAAACATTTGAATTCAAATAGACATATTCCAAATTCATAGAAATCAATACAAGAAAAATGAAAATAAAAATACCAAAATGATCACAAGAATATTCTTATTATTAAGAGTATATTTACAAGATTTGTCACAAGGAGAAATTAAAGATAAAGTTATAAAGGTAAAACAAAATCCAATACAAAACTAATAAGAGACTATCTACACTTCTATTCCTCTTGTCATCTTAACTTCTTCTTGATACGTGTAACAAAAAAATCAAAGAGAACATTTTGGTTATGTTAAAATGTTTGCCTTCGCCACAAGGGTGAAGAAACTAATGTGGGGAATCAACTATGCATTCTAGGAAGAACTCAAAGAACATATGGTAAAATTGAGTGAAGATAATTTTTAGGCAACAATTGAATCTTAAGAAATATTAGTCAATGCATGTAATAGACATAGAGGCAACCATATTAGTGCATTGAACTAAATCATCCAGTAGTGTAGGCAGCATAAGACAACAATAAGCAACTGAGGCAACTAATCCAACAAAATCATCATTAGCCAACAATTCAGTCAACATTAGTTGAACCCATTTAAAAGAAAGCTCATAGTTCAATTTAAATGGATCTTAATTGACATATTTGGTTAATAAGATCATAACCAACAATCTATAAGAAAAATTAAGCTAGAATAGTCTAGTAGTGCCAAACATCGTGGAATCTTAGTAAATTTAAATGGATGAAGAAGAAGTAAAGCCTTAGAAAGGTTAGAATATATTTGTATTATTCACTCACAAAAAAGAATATATTAGCATTACCGAGTGGCATAGAATCTTAGTAAATAAGTTGTTGAGTTGTCATGTGTCAACACCCGGATTTTTAATCACAGATGCCAGTTATGCCATACCTCGCAATCCCAGGATTACCATTTTTGCGAGACATAACATAATTGGTATCACGGTACATCATCCATTACAAACCATAATAAAGGTCTTACAAATAAAGGATATCATGATTCAGTCTTAATACAATCAAAGCAGCGGAAAGTAAACGAAGTAGGGGCTTGATGTCTACGAAGTTCTATTCTTGTAGATAGTTGTTGGGCCTCCAAGTGTAGAGGTTTGTAGAACAGAAGCAAGTTTTCCCTTAAGTGGATCACCAAGGTTTATCGAACTCAGGGAGGAAGTGGTCAAACGTATCCCCTCTCAAGCAACCCTGCAATCAAGATACAAGAAGTCTCTTGTGTCCCCAACGCATCCAATACACTTGTCAGGTGTATATGTGCACTAGTTCGGCGAAGAGATAGTGAAATACAAGTGGTATGGATATAAGACAACGGTGCCAGAAAATAGCTTGATGGCATGGAAGAGACTAAAGGCAAACTGAAATAAAGATGGAAGCAAGCAAACATGTAACAGATCTAGTTGCAAACGGTGTTTCAATGCTTAGAAACAAGGCCTAGGGATCATACTTTCACTAGTGAACACTCTCATATAAATATCATCTCTTTATGATACTACTCTAAACTACTCTCTGGTTGGACAACTCTAATCAATGGTAGGGCTATAACAGCACACCTCAAAGTTCGCTTTCCCCGTCTAGATAACCCCACACTGTCACCTTGAGCTCTAGATGGTTCCAACAAACACCACAATTTCATAGAAACATCCAACTCCAAATATAACTTATAACAAGTATTTGTAATCTCTAGCCTAAGTGCCACCATGGTGTGCACACTGTCACCTTCACACACATGGGGAGAGCAGAGATCTATTAAAGCACTTGAGTAGCAAGGTAGATCTACTTTATTACAAAGCTCATGATCACAATATGATCATGCATAGAGAGAGAGATGAACAAATAGATACCGGTAGAACCCTTAGTCTCGAGGAAGAACTACTCCCTCCTCATCATGGGAATCAGCAATGGTGATGGAGATGGTGGTGGAGATCGATGGAGATGGCTCCGGGGGCAATTCCTCATCCCGGCAGGGTGCCGGAACAGAGACTTTCTGTCCCCCGAATCTCCTCTTCGGTGGCGGCGGTGCTGCGGAACTTTTCGTGGATTTCTGATTGACGATTTAGAGTTTTTGCATCGGGAGGATTTTATAGGCGAAAGGGCAAGGTCGGTGGCCGGCTAGGGGCCCCACACCACCTGGTGGCACCACTAGGGCTAGTCCACGCCACCATAGGGTGTGCCCACCCTGGTGCCCTACCCCGTCTCTGCTTCGTGTTTCCGGGTTGCTCCGGGAAAAAATAGGCATATTGGCTTTTGTCCCATCCAATTCCAAGAATATTCATTTTCTGACTTTCCTAGGACCAAAAACAGCAGAAAACATGCAACTCGCACTATGGCATCTTGTTAATAGGTTAGTCCAAGAAAGTGTATAAGAAGTACTCCAAAGTGTGGACAACACATAAGAAAGTAGATATAAACCAAGCATGGAACATCAAAAATTATAGATACGTTAGCAACGTATCAACATCCCCAAGCTTAACTCCTGCTCGTCCTCGAGTAGGTAAGTGATAAAAAGAAAGAATAATTTTTGAGGTGACATGCACCATCATAGACTTGATCAAAGTATTTGTAAGACATGGATAGATGGGATCATAGTACTTTAACATAGGATGAAAGACATAGTTCTAACAATAAGACATAGCAACTATGTTGTAACATGAAAAGGCACAAACAAAAGATTCATGAATAACAACACTTTGCAAAACGTTTGTTTGCTTCACATAAAGAAAACATAACATAGTGGCATTCAGCTTGTCCCTCATAGAGTAGCAAACATAAATGCATAGGACACCTTCAAAGTTCATAGGAGTGACTAGATACAAATAGTTTAAGAACAAGCAATATCAAAATTATGCATCAATCAACAAGTCTTGGGACAATGCACATAGAACTAAGAATGGCCACTATGCTCTCAAAACAGGTGCATAAAGATAGAAGGTGGAGCCTCAGTATAAAAGTAGAAGAAAGGCCCTTCATAGAAGGAAGCAGGGATTCAAGTTTCATAAAGAGCTTCCAAAAATTATGGTACTTATTAGCTTTCAGCTCTCATTGCCCCTATCATAAGCATCTTTAGGTGATTAAGGTTAAAGTGACACAACTAAGAGGATATGCTTGACAAGTTATAAGCTGAAATCTCATGCCCCTTACTTACGAAGACCGAACCTCATGCTACTCAACTTTAGTCACAAGTAAGCTCTTGTCATTGTAAGTACATATGTATCATAAAAAACCGCCAACGGGGTAACCCTTGCACATGATACATGAGCTATCCCATAATCAAAATGACAAGGCAAGCAGGCAATGAGCATCTCAGTGATCTTTTTATTTTCTATTTGCAAAGGTTTTTATTGAGGATGCTTCATAGAGTGCTCATTATGGTGATGCTGCAAGTTTCCACCATGATTAGGCATGGCTTAGGCTAGAAGCCCAGACGTTTCTCTAACACACATACAGACTCCATGATCTTACAAGTTCCACTTTTATTTCACACCATCGGGATCCATCAGCAAAAGAACATGCTATCAACGGGGTACAAAGTACAAGTGCAATGTTGAAAGCGTTCCCCATGATACATGGTTCTGCTAACTTCAACTTATAAAGCGCAAGAATATACGCAACAAAGATGGACACAATGGTTCAAGTTTGTTAAATGCAAGAAAGTAAATTGTGCCATCAAGTTCATGAGAGCTTTAATCACTAATTTTCACATAACAAGTTTAATTCGGAAGGTAAATAAAAACATGAATATACTTGGAATAGCAAATGCTAATAGGTAGGTATGGTGGAATCTTTGGAATAACTTGGTTTTAGGAGTTGGATGCATGAGTGGAACTCATACTTACTTATGGAGGCTAGCAAAAGACTGGGAGCGACCAACTAAGAGAGCAATAATGGCCATACTCATGCAGAACGACAAAACATCATTGATCAAAGCATAAAGTGATATTACAAGTTGAAAACTAAAGGATCATCAAGGATATGGTGACTTGGGATAGTCATAACATGGTGTGAGCATGTGCCAAGTCAACCCAAATAAAGCATCAAAGGAGAATACCACAATACTATGCTTTAATATGCTAAAACAACGCATAATCCTTCCAAGGCACATTTAGCAATCTCAATTGTTTATAATAAGTCATGCTACAGCAAAGAATACTAAGCATAAAGCCAAAACAATATCGAGCATGGCATGGCAAATCATAGGTCACAGTCAAAAACAAGCTCTCTTTACCACTTAAGCATGAACTTTCCTACTCTTTTCCAATCCAAACCAAACTATTTGAAAACTAATGTATGAATGAGGGGTTCCAACCAATTTATTCAAGCAACCTAAGAAAACCAAGCAAACGAAAACAAAAATGAAGATGCTCCAAGAACAACACAACTATGCATGAAACAATTAAAATGAAGTGTTTGGAAGAAACCTGAAATTTTTATTGATGAAGAAGGGGATGCCTTGGGCATTCCCAAGATTTGATGCTTGTTCTTCTTGGATATTTCTTGGGGTGACATGCGTGGCATCCCAAGATTGAGCTTTAGTCCATTCTTCATCTCATTAGATCATTCTCTCCATACACCTGAAATTTTTCCTTCATACAAAACTTCACACAATCTTCATTAGCAACATTAGTGCATTCAAAAGAACATAAACCTTTGGTTCAATTCCAACACAAGTAAAACTTCCATTAAAACACAAGCTACTGTAGCACTTCCTTTAAAAAGTTCAAATGATCAAAAAGAACTCAAAGAGAAAGAGATTAAGAGGCAAATGCAAATAATGGCACAAATCTGTCAAAACAGACCAGCTGGTAAAAACAATTTTGGGGAAGACCTTCTGTTCCTAAAATTGAAAAGTGTTGAACTAACGAAAGTTAGATAACGACCTGGGGCAGAAGCACAAAAATTCACGCCTCAAAACGACGTACAGGGATTTTACACGAATTTTTATAGCGAAGCACAAGAATCTCTTTCGGGTCAGCAACTTTCCCAAGCATTACTTCTCTCTCTTTAGAGGTTACTCTTGGCACAAAAAGCAAATAAAAAGGATAAGGAGAGGTTATTACTAAATCAATAACTTCCAAGACTCATCTAAAACTTTTGGGTTATCTCCCAATAAGTACTTTTCTTTAACGCCTTTAAGTTAGGCATGATAGTTTGAGAAGATGCCCACATAAGAAATATGAATTGAAGTAAAAGAGAGCATCAAGAAGCAAATTCAAAGCACATTTAAGTCTAACCCACTTCCTATGCATAGGAATCTTGTAAAGAAACAAGTCATGAAAGCACAAAGCAACAAGCATAGTAAAGCAAAACAAGTGCAACTTCAAAACTTTCAACATAAAGAGGGGAAACTTAATATTATTGAGATGCATAAAACCATGTTTCCCTCTCCCATAATAACTTTCAGTAGCATCATGAATAAAATTAACAATATAACTATCATAAAACATTCTTATCATGATCCACATGCATAAAACAATTAGTATTCTCCCTATAAGAATAGTCATTCTTATTAATCATAGTGGGAGCAAATTCAACAAAATAGCTATCATTATTATTCTCATCACCATGATCATCAAATATAGGAGGCATATTGTAATCATAATTAATTTCCTCCTCAATAGTAGGTGGACTGAAAATATTATATTCATCATTGTAATCATCATATATTGGAGGTTTGGTATCATCATAAGCAATAGAATAGCTATCTTGCAAAGCTAGGAAACTAAAAAGATCATTTTCATAAAAACTAGCTTCCCCAAGCTTATACTTTTCCATAGAATTAGCAACAATGGTGTTCAAAGAATTCAATACTAACAACATTGCTATTAGCATGCAAATAAAGTTCCATAGGTTTTTTAATTTTTCTCTTCAAACACTTCATGTCCTAACTCAAGATAAATACTATAAAGCTCTCTAATTTTGTTGTTGTTTTCCATTAAGCCTAACTAGTGAAAATAAAAACAAGAAACACAAAGATATAATTGCAGAATCTAAAGGAAATAACTTCGAGCACTCACACCGGAGGATGTGAGTAACTTTTACCTTACCTCCCCGGCAATGGCGCCAGAAAATAGCTTGATGTCTACGCACTTCTATTCTTGTAGACAGTTGTTGGGACTCCAAGTGCAGAGGTTTGTAGAACAGCAGCAACTTTTCCCTTAAGTGGATCACCCAAGGTTTATCGAACTCAGGGAGGAAGTGGTGAAAGGTATCCCTCTCAAGCAACCCTGCAATAAAGATACAAGAAGTCTCTTGTGTCCCCAACACATCCAATACACTTGTCAGGTGTATAGGCGCACTAGTTCGGCAAAGAGATAGTGAAATACAAGTGGTATGGATATAAGACAACGGTGCCAGAAAATAGCTTGATGGCGTGAAAGAGACTAAAGACAAACTGAAATAAAGATGGAAGCAAGCAAACATGTAACAGATCTAGTTGTAAACGGTGTTTCAATGCTTAGAAACAAGGTCTCGGGATCATACTTTCACTAGTGTACACTCTCATATAAATATCATCTCTTTATGATACTACTCTAAACTACTCTCTGGTTGGACAACTCTAATCAACGGTAGGGCTATAACAGCACACCTCAAAGTTCACTTTCCCCATCTAGATAACCCCACACTGTCACCTTGAGCTCTAGATGGTTCCAACAAACACCACAATTTCATAGAAACATCCAACTCCAAATATAACTCATAACAAGTATTTGTAATCTCTAGCCTAAGTGCCACCATGGTGTGCACGCTATCACCTTCACACACATGGGAAGAGCAAAGATCTATTAAAGCACTTGAGTAGCAAGCTAGATCTACTTTATTACAAAGCTCATGATTACAATATGATCATGAATAGAGAGAGAGATGAACACATAGCTACCGGTAGAACCCTTAGCCTCGAGGAAGAACTACTCCCTCCTCATCATGGGAATCAGCAATGGTGATGGAGATGGTGGTGGAGATCGATGGAGATGGCTCCGGGGGCAATTCCCCATCCCGGTAGGGTGCCGGAACAGAGACTTTCTGTCCCCCAAATCTCCCCTTCGGTGGCGGCGGCGCTGCGGAACTTTTCGTGGATTTATGATTGACGATTTAGGGTTTTTGCATCGGGAGGATTTTATAGGCGAAGGGTCAAGGTCGGTGGCCAGCTAGGGGGCCCACACCACCTGGTGGCACCACCAGGGCTAGCCTGCGCCACCATAGGGTGTGCCCACCCTGGTTCCCTACTCCGTATCTGCTTCGTGTTTCCGTGTTGCTCTGGAAAAAATAGGCATATTGGCTTTTGTTCCGTCCAATTTCGAGAATATTAATTTTCTGACTTTCCTAGGACCAAAAACAGTAGAAAACATGCAACTGGCACTATGGCATCTTGTTAATAGGTTAGTACAAGAAAGTGTATAAGAAGTACTCCAAAGTGTGGACAAAACATAAGAAAGTAGATATAAACCAAGCATAGAACATCAAAAATTATAGATACGTTAGCAACGTATTAGGGCTCCATCTTCAGGGTCACAGGCAATTCTAACGATGGGAGATGATCCTAGTTGTCATAGACCTCCTGATGTCCATCTTCCTGGTAGTCCTCCTCATAGGCTGGCCACGGGAATAGCCAGGGACAAAGCCATGAGTACTCTTTAAGTACTCGCAAACTATCACTAACAAGTAGGGTAGTTCTAGTAGGAATCTTAAGCTCTAGGTCATAGTTTAATTCACAAGTCATTTTTGAAAACATTTGACAATGGAACAGTATGGCGACTCCTACTGTCCATGACCGCGGATGCGGCTATTCGAATAGTTTGACACTCTAAAGAGGTGGTACACTTTCACCACAAAATTCGATACGTCCGTCAGGGATAACCCTGAATCATCATACTTGGTATGCGGATCATCAATCCTAACCTTTCAATTACACACTCTAGTATAGGCACCTCCCCTATGAGCTTGGCCTCCTAGCCATGGCCATCTGCCATCCTGGGCACTGCATATGTGGACATTCACATTCATGAGGTAGCCTCAGCGCAACCTCTTTCTGCGAGGGAACCCATACTAAGGCATATAAACTTCCAGTTAAGCCCTACCCAATTCAGGTATTGTGGTTGTACGGTAAAATTGGAATTGTATCGCATCCGAACCCAACCATCAGTTTTATCAAAACTAAGGCTCATGCCTCAAGAAGTTTCATCATCAAACCATTTTGTTTTCATAACTGATACGTCCATTTTGCATCACTATTCTATGTCATAATTCACTATTATTCATTGATATATTTCGTATTGAGAAGTGATACTTATGTTATTTCATCTGTTTTTGCATGGTTGATGACTTTTGGAGCATGGACCGCTGCAGTCAGGATTCTGATGGAAAAGGTGTTGTTTGGAGGCAAAATTTGCGAAGATCAGAAAATCCGGGAAAATATATGGAAAATCCTATTTTTCCAGAATACGAAGGAACCTAGAAGGGGGGCTAGAGATGGGCCACAGGGGGCCCACACCACCCCATGGCGTGGGCCAGCCTAGGCCGCGCAACCAGGTGGTGTGGCCGCCCTGGTCCACCCTGGCACTCCCCTCTGGCGTATATTATCCTCCCGAAACCCTAAGACTCGAAGAGTGACCAGAGAAAGATTCCGCCGCCTCTGCGGGGCGGAAAACACCGAGAGAGAAAGATCTCTCCGGCAGACAGATTTCTATCGGGAGAATTCCTTCCCAGAGAGGGGAGATCGTCGCCATCAACACCACCATCAAGCTGGACTTCATCGGGATCATCATCATCATCACCACCATCATCACCATCAGCACCCTCATCACCATCTCCATATTGCTCTAACAATTGAGTTGAATCTTGCATAGTTCATAGGGGAAACTTTCCCGGTGTCAAGCTCTGGAATGGGAGGAAATAATGCCTCTCTTTTATTCAAAATTTTATCCTCCTAGTGAGATTCATAAAGATCGGAATCAAATATACAACTTTTGGCCTTTTGATGGAGAGAGTACAGCTCAAGCTTGGGGGAGATTGAAGTTACTAATGCTCAAATGTCCCATTCATGAGCTCCCCAACAATATTGTTATCAACAACTTTTATGCAAGGCTTTCTCTTCATGATAAAGATTTATTGGATGCTTCTTGTGCTAGATCATTCACTCGCATGGAAGAAGAAGCTAAATGGGATCTTCTGGACCGAATTCAAGACAATGTCGAAGCTTGGGAGAATGACAAAGGTAGAAAGTCAGGTATAAATTATGATTATGAATGCATTGAATCTTTTATGGGAACTGATGACTCTCAAAATATTAAAAATGCTTATGGTCTAGACTCTCAAGCTATTGCTTCTTATTTTAAGGCCTTTGCTTCCTACATTGAAGTGCCTAAAAAGAAGTGGAATAAGTATCATGAACCTTATAAAGATATTGCTAAGAGTGTTCCTGCAAGAAATACCGAAGTTTATACTACTAATCATGTCTTACTTGAACCTTATGTAACACCCTCAAATCGGCCCTATGCAAGTTTTAGCCCTTTCCACCAAACCCGCATAGAAACGATTCAAGGACGCCCACCAGGCACTTTCGTGCGGTGGAAAACGAAGTAATACCATTACACAACAGTCCTCGATGGGACCCACAGAACATATATATATATATACAACACGACTCCACGAGTCAAGAATATAGATATACAATACAAAGATCCAAATCACCTTGAAAACGATAGAGCGTCCGACTACGGACAAGATGCAAATGGAGCTAAGAGCCCTGAAGAATAACCAATGGCGTCCATAACCCTGCCCAGGCCAAGCCGGAAGGGTAACCCTGCTAACGACGGCGATCTCAAACCTGCTAAAACAAAAGGGGTGCCAACAAAGGGCAAAGGAAAGAGAGGAGCATCAGTACTGAGGCCAGTACACGGCGAGGCTAGAATTCGGTGGCTCTCGCCTACATAGGTATGGTGGCTGAAGCGGCAGCGCAGCGGCACTAAACAACCTATAGAGACTCGATACAACTAACAGTTATCAGAGAGGGGTAAGAAAGACCTATTCGGATCCAACCTGAAGCTAACACCAAGCAAACCCATCCTGGTATTTCCCCTCGAGACCAAACGAGGAAGTCGGACCAAGGAACTCACACAGTTGGCAATTTTACTCATTCCGTTTTAGTTCCAGCAATTACTAATCAGGTATAGATAGCATGAGTCATCCTGAAGCATAAGTAGAGGGCAATTTTAAATAATCATTCCGTGGCAGTTGGAACATTTACTAGTCAGATATAATTGTCCTGAGGAATCCCAAACCCAATAGTTGTTGACACTTTTATCACATTCCCTTAGAGTTGCAATACTTACTAGGCATATAGCATGTCACAAAACAATCTAGATCCACCAGCTGTTGGCATTTTTAATATCCATTCCGTTATACTTGATCTGATTACTAGTCTCATATTAAGTCAAATTTGTAGCACTACTTTAGTTATGCTTGTCTATGATCGAGATACTGTGCTCCAAGTCGTCCATAACCGCGGACACGGCTTTCAGAAAGTTTTACCCTACAGGGGTGCACAAATAGCAACACACACTCGATCAACCTCGGAAAAACCAACTCAAAACCCAACGAGGCATTCACGACAAAGCGATCACAGGATTCATCAATGTTTCAGGGGGCCACCCCACTAAGCTACCCACAACGAAGTTGGCCGGCTCCGGAACAGACCCAGGATTTGTGTGGACGGCTGTAAACGACTGGGAACCCAAAAGTGTGACTGGGCTTGTCGGTACAGCGAAAACATGTCACGATCCTAAACAGTACAGGTGCTCCACGCACAATCGTAAATAAAGCAGTAACATGGCATAAGTACAGGATAGTAATAAAGCCCCAAACTACTTGTGGCCCCAAGAAATAGAAATGAATCAAGCTCTAGCTCAGGGGGGGTCCATAAGGCCTCCTGGATGTGGATAGTGCGAAAAATCAAGCAACAGGTATCAAGTACTCGGGGTCCTACGGGACACAAGTGAGCGTGGAAGAACCAAATAACATCTATTGCCCACTGATGTCTCTGCATTAGTTATATCTAGCATTTTAATAGTTGTATTTAAAGCCATGATTATCTCCACCAATAAGCATCTCCACAAATAAACATCTGCCATCATTCCAACAACTGTGGTGCTCGACAACACAAGATCGCACCTGATCAAGCAACTACGACTCGCAAGGCTAGCTATCTACCAAACACGGGTAATAGGAGGTGTCCAAGGCAATATAGAGGCTGCACGGGATATAACTGGTGCACGGAAACTAAAGCATCGTGACACGGATAGCAATAGATCAACAGGAGGAAATACAGACTAAAAATGCAAAATAGGTAGAAGGGGGAGAGTTGCTCACCTGGGAAAATAACCCGCGAACTTGTCGATACTCGTATCCTCTTATCGGTACAATCCGCGAAGGTACATAGCCGGAGAACTTGTCGATACTCGTATCCTCTCATCGGTCTAATCCGCGAAGATGCAAACACTAGAAGAAACATCGGATGCAATATTTAATACGACGACAGAAGATCCGGCATGCTTATGATATGCATGTGAGATGAACAATTTAATATGCGACAGTCGATAATGTCATATGATAAAAAAAATAATGGGGGTCTCGGATAGGGAATCACATTAGGGTTCGGCGAACTTGGACTCCGAGGGGTTCGGGGTTCGACAGGTTTGACGGGGGCGGAAACGGCTCGACAGGATCGGTCTCGGACAATGGAAGTAGATCTTGTCGCATCCGGGAAGAAGGACTTGGTTTGGCGTCGGGGACGCATCAGATTCGCCCTGGTCAGTGTTGATCTTGTCGTCACGAAGCTCTTGTCAGGTCTTCGTGTCGGGTCGGACTTGGCGTCCGGGGTGAAGAACTTGGCGTCCTCGAGGAAGTACTTGGCGTATCCGTGTCGACGACCTTGGCGTCTGGGGGTTCAATGTTCGGATCCGTGTAGAAGGTCTTGGTGCTCCGAGATGAAGCGCTTGTGGTTCCGTGTAGCGATCTTGGCGGACATCAGGAGAACTCGGCGATGTCTCCACTTCATAGTCTCGACCATCGGGTACGAGTCGAAGGTCTTGGCGTTTCCTTGTTCACGCGGGCGGATGGAGATCTTGTCGAAGGGGGAAGTCTTGTAGTGCATGTGCTCTTGTTTGGTCTTGAGCAGCCCAACACCATAGCATAGCGCCACCAACAGGACAACATCAAAACGTAACAGGGACACACATAGCTGCGACAGGACACAAGCTGGTAGCAGAGCAGACCGAAAGGGAGGCACCGGTGACTGATTTCATAGGCTTGAGCAACAAAGCCGAGCCTGGCTTGACAAGAGGACCTCATCGGAGGTTAGCACACCAAGAGAGAGGGCGCATGCCTGTGTCCATGCCAAAGCAGACGGGCAAGCGCGACCCAGGACGCGGACGCACGAAATAGGGCATGGCGGAGGACGATGCACAGCCACGGCTGAGGAGGGACGACTAAGACGGGGTAGCAGAGGGTGGAGACGGCGAGGTGGTGAGGTCGGCGTGGGGAACTCGAGAAGGGCCGCAGGGAGGCGGCGGAGGTGCCCGCAGGCGGCACTGTTGCTCGCAAGGCGCGGGGAACCGGAGTGACGGGGCTGACGCGAGAAGGGGGTTTGAGGCAAGGGCGCTCGGGAGGGCGGCCAGAGTAGGGGCCGATGGAGCAGCACACATCCGGAGGCAGGGATGGAGCAGAGGAAGGGCGCCGCGTGGGGGTCGTCGACGGCCGGTATGCGGGCTCGCCGGAGGAGGAGACGCTGGCGGCCTGGCCCGGGGTTGCTGGAGGCGGCACTGCTGCTTGCTGCTGCGAGAACTCGTGCGGGTGAACAGGGCCGGGGAGGAGGGCTTCAGGTGGCGCTCAGAGCGACGAGGTCACGCGGAAGGGCGCCCAGGCTTCTGGAGGCAGGGGACATGGCGGTGGTGGTGGCCCGGCTCGTTTCCGCAGAGGCGAGCGGAGCATCCCCTGGCGGCAGGGCTTGCCCGGGCGGGAGGCGGAGGAGGGGGAAGGTGGCCGGCGACGGGGCGGCGGCCGGCGAGACGATGGAGGGCGGTGTGAGGCGGGGACGGCGCCTGTCGGTGAGGAGGGAGAGGCGCGGCAAGGGAGGGAGGTACACCTAGGGCGGGGGAACCGAGGTGGAACCAGGTGAGAGAGCGCGTCGGTGGGGGTTGGTGGGGATTCGATGCGTGGGGCTGGGCTGGGGTTTGCGTGGCAGGTGGAGTTAGCGGAGGTGGGACCGCGCGGGTGAGGTGGGGTGTCGGCTTGCGGTCGGTGTGTGTGTGCGGTGAGGTTGAGCGGGTGGGGGCGGGTGCGATGGTGGCGAGGGAGTGCGTGTGCTGCACGCGGGTGGAGGCGGGGGAAGCTGGCCGTGCGGCAGATGGCACGGGCGCGGCAACACGTTTCGGGGTGGGGCTAAGCTGCGGGGCTGCGCGCGGGGTGCGACCAGATGGTGGCGGCTGATTGGGTGTGAAATTGGCTAGGGTGACATGGCGCGCTGCCATAGGGTGAGGTGAGGTGGAGGGGCTGGGTAGAATAGGCTGGGTGGGTTATTTGGTAGAATAAGGGTTGGGTATTTAGACAGATTAGGATTTAATTTTGGAGGTGGCCGGCTAGGCTTTCGGGCCTGGCTGGCTGCCTCCTATAAAAATAATATAAAATTTGTTTGTCTAAAACGGGGCTTTAGAAATCCGTTGGTAGACGAAACAAAATAATCCGGAGACCTGGGTTTTTAATTTGAATTAAAGACGGGGCGTTTAGAAAACAAAACAGTCTTTTCGAAAATAGTTTTATGCAAACAAATGCAAGATGACATGACGATGCTCAAATGCAAGGTGGCATGATGACATGAGCATGCGGTCATGACGATGCAATGCACAAAAACAACGCGATTTTCTAGTAGTGGTTTTTGCGGGGCGCCACACCTTATATTGAGAAAATGCCTTTCCCAGTTAAGATAAAGGAACATTCTATGATAGCAAGTATGGTTAATGAAATTGCAAATAAAGCTGTTGAACCTGATAAACAAATGGTTGATGAACCTATAATAGCAAATGTGAAAGACTTTGTTACTAAATATGAAGAAGAGGGACACACTATCATTTGTAAGGATACCTCTAATATTGTTTCACAAAAGTAGTGTTATGAGAGCTAGTATTCCTGTGTTTTCTGTTAAGATAAGCGATCATTGCTATGATGGCCCTTGTGATAGTTATATTGTTAAGTTTATACATGATACTGAAAGTTATTATGAGAGAGGGAAAATTGTTCTTATGTATCTCAATAATATCAAGTTTCCTCGTTTTATGCTGAAAGTTTTTATGTTGCACTTGTTTTGCCTTCTTATGCAAGTAGCCTCTGGTTTCAACAATTTGTTTGTTTACAAAATTACCTTGCATAGGACGTGGGTTAGACTTAAAGGTGTGTGTTTTTGCTTCTTAATGCTCTCTTTCACTTCAATTCATATTCTTGAGTGAGCATTTTCAAAATTATCATACCCATCTTAATGGCTATAAAGAAAGAGCTTTTGGAGAGACAACCCAATTTGTTTTTGCTTTCAGTTTGTTTTTGTTTTTTTTGAGTCTTGGAAGTTATTAATTCAGTAGTAACCGCTCCTTATCCTTTTTGTTTGGTTTTTGTGTCAAGATCAACTTCTAATGAGAGAGAAGTAATATTTGGGGAAGTTGCTGTCCCGAAACAGATTTTTGTGCTACACCATAAAGATTCGTGAGAGATCTCTGTATGTCGGATTGATCTGTAATTTTTTGTTCTTCTACTCCAGGTTGTTATTTAACTTTCGTTATTTTTGCACTTTTTGATTTGAGCAGCAGAAGATTTTCTAAAAAATTGATCTTTAACTGCTGGTCTGTTTTGACAGATTTTGCCACTCTTGCATTTGCTTCTTTAATCGATTTCCTTATTGAATTATTTTTGGGTTTTCGGAAGGAGTTGCTACAGTAGATTATGTTTTGATGGTTTTCAGTTGAAGTTGAACTCAAAAGGTTTTATCACTTCACTTATACTAATGTTGCTAATGTGAACTGTGTGAAGTTTTGTATGAAAGAAATTTCCAGGTAGTGGAGAAAATGGTGTAATGAGAAAGAGAAAGGTTTCATGACTCAAGTAATAAGTGTATAAACAAGAAGATATCGATGTTATTAAAGTGGTGACTCCAGGAGAATCTACTAAATACCAAATTCAGAGACCTGAAGAGTCTGTTTTCAAATAGATAACAGTTCTGGTAAGAAAAGTTCCGCGAAAATACTATCCAACTATATTTTTGCAGTTTTTAGACAATAAGGAAAGCTACGAAGTGAAAGAGGGACGGAAACGGAGCCAGGGTGGCTCACACCACCCTGTGGCGCGGGCCCTCCCTTGGCCGCGCCACCAGGTGGTGAGTCCACCCCGGACTCCGCCTCTGACTCGTTTTCTCCAAGTACCTTCCTTTTGTCATGAAACTTTGTAATATATAACCCCCCGGATCTCCCGAGGTTCGTATACCATGTTTTCGTCGTGTTTTCGTTTCGATCTGTTTCTGCCAGGAACTATTCTTGAAAGTTTAGAAGCACAATAGTGTCCGCCAAGGATAAAGGAAAGGAGCCTATAGAGGAAGATCTCCAAGACCCCGGGCAGGAGAAGGAGATTAAGAGTGAAGGTGAAGAGGAGGCAAAGCACACTGGCACTACCATTGCAAGCATTGGAGTAGTGGCAAACCCTGCCGGGACTATGTAAATTGGAGGGAAGCCTCCTCATCACCGTTCAGATCCTTGGTCACTTCCTCCACGCGCCAAGAATCCTTTCCATACCCTTATCCATGAGTATCAGTACCAGAATATGCCCAAGGAGAAATTACCCTCCAATTGGGATTTGCCTCGTTCTAGCCATGCAGGAAAAGAAGACTTCAAGGAGGAAGAGTGGGGAAAGAATCACAAGAGCTGGAATTCGCAATCCGACATGATCATGAGCCGCATTGAGCAAAACTCGCAGCTTATTCGCAATCTCACCTTTGAGATTGAGGACTTGGGGAAATTGATCAAAGAGCTCATCAAGAGGATACCACAACCACCGAAGGAGTAATTCGTCATCAGGTTTGGCATCCCCTTGGTTTGTTCCAAGCTTGGGGGAGTGCCGCGGTATCACATCACTATCTTCTATCTTTTTACCTTTTTAGTGGAGTCATATCATGAATAGAGAAGTTATTATGTAGGATGGTTTGCATTATGGAAGTGTCCCCTCTCTCGTTAGATATGTATCCCTTGGTGTGAGTTGTCGTTATGGAATATTAATGAGAATTTCTATCATTTACTCTTTTGCATAGCTTATATTAGTTTTCAATTCGTGGTTATATGATTGATCTTGTTGTTAGTATTGATAGTTGATACATTGCAAATGTATCTATAATTTTTGATGTTTCATGCTTGGTTTTATCCACTTTCTTGTATTTTGTCCACACTTTGGAGTAGTTTTCATATGATTTCTTGGACTAACCTATTAACAAGAGCCACAGTGCCAGCTGCCTGTTTTCTGCTGTTTTTGGTTCCAGGAAAGTCAGAAAATGAATATTCTCGGAATTGGACGGGACAAAAGCCAAAGTGCCTATTTTTCCGGAAGTCATCAGATGCCAGAGTACGCGACGGAGAGGGGCCAGGGGGCCACCATACCACTTGGCCGCGTGGCCCAACCTGGCCCGCGCCAGGGGGTGGTCTGGCCGACCCCAGCACCCCCTCGGCCTCTCCTTCCGCCTATAAGATGCCCTCGAGACGAAAAACCTAAGTACACGATCAAAAATCCACGAAAGAGTCTGTAGCCGCCGTCATCTCCATCCCTAGATCGGGAGGGATCTCAAGCTCTTCTCGGCGCCCTGCCGGAGAGGGGAATTCACCCTGGAGGCCTTCTTCATCACCATGCAAGCCTCCGATGTGATGCGTGAGTAGTTCATCCTTGGACTACGGATCCATGTAGTAGCTAGATGGCTGGTTCTCCTCCTTTGTGCTTTCATGTCTAGATCTTGTATGCTCCGTTCATGATCAAGATCATCTATTTGTAATTCTACATGTTGTGTTTGCGGGGATCCGATGGATATTGAGATGCTATTTCAGATTGATTATTGATTCTAGCATGTCTTTGTTATTTGTGATCTTGCATGCTTTCCGTTGTTAGTAGCTATCTTGGCCAAGTAGATGCTAGCAACTCCAAGAGTTAGTATTTATGCTCGATAGTGGGTTAATGCCTCTGGTAATCTGGGGAAGTGACAGAAATCTCTAAGGTACTAGATGTGTTGTTGCTACTAGGGAGAAAACAACAATCCTTTGTTCATAGAACAATCGTATTGTTTACTTTACACGCAATTCGTAATGCAATTATCCGTTGCTTGCAACTTAATACTGGAGGGGGTTCGGATGATAACCTGAAGGTGGATTATTAGTCATAGATGCAGTTGGATGGCGGTCTATGTATAATGTTGTAATGCCCAATAAAGTCTCAAAGGAGTCAAGATGATTAGTATATGCATGTATTTCTTTCTCGATGTTTGTCAATTGCCCCGCTGTAATTTGTTCACCCAGCATGGTATCTATCTTAAGGAGAGCCACCTCTAGTGAACTATGGATCCCGGTCCTTTTATTTACATACAATCTATAAATTGTTTACTGCTTTGTGTTTACTTTCTGCAAACTATTACTTCTTTCCATTCGATATGTTTAATCCTTTGTTTTCAGCAAAACACGGTGAGATTGACCACCTCATCGCAAGTTGGGGACAGAGTTCTATGGTTGTGTTGTGCAGGTCTCCACGTTGCTAGTAGCACCAGCAGTGTGCCCTGCCAAGGCTCAGCTAGCAACACCTTTGGGGTGTTTCCTTGCTCCTACTGGTTCGATTAAACCTTGGTTTCATAACTGAGGGAAACTTGCTGCTGTGCTCATCATACCTTCCTCTTGGGGTTCCCAACGAGCTCTACATCAACCACGAGCCATCAGTAGCACTTTGGGATCATTGAGTTAATTTAGTTGGTTTTGGCAAACCTGGCTTGGTCAGTAGCACACTATTTTTGAGAGTTGAAAGAAAAGATAGAAGTACTCTAAAGAAATATAATTTCATCATCTTTCTTTCTTGATTTGCTCATAAGTCTAGTATTCTCTAGTTAAGATCTTTTGTGCTTCTAAGGAAGATTGCATGTTTGTCTTTATCATTGTATGTTTGTTTGTTTCCTTCAACTCTTGTACTTGCTATCCAGCCTTGCTAGCCAAAAACCTGTACTGAGAGGGAATTCTTCTCGTGCATCCACTCCTTAAAACCAAAACCTTTGCCATTTGTGTCCACCATACCTACCCATTAGCATTATTGCTATTCCAAGTAAATTCTTGTTTTATCTACCTCCCAAATTAAACTTGTTATGTGAAAACTAGTGATTAAAGCTCTCACAAACTTGATGGCACACTTTAATTTTCTTGCATTTAATAACCTGAACCATTGTGTCCTTCTTTGTTGCGTATATGCTTGCGCTTTATGAGTTGAAGTTAGCAGAACCATGTATCATGGGGAACGCTTTCAACATTGCACTGGTACTCTGTACCTAGTTGATATCATGTTATTTTGCTTATGGATCCCGACGGTGTGAAATAAAAGCGGAACTTGTGAGATCATGGAGTTTATATGTGTGTCAGAGAAACGCCTGGGCCGCTAGCCTAAGCCATGCCTAATCATGGTGGAAACTTGCAGCATAACTATAGTGAGCATTCTATGAATCATCCTCAATAAAAAACTATGCAAATAGCAAATAAAAATATCGCTGAGATGCTCATTGTCTGCTTGCCTTGTCATTTTGATTATGGGATAGCTCATGTGTCATGTGCAAGGGGTACCCCGTTGGCGGTTCTCAAATGATACACATGTATTTACGATGACAAGGTCTTACTCGTGATTGAAGTTGAGTTGCATGAGGTTCAGTACTCATAAGTAAGGGGCATGAGATTTCAACTTATAACTTGTCAAGCATATCCTCTTAGTTGTGTCACTTTAACCTTAATCACCAAAAGATGCCTATGATAGGGGCAATGAGAGCTGAAAGCTAGTAAGTATCATAACTTTTGGGAGCTCTTTATGAGACTTGCAATCCCTGCTTTCCTCTATGAAGGGCCTTTCTTTTTTACTTTGTAGTTGAGTCAGTAAACCTATTCCCTTCTATCCCAGCAAGTATTTTGAGTTGTTGTGTTTCATTCATTCATATGATGATTTATCCAATCATGTTTCTTATGTTCCTTGTTTTGCACATTGCTCTTATCTTGATGTTTACTACTTTGAAAGCTATCATTGAAAACCAGTTATTTGAGAACTCCAGCAAATTATCAACTATTCTTCGACCAAGAGCTAAGTTTGCCATTACCAATTATGATTCACTTTATGTATCTTTATTGTGTTTCCTTTACTTATTGCAAGTTAAGTTATATAATAGTGAGTTGTCTTCTATTATGATCTATGTATTTGATGAATGTGATGCTTCTTGTCCGTATTCTTTTATCGACTCTTCACTCCATAAACCTGAGGTCATGTTTATTGAGCTCAGTTTCGCTTGGGGACAAGTGAAGTCTAAGCTTGGGGGAGTTGATACGTCCATTTTGCATCACTATTCTATGTCATAATTCACTGTTATTCATTGATATATTTCGTATTGAGAAGTGATACTTATGTTATTTCATCTGTTTTTGCATGGTTGATGACTTTTGGAGCATGGACCGTTGCAGCCAGGATTTTGATGGAAAAGGTGATCTTTGGAGGCAAAATTCGCGAAGATCAGAAAATCCGGGAAAATATACGGAAATCCTATTTTTCCAGAATACGAAGGAAGCCAGAAGGGGGACTGGAGATGGGCCACAGGGGGCCCACACCACCCCATGGCGCGGGCCAGCCTAGGCCGCGCCACCAGGTGGTGTGGCCGCCCTGGTCCACCCCTGGCACTCCCCTCTGGCGTATATTATCCTCCCGAAACCCTAAGACTCGGAGAGCGACCCCAGAAAATTCCGCCGCCTCTACGGGGCGGAAAACACCGAGAGAGAAAGATCTTTCCGGCAGACAGATTTCTGCCGGGGGAATTCCTTCCCAGAGAGGGGAGATCGTCGCCATCAACACCACCATTAAGCTGGACTTCATCGGGATCATCATCATCATCATCACCACCATCAGCACCCTCATCACCATCTCCATATTGCTGTAACAGTTGAGTTGAATCTTGCATAGTTCATAGGGGAAACTTTCCCGGTGTTGATTACTCTTTGTAGTTGATGCTATTGAGTGAACCGTTGAATTATTGTTTATGTTCAGATTCTTATACATCATTATTCCATCTCTGATCATGATCCATATGATGTATTGTGAGTAGTCCGTTTTGTTCTCGAGGACATGGGAGAAGTCATGTTGTTAGTAGTAGAGTTGTGTTGAGAAAGATTCTATAGTTTGATATGTAAGTTGTGGTGTACTTTTTCTAGTGGTGTCATGTGAACATCGACTACATGACATTTCACCTATATGAGCCTAGGGGAATGCATTGTGTATTTGGATACTAATCGTAGGGTTTGCCGGAGTGACAGAAACCTGAACCCCCGTTAGGAAACCATTGCACAAGGGACGTAAGGGTCTGAGTTTAAAGCTGTGGTTAGGTTTCTACCTTAATTACTTTCTTGTACTTAGAATGGTTAGGTTTCTACCTTAATTACTTGCTTTTGTCCCTGGCTATTATCATGGCCAGACTATGAAGGACACTATCAAGATGATGCCCAATAGGACGGTTATGATAACTAGGACTATCTACCTTCGTCGGCATTGCCTGTGCCCCTGAAGATGGACCCCACCGCTACGCTTATCTTTTATTTCAGGTATTGCGGTTGTACAGTAAAATTGGAATGGTATCGCATCCGAACCCAACTATTAGTTTTTATCAAAACTAAGGTTCATGCCTCAAGAAGTTTCATCATCAAACCATTTTATGTTCATAACACATGTCAAAAACATTTCAATAGAATGAATCATCATTCCAAGGTTTTCATAATCATTTTCTCCAAGTATTCCCATCTAAGTGATCAGTAGTAGTTTAGCACTAGCAACTAGCAATGAGGGTGTCACTAATAAGGGGTGCTAATCAACTGTAACTATCCAAATCTAGTTTTATGCTTTTTATGGCATCTAAGTATAACCACCTAGGCCTAGTTTTATGCTCCTTATGGCATCTATCCTATTTTCCCAATACTCACAAATCACTAACTAAAGTTAAAGAACTTTGGTAAAAGTAAAAAATTAAAGCTTACAAGTAAAACTTGGGATTGGTATAATCAAGGTTGCATAACCAAAGCATGCCTAATGCATCTTGCATTAGGTTATCTTGCAAGGAATGTCTTGCATAGTGAACTTGTAGTGTTAGGCTTGCCTTGAGTAGTGCGGTGGTTGAAGTTCTCTTCTTCTTCGTAGTACTCCTCCTCTTTTTTGCGGGTCAGTACTAGCGTCTATAAATGAATACGAGGTACACAATCACCAAACAATACTTAACTACTTCTATTTAGCACACAAAGGCTCACACTAGATGATCTAGCATCATCATAATCATCACATGAACGAAAGACCTAGTCTTATTTATCTTATTTTGGAAAAGTAATTTCTACTCATTGAAAAATACTTAAGATTTAATATTCTCCAATTAAAATATGGGATCACGTTGACACATGTCATCACCACATATTCTAATACTTAGGAATGTGATTTAAAGTGGTGGTCATATTTTATAAAGTTTAATATTACTATTTAATAAAATTAAAGTGACTAGAAATGCCTATATAGCATTCTTTTAGTACTAGTCCAAGATCACCGCATGTAAACTTAAATATTTTTACATATTCAGATAGATCTTGTCAAATGTGATTTTTTAGAGTTGGAATCAACTCAAATGCATTTATGGTTGATTTTTGAAAAATATTTGAACTGGCAAAAGCCTCTATCTTGTTATTTTTGGTATAGGGGATTATAATTTCAAATGGTTTGAATCCAATGGGCTTGGATAGATATTCTGAATACATTTCTAAAAAAATGGAATCATGCAATATGGTTTAGTGAATCTCTTTGAATTGATTTTTGAATCTACTGACAAAATCTAGTTTTAACTAAAATGGAAAAAGTTTATTTGAATCAACGGGCTCTACGCATGAAACTAATTGGGCCGGCCCAACTACGCGGCGCGCGCGCAGTGGGCTGCTGACAGGCAGGTCCCACTGGTCAGCGACTCAGCTAAGCCGAAACAGAAGTTTCAATCTCAGCCCTACGATTAGACTAGGATCTAACGGTTGTGGTTCGTCGTCTCCGTCGAACTGCTCCGGAGAGACTGAACCCTAACGCGACGGTGGGGGTACATGGGGGCTCACCTGGGCTCTAGTTAAGGTCGGTGCTGGGGGCGAATGAGGTTGTCATCGACGACGGTTCGAGGCACGGTCACGGCGGCTTCTGGGTGGCTCCTAGCTCTAGTTCCTCTTCTCCTATGTAGCGGTGGGCTCTGGTGAAATTCTGGCAATGTGATGCTCGCCTTGTTCTGGGGATAGATGTGGGAGGTTTCTGAGAGAGAGGGGAGTGAGATGGTGTGGAGAATTGGGGCTGGGATGTCCTCTATTTATACACAGGCGAGAGGGGTCGACGCGGGGCTTCAAGGCAGTTGTCATGCGAGTGATGGCACGACAAGGGGTGGTCGAAAACGGTCGGGAGCAGTCCGTGCTCTGTGCAGGAATGGCGGCGTTCGAGACGGCGCATAGTGTCTACGGTTTGCGCTGCGGAGAATGAGCGTGTCTGGAGGGTAGCTAGGGTCACGGTGAGTGCGGGCATGCGCAGAGAGCGCGAGGCGTGGCGTGTGTGGGCATGTCGGCTGTGGTGCTCTAGAACGCTCTCAGCGTGGTAGACAGAGATGGGCACGGCGATTATGGCTGGTCCACGGCTTGTCTTTGGTCGAGGGGTGGACAGGGGGTGGCGGTGGAGTGTCGCCTATCTCCTGGACATCATGGGAGAGGGTGGCGCGGTCTGTGGCGAGTGGGGCGTGGTCGACCTGCACGGCGAGCTCGAGCGGTGCTGCACTGGTGCGAACGGCAAAGGGGGAGGCTTGTCCACTGCGCTACTAGACACTGGGGCGACCAGGGGAGAGAATTGAGGCACTAGTGGCGATCAATTACTGCTCCAAACAGTGATTGTTAGGAAAGTGTTTACTGGTGTTTGCCAGGTGCTCGACCAAATGGTCGCATGAATTCAAAGTTTGAATTTTTGGATGAATTTTGGTGAGTGATCTTGTTATTTGCTTAGGTGTCTATGGTTGCTAGGAAAAGTCAAGGGGAATTGATTTGAGTGGTGTTTTTGAAAAAGGGTGATCTTAGTACATGAACTTGATTCAATTTTGCAATGTCTTTTAAAATGATTTAGAATTTCTTTCTGTTAGTTTGTAAAGTGGGCTTGGATTCACTTTTACTTGGTATAGCAAGGGGTGAAAATAATTGGGAAAGTTTCCGCTAGAAATCTTTTACTAGGAACACTCAAAGTGGTCTAGTGGATAATTTTGATCAAAATGACCATTTGCTTATATGATTCATATTTGGTTTTCTTTTCTTTTAATTTTGTTTGTAAATGGCCTAGATGATGTAGTATTCATCTTTAAACGACTCCTTATCATTTGTAGCAATCAAACATGGCAATTGCACTCATTCATACACTAATGCAATTCACACATACACTCATATTAGATTTAATAAGAAAAGTTTTTGTTAACCCTAAACTTGGGTGATTAGAACTTGCTAATCTTGATTAATATTTTTGGGGTGTTACAAACCTTCCCTCCTTAAACAAAATCTCGTCCCGATATTTAAGAAAAATTAGGAACTAAAGAGATTTGGAAACTCAGTCCTAATATAATCTTATCGCTCCCAAGTAGCTTCTTCTTCAGTATGGTTGCTCCACCGGATCTTGAGAAACTTGATACTCCGGGTCCTAGTGGTTCTGAAGGCTTCTTCCAAAATACAAACGGGTACTTCACGATAGGTTAGATCCTTGTTGATATCTATGGCTCGGTGATCGATGTTCTTGAACACTTCGGTCTTTTCCGGAACTTCTAGGCATTTGCGAAGTAACGAGATATGGAACACATCATGTATGGATGACATTTCCTCCGGCAGTTCTAGTTGATATGACACTTCTCCTCGGTGACTCAAAATCTTGAAGGGTCCAATATATCTGGGGGCTAACTTCCCTTTTAGTTGAAAATGTTGCATTCCTTTCAACGATGATACTTTGAGATAAACAAAATCTCTGACATTGAAGGTCAGGTATCGACGTCTCTTGTCAACATAACTCTTCTGTCTCGATTGGGCGGTCTTGAGGTGTTCACGGACTTTGTGAACCTTCTCTCCGGCTTCTCATAGGATGTCGGGTCCGAAGATCTGACTCTCTCCTACTTGTGACCAATTCAAGGGGGTACGGCACTTCCTTCCATACAGAAATTCAAAGGGGGCCATTTGCAAACTAGCTTGATAACTATTATTGTATGAGAATTCTACAAAAGACAGACAATCTTCCCATTTTGATCCATATTCTAGCACACAAGCTCTCAACATATCTTCTAAGTTTTGGTTGACTCTTTCAGTTTTTCCATCGGCTTGCGGGTGATAGGTTGTGCTGAAGTTCAGCTTGGTTCCTAGTCCTTCTTGGACTTTCTACCAAAATCTTGAGGTAAACCGGGTTCCTTGATCCGATACTATGGTCTTAGGGGTTCCATGCAAATAGCCGATTCTAGCAATGTACAGCTCTACTAGCTTCGAACTCTGGTAGGTGGTCTTGATAGGTATAAAATGGGCTACCTTAGACAGTCTATCTACTATGACCCAAATAGAGTCATTTCCCCTACTAGATGTAGGCAAACCGGTGATGAAATCCATTCTGACAGAATCCCATTTCCATTCCGGAATCTGCAATAGTTGCAGAAGTCCTGCGGGTCATTGATGTTCCGCTTTGACACTCTGACAGATATCACACTTGGTATGTAGCTTCCGATTTCTCTCTTCATCTTGTGCCACCAAAATTTCTCCTTCAAATATTGATACATCTTCGTTCCTCCGCGATGGATAGAATAAAGAGTATCATGAGATTCCTGCATGATGACTTGTTTCAACTCAGAATCTGCTGGTACACAGATACGTCCTTTGTACCACAAAACTCCTTCTTCATCTTCGGTGACTCCGGGTACCTTCCCTGTACCGGTACGATGCTTGATTCCGTCGATACTTGCATTTCCTTTCTGGGCTTCCTTGTTCTGACTGATCAAAGTGGGTTGCAGTTCAATACTGGCTAGGAATCATTCGCTAACTAGCTCCGTTCTAAACTGCTCCAACTCTTCATGCAAACTTGGCTAGGCTTCTTTGATCTAGGTGTTTAATCTACACAGAAGTCTACTAAGAGCATCCGCTACCACATTTGCTTTGCCGGGGTGATAGTGAATGTCAAGGTCATAATCCTTGATTAACTGTATCCATCTCCTTTGCCTCATATTCAACTCCTTCTGGGTGAAGATATACTTCAGACTCTTGTGATCCGAATAAATCTCACAGCGGTTACCCATAAGGTAATGACGCCAGGTCTTCAAAGCTAAAACTACGGCTGCTAGTTCTAAGTCATGGGTAGGGTAGTTTTGCTCATGTTGCTTCAGTTTTCTAGACAGATATGATATGATTACTTTGCCTTCTTGCATCAACACACATCCGAGACCAATCTTGGATGCATCACAATACACATCAAAAGGCTTCTTGATATCCGGCATAATCAAAATTGGGGCTGAAATCAATCTCTTCTTGAGCTCTTGAAAACTTGCTTCACATTTGTCTGTCCATTCAAACTTCTGATCTTTCTTCAATAGTTGGGTCAGTGGTCTTGCGATACTCAAAAATCCTTCAACGAACTTGTGGTAATATCCCGCTAATCCGAGAAATGCGCGGACTTGGGTTTGGGTGGTTGGGGCTTTCCATTCTTCAACATCCTTAATCTTGGTGGGGTCGACAGCAATTCCTCCTGCTGACACGATATGTCCTAGGAATCCTACTTCCTTTAACCAGAACTCACATTTGCTAAACTTAGCATACGACTGATGTTCTAAGGGTTTCAAGGATGGTTCTCATGTGTAGCTCATGGTCTTCTTCTGACTTGGAGTAGATCAGAATATCGTCAATAAAAACAACGACAACTTATCCAGGAAGTTCATAAAAATCTTATTCATGAGATTCATGAAATAAGCGGGGCATTGGTTAATCCAAAAGACATGTCCGTGTACTCATACAATCCATATCTGGTGGTGAAAGCGGTCTTTGGGATATCCGTTGCACGAATCTTGAGTTGATGATAACCAGTTATAAGATCAATCTTAGAAAACACTCTGGCACCAGTCAACTGGTCAAACAGATCTTCTATCTTCGGCAGTGGGTACTTGTTCTTGATGGTGACATCATTCAGCTTCCGGTAATCCGTGCACAAACGGTTACCTCCATCTTTCTTATCCACAAACAAAACAGACGATCTCCATGGCGATGCACTTGGTTGAATCAGACCTTTCTCCAGCATAGCATGAAGTTGCTTCTTCAGTTACACTAATTCAGATGGGTTCATACTATAAGGTCTCTGAGCTATGGGTCTAGTTCCAGGAACTAGTTCAATGATGAACTCAATATCCCGATCTGGGGGCATACCGGGCAATTCATCTGGGAACACGTCGGGGTATTCATAGACTACTCTAACTTGGTCTAGGGTTGGTTGGGCTAGACTCTTGTTGCATTTGAATTGACGGGGCGACGTCTCAGATACATGCTCTACTAATACTCTAGTGCTACTGGTCATGGTTATGGCTTTCTTGGCACAGTCGATTAATCCTTTATTTTTCGACATCCAATCCATTCCTAGTACTACTTCCAAACCTTTGGTTCCAAGTACTATTAGATTAGCATAAAAATCTATTCCATGGATTCTGATAGGTACAACCTTGCAAATTTTTCTAGCTTTGGTGGTTGAACCAGGTATTTGAACTATCATAACATGCTTCAGTTTTGTTGGTTGAATCTTGCTAGTGCATGCAAATTCTTCTATAACAAACGAGTGTGATGCTCCAAAATCAAACAACACTCTTGCAAGTACTGAGTTAACAGAAAACATACCCAGCACTACATCTGGCGCTTCCTGAGCTTCTTCAGCATTCATGGGGAACATACGGCCTTTGCGGTTGAGCGAGTTCCCTGGGGAAAATCTCTTTCCAGGATGAACACGGTGTTGCTGCTGAGCGGGTGCATTCACATTGGTGGTTGCTGCAAGCTTCTTGGGGCACTCGTTGGAGTAGTGACCCTTGACTCCGCATTCAAAGCAAGTAATCAGGGACTTGTCTTTTCCTGCAATAGGCACCACATTGCTTCCAGTCCTTGGGGAAGTATTGGTGTTGTTGGTGTTGTTGTTGTTGGACTTGGGCGGTGCACGGTTGAAGTTATTGGAGTTTCCGGGGTTATTGTTATGGTTTCCTCCAGACTTCAAGTTTCCTACGCCATGATTGGGATAGTTTGGACGGGACATAGGGGGTCTGTTGTTTCTTGGGGCATACCCTGCAGACGGGTTGGGGTGATACTTCTGTGTATGGTGGGATCCAGGCTGGTGCATCATGCGACGCTTGTGGTTGTCATTGGCTTGGTTGATCTTCCCTTCCATCTGAATGGCGGAATCCACCAAAGCTTCAATATCATCAAAGGGAATGTTGACTAGCACGGTTTGCATCTCATCATGCAGTCCGTTCAGGAATCTCTCTTTCTTCTTTCTTATGTGTCAATCTCATCATGGGCATATCTAGCTAAAGATAAGAATTTTTCACGGTATTCCACCATAGTCATTCTTCCTTGCTTCAAATCTCTGAACTCATCCCTCATCCTCTTAATCAGACCTGGGGGCACATGGGTCCGGCTGAACTTGATCTTGAATTCTTCCCAAGTCATCATCTGACCTCCGTTCATGGTACGGGTGCTATTCCACCAGGCTCTTGCATTACCTGCCAGATAATGGGTGGTAAACAATACTTTTTCATTGGCCTCAACTCCTGCAACCTCTAAGTTGTTCTCCATGGTTTGCAGCCAGTCATCAACATCTAAGGGCTCTTAAAACTTATTAAATATAGGGGGATTGGTGTTTTGAAAGTTCTTGAGCTTAGATCCATGGTTATCCTGGTTTTTGTGGCCTTGATTATTGTGGGCCATCTGAGCTATCTGTTGAAGAGTGGCTAAGTTGGCTTGACATTCGGCTCTACTAGCTTCACGGTCAGAAACTAACATTTGCAAAATCTGCAGCATTGGGTCCTGAGATGAACTGCTTCCACCGGCATTACCGCGAGGCATCTGAAGATTGAGATAGATAATGAGACAAGGGGGAAATTTCTAGGGTTTATGGGTTTGTTTTATAAACTTTAAACTTGGAGTTTGACTCGGGTTTTGCAAACTAACAACTTCCTCTCATTCATTCATCCATTCATTCATAGCACCCAATACAAACACACACCACAACAAGGAAACATATGGTTTTAAGAACCATTCTGTGAAACTACGATACAGTGGGACCGAATACAACTCACTCCTACGGTAGTGCTCAAGTGCATCTAATCATCACTAATGAAGGCAACATCATATTCATCAGTGTGATCCTCCATGGCCTCGTCCTCTAGGTAGTCGTCATCATCACTGAGGTAAGAGTAGAGATCTCCACGGATATCTTCACCTTCCTCCTTCTTCGCTTCAAGTTGGATCTCCTGTTCACGGATGGTTTTCTCGAGAGTGGCCACCTTATTGCGAAGACGATCAATGATGCGATGCTTCTTGTCACGCTGGTGACGAAGTTAATGGTGCTCCTTGGCGAGGATGGCGAGGGTATGGTCCTTCCTGACTGCAATGGCATGATTATGGTTGGCGTAGGCACGAGTGTTGTCCAACTCCTGCTATCTATCATACAACATGAAGTCGAGATTATCCACCTAGTGCTTCAGCTCCGGGTGTCCTAGCATCTCCAAGGGCATTCCCATAGAATCACGCCTTGCGTAGTGAGAAAAGTGAGTTCCATTGATTTGGTTGATGTTTTGTCCACATAGATGGGCAAGAGGTTCCTGCATAGCCATGGCTAGTCCGTCTAGCCAGTTGTTCTCTGATGGCTCAGTGTTGATGTAGAGCTCGTTGGGAACCCCAAGAGGAAGGTATGATGAGTACAGCAGTAAGTTTCCCTCAGTTATGAAACCAAGGTTTAATCGAACCAGTAGGAGCAAGGAAACACCCCAAAGGTGTTGCTAGCTGAGCCTTGGCAGGGCGCACTACCAGTGCTAGTAGCAACATGGAGACCTGCACAACACAACCACAGAACTTTGTCCCCAACTTGCGATGAGGTTGTCAATCTCACCGTGTTTTGCTGAAAACAAAGGATTAAACATGTCGAATGGAAGGAAGTAATAGTTTGCAGAAAATAAACAAAAAACAGTAAACAGTTTGTAGATTGTATGTAAAAGAAAGGACGGAGATCCATAGTTCACTAGAGGTGGCTCTCCTTAAGATAGATAACATGTTGGGTGAACAAATTACAGCGGGGCAATTGACAAACACCGAGAAAGCAATACATGCATATACTAATCATCTTGACTCCTTTGAGATTCGATTGGGCATTACAACATTATACATAGACCGCCATCCAACTGAATCTATGACTAATAATCCACCTTTAGGTTATCATCCGAACCCCCTCCAGTATTAAGTTGCAAGCAACAGATTATTGCTTTACGAATTGCGTGTAATGTAAACAATACTATTGTTCTGTGAACAAAGGATTGTTGTTTTCTCCCTAGTAGCAACAACACATCTAGTACCTTAGAGATTTCTATCACTTTCCCAGATTACCAGAGGCATGAACCCACTATCGAGCATAAATACTAACTCTTGGAGTTGCTAGCATCTACTTGGCCAAGATAGCTACTAACAACAGAAAGCATGCAAGATCACAAATAATAAAGACATGATAGAATCAATAATCAATCTGAAATAGCATCTCAATATCCATCGGATCCCCGCAAACACAACATGCAGAATTACAAATAGATGATCTTGATCATGAACGGAGCTCACAAGATCTAGACATGAAAGCACAAAGGAGGAGAACCAGCCATCTAGCTACTACATGGATCCGTAGTCCAAGGATGAACTACTCACGCATCACACCGGAGGCTTGCATGATGATGAAGAAGGCCTCCAGGGTGAATTCCCCTCTCCGGTAGGGTGCCGGGAAGATCTTCAGATCCCTCCCGATCTAGGGACAGAGACGACGGCGGCTACAGACTCTTTCGTGGATTTTTGATCGGGTCTTAGGGTTTTCGTCCTGAGGGCATCTTATAGGAGGAAGGAGAGGCCGAGGGGGTGCTGGGGTCGGCTAGACCACCCCCTGGCGCGGGCCAGTCCTGGCCATGCAGCCAGGTGGTGTGGCCAGCCCCTAGCCCTTCTTCGTCTCGTATTCTGGCATCTGATGACTTCCGGAAAAATAGGCACTTTGGCTTTTGTCCAATTCCGAGAATATTCATTTTCTGACTTTCCTGGAACCAAAAAACAGTAGAAAACAGGCAGCTGGCATTGTGGCTCTTGTTAATAGGTTAGTCCAAGAAATCATATGAAAACTACTCCAAAGTGTGGGCAAAACACAAGAAAGTGGATAAAACCAAGCATGAAACATCAAAAATTATAGATACATTTGCAATGTATCATTCTCCCTCAAACTAAATTGGATCTTCTTCGAGGTGGGTGCTTCCATCTTGCCTCTGAGATCTGCATCTATCGGCCACTTTAGTTCTCCTCCCACGTGATCGTTGAGTTGTGCCACGAAGAACTCCGGGTGCGGGCGCTCAAGATACTCTACGAGTGCATCTAGAACCCTCTCAAAGATCAGGTGGCCTCCATTGCCCAGCTGGTAGAACTTGTTATACTTGACCTCCATCTATAAGAATTTAGGGTGAGCAAGTTAGTGGGGTGATCAAGTGTGTCAAATTTTATGTAGGATTACAAGAATTTTTGAGGAACATGATTTTTTTGAAAGAATCTCAAGGATAAGAGTGGGAATAGGTTTTCATAAATACTGACTTATTTTGTTTTTAAACTAAGTTTTTTTTGTTCAGACGTCCATTCTAACTAGGGTCTCCTATGGTCAGGATGGCTCTGATACCAACTTGTCAACATCTGGATTTTTAATCCTAGATGCCTGTTATGCCATACCTCGCAATCCTAGGATTACCATTTTTGCGAGACATAACAGAATTGGTACCACAGTACATCATCCATTACAAACCATAATAAAGGTCTTACAAATAAAGGATCTCATGATCCAGTCTTAATACACTCAAAGCAGCGGAAAGTAAACATAGTAGGGGCTCCATCTTCAGGGTCACAGGCAATGCTGACGATGGAAGATGATCCTAGTTATCATAGACCTCCTGTTGTCCATCTTCCTGGTAGTCCTCCTCATAGTCTGGCCACGGGAATAGCCAGGGACAAAGCCATGAGTACTCTTTAAGTACTCGCAAACTATCACTAACAAGGTAGTTTTAGTAGGAATCTTAAGCTCTAGGTTTATTTGCAAAAGGCCAGGTTTATTTCATAAGGAGTTCAAAAGTAAAGAACCTATTTTAATTTGTTCTGCATCACCTAACTGGGAACCTAGTTTTCATGTCCACAACCCTATTGTGGTCAAGTCAAGGTCATAGTTCAATTCACAAGTCATTTTTGAAAACATCTAACAACGGAACAGTATGGCCACTCCAACTGTCCATGACCGTGGACGCAGCTATTCGAATAGTTTGACGCTCTACAGAGGTGGTACACATTCAACACAAAATTCGATACATCCATCAGGGATAACCCTGAATCATCATACTTGGTATGCGGATAATCAATCCTAACCTTTCAATTACACACTCTAGTATAGGCACCTCCCCTATGAGCTTGGCCTCCCAGCCATGGCCATCTGCCATCCTAGGCACTCCATAGGTGAACATTCACGAGGTAGCCTCAGCTCAACCTCTTTCCGCGAGGGAACCCATACTAAGGCATATAACTTCCAGTTAAGCCCTACCCAATTCAGGTATTGCGGTTGTACAGTAAAATTGGAATGGTATCGCATCCGAACCCAACTATTAGTTTTTATCAAAACTAAGGTTCATGCCTCAAGAAGTTTCATCATCAAACCATTTTATGTTCATAACACATGTCAAAAACATTTCAATAGAATGAATCATCATTCCAAGGTTTTCATAATCATTTTCTCCAAGTATTCCCATCTAAGTGATCAGTAGTAGTTTAGCACTAGCAACTAGCAATGAGAGTGTCACTAATAAGGGGTGCTAATCAATTGTAACTATCCAAATCTAGTTTTATGCTTTTTATGGCATCTAAGTATAACCACCTAGGCCTAGTTTTATGCTCTTTATATCTATCCTATTTTTCCAATACTCACAAATCACTAACTAAAGGTAAAGAACTTTGGTAAAAGTAAAAAAATAAAGCTTGCAAGTAAAACTTGGGATTGGTATAGTCAAGGTTGCATAACCAAGGCATGCCTAATGCATCTTGCATAGGTTATATTGCAAGGAATGGCTTGCATAGTGAACTTGTAGTGTTAGGATTGGCTTGAATAGTGCAGTGGTTGAAGTTCTCTTCTTCTTCGTAGTAGTACTCCTCCTCCTCGTATCCCGGATCGGTACTAGCGTCTATAAATGAATACGAGGTACACAATCACCAAACAATACTTAACTACTTCTATTTAGCACACAAAGGCTCACACTAGATGATCTAGCATCATCATAATCATCACATGAACTAAAGACCTAGTCTTATTTATCTTATTTTGGAAAAGTAATTTCTACTCGTTGAAAAATACTTAAGATTTAATGTTCTCCAATTAAAATATGGGATCATGTTGACACATGTCATCACCACATATTCTAATACATGGGAATGTGATTTAAAGTGGTGGTCATAGTTTATAAAGTTTAATATTACTATTTAATAAAATTAAAATGACTAGAAATGCCTATATAGCATTCTTTTAGTACTAGTCCAAGATCACTGCATGTAAATCTAAATATTTTTACATATTCAGATAGATCTTGTCAAATGTGATTTTTTAGAGTCGGAATCAACTCAAAAGCATTTATAGTTGATTTTTGTAAAATATTTGAAGTGGCAAAAGCATTTGTCTTGTTATTTTTGGTATAGGGGATCTATAATTTCAAATGGTTTGAATCCAACGGGCTAGGATATATATTTTGAATTCATTTTTAACAAAATTGGAATCATGCAATTTGGTTTAGTGAATCTCTTTGAATTGATTTTTGAATCCAGCGGGCTCTGCGCGGGAAACTAATTGGACCGGCTCAACTACGCGGCGCGCGCATAGCGGGCTGTTGACAAGCGGGTCCCACTGGTCAGTGACTCAGCTAAGCTGAAATGGTAAGTTTCAATCTCAGCCCTACGATTAGACTAGGATCTAACAGCTGTGGTTCGTCATCTCCATCGAACTACTCCGGCGAGACTGAACCCTAACACGACGGTGGGGGTACGTGGGGGCTCACCTGGGCTCCAGCTAAGGTCGGCGATGGGGGTGAATGAGGTTGTCTTTGACGGCGGTTCGAGGCACGGTCACGGCGGCTCATGGGGTGGCTCCTAGCTCCAGTTCCTCTTCTCCTCTGTAGCGGCGGGCTCCGATGAAATTCCAGCGATGTGGTGCTCGCCTTGCTCCGGGGAGAGAAGTGGGAGGTTTCTGAGAGAGGGGGGAGTGAGATGGTGTGGAGAATTGGGGCTGGGATGACCTCTATTTATACACGAGCGAGAGGGGCAGAGCGGCATGGCTCGGCCTCGTCGGCGACGTCGTTACAGAAGGCTATCGGCATGGCTGAGGGTAGGGGTCGACGCGGGGCTTCAGGGCGGTTGTCATGCGAGTGATGGCGTGGCAAGGGGTGGTCGATAACGGTCGGGAGCGGTCCATGCTATGTGCGGGAATGGCGGCGTTCGAGACGACGTACAGTGTCTACGGTTTGCGCGGTGGCGAACGGTCATGTCTGGGGGATAGCTGGGGTCATGGTGAGTGTGGACACGCGCGGAGAGGGCAAGGCGCGATGTGTGTGCGCGTGTCGGCTGCGACGCTCTGGCGCGCTCTCGGCATGGCAGACAGAGAAATGGGCGCGACGATTACGGCTGATCCACGACTTGTCTTCGGTCGAGGGGTGGACATGGGGTGGCAGTGGAGTGTCGCCTGTCTCCTGGACATCGTGGGAGAGGGTGGCGCAGTCTATGGCGAGTGGGGCATGGTCGACCTGCACGGTGAGCACGGGCGGCGCTGCACTGGTTTCAACGGCAAAGGGGGAGGCTTATCCACTGCGCTGCTGGACACTGGGGCGTCCAGGGGAAAGAATTGAGGCACTAGTGGCGATCAATTACTGCTCCAAACAGTGATTGTTAGGCGAGTGTTTACTGGTGTCTGCCAGGTGCTCGACCAAATGGCCACATGAATTCAAAGTTTGAATTTTTGGATGAATTTTTGTGAGTGATCTTGTTACTTTCTTAGGTGTCTATGGTTGTTGGGAAAAGTCAAGGAAAATTGATTTGAGTTGTTTAAAAAAAATGGTGATCTTAGTACATGAACTTGATTCAATTTTGCAATGTCTTTTAAAATGATTTAGAATTTGTTTCGGTTAGTTTGCAAAGTGGGCTTGGATTCACTTTTACTTGGTCTAGCAAGGGGTGAAAAGAATTGGGAAAGTTTATGTTAGAAATCTTTTACTAGGAACACTCAAAGTGGTCTAGTGGATAATTTTGGTCAAAATGACCATTTGCTTATATGATTCATATTTGGTTTTCTTTTCTTTTGATTTTGTTTGTAAATGGCCTAGATGATGTAGTATTCATCTTTAAACCATTTCTTATCATTTGTAACAATCGAACATGGCAATTGAACTCATTCATACACTAATGCAATTTACACATACACTCATATTAGATTTAATAAGAAAAGTTTTTGTTAACCCTAAACTTGGATGATTAGAACTTGCTAATCTTGATTAATATTTTTGGGGTGTTACATCATGGTACTAAGTTTAGTCGTACCATTAGTATTAAGGCTAGTTCGTTTGATTTGCCAGTGAATCCTTAGTGCATTGAGTAGAATATTGAGCAATTTTTACGCTTTTAGCTTATAATAACTAGACTTATCTTTGCGTCCCTAGGGCATGGCCAAAAACATAACGTTTCATAAAATCTCGTATACAACAAAACTTCGTCCAATAAGAAGTAGGCGGTTGAGGTTATACACCGTGTAGCTCTAAACATTCACTCGCCAAACAGTCATATTTTTTTACTGCATTCTCACTCGCGCCTTCGTCGTCTCGCTTGCATGCTTCTCTTTCCACCCACCGGAGTGCAGGTGGTAGACGAAACGTCTGGCGATCAAACACCAAAGTTTAGAGCAAGACAACCATGATAGCTTACCTTCGTTGTCTCGCGTGGTCGAACATGCAAATGCAAGTGAGGCGGGAGAGAGATAGAGAGAGGGGGTGAAAGAAAAGAACAAGAGGAAAACCGAGAGAGATAGAGGGAGAGTAAGGAATGACATCAGTGAAGCATGATTTTATAACAGAAAAACGAACACGGAAAAGATGCCAAGTGACCTAATATAAGGAAAGACAAACATACATATCATGATACGGACGCGAAATAACATACCACGATTCGAATACTAAGCAACACACCATAATGATGGAAAAAAGACGATACGGAAATGCACACGTACACCTGTGCCCAACCAATCCTTAGGGACGCAAACATGACATATAGACGCGTGGTCGAGCCATTCAATTCGAGTCATACTCGTTCACATGCACAAAGATTTATTTATCGATAAACCTTTTACAATCATGGACACATGTATAAAGTTTACAGGTATGTATAACTACAAATTATACACGTATAATATTACATCAATTTCATAAATTATCTAAGCATATGCGAAATGACACACAGTTTATCGCCTAACACGTATGATGAATGCAACCAACGTCCTTCATTGTCGCCACGTAAAGACACCTAGGGTCCCTCCAAGGCCACCTGAAAACCACTAGACGGAGCGACCGGTACCACTCGAGCACGACAACCAAAGCATGCAAGGCAATTAGTTAGCTGTATTCGTCGTCACGTATGCATACGGTTAAAAAGGGCATGATCATAGCTAAACCTATGAAACATAAGAGAAAATAGATCAGCATAACAAACAAAGACGAATTATATAAAGGATAGAAAAGGAAAACAACATAGACTAATCGAACGGTAGTGAAAGCTTACCATTTGCATTGTATTCATAGAAGGTCGGCCTCTTGTCCGACGAAATCTAGAGGATCGCCGCAACCTTTCCGTAGACAGCCTACATATGAACATAAAAAATAGCACATGTCGAGCGTTAGATAAAATAGAGAACGAAGAAATCTAAAAGGCATAAAAGATTTTCCATTAAAGCCAAGGAACGTAAATCATCATTTTTCTTTGCCACGTGTTCCAATAGGTGGAACCTGCAAAACCTAAGAAAAGCAAAACAAATAAAAAAACGTAAAATCAAACATCGATGAACGAGTATAGATTAAACTCAATACACAATCTTAGACCTCACAGTTGGATCATAAGGAGACATCATTTCTATACGACCTATGCCGTACTCTAAGCTTTGGCAGCACGAGGTGAACACCAAAAACTGCAAAACAAGCAGGCAAAAATTTAGCCACAAAACAAAGTGTGAAAATATTAATACGAAAGGAGAGGGGAGGAAGCGGAACACAATCACAGTATACCAACATCAGCGGCCGTCGTTGACGTGCGGCCGAATAAAGAGAACATCCCCGCAACCTTTGTCGTGCAGCAGAAGACAGCGAAAGAAACGTCATTTCCGATGAAGAAGATGGCAACACGCAAGCTGCCATGGTACATGGAAAACATAGAAGAAAAGAAGTCGGCGCCTGCACAGAGAAGCAATAAGGAGAGGAAAAAATCCTCGTCGAAGTCTGTACGCGACGTACCTATGCAAGACGATGCCGAGAATCTAGCAAGAGAGGAAGTCGCCGCAGACACCGAAGTGAGGTTGAAGAAGAGCAAATAGAAGATGATCATTGAAATATCCTAGAGAAAAAAGGCAAGATGGCATGTATACGCATACGGAGAGACGAGGGTGCGAGTATCCTTCCACGAACCTACCTAAAGTGCACGACCATAGTAGGATTTTGCCGAGAGATAATGCTCCAGCATGCTATCGCCCGCGAGAAGCCACACACGTCTATAATGTTAACTGCCAGCTCCCATATGAGCGGGACCCACAATAAGATATCGCCGCGAGAAATTGCATACGTCTATGGCCTATGTTGCCAGGTCGGCTATACAACCGTGAGAACCCGCGTCCTCTACGGTCTACTCTAACAACAGACAAGTTAACATCGTGGCGCAAGATCTTGCATCACTGCAAATTCACACCACCTCGATATATCAGCGTGTCAAGATTGTACGACCTATGATTCGATGACCCTAGCCTTATCCTTGGCCTGCAGTATCTAGCCCCATCTTGCCCTCACTGCTTTGACCCTAAAGAATGGGGTCCTCTTGTTGGTAGATTAGTGTAGAAAGGGTAGCCATGCCTAATGTCATAGGTTGAGGAGTACAAAATTAGATTTTTCTGAGGTGGATTCAAGGAGTTGGTGGTGCAGGATGCATAGAGTTGATGAACACATCCCTAACGCATACTATCTTTGTTCCATATTAACTATCACCGATTTCAAAATTATATTATAGCTTAACCCCGAGCAAAAGCGAGCCATCTGAGGCCATCTGTCCGCGCGTGTATTTTTGCTCGTCTGATCTTCACTTTGAATCATCTCAACCGTGCAGTTTCAGGTGTTGACCGGAGTCTTACGAGTTGGTCCCTCCCGTCCCCGCCCACACCCCCACCCCATCTCGATGACGTTCCCCTCCATCCGAGCTCCCACCCATCCCAGCCCATCCACCGTCTCCCTAGCAACATGCGCTGCTCCGACCTCTCCCTCTCACCTCTGCCCCCTCCACTCACGAGTACACCTCCTCCTGTCCAGCTCCCGGATTCAGCGTTGGCCGCCTCTGCTTCCCACCTTGAACCCGCCTAGTACCGATTCAACATCGCTCCCGTCTGCTGCCACGCTTTGCCGGTGTTGAGAAAGATAAGGCGGAGGTGAGCGCATGTGACAGTGGGGGTGAGAGAGAGAGGACGACACGGGTAGAGAAACTCCTATGCGGGACTACGCGAATATGTCACATCATCCTCACTGCTTTGACTAGAAAAAATCAGGGCCAAATGGTGAAAAATGGATTGAAAAGGAGAAGATTCACGAGGCATGCGATGACGCGACGCAGAGCGATTGGCCAGAACCCGAAATCTACAGTAACCGAATAGAAGAACGCTGAACGAAAAACGTGGAGCACTAATAGATGAGAGATGGTCGCGTCTAGCAAGAAACAATCGTATTTCATGTCACTTCAACAATTAATATGTTTATATTTCTAAAACAAATCAGAATAATCTGATTTTGGCCACTCTTAGGCTATGCAACTGAATTTTCTTTTGAATATATTAGCATATCTCGAGAATACATGAGATGCTTGTCTAAATTGATACATGTTCTACGTTGTTCTACAATTTCTACACGATTTAACAAAAATATAAATATCCTTGACTTAAAGCATGCTCTGTGATTAATAAATAAGTGGGTTCCATCGATTAAGTGGGTCCAAAAGAAATATTATAACTTCTATTTTCATTTTGATATACAGAAATTATCAAATTTGATTACATATTAGATCTTGCTTTTTATGTAAAGATTAGTGGCAACTTCCAACCATACATTCTCTTTTAAATTTTATTGAACCAATGAATAATTTAGAATATCACGTATAACTTCTGCATAGAATTAGTATATATATAATCTGTCTATATTGACTAAACTAATCATTTAATAATCCAGTCACTTATAAGTGTTGAATATAAAATTGTGCTTTCCATGGATCTCTACAATTTAAATAATTGCAAACATCGATTTTAAGACGGTCGAACAAGATTATCACGTTATCTTCATAAGTTAGCTTGTTTTGACATCATCCGTTTTTTACCTTGGTCTATTGCTCGATGTATCATATGTGTACAAGGTTATCCCTATGTTACTTATGATCTTCAATATGAAATAAGGGTCCGCTTCTTGCGTCTAAGGTCGGATCTCTCGGTTTCAGACAGATCTAACATGTAAATGACACATTTGTCTACCAATTAAAACACTCAGCCCCGTACATGCTCATATATTTAATTTATGTTAACGCAAACAAAACAAATTGTCTTACAATAGTGAATATAACACACCTACCACGCTCTGATAAATAGACTATAGGCAACGCAACGAAGCGCGTATGTCCATCTAGTATAGATGATCTCCGCCGAATGACTACTCCAAACGTCAGACATTCGCCGACTATACCTACCGTTTAGGTGGCACAAGCAATATCCAACTAAGGTAAGGAACTTCGTGTCACGGCTGCTCCACTCTGTAAATGGGTGAGGTAGGAGGACGTGGTTGGAATTTTTTGCTAGCACTTCGAGAAATCAAGTGGGATCCTAAGAATCCAATGCCGTGAAAACCCAAGGTTTCCTCCGCAAGGTTCGTCCACAGAGTGGTGAGTGAAGGCCTAAGGACATCTCCACCGGGCCGACCCATTCGGCTACTAGCGATGTGAATCGGTCCACATGGGCGCCCGGACGGTGAAAACCTGCTCAGCAGTCCGGCCCAAACGACCATGTGTTTCCTGGCCGACCCATTCCTGACCCAAATATGCACTCGAAATGCTTCGCTCCGGACGATACACGGAGATCGCGCGTGTCCTCCCTCGTGTCCTCGTGTCCTTAGACGGCCCCGCCTGGCAATGACCGGTCGCACCCATAACGCTGCAATGTGGGCCTGCAACCTCGCCCATGACCATCTCCTATGATGGCTCATCTCTCGACTGCGGGAAAAAGTTCTGCCGCCACCGTTTCCCACCGGTTCCGCCGCCTTTTAGCACATGTTCTGGCTGGTTCCCGCCATTTCCAGTAGGTTCCCGCTTCACTCGGGCTTTCCCGCTGGAGCCTGCTCCGCTATAAAAAAAGGGGCGAGCCCCGTGGAGTAGTGGCGCAACACAACACCTCCGAAAACAGCCATGCATCGCTGCCCTCTTCCTCCCGACACCCATCGCAACCCACTCGCTCGCCTCCCCCTCTTCCTTCTTGCCCCCACGCAACCTACCTGATGGTCGCGCCGCCGACGACGGCGAGGATAGCGATGGTAGATTCTCCGACGACAACAAGGATAACGATTGTTTGGCATGGCCCCGCAGGCCATCGCCGCCGTACATAGGTGGAGTTAACCGGACCACTCGCGAGCGATTCAGTTTTGCTATCCTCGACTGCGTCGTCTATCCGCACCACATCCGATTGCAAAAACTCTAGGATGCGAACGTCGATTGCTTGCACGCCTCCCGTGCCAACCCCGGCGACCCAGCTCTGCGCGCTTGCCTGGACCGAGCTCGGCAGGAGTTGGACATGGAGAAGACGATCTTCCGCTCCGCTCTCTCGAAGATGAGTGTGGCCTCTATGAGCCATATCCAATCCCTCCTAGTGAGACCTCTAGGTGTCACCGCGGCGCCCATCCGCCCCATGACGTCGCCACACCAACAGCCACCACCACCACCGGCGTACTATCTGCCGGGACCTTGGTAGCCGTAGCTAGGGTTTATTCTAATTACGTCTTTTTATTTTCTACATGTAAAGTAAGACTATTTGTGCAATATATATCTGAGTTTTTTTATGTTTATGTTTGAAATAAATGAACCGTGTCCGTTGGGAGAACCCGGATCTAAATAGATAGAGGCCAAAATGGAATATTTTTGTATATGCGATCTGACCCAAACGGACCGATACAAACACATCACGTCTGAAATGGATCGGCCCAATAAAGATTCCCTAAGATTAGGGCGAAAGGCCCCATGCTTTCGCACCCCAATGTCGGTAGGAACTCAGAGGGCTGTATTTTTGGATACTATAATGTGAGCACCATTGTGGGAATTGGTAGCAAAATGAGTTCTTTCGTCTAGACAGAAGAGAGATCATTTCCTTCTTTTCTATAGGAATTGAGTGATGTTGCTAAGTCATCTTCCGCTGCTCTTGCGTTATCCCTCTTCCAATTCTTGTGTACGTATCTACACTATAAAACACATTCGGATAATTTTCACTCGAATAATCCTCACAAAAGAATGTCACTTGAAACTAAAGAGGATATTTCCCTGGATCGACATTTCTTCACGGACAAAGAGAGAACTACCACGGAATAATCCTCACAACAGAATGTCACTTGAAACTAAAAGGAAAAAAAATAGCTAGGAAAAGGCGCACGGGGGTAGCATGAGCTGAGCTCAAGTAAGGCAACTAGCCAGTGCACGAGTGAGACACACAACGCCGGTCTGGTCAGGCCGGCGCGTTTGACCGTTGACCTCCAACCTCCCATCAGCATGGCTAGGCTAGCTATGTCTGGATGCCTGGATCCACTTCGTTCACGCCAGTCGAGCCGGCCCACGTGCAGCCGCCAGCTAACGGAACCGGGTCCCACGCAGCAGAGACAGCGACGACGACAAAAAACAACAACGACGTCTCTGTCGCGACAACGTGACCCCTCCGATCGACGGATCGTTTAACACCTGCAGCAAATCTGGGCCGTCCGTTCTCACGTGTTTGGCGAGGGCGCATCGTGTTCCTTTTTCTTTTTTATGTATGCATATTTTTAGTTTATAATAAAGCGTGGATTTGATTTGGCGATCTTGAGACTACGATAAACAAGTGTGGTTGGTGGGTCGCTGTCGAGTCACGACCATTATCGATCTCTGCTTTGGTGCTAATCCGCGGTTAATGCCGCTAATATTAAACTGCTGCCTGTTGGTGGGTGCACTGGAGTGGTGGCAGTTTTGGATTCCATTTGCAAAACGCTACGCTCACTCCTCGCGTGCTCTAGCAGTTCTCTAGAAAGCATGTGTTTGCTTTGTTCACAAGTGGCTTAGTTTAGTTTTTTGACGGGAAATAAAGTTTCTTATTCCATATACGTGTTTCTTTGGAGAGAAAGCAGGTGTTTTGTGGCTGTGAATCATGATTCAATAGAGCTTGGACTCGGAACAAGAAAACAATACTCCTTCCGACCAAATTAATTGACTCGGATTTATCTAGATTCGGATATATCTAGCACTAAAACATGTCTAGGTACGTCCGAATCTGGATAAATCCGAGTCAATTAATTTGGATCGGAGGAAGTACTACGGAGTAACTAATTCATGAATCAAGAGCCCTCTTCGGCCCCGCGTCGCTCTGCTCGGGCGACTTGGGAGACGATGAAATCTTCCGCTCTGATATGAAGACGACAACCTTATCCCACTCTATATCCACCCTTTTGGCCTTTGATCTTGGCTCCCCTCACCGGATCTGGTGCCAGTCGAGGTGGCCGGGCTAGGGGTTCTAGCCGAGACAAATCTTTGGTCGGCGGTGGCTATCATGTCGTCGGCAATGTTTCGAACCTCGTCTTCCTCCTTGAGCCTCCCATCTAGTGTTGGTTCGAACAGTGTCGAACTGTCCCAAGGTAGAATAGCTCCCATTTTGAGCCTCCCGTCTAGTTAAGGCCAATTTAGACCTCAATCACTTCAATGCCCCAAATATTTCCGCTCGTCTTAGCGATTATCTCATGGTCACCTTGGTTATTAGACTTCTAGGATTGTATCATATGGATTTTCTCTCTCTAGCGATTCCTTTACACTAGGACACTTTGGATTGTAGGAATTATTTAGAATTTCAATCCTTAGGATTATTTTCTATAGATTGCCTTTCAAAACCGTGCTCCCCACAATATTATATTATGCATCAAGTCTATAGAAACTTGAACATCCACACTAATATTCTCTTAAGACTATGTCCAGTAACATCAAATCACTTCTCTCTCTCTCTCTGTGTGTGTGTGTGTCTTGCTATACTATCCAAACATCTATTCATGCCGGTTTTTCTTTGTTTTACAATCATATGTTTTGCACTGGCAAATACGATTAGACTACATTTCTCAATCATACATTTCAAGAGGCACGTGCGTTTAAAATGTTTTCATCCGCTCAAACTTCTTGAAATGAATCATCCTTTTCTACTCCGGTGAATCAGACGCATTTTGGTGCAAACAAAATGCTAGTATATGATTCATAAGTAGATTATAATCGCAATCTAGCAAAAAAAAATCGATTTCTATGTTTTGAGTAGGTTAACTCGCCTGTTCAAACAATCAGGGCTATGCTGCATGAGTGCGTTCGCGAAGCACAATTAAGCAACCATGGTTAAACAAACTTTAATCGGTTGATTGGCTTTTACAGCACGACGGAGCGAACCGGGGTGGTGGAAGCTTCGCTGGTGGCGCCGAAGGCCGGGCACGTTTTGCTCGCGCGGTGCGTGCACCGCGCTTGCGGTTTCCTTTATATCTCTGAGAAAATTTTATGTTACTTTATCGTGGAGTGGCGTTGTCGTCACGTGCTTGGGGGGCCTTCACCATGTGAACACAGCTGGAAGCCTGGAACACGCATTCCCCCTTGTTTATTCAGAAATGATTAATTGCCATGTTTACCTAATGGACCCTACCCAGCTAGTAATCGCCAAGAGAAATGCAAGTGGGCTAGCGTGGAATGAGCTTTCGGGGGAGAAAGCTTGGGGTGGTCGTTAGTGCTCGAGCTGACGTTGAAACAGGGGAGGACCAATTGGCGTTTTATTCTCGATTCTTCGCTGCTGGGCCACAGGAAATTAATTTGCGCGGATCGTGTCGATGGATCGATGCAGCGAATGGGTACCAACAAGTGAACCCAATTTTCTGTGCTTCCTCCTCTCACTCCCTGTCACCACGATGAACATGTGCAAGATTATCACTAACTGGTGTTACTAGTCCGTCACAGTCATCATTTCAGAAAGAAAAATAATAGCTGTGGCATATGCTTGCTATAGGCCCACTAGATTTTGAGCTCTTGACAACGAGTGGTGGAGTGAGTGCATCTAGACGTGCTAGTGAGTTTTTTTTTAAACGGGGTGCTAGTGAGTGTAGTGTGCTATAGAAGAGAAGAGAAATCGGAATTCTACTCACAGTGGAAATAAATGCGACAAAAAAGCATAATAAATACAGTTCATGATTAGTATGGTCGAAAAGAAAAAAACCTCCGATGCTCCTTTTGCTTAATGATGCAACTGCCTAGAACGCATCTATTGTAAGCCCAGAAATTCTATTCTTATCAGAACCCTACTCGAAATGCATACATTTGGTTCAGAACGCTATTGGCATGGTGAAGAAGAGATGAAATCTGATCATCCTAATAAAAAGTACGAACCGGTACGTACGAGAGCTCTGCAGGAGGCGGCGGCATCGACAAACCCATCTAGGGTTTTTCTTCCATCCGTCGGCGACGCCACCAGTCCGTCCCGTCTCTGGCAGCCTTAGGGCCTTGGAGGCATGGCGGACCACGGCCTCTCGCCGGCGGTAGGTTTTAGTGTTTTCTTTAGAATATTTTCAGTGTCTTCTTCAGGATGTTGAGGCGGCGGCTATGTCCTGAGGTCAGAATAAAGTCCTTTCCGTCCTATCCTCTCTCTGGTGGTGCGCCTAGCATCAGCGGAGGGCGCGTGAATTCATGTGTCCGACGGGTTCCTTGGGATCCAGTCATTTTTCGTATGTGTGTTTTGAGGTCAGTCTCTTCCGATCTACGTTGTTCATCTTCGGCGATGGTTGCTGCTCTGGTGCGCTGGTTCTTTAGGGCCTTAGCACGACGACTTCCCGTCCGTCTACTATAACAAGCTCTACTACGACAAGCTTTCCCGGCTCCGGTGATGGAGGGGCGAGGATGGCAGCGCGCCTTCGGCTCGTGCCAATGTTTGTAGTCTAGGTGGTCCAATGATTTATTTGTAATTTTTATTACTTTTAGGACTCTTTATACTATTGTTGATGATTATTAATAGATCGTTAGAATTTCGCAAAAAAAAAAGATGGAATGTATTTTACAGACGAGAGTGGCTATCTAAATCCTAAAGTAAAGGCCAGCGATCAGAAATAGAACTACCAATCGCTCAGTGTCATGAACCTTCTCCACTTGTGCACATCAACTTAGGATATCCCCTCCGTTCTACACCAGATTATGCACTCACCGTCTAAGCTCACAGTAAACATATGATGACCCTAAACTAGAAATCCAAGAACACCTAGAAATGGGTACATTCCTCTTTCTCTTTCCTGGCCAAACCACCCAATGTCGATATGCATTCCGGAATTCTCCATGTTGGGCCGTGGGTGAACGTTATCAATGTGAAATGGATCCACAGGGACCCTTCTACATAACGGTTTATAGATTTTTACAGAAACGTAAAACTGGAGTTGGGGATAAAGTAGCTGGAAGACATGAGAATAAGGGGATCATTTCCAAATTTTTGCCTAGGCAAGATATTATTTGCAAGATAGAACCTCCTTTTGTACCATAAAAGGAGGTATATTAAATTTTTACCATTTTATAAAAATAAAAAGAAGAGGATCTCAGTTGGTCTAGAGAAAATTAACCATTAGAAAAACAACAGTCAGAAAAAAGGATCTCAGATGCAAGTCCATTTTCAACATATCTTTGTATATACCTATACACATCCGCTATATCCGCTTGTGAAATTTGTGAAATAAAGAATAAATCCCCTCCCCTCACCCCCATATCCAAATAAAAAATGCGGCATGTAAAATAAGTTCTAATTAAAGAGAAAAATCAGTGGTTCCCCCTTTTGTGAGGGGCACCCCTTCTCCCGATGTTATGGGGCTATTTTGTGGGTTCTTGCAAAAAGAGAGTAAGAAGAATGCCAGGTAGTTTCCACTTTCTTAACGAGTGAAGGCATTGCAGTCCATCGGATAGGTTTGTTTATTCTTTCTTTTTCGAGTGTCTTCTCGGATAGTTATAGCAGCCCATATGTGCAAGATGTACCTTGAGGGCGGCAAAAGATAATTCCATCGATACCTCGACTCTTTCAAGGAAAGGAGGGAGATCGAATGCGAGATGGATTCCCTGCCAAATGGAATGGGCATCCTTGGTGATAGTTGCGTAAGAAAAAATTCACATAAAATTGGATGGAAAAAGTATTACAAATATCACAAGAAACCATCACAAAGTGAAACACATGCAAGTCGAACGGCAAGTGATGTTTCCAGTGGTGAAAAGGTGAGTAACACATAAGAAACCCGCACTCCATTCGTGTACTAAGGAAGAATCTGATTCTAAGTTGCATGGGAGTTTTATGACTCTTTGGATATAGCAACCATAGAAGTAGCGGTTTCGTTGATCGAGATAGGTGGGATTCCAGACGATATCATTCTCGAAACAAAAAAAAAGGAAAAGAAATAGAAAACGCAAATCATGATCAACTAAGCCCCTCTCAAGGGCTTGCTTAAGAATAAGAAAGAAGAACTGCAGTTTCACTAGGCTACTAGGCTTTACAGACGTGGGATTCTATAATAGAATGAAAAGATATCTCTTGCGAATAAAACATGAACCACGCTAAGCCCTTTCGAGAGGGATGATCCACTCTACAAAAATTGATGGGAACTTAAACCCATTGTTATAGGAAGTTTCGTACCAGAAACAATAGTATCTCCAATTATAGCAAACTTGGATTAATTTTTTTGTACTATTCTTATGCGATCAATTATCTAAAAACTTTAATCACAAATTTGGTGGGAAAAAAGTTCTTAGTGAAGGGGTTGCCGTAAAACCGACAAATTCAGAGCGGTAGCAAACTCTAAGAGTGAATAGGAGCATAGCAACATCATCGAAGCCAAACATGTCTCCTCAGTCAACGGTCTTGTCACGCAAAGAATATAAAAAACATAACACCCACCCGCTCTAAATATAGCAAGTGACTCCCGCTCACAAGACAGCGAAAGATTTATAATACATCCAATCCAATTTGATCAGAAGTGATTTCACTGTTGTTGGATAGATCATTGACAAAACTATTCTCAGCTAATAGAAGTCGAGCTATCTGTCCAAATTAGGGTTGAAGGAAGCAAATGGAAAAGACAAAGAAAACATAAATCCATTGTGATTAGAAACTAGTGACTCTATAACCAGGGGTTGATGTGAATGTCTGTCTTTTTAATCCTTTCGATGTGGAGGTATGATGGCTCAATGCACGACGCCTAGAAAAATGCTTGATGGCGGTGTTGATGTAGAGCTCGTTGGGAACCCCACGTGGAAGGTATGATGAGCACAACAGCAAGTTTCCCTCAGTTATGAAACCAAGGTTTAATCGAACCAGTAGGAGCAAGGAAACACCCCAAAAGTGTTACTAGCTGAGCTTTGGCAGGGCGCACTACCGGTGCTAGTAGCAACGTGGAGACCCGCACAACACAACCACAAAACTTTGTCCCCAACTTGCGATGAGGTTGTCAATCTCACCGTGTTTTGCGGAAAACAAAGGATTAAACGTATCGAATGGAAAGAAGTAATAGTTTGCAGAAAGTAAACACAAAACGGTAAACAGTTTATAGATTGTATGTAAAGAAAAGGACCGGGATCCATAGTTCACTAGAGGTGGCTCTCCTTAGATAGATAACATACTGGGTGAACAAATTACAGCGGGGCAATTGACAAACATCGAGAAAGCAATACATGCATATACTAATCATCTTGACTCCTTCGAGATTCGATTGGGCATTACAACATAATACATGGACCGCCATCCAACTGCATCTATGACTAATAATCCACCTTTAGGTTATCATCCGAACCCCCTCCAGTATTAAGTTGCAAGCAACAGATTATTGCTTTACGAAATGCGTGTAAAGTAAATAATTCGATTCTTCTATGAACAAAGGATTGTTGTTTTCTCCCTAGTAGCAACAGCACATCTAATACCTTAGAGATTTCTGTCACTTCCCCAGATTACCAGAGGCATAAACCCACTATCGAGCATAAATACTAACTCTTGGAGTTGCTAGAATCTACTTGGCCAAGATAGCTACTAACAGCGGAAAGCATGCAAGATCACAAATTACAAAGACATGCTAGAATCAATAATCAATCTGAAATAGCATCTCAATATCTATCGGATCCCCACAAACACAACATGCAGAATTACAAATAGATGATCTTGATCATGATTGGAGCTCACAAGATCTATACATGAAAGCACAAAGGAGGAGAACCAGCCATCTAGCTACTACATGGATCCGTAGTCCAAGGATGAACTATCACGCATCACACCGGAGGCTTGCATGGTGATGAAGAAGGCCTCCAGGGTGAATTCCCCTCTCCGGTAGGGTGCCGGGAAGAGCTTCAGATCCCTCCCGATCTAGGGATGGAGATGACGGCGGCTACAGACTCTTTTGTGGATTTTTGATCGGGCACTTAGGGTTTTCGTCCCGAGGGCAATATATAGGCGGAAGGTGAGGCCGAGGGGGTGCCGGGAGCGGCCACACCACCTCCTGGCGTGGGCCAGGCCTGGCCCCGCGGCCAGGTGGTGTGGTGGCCCCTGGCCCCTCTCCGTCTCGTATTCTAGCACTTGATGACATCTGGAAAATAGGCACTTTGGCTTTTGTCCCGTCCAATTCCGAGAATATTCATTTTCCGACTTTCTTGGAACCAAAAACAGCAGAAAATATGTAGCTGGCACTGTGGCTCTTGTTAATAGGTTAGTCTAAGAAATCATATGAAAAGTACTCCAAAGTTGGAACAAAACACAAGAAAGTGGATAAAACCAAGCATGGAACATAAAAAATTATAGATACATTTGCAATGTATCAAGCTAATATGGTTGTCTACAAGTATAGCCAAAGAAAGATGAGACGAGACAAACTATCAGTTCTTTTTGAATGAAAGCAAGCAACTCACGATCTTGCATCACTCTCGATAAGCCCAAATTTACTGTTTCTGCTCCACTAATAAAACCTACTCCCTCAACACGCTTTAAAAATGAGATTATGGGATTTATGAGTCATATGAAGTAGAAAACCCTCAAGAATGGTTCTAAGGGAAGGAATTAAAGACCTCGAGTTATAAGTTGTTGCTTTGAGGCTCAACTCACTTGCTTCACTAGACTTCCCTAAACCATCCATTTGATCCCCATGGTTGTGACACCACTTTCAAAACAAAAGTTGGCTAAATCTGATCCTCGAATTGAAAGAGAGAACGAGAGGATCAAGAATCCTAATTCTCGCTATTTGGAATGGATCCAATTTTTTCCAATCCAATCTTTTCCTTAAACTTAAATAATTTCAGTGGAATATTTTTTTTGAAGAATAAAGATTCGTAATTAATCCCTGGCTTGTTTGTTGGATTAGGTTTAACTTTCTTGACCAAACTGAAAAGGAATTGTATGGGCACCTAAAGGAGGGGGGTGAAATGGTGCTACTCAAAATTTTAGTTCATTTTCAATTTAGGCTTGGCATAAAGGAAGATTCTCTATATATACAATAATGTGAATTTATCTATATTGCAAAGTAGAGACTAGCAAGAAATAAGATACAAGTAAAGAGTCATTAAACGATAGAGGTAACCGAGAGTGGAGCATGCGAAGATACCGAGTATGATTTCCTGTAGTTCCTTCCTTTTGAGGGGAAGTATGTCTTCCTTGGAGGGGTGGACGGTACTCAGACCACCATGCGATAAAAGGCCTCACCCTATTCTCCGATGAACCTCACCACAATGGCCTGATTCACCTTTTCGCTATCGATACCCTTCGAGGCGGAAACCGGTGCCTTTATAACAAGCTCGAGGCATGCATCCACAACTGAATTGGAAGCTCCCATGTATCACAACAAGTTATCACAAAAATAGACAAACTTAGCAAGGGTGAAATCAAGAACTAGGGTTTCCAAAGGAAACAGTAGACTCAAATTCCTCAAGTGAATAAGGGGGTAAAACAAATCGCTTTGGTGAGGATGTAGATCAAGGTCTTCTCCTTTGATTACCCAAAGACCACCAGCTTTGACTGGTTGGAGGTGGAGATCTAGCAGTTTTGGTGGCTCAACTATTAGGGTTATTGAGTTGCAGGACAAGCAACTTGATGTTGAAGAAGGGGAGGGGTATCTAACCCTCCCCAGATGTAGCCATTGGTGCAGAATGGGGGCGGATTATCCATCCTAGACAGGGCTGTATTATCCAGCGTTGGCAATGATCCAGCCCAGCACCAATATTCTGGCAAAAAGGTCTGCCCCATTATAGAAATCCATGCCCTAGTACTTAGTGAAAATGCTAGGGGCGGATAATCTGGCCTTTCAGTAGGGGAGGATTATTCGGCCTGACCAAAACTTCGGCCCTAGCCAAAATCTTCGCCTATTCCTACGCCCACATTACAGAAAGCCACACCTTCGGTCCTTAGCCGATTCTGAGGAGGGGCGGATTATCTGGCCTGGGTAACCCCAGTTTTGCTAGATTTAGTTGGTGGCTATTTTCACTCTTGTTGAGCGGTTAGTGCTGACACATATAAACAACCTTTCGAAGGGATTATGCCCGAGAGGCAATAATAAAGTGGTTATTATGTTATTCCATGTTTATGATAAATGTTTGTTTCGCATGCTATAATTGTGTTAATTGGAAACATTAATACATTTGTGTTTAATAAACAAATAAGAGTTCCTAGTAATGACTCTCATTTAAACTAGATCGTTGATTAATAGATGATCAAGGGTTCCTAATCATGAACTTTGGATGTTGTTAATAACAAGGTCAAAACATTAGTGGAATGATGTGATGAACATTCACTCAAAGTATAGCAATACTATCAAAGTCGTTATGTTTACATTGCTATAACATCTCATACGAAGTAATACTAATCCTTAGACCATGAGATCATGTTAATCACTAACCAGGAGAATGCTTTGATAACATCAAACATCACACCATAACAGGGTGACTATAAAGGTGGGTTCAGGTATTTCGAAAGTGTTATGTAGAGGCTCATGGATCAAGAGTAGAATTTTTCCATCCTGGTGATGGAGATATATACTCAAGGCCCTTTCGGTGATATCACATTGACAGAGCTTGCAAGCACATGACTTGATCACATAGAATGTTATATCTCGGGAATGAGCAAAGAGTACTTATCGGTAACGAGATCAAACTAGGTACGGGGATACCGATGGTCGAATCTCGGACATGTAATATATCACAAGAAAAAGGGATTTAGTTATGACATCCATGGTTCTTAGGATCACAAGAGTCATCGTTGAATGTGTGGGAATCAGTACGGATCTCCAGGTCCTGCTGCTGATTATTAATCAGAGAGGGGTCTCGATCACGTGTGCATTATTCGCAAATTGTAGGGTGACACACTTAAGATATATCGACACCAAATGTGGCAGCTAAAATACCAGAGAAAGGATTTGAAAGCGCTAGGATTATTTTGATTAGCACCGAAATTGCTTCGGGTCAAATTGATGAAATTGGTTTCAGATGTAATATCAAATTAGTGTAAGGGGTTTATGCCAATGTTTCTTAATTAAAGTAATTTAAAAATTCTGAATAAAAGAAATACAAATTCTGAATACACCTTTGGGGTGTTTCCTTGCTCCTACTGGATTGATAACCTTGGTTTTGTATTGAGGGAAAACTTGATGTTGTGCTCATCATACCTTTCTCTTGGGGTTCCCCAACGAGCTCGATATATTTTGGGCCATCACCACTCAGGACATATTCCCTTCATAATAAAACACGAACGAAAACTTCAGATTAGAAATCTAAACAAAGAAAATCCAAAACGAAGAAAATAGTAACACTCTTACCAACCCTCGTGGAGGATTTAATACATGGTTCACCTTGTTTTTCTTGAGTGATTCCTTCTTCTTCCCATTTACCCGTGACTCTTTGCACTACACCATTGAAACTATTGCACAAAGTGTATGTGAAATTATTTTCTACGATATTGATCGTACCTAGTGGCACACATATGCTTTCCACTTTCTCTATCTTTGATTCATTTGGAGGCTCATCATTTCTCTACATAATCTGTAATTCAAACTCTTGAAGTAAAAGGATCTGACAAATAATTCTTGGCTTATCATCTTCTCTTTCAAGAATTTATTTTAAATCATCACGATCTGTGTGAACTCTCACTTTAGAATCAATAATGTAGGATATAAAATTGTCACAGGAGAAAACAAGAGAAAGTAGTTCCTTTTCAACCAAAGGGTAGTCATTTTGAGCACCATTAAGAGTACGACAGCATGGTGAATAATGTCGATGTTATTACCATCACGTTGGCCTACAAAATCCCCAACGGCTTCATTGCTAGCTTCACAAATAAGATCGAAAGGTCGTTCCCAAATAGGTGATTTTATTATAGGAGCATTTAGCAAAGCATGCTTAAGGGTATTGAAAGTAGTAAAGCAATTATCATCAAAATCGACCGAGCATTCTTTTGCAAGACATTAGTCAATAGTCTAGAGACTTTAGAGAAGTTCTTTATAAACCTCGTGTAAAAACCTGTATGACCAAGGAAACTTCGTATACCTTTCACGTCTCATGGAGGTGGTATTGTTTCTATTGCTTCTGTTTTCACTTTGTCAACTTCTATACCTTTACCTGATATTTTGTGACCAAGAACTATTCCTTCTATCACCATAAAGTGGTATTTTCGCCCAATTTAGAACAAGATTAGTATCTTCGCATTACTGCAAAACTTGGCTAAGATTTATTTTATCACCTCTTCTTTCATTTGTGGCTTTAATATTCTTTGGATTTTTGCAACAATTTGAGCACCTTCTTCGATAAATGCCCGATGAGTGGCTATTGAGGGACTTATACCCTTCAAGTCATCCATGGAGTACCCAAAGGCCTTACGATGCTTCTTCAAAATTATCATAAGTTGATATTCCTCTTGTTTTGTAAGATTAGCACTAACAATAATAAGATGTTTATCAATATCATCTAAGAATCTATATTTCAATTCTTTAGGTAGAGGTTTTAGTTCAGGAAGTGCAGGTTCTTCATCTACTTTCCTCTCTGGTTCTTCATAAGTTTCATTCATAGGAGACTTCACTATAGGAGTTGCATCAAGATATTAGCTTAGTTCTTCATTTTCTTCGTCTTCAGGAATGTCATCATTATTTACAAAGCTTATTTTGATATCATCAGTAGGTGTGCCATAATATATGGCTGCAATCCCATCAATAGTCTTTCCTTCATTTTCCTCTCATTCTTCTTCTTCTTCTTCAATTTTTTTATAATTAGGACTATTCTCAAATTTGTAAAATGGAATTACATAAACTCTTCCCCAAACTTAAGAGATATGGTCTCTTTCTTACAATCAATCTTTGCCCCTATTGTATTCAAAAAAATATTTCCAAAAATAATTGAGAAACTATAATCAGTAGGCATATCAACTACTAAGAAATCAATAGGGAATTCATAAGGACTAATATAAATGGAGGCATATCAACTACGAAGAAATCAATAGGGAGTTAATCATGATTAGGGTATATCTATGCCTTTAGTTATTCATATGTATGGGAGAAGCTTCAAGTTAGATGATCAAAAACCAGGGATCCTACATTTCATCTCTCATAACTAGAGTTGTGATTGTAGGTTAGCTAACCTAATCCCCAACAATTAAGGGTTACCCCATGGTCATGGACTAGGATTTGTGAGTTCTCTCTTATCCCCCTTGAATACATGAATAATGATCCAATGCAATATGTCACTTAGAACCTTCACACCATCATGTACTCAAGATTAGTTACCCCCTTGTCTCAAAGGCAAATGTTATGTGGTCGACATTCATATAACATCAAGAAAGCAAACTAATACATATACATGAACAAAGTTATAGATCAACTTTATTTCAATTTAATGTTTTAAGGGTTTCTCATCTCCGGAAGAACAAGGTAAACTACCCACACATGGATGCAATCAACATCATCATATAAAAATGCATGGAATACAAATAGATGGATGAATACTCGTGTAAATCCACAACGATAGTTTAGGGAATACAACAAGATGAACATAATTAAGATGAGGGATTGGTGATGATGATGGAGTGGCAGTGGTTGATGATAAAGATGATGCCTAGTCCTCCAAGGATCTTCGTAGCTGTGAGGATTCGAAGCCCTTATGTCGGTACCCCCTCATGATTCCTTCCTGAGGTGAGATTTCTATGGTCTATGGTGTCTCTGAATGTCAAATCCCAGATCCATCTACACGAGATGAAACTATTTGACTAGACGACTTTGACAGCGCATGGTACGGGCACTGATGTCTGCAAGTGCATAGATCGTTTGTAGCTAGTTTTGAAGTATAGATATCGAACCCACAGGGAGCCCGAAGGTAAGTGTTTATGGATAAAGTCTCTATCACATCCAAAGTTGTCACAGGTATTTGAATGAATTGACTACAAGTGTTGAAATGAGAATGGATTTTGGATTAAAGTGGGTGTATTAAATAAAACTAAAAATATAAACTTCAGAAATATAAAGCATAAAAGTAAATAACGATTTGGTTGTTTTGTTGTTTTCTGCAAATGGCAAAAGAAGGCGCGGGGAGATTCCGTTCATGGTGATAGTGACTGTGTCAGGTGGACGAATGATAAATGTAACACTTATAATCTTATATGTATATGTGTAGGCGAGCAACCTATAATTAGCTGAAACTCCTGTTGGTAGATTTCATCCCAACTTCAATAATCCTACTAGTGTGTTACCAAAACCATGGTCAGACACTAGACGATTAAGACCCTTCATGTCGTTTATCAATTAAGCTTCTTGGATCGGAATAATGCAATAAGAACAGTGGTTCCTCGTTATCCTCGAGTATACTAGTTTTCCATTGGTATCCCCGTGTCACTCGGGGGTCGCTGGTCTGCTAGCGAACAAGATCCTATCTATGTAGAACAAAGCATCATGTTGTCTAGGCCCTTAATTAGACAACAAGCATTAGACATCCCATAGATAGTCAAGCACACATAATATAGTAATTAGAATCAGTCACAAACTAATGGAAAATATATGGAGGTACATCACATCTCACCCCCTTACATCTCCCATGCCCAAGAAACTTACTCACACATGAGAGAAAAAAGCATCATTAATATAATTAAATATAGGGAGTTCTTCTCGATATTACCGTGGAGACCACAATAAAAATGGAAAAGTAATCCAACATAATTCAAGATAGAAAGAAAAAATCTCAAACCCTAGTCTTGCAAGGTGAAGATCCCTCTTTCTCAAGTACACGTAATGGCTATGGAGGTGTATTGGCTAGGAGGTCGGAGATCGTGGAGCAAGATGAAGAATGGCTTCCCCTTCTTCTTTGGATATCTTCTTTCTCCCTTCTGGATGGGATGGCGGCTGCTGTGTTGTGTTTTCATGTCTGGCCTCTCCACGAAAGTTGTCCCTTTTGACAAGACAGAGGCGGCGGCAGCTATACGCCGGGAACTATATGGTCGGAAAAATATTCCCGCTGTATAGTTGCTCGTTAAAACCTCTGTATGCTCCCCTCGAGTGTTTCCAAAGAGAGACTTGCTTGTTTTCTCCTGAATATTGTGTTTCTCTAGTTAAAACCTTCTGTTGACGTTCAAAACCTGAAACACACATTAAAAACCAAATTTTCTTCTCTACCGAAGTATTAACGTTAGGTAAAGCTAGAAAACGATCAAATTCGGAAGAAAATCATCAATAAAACCATCAAAAATGTGTCGAATCTCACAGCTATCAGGCACGCGGTACGAGAGGGATGTGCCCGCACCAATGCTCATTAAAGCATTTGACTGGCCTCTTTTTTTTGCGGGGTTTGACTGGACTCTTGCGAGTTTGCTTTTCATCCCAGGTGCATGAGTCAATGTTTGGAATGTTTTTACTGCTTTCAATTATCATATTTATACCAAAAAATGAATGCTTCAATTCAATTGATTTGTCTATCAACTCCTTTAATTTTAGGATCCTAATGAAATAAGCATAAAAATTACGAGCAGGCGCGGTAAAATACCAAAATTTTACCACTACTAATGTAAAAACATAAGGTAAACATGCTAAAAAAATGAACTTATCACACTACCAATGCATATAGACTTGAAATAATAACACACAATACTTACATCGGTGCGGTGAACATGCGTAGAAGCATTGGGCTATGTTCGTTCCCTTGAAAGCAATAACTTTCTCCAGCACACGCCGGTGGAAATGGCATAGCTCGTTTGAACTAACATCCCCGAGTTGGGCAACGTCGGTCCATGAATGGTCATGATGGTTTTGGCGTCATAATCTACATCGGGTACTATGGATAAGCGAACAAGCTAAGCATGATGTCCTAAAAACATGGAAAAATTGAAACTCTATATCCTGAATCCTACATTGCACAAAGAAATGACGGGGGAGAAGCACTCACATTGCCTAGCCAGAAAACACTGGCCTTCTCTCTGTCATCCCAGCTCGTCATGTCGGTGACGGAGGCGACACGATAGAAGGTGCAGCGCTCGACGACGAATTGACCTAGGGCAGCAGCGTGATACAGCTAGAGGGTGACGTCGTCGGCTGTGGCGATTCTGGTGGTAGGTGTCTGGGTGGGAGGCAAGCACGGGAGAGACGACTGCATGGGTGGCGATGACGATTCTGGTGGTCGGAATGCGAATAGGAAGCGTTGGCGAGGGTGAGGAATGTGTATGTTTGACTACCAGGAGGGTCCCATGGCAAAATCTGACGTGGCTTGGAGTGTTGTCGCTCCCGACATGATCGGGTAGGGTACGACATGGGTGCGCGGACTATCTATTGGGCTCGAAAATGTGTTGGCGGGTTTTAGGGCGCGCTAGTGTGAGACGATTTTTTGGCCAGGACACAATAGGCCCAGGGGGCGCTATGGGGACCGATGGTGGAGATGCTCTTATGAAGCTGGATTAGGGATCCAGCGGCTAAGCAATCGCCCGAAAATAGCAACAACCTCTGTTTCTCCTGTGAGAAAAAGAGAGGCGGCGGCTAGGTGGCTAGGGTGAAAACCCTAGCAGCCACCAATCTGTTTTGTCCTCTCCATCTACGATCGATAATCGAAGGTTCCCCGCCTCATCTGCTTGCCGCTCGGGCGGCGGGAGGGGGTGGGGACCTCGGACCTGCGCTCGACAGTGTAGAAGGGTCCCTAAAGTTAGAGTTTGGCCAATCGACATCGTCGATATGGTGGTTATGGCAGCGTTGTGCGGGACAAAAATAAGGTATACCCGTCTCTTGTTCCACCTTGTCGGCGACGATCCTGTTGCTAGCATCAAGGAGGGCGGGGATTCGTCTGGTCACCGCTTCCATGGAGTGGTGGATCTCGTCCACTCTACGTGCGTTCTGGATCTCGTCCAGTGTACGCGTGTTTTAGGTTTGGTGTTACAAGCTTCAGATCAATTTAAGGGTTCAATGACGATAGCTTCAGCTCTCGAGCGCTGGTCCATAGGGGCACGTGCACGAAGACTTTCCGACTGTCATCGATAATGTCAGGCCGACTCCGGTAAGGGAGCAACGACAATAGCGTGTCGATGGCTCGCTCTGGCAACAATAGTTGTCGTTAAGTGGTCTAAAGTCCTCGATGTAATAATTATTATGTTTAGGTTGCTTTGCACTTCTTACACACTCCCAAAAAAAAATCCGGATCTTAAAAAAAAACAGGGATCCAACGGCTGTAACTGACTCCACCGGCCTTTGCCTACCACCGCTGTCTCATGTTTCGCTGGTCATCAGGTCCCACTCCAGCCAGACAACACGGAGCCGGCGGCGACAGGATAAGACCACGACTGGTCACGTGGAGGGAGCCACGTTTTCTTGTTTTCTTCGTCTTGTTTATTCTCGTTTCATTCATTTCGCGCGTCTAAAAAAAGAACAAAGCATGAAAAGCAAAAGGCGCGCACGTAGTAATAAAATCAGCTATAGCCATTAGCAAGCGCGTGGAACACGTTTTCTCCTAGCTCGAGCACGACCGGCCGGCTCGGGTCAAGATCACGTCCACGTCCAGGGCTAGTGGGAGGAGGTAAAATGTGGAATTAGTGGACTGAGCATGACGCTTTGCTTCTACCGCCATTCGCTACATGATCATCACCGCGATCTCTAGCCGTCTCCTCTTAGCTTTTGTGAATCTTTTAGCGTCTAGATTTAGAATAAACCTACACACTAAAATAACGTCTACATATATTTATAAAAACTAAAACATCTTATATTTTAAAACGGATGGAGTAGAAGAAAAGCGAATCGGACTGGCGCACGATGCCTCTTTAGTTTGGCAAATTCGTTTGGTAAATGTTCATGCTTCGTTTATCATGGGTCTCTTTGAGTTGCTTGATTCAAACGCACGACCATGAATCTTGCTAACAGTATGTACGTCTTTTAAATGGTTAATAGGACATTAGTTTCTCAAGGATTTTTTCTACTCCCTCGCTAAATCAACGATACTTGTCATGAATCCAAACCGAGGGAGTACGAGACTTCCTGTGCGAAGCTAAGCTGAAGCTAGTCTCTAGACAAGCCGAAGCCGAAGCTGAAGAGGAGGAGGGCAGGAGGCCACACCCCTCTCCCTTGAAAGTGGTATTGTTGAGTACAGGTAGCATTTCCATTTACGTATTTTTGATTTCTCAGTAGACTGATCGACCGTCGATTTCTGGCCTCCTTTTCAGTTAAAGCCTCGCACGTTTTAAAGCGGGGGCGAAATTTCCATCTCTAGCTTTCCAACAAGTGATATGCTACCACTACTACTACCAGCTCACTAGACACTACTGCGCCCTTCTAACCGCTGCACTGCACGTTTTGAACTGCAGCAGCGGAAGCGATATTCCATCTTCCTAGCTTCTTTCCTAGTGATACCAGCAATCAGCAAGCTAGCTCACTAATCAGCAATCAGCAAGCTAGCTCCGCGAGGTAGTAGCTAGGCATCTCGTCTCCATCTGAAAGCAACACACCAGCCCCTCCTCTTCTCATCAAGTCATCGACAATAGTGTGTGTGCGTCCTGTCCTACAGCTACAAGCACACATGCATATCCTGATATCCATCCCTATGTGTTCTACCACCTCCCACTCCTTACGTTCAATCTGGGCCGTCTGGTATGTGCGAGTACATTGACGTTGCCTAACTAGAACGAATGTGCAGAGCAAATCAGGCTTATGGCAGTGTCATGTCCAACTCTACAAACAATCGATGTATAAATAGGAAGTTTCTGAGTGAAATTCAGTTAAGGTTGGCCACAGGCCTACCTTGTTGAGCTTAGACACCAAGAGCACACTTGCGTAAAGATGTCCCGAAAGCTGGCTGCCGACCTGACCACAACTGCTTTACTTTCTTCCATGTGAAACATAACATCAACGGCGTAGATGCCAAGACCGCGTAGTGGAAATGAGCAGAAGTGCAACAGGACTAGATTGACATCTAAACATACTCTAGTCACATACCAAATCCTATATGATTTCATATAAACGGATATGGACAGGAACGTGATCCTGGTAGACTGAATATAGCGATCTCACGGGTCCAGATTTAGGGAACTGAAGTCTGTAAAACCGGGAAACAGTATAGCAGCTGAGACTTGCTCATCCTCGAAACTCAAGCCTGAATAAACAAAAAGACTCAATCAGCACAGGAAAGGTCCGACTAACAGATACGAAAAGGTACAACTGGTTAGCGAGGGCCTGAAACGCAGATACGGAAAGGTACAAAAGGACTCAATCAGCACGAGAAGTTTTTTCTTTAACTTGCTATTTTGCGGACTCATAACATATGCCTTTGCGTGCTAGATAACCTATGGTAGTATTAGGTGTCAGAAGGATGCAAAATGGTGCGAGATGTTAATAGTTTGCAATAGCTATAGTTAGAGCCCATTCCAATTATTACAGCAGGATTAAACAATTAGGGAAAATAGGGTAACGTGAGTTAGTTTAAATAGAGTCCTAGTTGTGCAGCACAGGTCTTGGAGTAGGTTTTGGGCACCAGGTCCCCTTGCGGCTGGGTCCTCCTATTAGAAGATGTGTATCCTGTGTCTGTGTGTTTAGGGCAGGTAATAAACAATCCAATCTCTGATCCCTCTAATTTCTCTCGATCTAATCCCTGCTACCCTTCTAATCGCTGGCAACGGCACCAGGACGCAGAGGACGAACCCGTCCTCCTGTGACCCGCCCCTATTACCTTCGAAGCTCCAAGCATCCACAACAGTGTGTCTACCCAATTTCCGTTCGATAAAGTATCAATGGTTGCGATGGTCAACATAAAAATAAGAATTTCCCAAGTTGAGTTAGAACTAAGATACTCCTTTATTTTATAATCTGCAGTAGAAAAATAACCACAACAGCAGGGAAAAGGTGGTCGCCAAACAGTAAAACAAACAAAAAATGTTGGACAAACAGAAGTTTTATAGTCCACTGCAATGCCAACTGCTTCGCCCTAGCTTTTTCTTACTCCCTCCGATCCAAATTACTGTTCTTAGATTTGTCTAGATTCGGATGTATCTAGCCATGTTTTAGTGCTAGATACATCCGAATCTAGACAAATCTGAGAACATTAATTTAGATCGGAGGTAATACTAAAATTCAGCAACTGTTGGAACGTCTACTTTTCCAATCAGTATGTCATTTACATTGTCTAAACTAATCTGATATTTTCCATCCCCAAATTTTATACACAATTACACATACCGCAGAAACATAATAATCGTGAAGAGTGGCAACAGACCAATAGTTACTTACGATCAGATGATTAATGCTTATGTTGGTTCTTAATATGCTCAGGGGGTACTCCAAGGCTAACGAGGATCTCCACAATGTGGTGAATACTCTCAACTTCGTCACAACACTTGATTTCGACTACCTTGAGATTCTTTGATACAGTGAATTGTTTGCTTGGCTTGTAGCTATCATCTTGTACATTCAAAGATTCTTCCTGTACAAAAATATATTTAACTCAAATGAATCAACGGTAGTCGGTAAATAGTGACTTCAAAGACAAAACCTGTTGTATTTGCAAAACATACAATACCTCACAAATTTCAACTGCAACTGCAAGGGTAAGCTTCTCTAGTATTGGTGAGTGCCGAAGAAAGTAAACCAGCCCACTGAAGTCAGCAGCCAGACACCACTCACTGAGATACAATGTTTTTAACTTGCTAAGTATATGGCGCCATTTGAAATCCCTTGTGCAAATAATCTGGGAAAAGTTGGAGAGGATTAAATCCGATTCAAGGTCTAACTTTGTACGTACTTGATTTAATAATACTGAATAAACTAGAAGCCTTTGTCAGGGTTTCCGATTCTGCAAGTTCCTGGTTTAATCAGGAATAAATTAAGCAGTACGATCTAGTGTGTGGAAAAAATTAACATAACATGTATCGCTAAATTAATGCCAACCTTATGCTTTTGGATAGTACATTGTCAGAACTCAGAAGTAAGTAGCAATATTAGCCACACATAAGCATAATATACGTTTACACTCACGAACTAACTACTAGGTGATGTCTTCATAGAAGCATAATTGATTCAAAAGGCGAATTGGCAGCCAAAATCAAATGCACATAAGTAGATTGCCTATGCTTCTTTTGATGGATACACATGTACAAGACGTGATAGCGTACCATTTTAGGAGTACTTATCAACTTCAAATCCGTAGCACCACAGAGACCATCTAGAAGCACACAAACATCGCCTTCACTGTCAATGTGATCGCAAGCAAGACAAAAGTCATCGCTACAGTACCCATAGTAGCCACCGTTAAGACAATGATCATAGGGGTCTTCACGTTCAAACCACTCTGTATCAAACCTGACAAATGCCGTTACCAATGATGGCATGCTCTCAAGGAAAGGAGTCAAGCCCACATTCTCAGTTAGTTCTAAGGTAGAGAGACTTGGGCAAGATATATGGGTGCGTACACCCAGAGGGAAAGAGCACTCATCCATAGATAGATGTCTTAGTGATTGGCACGAGATCTTCTCGGCGTTGATTTCACAATCCTGCATCTGTAGTACATCTAGTGCTGGGCAGCACGAAAAATCTAGAGTTTGTTCCTCAAGTGTCACGCTACAGATATCTAAGGTTGTCAAGTGCTGGCAGACGAGAGTCATGTTGGGTAGCCATAGACGCTCAGTGAAATAGTATCGATGCACCGCAAGGTCAAGCACCCTGACATGGCACGATGCAGCATACCGGATCCACATTTCAACGTCTTGGGGTGTCCCGTCGAGAAAGGATATGAACACAAATTCATGCAGAGGCGCTCGATCGCGGAGGAGAAGCAGGGAAGTGACAAACCGGGCCTCTTCTTCTTTGTAGATGACCAGTTGACCACCCTGGGCACGGACTTCCAGAGGTTGCGCCAGCGGCGAGCGAGCACGCATGTACAAACGGACTCGCGCGAGGGAAGGAACGACAGCACGAGGCGGAGGATATCGTCCGGGAGGGCGCCGATGCGGTCCTCCCCGGCGGCAGCTACACTGTCAGGCATTCCGTCGAGCAGGTGACCGGCGTCGGAGCTGCCGGGGGTTGGACACTGAACGAGCAACATCAACCAGGCGCAGAGGGGCGCGAGGAGGCTGTGAGCAACGCAGAGGAACCAAACGAGAAGGGAGGCTGGTGCCCGCGCGGCCCCGCCGCCCCGTGCCGCCCCGGCGTCGGTTGTCTCCTGCCGCGCCGCCCCGTTGCCGAAGTGCTTTTTTTGGTGGACTCTGAATTCTGATTCTGCAACCGGTAAAGCAGGATGGAGCGAAGAGCCAGTGATTGATAACTCACTAGGCCTAGACAGACTTCGCCCTCCTTGATCATCGCGGGCCAAATTTCCTAGCCTGCACGTGCGACTTTTTCTTACAAACTGCAGAATCATTCATAGCAATAATACATTTTTTCTGTTGAACTACAAGATCATAAACATTTGCTCACTCTCTTCCAAATTATAAGATGTTCTAGTGCTTTTTACCAAAGCGAGCGAAAATACACACTAAAAACGTCTAGGTACATGTGTTTTAGAAAAGACTAAAACATTATATAATTTCAAAAGGAGTGAGTATAAAATAAAAAATCGTTTACAATACAATTTTACTAAATAAATTCTTATCCATTTAAAAATTGTTTTGCAATTAGTAATTATAAAAATTATATCTAGTAAACATTTCAAAATAAATTGCAGCAATACGATATACGTGAACAGTGGTTGTACAGAATTTTCAAGATACCTAGTCTTTAGAGAGCTAAATTTAACCATGCATATCTTATTTAAGATATGAGTTGAAGTTTCAAAATATCTCCAACGAGCATGCATGTGTATGCATTTTTCGATGCAGAGACTTGGGTCCTCGTACTCCATTTCGAAAGAAAAAGTGTTCATATAGGCTTATTATTCTTGCATGTCCACCAAACAGAATTTAAAAACATTCTAGAAAAGGTGTTCCCGAGAATAACTTAACAACAGACGAGAGACAACTCCATTTTGCTATTTTGGGCATTACAAAAATTAATTTCAAGATCAACTTAAGCATTACTTGGTCTCTGTTATATGTTGATCCAAATTCTACAAAATAAAGGCAACTTCTAACGGAGCGGAGCGAGGCCTGTCGCGGGAGGCTTGGGCCGATGCGTAGGCTTGGATCGTTGATGATCTAGGTTACCACCGCTATATATACTTCTTGTAAGCCGCCGGTTGGGATATGTTGCATCTGTGAAATCTCCGGCATTGTGTAAACCATAGTTTTAAAAACCGGACCGGTTCGGTGGTTTAATCGGAAAAAACCTAAATCGATGACCTTACCGGTTTTTTAAGAGGCACCGGTCCAAATAGCAAAAAACCAGGAAAAAAGAAGAAGTTGCAAGAGGAATTAAACTCAAGACCTTATCCTAGATAGAAATAGCATCAAATAAGACCAAATACCACTTGAACACACCATGTTTTGTGATTATATATTGAAATATACGCTTAATATACATTTTATTATCATTTTGTTCCGATTTTTGCTTAAATTTTAATTAAAAGGAACGGTTTTTTGTGGCTATCAAACCGACTGAACCACTGGTCCGACCAATAAAAATCTGAACCGATAGCCTCACCGGTTCGATCACCGGTCCGGTTTTTAAAACTATGGTGTAAACACTCTCCGTTATAGTGAAGTTTCGCTGGCTGACGCCCGTGGTTTTTTCTCTCTCTTTGTTGGAGAGGGTTTTTCACGTTAAATCTGTGCCCCCTTGCTACGATAATATTTCCGTTCTTCGTTATTTATTTGTCGCAACGCTAACAGATGCTAAGGTTCAACAATAGTTCTGATACACCAAACAGTTGTTTAATTTAAAATTATTAGGAACACGAAGTAGCTGAATTTTAATTTCATACTTGGAAGCCTGCAATCCTTGGTTACGATTATACGACAATACCACATTAGAGGATGTATCACACAATGATCATAGCGAGTGTTGGATGCATGCGTTTCTAGATTATTTTGTTGATTGATTGCTCGATTGTTTGAATCATAGGCTATGGATGTTGGAATTTGATGAGTTTTAGGTTATTCATTAGGCAAATTCTAAAATTCTATTTGACCCATTTGTGCATGTTGTGCTAGTGGTGCCAAAATTTAGTCGCACATTGCTAGTTGAGTGAGAGTTACACCTCCTTATATTAGGTTGTCCACCACTCACTAAGATATGAGAAGAGCAGCTCTCGCGCACTCCTCCAATGTCGCCCGCCTCGCCTCGCCTCGTCACGACGCGCGCGCGCCGCGGGTTGCGGGTTGCGGGAATCTCGCCAAGCCGAGCATTATTTAATCAGCACTGCTTACCACACGCGTCCCCTTCCAGTTTATTGCGCCGCCGCCTTCGTCTTCTCTATCTCGGCTTGCGACGTGCACTGCAGATCGGGACAGTAGGCCACCGGAACCCCGCCTCTTGTGAACCTGTACATTTGAGGGGCGATCAGGTTTTTAGGAAACGCTCAAACGCGACTACTGGCATCCACAACATCTTCCGACGACGAGTTCCCGGACGTCACCGACCTCTTCGACAACCTCAACATGAGCAACGACGATGCTGCCACTGCTGCAGCTACTGTTGCTGCTGCTACTGCCAGCTGCTACTGCCGCCGCTATATCGTATGTGATCCTGAACTTTCTCTTTCAAATTATGCTAGAGTTTTTTATTCTAGTGATTGGTGCAGATGTGATAGGTTTATCTTATTTAGATGTAATATGTTCATCTACTTTGTTAATCTGCATGATTAGTTTTGGTGATGTTTGTATAATCATGCTTTATCAGTTTATTATTTAGATTAAATTATATGGATTATTGCTTATATTTTTAACAATTCAAAAACCTGATTATAGGCAACTGAATTCCACTGGTGTGGCCGCGGCTACTAGGCCGCCTTCGTTTGATGGTATGCACTATAGAGATGGCGCGCGAGAGCAATTCTATGGTTTAACAACTTAAACTGCTATAGCGTCACTCTTGACAAACCTGAAGGAGATCTTTCTACTGAGCAGGAAGCGGTCTTTAAGAAAGTCGATACCATATTTATGGTGGCTCTGTTCAATATTCTTGGAGACAACATTGTTGAACCATACATGTCATTTGATAATGGCAAAGACGCGTGGGATGCGCTCGAGGCCAAGTTTGGGGTCTCGGATGCTGGCACTAAATTGTATGTCATAGAGGAATTTTATGACTAGAAGATGGTTGATTCGCGCTCCGTCGTTGAGCAAGGTCATGAGATACAATCACTTGCCAAAGAACTTGAGCAATTCAAGTGTGCCTTACCAGACAAATTTATGGTCGGAGACATTATTGCCAAGCTTCCTCCTATGTGGAGGAACTTTGCTACTTCTCTGAAACATAAGAGACAAGAGTTTTCTGTTACAGATCTCATTAGGTTTCTTCATTGGAAGAGAAGACGAGAGCAAAGGACACACGTGCTCGAGGTTTTGAGGGAGCTTCTAGTGCCAATTTGGTACAAAAAAAACTTCTAATCCCACAAGTTCAAGAATAAGAACAAATCTAATGACAAAGAGAAGTTTGATGGCAAGAACAAGACCACTCACTCAACCAACTTTAAGAGGAAAAATGATAAGAAGAAAGGCTCTTGCCACGTCTGTGGTGATCCTGATTATTGGGTTCCTAGATGCCCTAATCGCTTTGACAAGCGGCAACATGGAAACGGTGGCAAGACCGCTAATGTTATTATTAGCGATACTAAGATGAAGGACGTTGGTACGGTATTTTACCTACTATCCTTTCAGTTTGTCATTCTCCTGAATGGTGGATTGACACAGGTGCTAATACACATGTATGTTCTAATATTTCCATGTTCTCTTCTTATCAGGTCGCAAGGACTTCCTCCGTGCTGATGAGAAACGGCTCACGTGCTTCTGTTCATGGTGTTGGTACGGTAAATCTGAAGTTTACTTCGGGGGAGACCGTACAGCTAAAGAATGTGCGGCACGTTTCCTCCATCAATAAGAATCTCATCAGCGGATCGCTTCTATGTCAAGATGGTTTTAAGTTGGTGTTTGAATCCAATTTGTTGGAAAGGGTTATGAGTGCAGAGGTCTGTTCCGCTTATTTTTATCAGACTCATGTACTAAAGTTATTAATCATGTTTGCAATGATAATGAGTCCAATATTTGGCATTCACGACTTTGTCATATTAACTTTGGTTGTATGACGCGGCTAGCCAATATGAGTTTAATTCCAAAATTTACCACTGTCAAAAGTTCTAAGTGCCAAGTTTGTGCGCAAGCAAAACAACCCCACAAGTCTCATACGGCTGCGGAACCAAGAAACTTAGCACCACTAGAACTTATACATTTAGATCTTTGTGAGATGAATGGTGTATTGACAAGAGGTAGAAAAAGATACTTTATAACGTTGATTGATGACTTCACTAGATACTGCTACGTTTATCTTATGAAATCTAAAGATAAAGAATTACTTCAAAAACTATAAAGCTGAAGCAGAAAACCAACTTGATCTTAAAATCAAGCGGTTAAGGTCAGATCATGGTGGAGAGTAATTTTCAAATGAATTTGATATATTTTGTATGGAATATGGTATTATCCATGAGACGACGCCTCCCTACTCACCTTAGTCAAATGGGGTGGCCGAAAGAAAGAACCGCACTCTAACTGATTTCCTCTGACGCCATGTTAGATACATCGGGTCTTTTCAAGGAATGATGGGGGGAGGCGCTAATGACTGCGTGTAATGTCCTAAATCGTGTTCCCGTAAAGGATAAAACCATGACTCCGTTTGAGGAATGGGAGAAAAAAGGCTTAAACTCTCTTACTTACGAACTTGGGGATGTTTGGCGAAAGTCAATATTCCAATACCTAAGAAGCGAAAGCTTGGACCATAAACCATGTATTGTGTTTTTCTGGGATATGCTTTTCATAGCATTGGCTATAGATTTTTGATAGTAAAATCTTAGGTATCCGACATGCATGTTGGTACGATTATGGAGTCGAATGATGTGACTTTCTTTGAGGATGTCTTTCCCATGAAAGGTATGTCTAGCTCATCAAATTAAGAGATTACTAGTTCACCTAGTTAGGAATTTGTTATAATTTCTAAACCCACTATGTTGATAGAACACTATGATGATCATGTGGAGGACGACAATGAAGCTTCTAAAAGGATCAAGAGACAAAGGACTGCAAAGTCATTTGGTGATGATTTCATTGTGTACCTTGTGGATGATACTTCCACTTCTATTTCAGAAGCCTATGCATCTCAAGATGCTGACTACTGGAAAGAAGTTGTTCGTAGTGAGATGGATTGCATCTTAGCTAATGGAACTTGGGAGGTCACTGGTCGTTCTTATGGGTGCAAACCTTGTAGGATGTAAGTGGGTGTTCAAGAAAAATCTTAGACATGATGGTACTATTGAAAAGTACACGACACGTCTTGTGGCCAAGGGTTATACCCAGAAAGAAGGTGAAGACTTCTTCGATACCTACTCACATATAGCCAGATTGACCACTATTCGAGTACTACTATCCTTGGCTGACTCACATGGTCTTTTCGTTCATCAAATGGATGTTAAGACATCTTTTCTAAATGGAGAGCTAGATGAGAAAATTTATATGGAGCAGCCTGATGGATTTGTAGTAGATGGTCAAGAAGGAAATGTGTGTAAGTTAGTGAAGTCTTTATATTAAACATTAAGCTACTGAAGGATGACAATGGTGGGATTACAATGCTTCAGTCCCACTACGTGGAAAAGATATTGAGTCGCTTTGGGTATAGTGACTGTAAGTCTTCTCCAACACCTTATGATCCGAGTGTGATACTTCAAAAGAATTGAAGGAATGCTAAAGATCAATTGAGATACTCTCAAATTATTGGCTCGCTCATGTACTTAGTCAGCAATATGAGGCCTGACATCTCCTTTGCTGTAAGCAAACTGAGTCGATTTGTATCAAATCCTAGAGATGATCATTGACATGCTCTTGAGAGAGTTTTGCGCTATTTGAAAGGCACTGCGAGTTATGGTATTCACTATACTGGGTATCCTCGAGTTCTTGAGGTTTATAGTGATTCAAACTGGATATCTGATGCTGATGAGATTAAGGCCACAAGTGGTTATTTGTTTACACTTGGTGGTGGCTCTGTTTCTTGAAAGTCTTGCAAGCAGACCATCTTAACGAGGTCAACTATGGAAGCATAACTCACAACATTAGACACAACCACTATTGAAGCAGAGTGGCTTCGTGAGCTCTTGATGGACTTACCTATGATTGAAAAACCAATACCCGCCATCCCGATGAACTGTGATAATCAAATTGTGATCGTCAAAGTAAACAGTTTTAAGGATAATATGAAGTCATCAAGGCATGTGAAGAGGAGATTGAAATCTGTCAGGAAACTGAGAAACTTTGGAGTTATTGCATTGGATTATATCCAAACATCTAAGAACTTGGTAGATCCCTTCACAAAGGGTTTATCACGTAATGTGATATATAATGCATCGAGGGAGATGGGTTTGAGACCCACACAATGAGTTGTTCGCAGTGACAACCCACTCTATGTGATCGGAGATCCCGTGAATTAGAGCCGGGAGACAAGCTGTTGATCAGCTGAGAGGAGAGTATGCCCATATTATATTTACATCTCCATAAAGATGCAATACTCTCTTTTTCTGCACGGCAGGTTGATATTTATCTTAATATGTTCCAAGTGGCTTTTCTAAGCAGAGATGTTGTCCTACAGAACATCTATTGAGGAACACACCTATATGAGTCTGATTGTTAAACGTCGCAGTCCGTGAGAGTTGGGTGCTCTCTAATGAACTCAATGAAAGGCCCTGGAGTATGACGCATAAGCTCCAAACCACGGGGAAGCCCTACAGCAGCCCTGTACCGGTCTAGATTTTGTGTGAAACTAGTGTGCAGAAAACTTGTAGTTCAAGGCATAGTCCACTATTCAAATTGCTAGCTCGTGTAGCATGAAGTTTAACGTGAAAGTTCAACTTAATAGTCTCCACTACACACTGGTATATAAAAAAATATTCTAGAATGGAAATGAGGTGATGTGCCAATGAGACTTTGTGGGGGATTGTTAGAATTTGATGAGTTTTGGGCTATTGGCCCATTAGACAAATTCTGAAATTCTCTTTGCCCATTTGTGCATGGCAGCATATGGCTGTGCTAGTGGTGCCAAAGTTTAGTCCCACATTGCTAGTTGAGTGAGAGTTACACCTCCTTATATACTAGGTTGTTCCACCACTCACTAAGGTGTGAGAAGAAGAGCAACTCTCGCGCACTCCTCCTCCGATGCCGCCCGCCTCGCCACGCCTCGCATCACCTCGCATCACCTCATCATGATGCGTGCACGCGCTGATACCTTCGATCCGGATTACGAATGTAGTATAGCTCTTTTTCTCTAGTAGACCTAGGTTATCGAATCCACGGGAAGGGAATGCGTAGTGAAATTACTTTAACGGACATTCGGGAGTTTTAAAATTCCTTTTGTGTTTTTATCGGACTAGCAGCTTGCGTCTTTTTGTTGTTGTTGATGATGGAGAGAGAGGGCCTAGGGCGTTCGGTTTCACCTGTAGCTATGCTAAAACATCTGATGGAAATAAAAGATAGAAATAAAGTATGCATGTACTTGTTAGAGCAAGATAAATTATATATGGGCAGTGCATCCATAATTGCTATTGCCTCTGCAACCGCTTATAGCAATAACCTACTAGTCTCATCCATAGAAGAAAGAAAACTAATTATATGCATAGTGATGTCACCGTTAATCCCAGGCAAATCCCTCTCATACAACCGTACTACCCCTTCTGTCATTGGGGTTCCCAACCTACAGATCAGTCATCACTCATACTCCCTATACCTGGCTCAACCCTTGGGGTCTTGGGCACCTGACAAGTCCTTGGATTGAGGCAAGAGAGGATACAATAGTTATCATGTCATACAAACTAATACACGATCCCATCTATGATAAATAACATGCACAATTGCTACATGGCTAGGCCGAAGCCCTTAGCCCAAGGAGAATTACTCACACATAGAGATTAGATCAACAATCACAAACATTGTAATGAAAATTATAAGATTGATAGCAATAGTATTAAAATGTCGCCAATCGGAGAAGAGATCTACTATTACAAGTGGTGGAATATGGCTATGGAGATGGAGAAAGGTTTGGAGATCTGAGGCGGCTTTTTGGTGGAGTCTGGCTTCTTTGGGGCAGAGCGAGAGAGATGTTTTCCTGTCGCCTGAGGCTTCTTTATATAGGGGTCCCTTCACGAAAGTTGTTCGATTTAACCTAACGGTGGCGGCGCCAACTATACGACCGGAGCTATACGGTCGGAATTTTTGCTCCGGCCGTATAGTTGGTTGTTACGGCATCTGCCTCCATTGTTCGGCTCCTAGTTTCTTCTGGTTGTTGGAAATCTCGTATCTTTGACTTTAATGTAGTGATTCCCTCCTTTAAATGACATTATCTACGCAGGAAAAATACAAGAAAGGATTGCATACCCCTCTGAATATTAGCATTAGTGGCAAGGTTTAGAGAGATATTTCATAAAAAATATGATTAATATCCAGTTTAAACGTGGATGTAGATGGCTATGTTTTAGAGCCATCAACCTTCCCAAGCTTAAACTTGATCATCCCGAGCAAGAAAATCAAAATCAAAAAGGAACTCAACATTTAAACTGAAAGAACGAGATGGTGATCTTACTCATGATTAATAGTCTCATATTTCCTCCACTTCATAAATCTGAAAAACTTCGGCATAGATAGAGTAATGACAAGCATATCATACGGGTTTCATGCATCCTTATAGCGCAGAAAAATTATTGTAAACATGGATGATCCAAATGAGTAAACTTTATTCCATGTGAAGTAATAAACTCATAGGCTTGCCTTTGAACAGTAAAGTATAATCATGTAAATTAAGAGTGTGAGAGTTGTCATTAAAAGCATATATACTAGAGTATCTCAATTCTCCCACATCAATGAATCAAGACTTTGCAAACACTACTTTTCTATTCATTGTCCTTCAAGAATTTCAGTTTTTAAGTAATTGAGAGCATGCCAAAGATTTTTATTAGTTTATCGGGATGTGATGGACACTCGTGGCATCACTAAGGTTTTTGTTTCTTTTGCATACTGATTACTCATAATAGCCAGCGGAGTGATTCTATCATGATTACAGCTACCCGAGAGTGCCAAGAATCTTACCCACTATAGCATTGCTGCCACAAGTGTTTAATCAACTCATAGCCGAAATATAGGAGTTTCCTCTATGAAGACCGTTCGTAGACCAGCAGAGTTGTTGGCATCCCATGAAGTTTGACACATGTAAAGCTATATCATTCTTATGATTAACAAGTCAAACTTTGGCATGCTCACAGAAACCGCTAAACATTAATTCAATCGAACACATCCTTTCAAAGAGAGCTATCAAGTCAATCAACATTTTCAGTGGTGTCGAGTGTCTCTAAAAATAAGCCTTTAGGACTAAACACTACAACACCCAAGCCTTCAATTGTGAGACTTTTTCTTATTACCATTGTTTAGCAATTTTTAGACAAGACTCGGTTAATTACGAGAGCTGGAACAAAATGAGCCCAATTAAATACCCATACAAGCGACAATCTTACAATGATACAAAGACTCACTCCACCAATGTAATATCTCAACATTTACTACTAACTAGCATGGGTCTCTCAAACTTCAAAAGTGGGGAGTCATAAGGCATACCTCTCATGTTTGGTTTCACTTCTCTCTTTCTTTTTTATTTGTTTCTTGGAAACTCGAAGTCGATCACTCTCCTGCAAATATATGAAGACCTCAAGGTGGAAAGAAAAGAAAGAGGGAAAATGAGGAAAAATGGAGAAATCTTTTTGTGATTTTCAAGAGAGGGAATTTAAAGAATATAAAATTGGCGGCAAATCTTGGCTAGAAAATTTCAAAAGAAAAATAGAAAGAACTAAATATAAAGTGTTGGGGAAACCAACACGAGTGCTTATAAACTCAAATTAAAACGCAACCTCAAAATAAATAAAAGTAAATGAACACCAAATAAAGATACATGAGGAAACTTCCCCAAGCTTAGGCTTTTGCAAGCCCTTCAAATCATTGTGGTGGCAGGAAAAAGTCGTTACTCTAGTTTGCAAATTGAGTTGAGAGGTTACTTGTTTATTCTCGAAGGTTCAAAGAGAGATTGTGCATCCTCTCCACAGTCCCTTCAAGTCCTTGGAAATCTTGGTATGTGGTGAACCAGGTTTGTGGCTTCTCCTCTTGATAAGGAACTTCTTGCTCCTCCTCTTGGTCCTCATCCTCTTCATGGATCTCTTCCTCAGGTTGGTGCTGCTCAACCTGTAAATCATATAGCAAACGACCTTCCTCGATAGAGAAAAGACCATTAGGCATAGGAACGGGGTAGATACGCCCAGCTCCAGTAATATGCAGGTAATAAACACCACCTCTCCTAGTGAGCATTCCATAGGCCCTCAAGGTGGAAAAACCAACACGTGTCTCACCTAGTACGGGTTGCAACTCACCTAGATCAATGCCTAGGGCAGTGGCAAGCACAGTGATGACGCCTCCTCCTGTGATTGGCCCTTGGCTTTGGGAGGCTTGGTTCTCCAGGTAGCGCACAAGGATGGCACCCAAGTTGAGTGACAGGTTACAATTGATGTAAGGATCCTTTGCGAGGACTAGGATGTCCTCCTCGTTGAATCTCGTGAACTCAGTACGTGCCTGCAAGGTGTTAGCAATAACATAAAACAAATAGCGAATAGCAGGATGTTGAATATTCTTCCTCTTGTTCACTCTACTAGTGAAGCTCATTCCATTATAGTATTGATCGGGGAAAGAAATTAAGCCAGTAAAGGATGCGCTTAAAGCATGAACATCATTGTTTGGCAAATTAAAGCATGTGCATCATTCATCTAATGTTAAAGTGTAGTTGTTATTCATCAGACAGAAAGAAATAGTATCCTCTTCTTCCCACAGTTTAACGGTGCTTTGCAATGAACTTAGGAATTTAATGGTTAAGCGGCGATAAGTAAGTACATCATTATACACAAAGTTTTATAGGCCAGCTCTATTGCAAAGTAAATTAAGTCATCAGAAATACCAAGTTGGTTCAATATAATGGGACAAACCCACTTGGTGGCCTTCACTTCGTGGTTTTTGATCTTGTTGAAGCGTTCACGATGGGTCTCATCCTTGAACCGTATCCCCATGTGTTCCTGAATGGCAGCCCGAGAAGCGCTAGCGGTGGCACGAGCACGAGTTTGGATCCTTGTGTTCATCTTCTAAAACATTGAAGAAAGTCAAAAAAAAACTTTTTAATCCAACAACAGTAAGTATAATATATTATTAGCTAAATACCCATGCGTTGCCACAGCCAATTTTACTTTCTTTCATATTGGCATAAAAATATGTCTAAAAATTGAAGCACATATAAAAAACTCGACGGCCGTCATTGCGGTCCATCTCAACTCGCCGTACACTGCGGCTTCATGTACATCATATTTTGATGCTTCGAAGAAATCAATCAACGTCTCTAATTTGCATTTTAGTTCAAAACACGATAAATAATTTATCAGGTGGATAGCAAAAAAGATTTCCACACAAGTTATACGGTGGCTAATCCTTCAGAATACGAGCAGCAAGCAATAATATAGTTTGAGTCACTTCCTCTATGATATAAGAGTCCAGGAAAAATACAAAATGGATGGCGTGCATGAAATGCTAGCTGTAGCTGTAGGTAATTTTTTCATAGAAGCCTACCTTTTATAATAATATCTTGTAGTATTGCTGATACACATAACTGAAGAAAACAATATGGCTGCATTTTTTAAGTGAACAGAAATGAGAAAATAATTATGGATTAACTACTTTGATCGATCAGGAATCGTTGTATCACAGCCAATTTTTGCATAACCTTACCTGATGATTACGAAAGAAGAAAATTTGGAATTGTGGTATGAAAATTAGAGGTGGTAAATACATGGAAAATAATTAATACAAGTCCGGCCGCTTGCCGAGCAAATGATGATTTGGTGAATCAAACATGAAGAGAAGAAATATACAGTATATCAGGTGAATCAATGCAATGCATATGAAATGGTACGTACGGAAGAGCATACGTACCAATCACCAGGAGCTGAACCGCCGGAACGAGCAGCAGCAAGGGGTATGCTGCATGAAGGTCTCCCCGGAGGAGTATGTACAAATCAAATCGAGCGAGGAGCCTGCTCCAGCGTCGGCGTAGTCACCGCCATCTGGGATGAGGACTACTCGAAGAGGCCATTTCGCTGCCATCTGGGATGCAGATTACTGGAGAAGGCCATGGATGACTTTGGATCGAGGGTTGCTTCCCGTGCCATGTTGATCGTATTCGAGCCGGTCTCTACTCTGGTCTCTGCCTCGCCATAGGAAGGTTAGATCGAGTCGGAGTATGTCCTTCTGGCCTGCACCACGACGGACGAGGCCTACACGGATGATTTGATGTCCGGTCATGCTTAAGCGCGTCGTCGTTGGCCGCGCGGTGCATCTCGTTTGATTCACGAGGAGAACGATGGCATGTTATGTTTCCAGTTTATGCTCTACACGTGAACTCGTGAAGGGATAATCAGTTGGAAAAAAGGAGAATGGTCCGACCATGTATCCCTACAAAGTTCTGATTCTGATTGATCTATAGTCACCGCTGCATATCCGAGGCCTCTCCGAGCCGTACAGATTCACGCCGGCGCCGGCCGGCGATCTCCGGTACCAATTTTACTTAGCCAGCTCTCACACAATTTTCGGTAATCCCAAGCAAGGAGCATGCTCCCACGTTTCCAGCATACTTGGGAAAACATAAGCTGACCACTACTGCTATGACCACTGGCCAGGCCACACATGTATGCTTGTGTTTTCAATTGTGTGTCACAAATCAGTGCCCAATAATTAGGAAATTTATTTTTATTGATTAACAAGAGAAAGAGACAAAAAAAGTAACTAATGCAATAGAATTTATCGAGTCATGTGGTTATAGTATCTGTCCATAACAAGAAGAAGACAAAGAAACCCAATCCAACAAAAGACAAAAAAACTGGTATGAGTTTCAGTTCAAAGTGTACGTAGATTTTAACTCAGGAATTTTAGTAGCAGCCTATTATTACTTCAGTACACTTTGAAATTTGATCTGATCACGAGTTGCAGTAAGATCAACATCTGAACATAAGAGATGGATTAACCTTGGCTATATTGGGTATGACGGGTGTATATTTAGGTAGTACAACAATCAACTAATTGGGTGGCATTTATTTTGTGCAATTTTAATCTGTTAAGGGAGCTATTAGTTTAGTAGTTTAGTACCGCATACAACGGCAGAGGTTCATAGGGGAGTGAGGCATAAGATTCTATTATTTTATTGTTAAGAATACACACGTGGGTTACTGTTTTTTAGAACAATAATCCTATGGAAACAAACGTATGGAATAACTTACGGGCTGACGTGGTGGCTAGCGGTTGGTTCTAATTTTTTTCCTTCCTCAAATTGTGGAGCACCTACTGATCAGCTGTGCGATGCGGTGGTTGTCCGTAAGAAATTTTTGTAGAAAGGGTCCGTAGACGTAGCATTACTCTTTTTAGAATTCGTAGCAAACACAAGGCTGCGACGAGCTTAACATAGTTGAAGTACAATCATAGACCAAACCCGAGATTACTATATGAGAATCAAGGGGAGAAGGGAACTCAATGTTTTCCTTTAGCGCTTATATGCTCTGTATTAATGTTCGTTACAATATATACTTCAATGTGACACTTGAGAGAGATAAAGTCGTAGCAACGCGCGGACATTTAGCTAGGTCTTTACAAAGTATATTATCATCTTTGGTTTATTTTCATTACATAAGTTTTTTGTATCACTATGCAAATGAAGTCGAAGTGGTGTGTATACTATGCAAATAAAGTTAATGTGATGTTGTACGAGTATATTAAAGTTAATGTGATGTTGTACGAGAATATTTTAAATGTGTCAAGAACGTACCGTAACTAATATTAGCTAGGTTATTGCTTTCCACGTATATGATATCAAATTATGCGGGGTGAAGCTTTCTGAATAGTAGTATGTGGCTATTTTCTCTATACCCAAAAATATGTTTATTATAAATTTACCTCTCAACATGTGCGATGATAAAATAAATTAAGAGACCGTGGCAACGCACGGGCATTCAGCTAGCAATAGTAAAGACTCATCTAAGCACACTAAAAAATCTCCTCAAGATAATAATCTAGGCAAGAAAATCATAGCAATTGGTTCGTAGTAGGTCTCATCCTAGATTGACAATGACAATAGATCGAAGATGAATTTGCAAAAAGTAATTGAAGGATCGGAGGAGAAACATATTGTAGATCACTTGTGTGCGAGGAAATAAAACGAAATTGAGTAGATATGAAGATCTCTTGAGGTTTTGAGAGAGTTTGGAGGTAGAAGAAAGAAAAATGATTGAAGTTTTTATGGTCGGGCGCAACTATACGGGCGGAACATGCGTTTCGGCCGTATAGTTGGCGTTCTGTCAAAATATCAGGGTTTCCTCCTGGCGGCATAGCTATACAGATGCAACTATACAGGCGGAACAAAATGTACCGGCCGTATAGTTAGTCGTTAAACTGTCTGTCCCTGCGAAAAAACATTTGTAAAGGCATCGATAACTATACGACCGAAACTATACGGCCATAATTTTTATTCCCGCTGTATAGTTGGTCGTTAAACTCTTAGTATATATGAAAAGAAATAGTACAGAGGCATTGGTATCTATACGACCGGAACTATACGGCCAGAATTTTTTATTCCCGTCGTATAGTTGGTCATTAAACTGTCAGTACATATTGCAAAAAAAAAATTCGATGGTAAAGATAACTATACGACCGGAACTATACGACCGGAATTTTTATTCCCGCCGTATAGTTGGTCGTTAAACTCTCTGTGTGTATCAAAAAAATTATGTTTCTTTGCAAACTATTTCTTTTCTCGTAACTTAGTGATATACCTTGTTTTTTACAGAAAATTGATATAAATATTGTCGACCAACAATAGCATGAATAATGCAGAATTTTAAATACTACCGATTTTCTTCTCCTCAAATGGAGTTTTCTAGCACTCTTTATTAAACAAAAACTTAAACAAAAATTAAAAACTTAACTCAAACCTTAATTTAACATGGGGTGCCTCCCATGGAGCGTTCTTTTATGGTCAATAGCTTGACCTTGATGATACTCATTTGTGCCACATGAGTGGAACACCCACTCCAAAGTAATTGACCTTCAAAGTGATGGCCTCTTTCTCGTTATGTTTGGCTTTCTTCTTCCTAGAGAAGTGGATAACAAAAGAATCCCGCGAAGACAACTGCAACTTCACGTTCCCTTCATGAAGGTTAATTAAAGCCTTTATAGTTTTTTGGAAAGGACAGCCTAGTATTATAGGAGTAACAGTATCTTCAGGCATGTCAACAATAACGAAATCAATGAGAGCAGGACAACCTTTGATGTAAACTAAAGTGTTCTCCTTAATCCCTACAGCTTGTTTGTAGATAGAATCTGCTAGATGCAATTTTAATGCAGTAATTTTAAAGGAGCCAAGATTTAACTTGTTAAAAAGACTCTTTTGAATTATTGAGACACTTGCATCCAGATCACAAAGTGCAGCTATCTTATTGGTTCTAATTTTTATCTTAATAGTAGCCTCAAATATGTCATCTAGTTTAACAGGTAACTTTTCAGCGATTTTCTTGTATTCTTCTTCAAGCTCGCGTGCCTTAATTGCTACTTGATCAAGAAAGTATTGATACGTGGCTTCATCATTGCCTTTACTTACCGGAATTTTGACGTCAATCCTCTTTACGAGATCTTTGATGGTGTAGCTTGGTGAAGGAGCATTACTATAATCAAGTTCTTTAGACTCCTCCCTTTGGATCCTCATCATTTTGAGTTCTTCAATAGGGTTGGGCTCAGTGATGGCCCAAAATATATCGAGCTCATTGGGGAACCCCAAGAGGAAGGTATGATGAGCACAACAACAAGTTTTCCCTCAGTACGAAACCAAGATTATCAATCCAATAGGACCAAGGAAACACCCCAAAGGTGTTGCTAGCTGAACGTTGGCAGGGCGCACTACCGGTGCCAGCAGCAACGTGGAGACCTGCATAACACAACCACAGAACTCTGTCTCCAACTTGCAATGAGTTTGTCAATCTCACCAGTTTTGCTGAAAACAAAGGATTAAACGTATCGAATGGAAGGAAGTAATAGTTTGCAGAAAGTAAACACAAAGCAGTAAACAGTTTGATTGTAGATTGAATGTAAAAGAAAGTACCGGGGTCCATAGTTCACTAGAGGTGGCTCTCCTTAAGATAGATAACATGCTGGGCGAACAAATTACAGCGGGGCAATTGACAAACATCGAGAAAGCATACACGCATATACTAATCATCTTGAGTCCTTTGAGATTCGATTGGGCATTACAACATTATACATAGACCGCCATCCAACTGCATCTATGACTAATAATCCACCTTCAGGTTATCATCCGAACCCCCTCCAGTATTAAGTTGCAAGCAACAGATTATTGCTTTACGAATTGCGTGTAAAGTAAACAATACGATAGTTCTATAAACAAAGGATTGCTGTTTTCTCCCTAGTAGCAACAACACATCTAGTACCTTAGAGATTTCTATCACTTCCCCAGATTACCAGAGGCATGAACCCACTATCGAGCATAAATACTAACTCTTGGAGTTGCTAGCATCTACTTGGCCAATATAGCTACTAACAACGGAAAGCATGCAAGATCACAAATAACAAAGACATGATAGAATCAATAATCAATCTGAAATAGCATCTCAATATCCATCGGATCCCCGCAAACACAACATGCAGAATTACAAATAAATGATCTTGATCATGAACGAAGCTCACAAGATCTAAACATGATAGCACAAAGGAGGAGAGGCAGCCATCTAGCTACTACATGGACCCATAGTCCAGAGATGAACTACTCACGCGTCACACCGGAGGCTTGCATGATGATGATGAAGGCCTCCAGGGTGAATTCCCCTCTCCGGCAGTGTGCCTGGAAGAGATTTAGATCCCTCCCGATCTAGGGATGGAGATGACAACGGCTACAGACTCTTTCGTGGAATTTTGATTTGGTACTTAGGGTTTCCGTATTAGAGGCAATATATAGGCGGAAGGAGAGGCCGAGGGGGTGCCTGAGCTGGCCACACCACCCCCTGGTGTGGGCCAAGCCTGGCCGCGCAGCCAGGTGGTGTGGCCGCCCTCTGTCCCTTGTTCGTCTCGTATTCTGGCTCCAAGTGTCCCCCGGTAAAATAATAACTTTGGCTTTTGTCCCTCCAATTCTGAGAATATTCATTTTCTGACTTCCTGGAACCAAAAACAGCAGAAAACACGCAACTGGCACTGTGGCTCTTGTTAATAGGTTAGTCCAAGAAATCATATGAAAAGTACTCCAAAGTATGGACAAAACATAAGAAAGTAGATAAAACCAAGCATGAAACATCAAAAATTATAGATATATTTGCAATGTATCACTCAGCTTTACCTGCAAATTTAGCTAGAATGGGAGTTTGACTCTCGGTTTTCTTACCTAGTTGTGCCTCAACGATCCTTATTATTTCTAGAAGGGCGTGCAAATCATTTCTCAAACTAATAGATTGATTAGATAATTTACCAAGCATAGCATCATGGTTCTCCTTAATTTTGACTAGAATATTATTTTATTTATTTTGTGAGTCTATGAAAGACTTAAGTGTTTCTTGGAGACTACCATTACTAGTTCCCATATTATTATTAGAGTTATTTGTAGGACTAGCATAATGTTTCTGAAAGTTAGGATTGTAACTCTTTTTCTAAGCAGGATTGTAATCATTACGAGCTACGAAGTCTATTTATTCTATGTTTGTTTCAGGGGTGGCTCTTACCAGAGTTTCCTTACCTTTTACGACTAGTATGAGTTCATTCAACTTAGCATTTAGATCTTCGTTCTCTTGTGGTGAAACAGAGTTCACCTTCTTCGTGTTTGATCTTTCCACATGCCATTATGCATGGTTGTCTTGCATATTGTCTAGTAGCTGCTTTGCTTCGGTAATATGTTTACCCATAAATGTTCCTCCAGCTGCAGTATCAAGCATAGACTTAGACACATGATTAAGAGCATTATAAAATAAATGAAGGATTAACCAATCTTCCATCCCATGATTAGGACAGTTTCTTAGGCATTCTTTCATCCTCTCCCATACAAGCGCTAGTGGCTCACACTCTTTCTGGTTAAAGCCAGTAATATTAGATCGAAGTTGCATAGTCTTTGCAGGTAGGAAAAATTTAGTCATAAATAAAGAAGTACATCCCACCCATGATGTAATAGTATTGTTAGGCAAAGATAGCAACCATTCTTTAGCTCTCCCTCTTAGAGAGAAAGGAAATAGACGTAATTTGACTACATCAGTGTCAACGTCTTTTATACGCATCATAGCACATATTTCAGTGAAAGTATTTAAGTGCAAACCTGCATCTTGAACAGTAGAGCCTCAAAGTTGATTCCGTTGAACCAAACTTAAGTAATGGGGCTTAATTTCATAGTCATCAACAACTATTGCTGGCTGAGTAATAGGAGTACGCCAATAATCATTATTGGGAGTAGCAAAGTCCCCAAGCTTTTTTCTTCCATACTTCCTATGTTTTTGGGTTTTCTTAGATTAAAAATTATAACAGTAAAAACAATAATTTAAAGACTAACTCATTTTTTGGGTTTATCAAATAAAGACTGAAAGCAAACTAACAAAATTAAAAACAAGAATTAAAACTAGCAAGGTTCCTAATAACCTCACCAGGGTAGCTATTGCTTCCCTGGCAACGATGCCAGAAAAAGGGTTGATACCTTCGATTCGGATTACGGATGTAGTATAGCTCTTTTTCCCTAGTAGACTTAGGTTATCGAATCCACGGGAAGCGAATGCATAGTGAAGTTACTTTAACGGACCTTCGGAAGTTTTAGAATTCTTTTGTGTTTTTACCGGACTAGTAGCTTGCGTCTTTTTGTTGTTGTTGATGATGGAGAGAGAAGGCCTAGGGCATTCGGTTTCACCTGTAGCTGTGCTAAAACATCTGATGGAAATAAAAGATAGAAATAAAGCATGCGTGTACTTGTTAGAGCAAGATAAATCATATGTGGACAGTGCATCCATAATTGCTATTGCCTCCGCAACCGCTTATAGCAATAACCTACTAGTCTCATCCATAGAAGAAAGAGAACTATTGATATGCATAGTGATGTCACCGTTAATCCCAAGCAAATCCCTCAGATACAGCTGTACTACCCCTTCTATCATTAGGGTTCCCAACCTACAGATCAGTCATCACTCATACTCCCTATACCTGGCTCAACCCTCGGGGTCTTGGGGACCTGACAAGTCCTTGGATTGAGGCAAGAGATGATACAATAATTATCATATCATACAAACTAATACATGATCCCATGTATGATAAATAACATGCACAATTGCTACATTGCTATGCCGAAGCCCTTAGCCCAAGGAGAATTACTCACACATAGAGATGAGATCAACAATCATAAATATTGTAATGCAAATCATAAGATTGATAGCAATAGTCTTACAATGTCACCAATCAGAGAAGAGATCTATTATTACAAGTGGTGGAATATGGCTATGGAGATGGAGAAAGGTTTGGATATCTGAGGCGACTTTTTGGCGGAGTCGGGCTTCTTTGGGGCGAAGCGAGAGAGATGTTTTCCCATTGCCTGAGGCTTCTTTATATAGGGGTCCCTTCACAAAAGTTGTTCTGTTTAACCTAACGATGGCGGTGCCAACTATACGACTGGAGCTATATAGTCGGAATTTTTGCTTCGGCCGTATAGTTACTCATTACGGCGTCTGCCTATGTTGTTCGGCTCCTGGTTTCTTCTGGTTTTTGGAAATATCGTATCTTTGACTTTAATATAGTGATTACCTCCTTTAAACGACATTATCTACGCAGGAAAAATACAAGAAGAAAGGATTGCATACCCTCCTGAATATTAGCATTAGTGGCAGGGTTTAGAGAGATATTTTATCAAAAATATGATTAATATCCAGTTTAAATATGGACGTAGATGACTATATTTCATAGCCATCACGCGTGCGCCGTGGGTTGCGGGAATCTCACCGAGCCGAGCATTATTTTTGCTAGTCGGAAAAATTATCGTGGATTAATTATGAGTTATTAACGGACGCGTTAATTAGTCAGCCGTTTCCAGTCTTTATGGGATGTGGGCTATTACTGACTCGGATATGGGCTGAGTCCCACGATCTTCCTGACCTGCGCTATATAAGCGTCTACGCTAAACTTAATCAGCATTGTTTATCACACGCATCTCCTTCCAGTCTATTGCACCGCCGCCTTTGTCTTCCTCATCCTGGCTTGCAGCATGCACTGCAGATAGTGACAGTAGGCCTCCAGAACCCTGCCTCTTGTGAACTTGTACAGGTGAGGGGCGATCAGGTTTTTGGGGTGCGCTCAAGCGCGACTACTGGCATCCAGAACATTTTCCGACGACAAGTTCCTAGATGACGACTTCTTCCTGGACGTCACCGACCTCTTCGACAACCTCAACATGAGCGACGATGTTGCTGCCACCGCTGCAGCTACTGCTGCTGCCGCCGCTATACCATATGTGACCCTGAACTTTCTCTTTCAAATTATGCTAGATTTTTTTATTCTAGCGATTGGTGTAGATGTGATAGGTTTATCTTATTTAGATGTAATCTGTTCATCTACTTTGTTAATCTGCATGATTAGTTTTGGTGCTGTTTGTATAATCATGCTTTATCAGTTTATTATTCTGATTAAATCATATGGATTATTGCTTATATTTTCAACAATGGACAACAACAATGAGTTGATGATCCATCAATTCATGGAAGAGGAAGCCAATACTGCCGCCAATGAAGAGTAGCACTTGACGATCCTCTCTTGTCTTCTACAATTAGAAGCGAATGAGCTGAAGAATGTCGCTCCTAAACATGGAGTTTCGAAGTTTGGGAAAAGGATTAAGACCAAGCCATTGTGGAGGCTTGATGGTCATATCAAGCTATGCGTCGGCTATTTTTTAGCGACTTCCCAACATATACCTCAAAGGATTCCCAACGACGCCATAGAATGAACAAGAAGTTGTTCATATGCCTAGTGCATGGTGTGAGGGAGTACGATACCTACTTCATGATAAAAAAAAGTCTGCACCGGAATGGGTAGGTTCTCATCAATTTGGAAATGCACTATTGTTATGAGGAGGGATGCATATGGAGCTCCCGGAGATTAAAAAATGAGTACATACTCACGATATGAGTCCACAACCATTCAAGCATGTACAGATTTTGCAAGATGATGGTGGTAGTGTTTGAGGCAAGTTATTTAAGAGGACCAAATGAAGAAAAGACAACTTGTATCATGGCACAAAATGAAGCAAGAGAATTTCTTGGGATGCTTGGAAGCATCGATCACATGCACTGGTCATGAAAGAATTGTTCATTTGGATGGAAAGGTTTGTACAAAAGGCATCATGGACAGTATAATGTGGTACATGAAGCTGTGGTAGATTAAGACATGTGGATTTTGCATGCTTTTTGGAAATCCGAAAGGATGTATCATTAGCATGAAATCGATAAAAAAAATTAACTTGCTATTTTGCGAACTCGTAGCATATGCCTTTGTGTGCTAGGTAACGGGTAACCTACGGATGCAAAATGGTGCGAGATGTTATAGTTTACATTGGTGCTTGTCCCTAGCCTTTTCTTACTAACTTCATCAAATGTTCGAATGTCTACTATTCCAAATATCATATCATTTTATATAACCTTTACTTTGTCTAAACTAATCATGTACACGTGCGTGCGCACACACACATGCTGACTACAGAACAAAAAATTGCGGAGAAGAAATCCTAGGCCTGGAAAAATTGATGATGTGCATAGGTTGCATGAAGAGTTAGACTATCATAATTATAGTTAGTGGAGTTTTGCTCTATAAGAAGTATAGATTAGTTACTTCCCTAAAAGTATAAATTATTTAATTACAATAATACCATGAAAGATTGTGTTTCTTTTTTAATATGATTAATGGGTACCGTAAGGCTAAGGAGGATCTCTGCAGTTTGGTGGATCCTTTCATATTCAAAGCGATACTTGACTTGCAGCGGCGGAGCTTGGGCTGAAGCGCACGGAAGGGGGCAAAATGCCTGCACATGTTGGGCTGACAGTGGGGACAAATCTACCAAATACTACTCCATCCAATTCATAATCACCAATACTTATTATGCATTGGAGGATGCACTGTTTTAGGAGCAAACAAACCAAATACTACTAGCTTTTAGCCAAATTTCTCATGGACCCCGGGGGGGGGGGGGAGAGGGTAGAGCCCCCCCCTAAAGTACACATAGCTCTGTCAGTATTGACTTGGTGTACATTGAGATTTTTGGCATAAATAAATGTTTACTTGGCTTGTAGCTATCATAATTTATATCTACAGGTTGTTGTCCTAGACAACAAAATAGTTAATCCCTCCATCCACTTTTGTAAGTCACGGAATCGATTTCTAAGAACTCCCGAAAATAGCAGTAAAGTACCAGATTACCCCCGAGCAATTAGTTTGAAATTCAAATTACATTAGGATCCCGACCCACACCTCCATCGCTGATTGCAAGATCATCTTCCTCGCTACCCCAACTAGCTCGCCCGCACTGGCCCAGCCGAATCGATCTCCCCTACCATCCCGGTAGAATCGATCTCCTCCTTGTCCTAGCCCTCCCAGGATAATCGATCAGCAGCAACGCACACCTCGTCAGCGGCTGCCCCAGCAGCAGCGCACACCTCACCAGCGGCCGACGGCCGACCCCGACAGTAAGGCAGACCTCCTCACTGGTGGTTGTCCCTAGCAGCAACGCACACCTCGCCAGCGGACGACCCTAGAAGTGGCAGCAACTGTTGGAACTAAGCACTCCGACACCGGCACGTTGTCGTGCTCTCTCGTATACAGGTGGTATACGAACAGGTTCCGATTGGTATGCATGCATCTATCTGAGTAGGACTAGGAGTTTGACACCGTGTCGATCTCTAGTTGAATCGGTATGGCTGTCCTAGCATATATATACGTGTGTAATCTATGCTTTTAAAACCGTATCGTGAGTTGTGAATCAATAAAAACAGCAGGTTCGACAAGGGCCTTTGGCTATCTAATATTTTGCGTGTGCATGCGTGTGAGTAGTACTAGTTAATCCATTGATCGTTCAAGGTTTGGCTAGCAGTACGTGTGCATCTCGGCAGATTGGTTATCGGGGACGTGTGTGTCGTCTCGTCAGAACTTCGTCGTCGGTGTCGCTGGAAAGTAGTCGGCGGTAGGGGCTGTGCTAACAATTGGTATCCGGCCTTTGGCAATCCCAAATATTGTTTCCTGTGTTTGGTGCGTGCGTGTGAAGTAGTACTGGTTGTTGATCGATACGAGTCGATTATTAGCTAGCAGCGTACGTGCAAAGCAGGAGAGCTACCTTGGGCTGATTCGGTACGTGCCTGTCGTCTCGCCGGAACTTCATCGTCGGTGTAGCCGGAAAGTAGTCGGCGGCAGGGGCTGTGCTAACAATTGGTATCAGAGCCTCGTGAAGGATCTCCTCATAACGGGAGGTCCAGCAACGATGGATGTGGACGAGTATTCCGGTGCGGCTAAAGGATTTGCTGCGCAGGTGATGACACAGTACCCGCGGTACAACCGCGACAACTACACGATGTGGGCGACCCAGATGGAGTGGGCGCTAGAGTCCAACGATCTATGGGAGGCTGTCGATCCCGGTGGCGACGAGTTCAAGAAGGACGCGTTGAAGTACCGCAAGGACCGGCAGGCACTCACGGCCATCGGCTCGGTGATGCCGGCGGACGTGATGCAACACCTAATCTCGAAGAAATCTGCAAAGGAGGCGTGGGAGGCGCTCAAGACGCTAAATCTTGGGCACGAGCGTGTCCGCGAGGCAACCCTACAAACCTTGCAGAAGAAGTACGAGAATCTGGAGATGGGAGGAGACGAGATGCTGCACGCGTTTGCCTCGAGGGTAGCCACTTTGGCGAATGGGATCCGCGCGCTCGGCGAGAAGCTCGAAGATCTCAGTCGTTCGGCGTTTCCTTCGCGCGGCGCCGCCGCGTTACTTGTCCGTTGTGTCGGCGATCGAGCAGTGCGTTGATCTCAAGACTCTCACGACGGATGATCTGGTTGGACGATTGAAGGCTCATGATGAGGGGATAAAGATCACCTACGGTGATGCGGTACGGGAAGAGCACGTGATGCTTACCCATGCCCAGTGGCAGGCGGTGGTCGCCAAAGAAAAGGGCGATCAAGGATCCAGAAGCAGGAGTGATAAAGAAGCTTCTCGCCCAGCGAAAAAGTATATCGCAGGGGAGGATAAGGACGACGCTCCGCCGCGGAGGAAGTTTGACATTAAGAAAGTAAGATGTCATAACTGCGGCGAGCTCGGTCACTTCAAGAAGGATTGCAAGAAACCGCTGAAGGAGAGGGCTCTCATCACCCTGGAAGGAGATGATGGACCGATGATGCTGATGCTCGAAGTAACTGAGCTGAAGGATGAGGAGGATCCTCCATCACTGGCTACAGAGATTGTGGCGCAAGTGGATCACGATCTACCGTGTGTGGATCACGAGGAACAGAGTGCCCCGTTACCATGTGAAGCCACGTTTGAGGCAAGTGAAGCCTCGGGACTAGTTCATGGTGATCTATGTGTTGGAATTTCACCCGCAACTTCGTCTGGCAATAAGTTCTTCATGCTTGTGGTGGATGATCATAGTAAATACATGTGGATTGTGTTGCTGAAAAGTAAGGATCAAGCTCAACAAGCATTCGAGAAGATCAAGGAAGCCGAAGAGTTCAAGGGGGAGGCGAAGATAAGAGCCCTACGCATTGATCAAGGGGGTGAGCTGCATCAAACTGTGTTGACCATGGCACGGAGCATGATGAAGAGTAAAGGCTTGCCAGGAAAATTCTGGGGTGAGGCAGTCAATACGGCTGTGTATTTAATGAACATGGAGCCAACTGAGAGTGGCGTTGGTATAACACCGTACGAAGCATGGTACGGATGGAAACCCTCGGTTGATCATCTTCGCACTTTTGGGTGCGTGGTGCATGTCAAGACGGAGTCTGACCATAAGAGTAAATTGGCGGAGCAGAGGACTCCAATGATCATGACGGGCTATGAAAGCTCAAAGGAATACCGCTTGTGCAATCCTTATACAATAAGGTGGTTGTCAGGGGTGACGTAATCTTTGAGGAAAGCGAGTCATGGAATTGGGGCTCCAACGAACCGGGATATCCAACTTTTCACGTCACGTGGGATCTTGAGTATGAAGAAAATATGAACCAACCAAGCTTATCCTTGTCGGCAAGTTCGGGCCCAGAAGGCGCTGGACGCCTAGGAGGTGCTCCAGGCGTGGACACCAGGCCAGAAACACAAGGGATTCTCCCAGAAGAAAAAGAGTCTGAAGATAAGGCTAGTCCGTGGCTAGAAGACAAGGAGCTGGAAGGGTGTGCATGTGTAGTGATACCTACACTTGTTGGCCTAGCAATTAGAGGAGGGAGAGCTGAAGCGATCCCAGCAAACAGGCCCGCAAGGCCAGAAGGCGATGGTCCAAGAGTATGGACTGGTGGCCAGACAGATGGAGGAGACCTAACAATAGGGGGTGCAGATCCATCAAGAGGCTTTTCACGTGGTATAGAGAAGCTAGAAGAAAACATGCCAAAAAGAGATTCAAAACTAAAAGACGAATCGCTACAGGTAGGCAACCTGTGCATCGCTACTACGGACGAGCCAGAAGACGACATTGGTCAGGAGAAGGTAGAAGTCAGAATTGCTAGTCACGAGCTAGCTTTGCTAGTCAACCAACGTGAGCTAGCTCCTACGTATTTGTTCTATTGCATCCAAGAGTACCGGCAAGCAGAAGATCAAATATGTGAAGCATTGATGAGAAAGTACTTCATGGAACCAACTATAATGTCTCAAGGCGCGGACAAAAAGGACTGTCGGCGTGAAGGCGTGGAGAAGGGCGCGGACAAAAAGGACTGTCGGCGTGAAGCCATGGAAAAGCCGACAAAAGCAAAGTCGGTGATATGGGTGCTGAGGAAGGGGGCGATGAAAGCAATGTCGTGGATGACGCCTGCGAGGAGCAGCTGGCGTATTTGGGATCCAGGTCGAAGTGAAGACGGGTACGTCGTGCTTAGGGGGTGATTGTTGGAACTAAGCACTCTGGCACCAGCACGTTGTCGTGCTCTCTCGTATACAGGTGGTATACAAACATGTTTCGATTGGTATGCATGCATCTATCTGAGTAGGACTAAGAGTTTGACACCGAGTCGATCTCTAGTTGTATCGGTATGGCTGTCCTAGCATATATATATGCGTGTAATCTATGCTTGTAAAACCGTACCGTGAGTTGTGAATCAATAAAAACAGCAGGTCCGACAAGGGCCTTTGGCTATCTAATATTTTGTGTGTGCGTGCGTGTGAGTAGTACTAGTTAATCCATTGATCGTTCAAGGTTTGGCTAGCAGTACGTGTGCATCTCGGCAGATTGGTTATCGGGGACGTGCGTGTCGTCTCGTTGGAACTTCGTCGTCGGTGTCGCCGGAAAGTAGTCGGCGGCAGGGGCTGTGCTAACAGCAACGCAGACGTCACCGGTGGACAACATCCTACCCCAGCAGCAGTTCACACCTGGCCGGCGGCTGGACCGAGAAGCAACAACAGCGTACACTTCGCCAGTGGTCAGACCAGCAGCAGCGTCATCAGCCCCAGCAACAATGGCACCTCGCCAGCGGCCGTCCTCACCGCGAGCAACTCCAGGCGCAGGCCACCTCTAGGCACTCGCCTGTACCTCGTCGGCTTCTTGTAACATCCCAAAACTTCAATCCAAGCTTATCAAGATCTAAATCATCAAAATTGAGGGTTAACAAAAACTTTTCCAAATTAAAAATGAAAGCATTCATGTGTATGTGCATTTAAATTAGGAATTGATTTGGATTGCCATGGTTCTGTGATTCTTTGGTTGTAAAATGTTTCTTAGGTGATTAAACATCATCTACATCTTTCCCAAACTTTTACCAAAGAAAATCAAATCAAAAACAATTAAAAAGGAGGAATGGTCATTTTGGCCATTTTAATCCACTACACTACTTTGGGTGTTCCTAGCACTCATTTCTTAACAGAAACAATTCATGATCTTTGCACCCCTTGCTAGTACACATAATGAGGTACCAAGGCCCACCTTTTGATCTGCTAAAACATTCTTTTGCTTATTTTAAATGGCATGTGAAAATTGAATTCAATGCATATGCATAGATCACCCCTATTTGAAAAACCATCAAAATGAGATCCACTTTCGAAACCCTTGCACCCAGAGACTACCTAGCACTAGTGTAGATCACCCAAAAAATTTGAAACCAAAATTCAAAAGTTTACTTCTTGCGGCCATTTCAGCAAACAGGTGGCAGGCACAAATCTGGCCAAATTCAAAACACTATTTGGAGCAGTGATTTTGGTCACCATTTGGGCCTAACCCGGTCCCCTTGTCCCCCAAGTGCAACCCCTACCCTTTGCTAGCCCGGCCAAGCCCTATGCACACGACCAAATGGTCATGGCCATTAAGGCCGAGCACCTTGAGCACCCTCACCGGCGACATCGCGCCACAATAGCCGCCCGCCTCTCTCACCTTGTCCAGCACGTCGCCTGTGGTCCACCTCCACCGTCCAACCAGCCCCAGCCCAGAGACAGAGACCAGAACGGCCAAGAACCGCTGCGCCCAGAGCTGTCGACCATGCCGACGCCGCCCGCAGAGCGCACCCTGTCCCCGCGTGCACAGACCGCCCCTCGGCCGCAGCTGGCGCCTACCGCTCCGCCATGACCTAGGGAACACCCCAGACACCCCCGCTAGCCGCCCAACACACCCCAGCCACCGCTCGCCGTCGAACCCGCAGCCTCTGCCGCCTAGAGCGCGTGACGCTCCCGACCAGCACAGAGCTCGCCTTGCCAAGCCTTTAAGCCTCAGTGCACCGACAGGAGACAGGCCACCGTCCCCTATCTCAAGACACGCCACTAGCCCCCTGTGCCGTCCTCGCCGGAGTCGCCTGCCCACACCGCTCGGTCTCACCGTCGGGCCTATATAAGCCGGCCTCCCCAGCCTCATTTCTCCACACTCACTCACTTCCCACCTTTCACTGAACCTCACCCACCTCTAGCCGACGCCGCTCGAGCTCTGCCTCGCCGGAATTGGAGCTGGAGCCGCCACAGCAGGAGGAGAAGGGTGCCTGCGATTTAGGGCACCCCAAGCTCCGCCGCAACCGCGCCTCGCCTCGCCGTCGTCTTCCAGCCCGTTTGCCTGCCTCACCGACCTTGCTAGAGCCCTGGTACACCCCCAGTCGACCCCCACCGCCGCGTCTAGGTCAAGTTCTCGCCGGAGTAATCCGTCGACGACGATGAACCCCCACCGTTAGATCCCCTTTTAATCGTGCGGCCTAGAATGCTAGATACCGTTTCGGTGTTTTTGTGCCGCTGACTGGTGGAGCCCGCATGTCAGCTGAGCCCCGCGCCGCGGAGCTCCACTGGGCCGGCCCATGTTAGTTCCCGCGCTAGCCCAGCAATTCAAAATTGGATTTTTTCTTTTAAGTTAAATCTAGTTTCTATCCACTAGTTTAAAAATCAATTCAGAGAGATTTATAAATCCTTTTTGCATGAAACCAATTTTGTCTAAAAGGTATTGAAATGATCTATCTAAGCCTGTTGGATTTAATTCAATCAGAGTTATAGATCTCTCTTAGTAAAAATAATAAAACAGAAGTATTTGCAACTTGCAACATTTTTATAAAATCAACTAAGATAGGTTTTGAGTTGATTCCAACTCTCAAAAATCACATTTCATCATATATATCTAAATATGTAATAATATTAAGGTTTGAATGCAGTGACTTTGGACTAGTACCAAAATAATGCTATATAGGCATTTCTAGTCACTTTAAATCATTAAATAATAAACTTAAACCAAAGTAATATTGCTCCAACCTTTAATTCTCATTCCCATGTGTTAATATATGTGGTGATGACATGTGTCAATATGATCCCATATTTTAAATGGAGAATATTAAATTTTAGTTAATTTTCTTCAATGAGTAGAAATTACTTTTCTAAAATAAAAAGGATGAAACTATTGAATTAAACTTGTGATGCTTATGATGATAATAGATCATCAAATGTGTGTCTTAGAATGCTATTTAGCCTAGTTAAGTATTTTTTTTGGTGATTGTGTACTCCGTATGTATTTATAGACGTAGTACCGACCAAGCTTTCGAGGAGGAGGAGTTCTACCAAGAAGAAGACGAAGAAGAAAACTTCAACCACTGCACCAACCAAGGCAAGCCACCATTAACAATACCAGCTAACACTTGCAAGTTTAGATCTTAGCAAGCTAGGATCAAACTAGATGGTTTAGCAAAGATGCTTTAGGCATGCTTTGATCACACTCCTTTGACTATTAGTTACCCCAAGTCTTATTTACAAGTTTTACCTCCCTTAGTTTACACAAAGTTCTTTACTTGTTTTGAAGGTAGCATAAAGAGTATAAAACTTGACCTATTTAGAATCCCTTTAGATGTCATTCCATGGCATGAGATTGAACCCATCTTTTCCACCTTAGTGAACACTCTTAACTTAGTAGTTTAGAGTAGATCAAAAACTTGAGTCACTTTAGATGGGAACACTTGGTGAAAATGAATTATGAAAACCTTGGAATGATGAGTCATTCTGTTGAGATGTTTTGACATGTGTTGAGAAACACAAATGGTTGATGATGATGAAAATGTTAAGGCATGAGCCTTAACCCTTTTATAAAACTGATGGTTGGATTCGGATGCGATACCATTCCAAATTTACCGTACAACCACACTACCTGAATTGGGTAAGGCTTAGCTGGAAATTTATATGCATTAGTATTAGTTCCCTCGCGGGAGAGGTTTGAGCTAAGGCTACGTCTCAATGTTGTCCACCTATGCAGTGCCCAAGATGACTGACGGTCATGGTTGGGAGGCCATGCTCATAGGAGAGGTGCTTATACTAGGGTGTGTAAAGGGAAGGTTATGTTTGATTATCTGCATAACAAGTATGATGATTCAGGGTTATCCCTGACAGATGTATCGAATCTTGTGGTGAAAGTGTACCACCTCTACATAGTGTCAAACTATTCGAATAGCCGCGTCCGCGGTTATGGACAGTTGGAATGGCCATATTGTTTCGTTGTCAGATGTTTTCTAAATAACTTGAAATGAATGATGAATCTTGACTTGACCACAACAGAGTTGTGTTTATGACATTAGCTTCCCAACTTAAGTGATTCTAGAACTTTACTTTATCTTTCTTTGCTTCTGAACTCAGCTTAGGTTTCAAACCTAACTTTATAGTTAAACATAGAGTTAGCACTTTAACTTAGAACTATAATACTTGTTAGTGGTAGTTTGCGAGTACTTAAAGAGTACCCATGGCTTTTGTCCCTGGCTATTATCATGGCCAGACTATGAAGGAGTCTATCAAGATGATGGCCAGCAGGACGGCTATGATAACTAGGACTATCTGCCTTCGTCAGCATTGCCTGTGCCCCTGAAGATGGACCCCACCGCTACGCTTATTGTTTATTTCCGCTGCTTGTTGTATTAAGACTGGATCATGAGATCCTTATTTGTGTAAGACCTTATGTATGGTTTGTAATGGATGATGTACTATGATATCCATTCCGTTATGTCTCGCAAAAATGGTAATCCTAGGATTGCGAGGTACGGCATAACAGGCATCTGGGATTAAAAATCCGGGTGTTGACACTTCTCCTCATTGCCGGATCCTTCTCCTTGTCTCCCCAACAAGCTAATCATCATCAGCCATGGTTCTTCTTGACCTCAATTGCAGTCCACCTAAAGAAGTAAACATGTCCGAAGAAGAAGATCAAAATGCAGGTATCTTTTCTTTACCAAATTAGAGTAATAAGATGTGTCTACTTTCCTAGAGAGATAACTAACATGTCCTAAATGAACTGCAGTCCCCTACATTTGAACAATACAATGTAAATATAAATTTTCACATGCTAAAAGTCTTAAATCAGAAGCATCTTCCATTTGCCAAGAACATTGATAGATGTCATATGAGCAGAGGGTTATATCTATATGAGGCTAGCAGCAATCAACCAAGCAACTGCCGTCCACAAGCTCCTTCACATCAGCAAAACAAAAAATAAATAGACGGAAATAGCCACTACACCAGATTAAGTATTGCCTTGCTAACCACTGCAGTCATCATGCATTTAGAAAGCATTATCAAATTATGCTACTCAGTCACCCGACTAGCATCAAGTGCATAGCTGATAAGAAACCATTTGGATAGAGCTTGATTTTGTTATAACTGGGTGGTGCATCATGTCACTTCATAACTGCATGCCAGACTAATGCAGCCGTTGCACATCCAGAAAGCTTTATCCAATCATTCTAGCATCATAAGTTCTTTCCAGATAGAAACTGATACGTCCATTTTGCATCACTATTCTATGTCTTAATTCACTATTATTCATTGATATATTTCGTATTGAGAGGTGATACTTATGTTATTTCATCTATTTTTGCATGGTTGATGACTTTTGGAGCATGCACCGCGGCAGTCAGGATTCTAATGGAAAAGGTGCTGTTTGGAGGCAAAATTTGCGAAGATCAGAAAATCTGGGAAAATATACGGAAAATCCTATTTTTCCAGAAGACTCAGGATGCCAGAAGATGGAGTGGAGGTGGGCCACAGGGGGCCCACACCACCCCATGGCGCGGGCAGGCCTAGGCCGCGCCTAGGAGTGGTGTGGCTGCCCTGGCCCACTCCGGCCTCTCTCCTCTGGCATATATCATCCCCACAAAACCCTAAGACTCGGGGAGCTACCACAGAAAGATTACGCCGCCTCTGTGGGGCAGAAAACACCAAGAGAGAAAGATCTCTCCGGCAGACAGATTTCTGCCGGGAATTCCTTACCGGAGAGGGGAGATCGTGGCCATCAACACCACCATCAAGCTAGACTTCATCGGGATCATCATCATCATCATCACCACCACCATCATCACCATCAGCATCCTCATCACCATCTCCATATTTCTGTAACAATTGAGTTGAATCTTGCATAGTTCATAGGGAAAACTTTCCCGGTGTTGATTACTCCTTGTAGTATCATGAACCTTATAAAGATATTGCTAAGAGTGTTCCTGCAAGAAATACTGAAGTTTATACTGCTAATCATGTTTTACTTGAACCTTATATTGAGAAAATTCCTTTTCCAGTTAAGGTAAAGGAACATTCTATGATAGCTAGTATGGTTAATGAAAGTATGAATAAGGCTGTTGAACCTGATAAACAAATGGTTGATGAACCTATAATAGAAAATGTGAAAGACTTTGTCACTAAGTATGAGGAAGAGGGACACATTATCCTTTGTAAGGATACCTCTAATATTGTTTCACATAGTAGTGTTATGAGAGCTAGTATTCATGTGTTTTCTATTAGAATAAGTGATCATTGCTATGATAGTCCTTGTGATAGCTATATTGTCAAGTTTATGCGTGATACTGAAAGTTACTATGAGAGAGGGAAAAGTGTTCTTATGCATCTCAATAATATCAAGTTTCCTCGTTTTATGCAGAAAGTTTTTATGTTGTACTTCTTTTGCCTTCTTATGCAAGTTGCCTTTGGTTTCAATAACTTGTTTGTTTACAAAATGTCCTTGCATAGGAAGTGGGTTAGACTTAAATGTGTGTTTTTTGCTTCTTAATGCTCTCTTTCACTTCAATTCATATCCCTATGAGAGTTTTTTCAAAATTATCATGCCTATCTTAATGGCTATAAAGAAAGAGCTTTATGGGAGAAAACCCAATTTGTTTTTTCTTTCAGTTTGTTTTTGTTTCTTTGAGTCTTGGAAGTTATTACTTCGGTAATAACCGCTCCTTATCCGTTTTGTTTGGTTTTTGTGTCAAGATCAACCTCTAATGAGAGAGAAGTAATATTTGGGGAAGTTGCTGTCCCGAAACAGATTTTTGTGCTTCACCGTAAAAAATCCTGAGAGATCTCTGTATGTCGGTTTGAGCTGTAATTTTTTGTGCTTCTGCCCCAGGTTGTTCTTTAACTTTCGTCGGTTTTGCACTTTTTGATTTGAGCAACAGAAGATTTTAGAAAAAAATGATTTTTACCTGCTTGTCTGTTTTGACAGATTTTGCCACTCTTGCATTTGCTTCTTTATTCGATTTCTTTTTTGAATTCTTTTTGGGTTTTTGGAAGGAGTTGCTACAGTAGCTTTTGTTGTGATGGTTTTCAGTTGAAGTTGGACTCAAATGGTTTTATCACTTCTCTTATACTAATGTTGCTAATGAGAATTGTGTGAAGTTTTGTGTGAAAGAAATTTCCAGGAAGTGGAGATAATGGTGTAATAAGAAAGAGAAGGGTTTTATGACTCAAGTAATAAGTGTATGAAGATGAATATATCGATGATATTCAAGTGGTGACTCCAGAAGGATCCACTAAATACCAAATTCAGAGACCTGCAGAGTCCGTTTCCAACTAGGTAACAGTTTTGGTAAGAAAAGTTCCGCGAAAATACAACCAACTATATTTTTGCAGTTTTCAGTCAATAAGGAAAGCTACGAAGTGAAAAAGGGACGGAAACGGAGCCAGGGTGGCCCACACGACCCCATGGCGCGGGCCCACCCCTGGCCGCGCCACCAGATGGTGAGGCCACCCAGGACTCTGCCTCCGACTCGTTTTCTCCTAGTACCTTCCTTTTGAAGTGAAACTTCGTAATATATAACCCCCCGGATCCCCCGAGGTCCGTATATCGTGTTTTCGTCGTGTTTTTGTTTCGATCTGTTTCTGCCAGGTAGAATCCCAGATTTGGAGCCACGATGTTTTTCTCTAGATCATCCAAGGGAGATTCCTTAGAAGATATTATCAACCCATACATGAGAGAATTGAAGATTCATCCCAAGGAGTTGTTGCTCGAAGGTGGGGAGGTCCGGATTAAGGAGGTTCAAGGCCCTAAAGGTGAAGGAAGTCAGGAGGGCAGGATGGAAGCACTGGAGCAAGAAGTCTTTAGGTACAGGAAGATGGCGGAGCGCGAAGTGGATATCATCCATAAGATTTGCTCCGAACTCATCACCAAGCACCAAAAGGAGACTACTGAACTCAAAGACAAAGTCCTCTCACTCCGCCAACCAATCAACGAACTGCAAGCACAGTTTTATGACATTCAAAATCAAAACTGTGAGTATGAGGCTAGATTTAAATGCATAAGCGCTGCTGCAAGTTTCAGGATGTTGGAAACCACGATGTCCTTTGTTGATGGGAAGCCTTTACCCTGGAAGACGGACGAAGATGAGAAGATACCACCACCACCAAAGGAGTAATTCGTCATCAGGTTTGGCATCCCCTTGGTTTGTTCCAAGCTTGGGGGAGTGTCGCGGTTTTACCTTATTAGTAGAGTCATATCATGAATAGAGGAGTTATTATGTAGTATGGTTTGCATTATGGAAGTGTCCCCTCTCTCGTTAGATATGTATCCCTTGGTGTGAGTTGCCGTTATGGAGTATTAATGAGAATTTCTATCATTCACTCTTTTGCATAGCTTATGTTAGTTTTCAATTCGTGGTTATATGATTGATCTTGTTATTAGTATTGGTAGCACTTTGGGATCATTGAGTTAATTTAGTTGGTTTTGGCAAACCTGGCTCGGTTAGTAGCAACACCTTTTTGAGAGTTGAAAAGAAAAAGATAGAAGTACTCTAGAGAAAAATAATTTCATAATCTTTCTTTCTTCATTTGCTCATAAGTCTAGTATTCTCTAGTTAAGATCTTTTGTGCTTCCAAGGAAGATTGCGTGTTTGTCTTTATCACTTGTATGTTTGTTTGTTTCCTTCAACTCTTGTACTTGCTACCCAGCCTTGCTAGCCAAAAACATGTACTGAGAGGGTATTCTTCTCGTGCATCCACTCCTTTAAACCAAAACCTTTGGCATTTGCGTCCACCATACCTACCTAGTAGCATTATTGCTATTCCAAGTAAATTCTTGTTTTGTCTACCTCCCAAATTAAACTTGTTATGAAAAATTTAGTGATTAAAGCTCTCACGAACTTGATGGCACACTTTACTTTCCTGCACTTAATAAACCTGAACCATTGTGAACTCTCCATGAAAGTTATATGCTTGCAGATTATAGGTTGGGGATTAGCAGAACCGTGTTATCACGGGGAACACTTTCAACAGTTTTAAATATATACCCAGTTGATACCTTTCTCTTTTGCTTGCGGATGTCGTTGGTGTGAAATAAAAGGGGAGCTTGTAAGTCCATGGAGTTATGTATGTGTGTTAGAGAAACGCCTGGGCCGCTGGTCTAATCCATGCTGACATGGTGGAAACCTGCAGTGTAACCATAATGATATCTATGAAGCATTCTTCTTATAAAAAAAGAGAGATAACTATTGAGAAAAAGAAAATAAAAAAAAGATATACTATGAAAAGAGGAAAGAGAGAAACAAGTACCATTTTCCCATGGTAAATAAGAAGATTGCTGAGATACTCATTGTCTGCTTGCCTTGTCATTTTGATATGGGGATTCTTCCGTATCATCAAGCAAGGGGTACCCCGTTGGCGGTTCTCAATGATACGCACATACTTACGATGACAAGAACTTACCGGTAACTAAAGTTGAGTAGCATGAGGAGCGACCCTCGTACTCAAGGGACTTGGGATTTTCAGTTTATAGTTTGTCAAGCATATAACTCAGATTGGACCTCACTTTCACCTTAATCACCTAAAGATGCCTATGATAGGGGCAATGAGAGCCGAAAGCTAGTAAGTATCATAATTTTTGGGAGCTCTTTATGAGACTTGCAATCCCTGCTTCCCTCTTTGAAGGGCCTTTCTTTTACTTTGTAGTTGAGTCAGTAAACCTATTCCCTTCTATCTCAGCAAGTATTTTGAGTTGATGTGTTTCATTCATTCATATGATGATTTATTCAATCATGTTTCTTATGTTCCTTGTTTTGCAAATTTTCTCTTACCTTGATGTTTACTACTTTGAAAGCTTTCATTGAAAACCAGCTATTTGTGAACTCCAGCAAATTATCAACTATTCTTCAACCAAGAGCTAAGTTTGCCATTAGCAATTATGATTTACTCTATGTATCTTTATTGTGTTTCCTTTACTCATTGCAAGTTGAGTTATATAATAGTGAGTTGTCGTCTATTATGATCTATGTATTTGATGAATGTGATGCTTCTTGTCCGTATTCTTTTATCGACTCTTCACTCCATAAACTTGAGGCCAAGTTTATTGAGCTCAGTTTCGCTTGGGGACAAGCAAAGTCTAAGCTTGGGGGGAGTTGATACGTCCATTTTGCATCACTATTCTATGTCTTAATTCACTATTATTCATTGTATATTTCGTATTGAGAGGTGATACTTATGTTATTTGATCTATTTTTGCATGGTTGATGACTTTTGGAGCATGGACCGCTACAGTCAGGATTCTGATGGAAAAGGGGCTGTTTGGAGGCAATATTCGCGAAGATTAGAAAATCCAGGAAAATATACGGAAAATCCTATTTTTCCAGAAGACTCTGGATGCCAGAAGATGGAGTCGAGGTGGGCCATAGGGGGCCCACACCACCCCATGGCGCGGGCAGGCCTAGGCCGCGCCTAGGAGTGGTGTGGCTACCCTGGCCCACTCCAGCCTCTCTCCTCCGGCGTATATCATCCCCACAAAACCCTAAGACTCAGGGAGCAACCACAGAAAGATTCTGCTGCCTCTGCGGGGCGGAAAACACCGAGAGAGAAAGATCTCTCTGACGGACAGATTTCTGCCGAGGGAATTCCTTCCCGGAGAGGGGAGATCGTCGCCATCAACACCACCATCAAGCTGGACTTCATCGGGATCATCATCATCATCACCACCATCATCACCATCAGCATCCTCATCACCATCTCCATATTGTTGTAACAATTGAGTTGAATCTTACATAGTTCATAGGGGAAACTTTCCCGGTGTTGATTACTCCTTGTAGTTGATGCTATTGAGTGAGCCATTGAATTATTGTTTATGTTCAGATTGTTATACATCATTATTCCATCTCTGATCATGATCCATATGATGTCTTGTGAGTAGTTCGTTTTGTTCTTGAGGACATGGGAGAAGTCCTGTTGTTAGTAGTGGAGTTGCGTTGAGAAAGATTCAATAGATTGTTATTTAAGTTGTGGTGTACTTCTTCTAGTGGTGTCATGTGAACGTCGACTACATGACACTTCACCTATATGGGCCTAGGGGAATGCATTGTGTATTTGGCTACTAATCATAGGGGTTGTCAGAGTGACAGAAACCTGAACCCCCGTTAGGAAACCATTGCACAAGGGACGTAAGGGTCTTAGAGTTTAAAGCTGTGGTTAGGTTTCTACCTTAATTAGTTTCTTGTACTTACGGATGTTTGCAAGGGGTATAATCACAAGTATGTATTAGTCTTGGATGGGGCGGTACATTAGCACAGGTTCACCCACACAACACTTAGCAAGCTAAAGAAGATTAATCGACTATATGAAGCGAAAGCACTTGATAGTCTTTCCATGTGTCCTCGAGAACGTTTGGTTATCTATAGAAATACAACCGGCTTGTCCTTTGCTGCATAAAGGATTAGGCCACTTGCTGCATTCATTCTTACTGTCTTTTATTTACTCGTACTTTGTTTACTTGCTTTATCGAAAACCCCTAAAAATCCGTTTGCTAAGTATTTGCAGAGAATTCCTGATCCATACCACTAGCCAGCACCTTTTGCTCCTCGTTGGGTTCGACATTCTTACTTATCAAAAATACTACAATACACCCCCTATACTTGTGGGTCATCAGAAACCATTTGGCTAGAGTTCAATTTTGTTATAACAAAGGCTACACCAAGAGGGTCAAACAAGTAAGAGCTGATGAATTTTTACCTTCACCTGTATACATTCAGTTCTTGTTCTAGAATGAGCACAAGCAGAAACCAAATGTTCATACGAACTTGAGAAGAATTCAGACATCTTTGAATACTAGGTTGAACCCAATTGATATGCCCGAAATCTGAAATAGCCAAGCATCACCCATTAGCATCTAATGACATAAAATGACACAAAATGACAGTGTTCAATAGTGCATTGATCTGCAATTTATTTTTCTATTGAAAAATGCTTGCTCATTCTCATTTTGTAGCAAGTTTTACTCAATTTATAGCAAGTAATTTTGCAACTAAATTTTCTTGTTGTATTTCTACTGTAGGTGTTCAACAATTGCCGAGGCAAAGGAATTGGCTCACTGATGCGCAGAGATATACAGTTTACATGTCCTTAGAAACCCTCCATAAGAGTAGAGGTGGAAGATTTAAAAGAAATGATAAGAAGGATGTTGCTGCAATATTTGAAGCTCAAGTTTGAGTTATTCAAATAATATGGGAGATAGAGATGAAACAAAAATCCCTTGGCCAGGAAGTGGATGTGTCCAATAAAAGAAAAGGAAGATGCGATAGGAAACCTATGAATAATATCCTATCCTTTGTCCGGACAGTTTCCTTAAATCAGAGGTCAACTGTGTGGTCACTTGATATGACACTAGGCATAAGCAAATCTACACTCTACAAGAAATTCAAGATGGGGAAGCTAAAAAGACACTCAAACACCTTGAAGCCAGCATTGACAGATAAGAATAAAAGAGATTGGTTATATTTCTGCGTCTCTATGCTAGATGAGACAACATTAGGGGATGTAGGGCCTAGTTTTACTAGTATGCATAACATTGTACATATAGATGACAAATGGTTCTACATGACAAAAAAGAAAAGGAACTAATATCTGCTACCTGAAGAAGAAGACCCTGAAAGAACCGTGCAGAACAAAAATTGTACTGGAAAGGTGATGTTTCTGGCAGCCGTAGCAAGACCAAGGTACGATGAAGATGGGAATGTCACATTTATAGGAAAAATTGGGATCTGGTCATTTGATAAAATGATTGCAGCTGCCGAAAAGAGTAAGAATAGAGAAAGAGGCATGTTAGAAACAAAGTCCATTGTAGTGACTAGAGATGTGATAAGGGAGTACATTGGTTGTGCCAGCGATACAAGAAATGCGGCCTGCGGGTGATGGATAACCAATTTTGATCCAACAAGATAACGCGAGAACACACATCCTGGCTGATGATCCTGCGTTTGTTGAAGTTGTGTAGGAAACGGGCCTAGACATTAGAATAATGAATCAACCAGTCAATTCTCCCAACATGAACGTTCTTGACCTAAGATTCTTCAGATTGATACAGTCACTCACAGATTACCGAGTTCCAAAAACTCTAAAAGATCTAATTGAAGGTGTGCACAAAGAGTTTGTTGGATATGACGTTACAAATTTGAACCGAGTATTCATAACACTGCAAACTTTCATGGTCAAAGTAATGAACAATGGAGGAAGAAATGGATACAAGACACCTCATTTATACAAAGAAAGGCTAGAAAGGCTAGGACAGTTGCCGTCTCGGATTCCTGCTCCTCCAGCGGTTTATGCAAATGCCCTAGAGATGCTAGGACTAGGTGTCCATTGATAAGATTGTTGTGCGTATTTCACTACTAGAAACAAGGGCTTCGGTTCGGCCCCGATTCTGGGTCTAGTCCCGGGTGCGTTACAGACCGAGACTAGTGCTAACACTAGTCTCGGTTCATCCCGGCTCCAACGACTACGAGGCTAGGGCAGCTCTAGTCCCAGATCATTCCGGACCTCTAGTCCTGGTTCGTGATACGGCCCGAGACTAGAGGGCTCGCGCCAGCCAGCTCCATGTGAGGGATCCTGTAGTCTCGGTTCATAATACAAATCGGGAATAGAGGTCAATCTCTAGTCCTAGCTCGTAATACAAACCGGGACTATTGGTTTCTCTATATAATTCATCTTCGTCCATGCTCGAGCCCATGGCCGTTTTTCCTCCAAGCAAGCCGACTTCATGCCCATTTTTTCTCAAACATTTGTCAAGATTTGGTGGCAACCCCTAAATCCAAGGTTTTGAAAGGTTAGCAAACTTCATCCTGTCATCTCTCATTGTTAGTTTAGCTCAATGCTCTAGAAGTAGAGAGGGGTTTCGTGCTCTAGAAGTAGAGGGAATTTTAGATGTGTAATTTTAGGCAAATTTTTATTAGGCAAAAAGTTACAGAAAATTGAAATGTGTAATTTTAGAGTTTCAGAGCTCAGAATAGAATGAGGTTTTCACTAGTAGATCAATAATTAAAAAATCCACATTTTTCATGTTAATTGTTTTGTCCAATTTAAAAATTGATGCATGTAAAGTTTTCAAAATTCAAATTTTTAGATTTCACCAAGTAAATGAAGCAAGGAAATAAGGTTTTTCTTTAAATAGTGTTCTCATTTAATGCTCTAGAAGCTCACATTAACTTGTTAATTTGCATATGTGTAGATGTTGTTTACTTATTAGTAACTGATCAAAATGTGTATAGAGTAGAAACTTTTTAAATTAGTGTCTAGTTTTTTATTTTTGCAATAATAACATTTGGTCCACTATACTCTATTATTGTTTTAATGTGATTAACAACTTGTAGTAAATTGGTCACTAATCTCTATTCATGATGTTGCGTAATGGTTTTTGATATACTTATACAATAATGCAAATGGTCCGGGAATGGATGTACGGTAGTGACCGACGCGTTGGCGAGTTCATTAATGGCGTGCATGAATTCCTCCGTGTGGCTGATACGAACAAGCAGAATGGTTTTATATTCTGTCTGTGTAGTGTTTGTAAGAATCATAAGGATTACTCTGACTAAAAAATCCTTCATATCCACCTGTTTCGGTCTGGTTTCATGCCCAGCTATATGCGGTGACCCAGCATACCGTTGCATGATGTAGTACACTATAGTCGTTGACATAACACCAATGAAACACCGTTCACTCGTATTACATCCCTCAGAGTGGTACAACAGAAATACAGCAGGTCCAAGACATGACTAAAAATCACAACTCGACTCTTCACAAAAGATCTAGAGAACACTCTAGGTTAAAGAGAGAGAAAGAAACTTCTTACAAAGAAGAACCAGAAACAATAACTCAAAACTATCTGACTAATAATACTAGCATCTAAACTATCTAGCTTGCAATTGCTACTAATGCAATGCTCTACATAATTAGTTTTTATGGCTAGAGTATCTACTCCTATCTAATCAAGAACTCCATCTTAACTTCGGTTGATGTATATGTTGACTTCATTGACTTTATTGAAGAACTTGAGCTGTCGATGGTGGTTTCTTGGGCATAAGTTGGTGATGACGTCATCTTCAATGGCTTAGAACCTAGCAAGGGTTAAGAAGGTACGATTGAGTACAAGCGTACTCAGCAAGTTCACTAAAAAGGAGTGTATGATTCACTTTCTCTACATCCACAAACCAAAGGTCGTAGGCAATGCAGGTTTTCGTAAATATTTCTTCAAAGGTTGCTTTTATTCTAAAAACTATGTCCGACAACCTTCACATGTTGACCAGAACTTTCGTGGAGTTCCTTTCCTGCAGCGTTCACAGCTCCTTCCTGACATAGGGAGTAACATGTCATAGTTCTTACACTCTGCAGAGGTGCGTTACTTTACCCATGACAGATCTTAAGCCTTGTTGCACATCCAGGCCCGCATTCCCGTTCACACTTACTTGGTATGAGGCCCGGGCTAAGATCCAAGCTAATCACTGCCCCTTTCCACACCGCATGAAGACACGACCTCCCAAGCAGATATACCTCCGTTAACCCCCATATAGGCAGATATAACCCTGGCAACCCCTTGGAGACTCCAGTGAGCAGATCATGTCCCTGGCAACCCCCATATAGGCACATATAGCTTCGATAGCCCCTCACAGAAAGTCTAGACACCACTATCACAGGGAACTAGGAGTCCCACCCATCTGCTGAGTCCCCGAAGGAAGCTACAGCCTCACGATAAGGTCATATGTCCATGTGAAAGGAAGACGATCCAGCTAACTTCTCTATCCCATTCAAAATCTCATGGTTAACGCGTAATATACGATGCTAGAATCACTGGCGACATTGGTTGATTAAGTCCTAGATATTGTGTTCCTTTACCACTAGAATTGTATCAGTAGATTGTTACCATTTGGTAAATAATCCATAATCATATTATTATGAAAATAGTGTTTTCTGACCTTTTTGAAATGTAGGTGATGACAACATTTGAGTTACAAGCATTTGATAGAAAATAATCAAAGGACATGAGCAAGTGTGAACTTGCCTTTTGTGATTGCAAGATTATGCACTCACGGTCTTCAAGACACTAGAAGATCCAAAATCTGGAAATAGCATCATTGGTCTGGTAAGGACGAATGTTTAAAGAAGCAAGATGCAATTATGCATAAGTAATGTATTGCCATTTGATAAACACAAATCCCCGAAATAATCGTATCTGAGCTAGGGTTCAGAAACTGGGGATGATTTCTTTAGAATGTGTTTCACTTTTATACCAGCTTCACACTTGTGCTTCTTATTATGGTTTGTGAGAGTGTGTGAAACAATATGTAAATACAGTAAGTAGCATACAATATTAAAGCACTCAAATGGGCATGGTATCTAAAAGATTTCTTAAGCAAGATTATTAATTATTTAGAGCTTTTAAAGAAGTGTTTAAGGATTACTTTTAATGTTTCTTAAAAAATAACTTTTGAGGAAAAGGTTACTTTTACAAAGTAAAAGCATTTAAACTTAAAGCAAACAACTTAAGGTTTTCTTACCAATTATGAGTATTAAAGAAGAAAACAATTACCATATTTGAATAACTATTCCACTTACAGTGGATACTTATATATTTTGAATATGTACTATATTATATGTGGCTCACTTCTTAATGTTTTATAAAGGTAGAAGATAAGTGTTATTGCTTTTATGGGGTGGTGTTTTATTGAAATTATAAGAATGGAATCACTTACTTAATTCAGAATTAATGATTACTTAAAAACTTTGTTTAAACTTTAAATGGATTCCCAAACTAGTAAAATATTTAGTGGATATTAGCTTGGTGATTTTATGAATTATGAGAATCCTTTTGATAAACAATATGCTATTTTTGATGATTTTATAATTGATAAAATCTTTTTAAGAAAATTTAAGATACACTTAATTTTAAATGGTGGTTTAAGTAAATACATCTTAAAATGGTTAGACCTATTTTTACTTCAATTAGACAACACTTGAACTTTGTTATTACATTTTTGGACTTTAAACAAATAAAGATAATGGAAATAGTAAGGATTTATATATTTTTAATTGGTTAAACTAAAAGATATTGGTTTTAACAAAACTTATTAAACCTTTACATTTATTTTACTTCAAATGTGAAGGGTTATCTTTTTAGTGTGTAGATTTTATTTTTGTGATCATTTTGGTATATTATATGTATTTTTGTGATTTTTAAATAATAAGATATGACTTTTATAAGTTTTATTACTTTATAAAGACTTAATAAATAATAATATTTATTTGAGTGACACAAAATGTAAAAAATAAGTTTATAAATGTATATTTTATTTTTATAAGAATTTTGATATATTATAGTTGTTTTTCTAAATTTTTAAATAATAGAATATATTTATTTATGATTTATTCTTAATAGGGTATTTACTACATAATACTAATTATTATATTTAAATTGGAAAATAAAATATGATAATAGGTTTAGAATATAGAATTTATTTTTTGAACATTTTGATATATTTTTTTTGTGAAGTATAAAATAAAAGATATTGAATTAATAAGATTAAATCATTTAATTTAATTTCTAGAATTAAAAATAAATAACTAAATGTTTTTCTGCGTTAGTGCTGATGTCGGCACCACACTAATTCTTTTTACACCGCACTCTCATCTAGCCAGGGTCACTGACGAGTGGGACTGATGCCACGTCATATCCAAAAACTTTAAAACAATGAATTAAAACGACATTATGACATCAGCATGATGTCATGCTGATATCACCTGGGAATGATCCTCCCAGGTTGATGAGCAATCCATCAATCGGCTATGTGAGTAGGCTTGGGCTTGGTTTGGTTGGAAAGAGGAGTCTGCGGTGAACCAGATAGTGGTGACGCTGCTCTGAAACGGTTACTAGAGGTGCACCGGCGACGAGCTTTTGCGACGGCCGACAGTGGGACATGGTGTAGTGGTGCTGTAGAGAGAGGAAGATATTGGAGAGGTCCATAGGGACCGGTAGCTCACCTTGATGTTGTTGCGGTAGTTGTTGACGATGATGGCACTCCGGTACGGCCTAATCCTCGCGGACTCCGACGATCACCGGCAAAAGGGAACGGAAAAATCACCATGATTATGAGCGCCCCTTGCTCCATAGCTACCTCTCAAGCGACAAGGACGGCAAGGCGCTTCTCCTCGACCTCTCCACGGTCTCCGGGACGAACTCTAGGCAACAGCGTGCTCTGGTGGTTGTGGCTAGGGTTTCAGGTGGCCTCTGCGTCACATAGAGGAAGAGAGCGATGAGAGAGAGGGGATGGGGATGAGGATGAGTGAGGGCATCGTCGTGGCCTCCTTATCCCCTCCAAGCAACGGTTGCACAAATCTCCACGCTGACAAGCAGCAACGCACCTGCCACGCAGCTGCTTCGGCAGCCTCGCGAGGTAGACGATGACGATTAGATCGACAAAACAGTACTTGGGCCTAGGCCAGTGTTGGGCCGACACGGAGTGAGCGGGCAACAACAGCTGGCGCATGCGGGCGGTGGTTAAGCGCGGAAGAAACGGGTCGTGAGCTATAGTCTGGCTGACTCCTTTTCTTTTTCCAATTCTCTTTTCTGCTTGTTTTTTAAACCTTTTTAAGTATGAATTTCCTCAAGTATTTAAATATCCAGAGAATTTGTAAGTCAAGAATATTGTTGTATAAAGCAAGTACAACCCTCTTCTCCTCCTTTCTTATTGTGTATAATAAAAATATCCATAACTGTAGGAATAGTCCTTTTTATTCAGGGAATATTTATAGGAATTAGGGTTTGAGGAATTACTTCTATTTAAAGATCCCTTAAAGATGTTTTTGTCTTCACTTGATAATTTCAATGGTAATGGTTTAATGTTGTACATAGAATCTTATTCATGCTTAAGTTCATAAAGGAATTATGTAAATATATTACAAGGTATTAAACCCTGGTGTGCATAATATAGTGATTTAAATTTTAAGGTTCTTTTAAAGTTTGGAATTTACTTTATCCCAATTCCATTACAATATCTTCATAACCATTCTACTAATTTCTAAAGTAGACCTGGATCACTTCTTGAACTAGTTGTTCATCACTTTGTTAAGTGTGGTTAATATTTTGATAGAAGTTTAATATATAATGGGGAAGAACCATGATCATTCATGTGGCACAAGTGATCTCAATGCCCAACAACATTTATGTAGGGTTTCTAGTATAAGCACTTTTTACAAACTATAGAACTCATATTCAATTATGGATAGGGATAAATATTTAAGACTAAGGCATATTGCCATCATGTTGGTGACCATGAATTATATCTCAACTTAGGGTAAGCTATTGAGATTACCTCTTAATGTGATCTTGATGGTTCATGAGACTAAGTCTTTATTAGGGTTTAAGACAATAAGGTGGCAAGGATTTCATCCATAAACACTCATCCAGTTCTCAAATTATCTCTTGGAAGCTTTATTTGTCCAAGAGGTATTGTTCAATGGTTACCTAGGAATAGGAAATGGTTCCACTATCAATTTGATTTTTACGGTTTTGAACAAAGAGGTAGACATGGGTCTGTCATGGCTTGATATACTATTGGTTAAAGGTTTATCAAGCACTCCTACCTTAATACCTCACTAAGCTTGTCTTTAGATAAGGAATTCCTTTCCTAAATATACTCTATTTAAATCTCTCATATGATCACTAAGATCTCTTCTGCCTAAATGAACTAGTCATCTGGCTACACCATATCCATCATCATATGATGACATGGTCATGGCACTTCAACAATAGTACTCCATCCTCTTCTAGTATATATAGCTTCCATTTATAAACTACCCTTAAATATGTCATTCATCTAGTTAGTTATAACTTCATTATTCCATTCTCCTAGCATTCTTCCTTTACTGCATAACTTGCACTTCTTAACTACCCTTGATGAATCCATCAATGTAGTTGTTTCTAACTCCATCCATAAACTCCTTTATATGCCTTGCATCTACTTCCAAGGCTTGCAAGATTTCACTTCTCTCCATATCACATGTGATATCAATCCTCTGGGATAGGTATGGTACTACTCTCCATAATACAAGGTTGTTCTTGTATCAGCTTGGTTAAGCTACTATGCCTCCAACTACTCCATACAACTCATATTACATACTTCATCATACTCTAGCTTGACTTCTCATAATCAAGCCAAATGTTTCAACTTACTAAGGTTTTACCTAATTTGGTATACTCACAACTCTTCTTTACCAGCTGGTCATCTATTCCCAAATGACTTGAGAATAATTACCACCAACCTTTGATCAACCAAAGCTTAGGCTTCTAATTGTCTGATCAAGATCTATCAGCAACTAAGTAGCAGACTGGTACTAGTCTCTCTATAGGCTTATCTTGTTAAGGAGTCTTACTTTAAGTTTATACCCACTTGACTTAACAAGATTATTATTTGATACTCTAATACTACTCACTTTCTCATAGCTCCATAAATACTAACTTAACTCTTGGGTTTAGGTGCTTCTTCCAGTTTACTGATGAATGAGCTATCTCCTCCAACATCAGATGGTTTGATCTCCACTAAGGATCACATTCCATTGATGATAGCACATCCTACCAAAACTAGTTCCTTCTTCTCATTAATTACTTAAAGTCTTTGGAAGGTCAATATAATAGGTCAAAGCTAAAGGTTATTAAGTGCTAGGCCAAAGACTAATCACTCAACATTGATGATCAATTGACACTAGGACTTGGTTAAATAGGATTGTCACCTACTAATATGGCAACAAAATATATGAGATGAATGGTCTTGTCTTGACTTCCGTTTCTACTCTATTTGTGATAAGAGTTAATGTTTAAGAACTACCATGATACCCATGGTAGGAATAACTTATAGCAAGCAAGTGTATCAAGATTTAGTTATTAAGTTTCTTTGCTTAGGTTATATTGTTAACTTGGTATTCAGGGTTTGTGGTAGATAATACATTGCTATCATCTTTGTAATATTAATTATTCATCCTTGAGTTGTTGTATGGAATACCATGTAATGATCTCTAGAAGATCAAGTACTCCTTATTAAGTAGTGTGTTGTGACTTAGTTTTATTACATTTGATCTACCCTTAGATCAAATTATATTACCCAAAGGTAAGGTTTTAGCAAAGATCATATTGAAACTTATCGTAGTCAACTTGATGATCTACTTCAGTTCCACCAAGTTAAGAGAAGCTTCAATCACTTTGACAAGTTTTATTTAAAAGCGTGAAAATTATCTAGATTTTCTATGCATAAATGCAATGCACACACCTGAGCTTAGCTTATTTCTAAGCTCTAATGTTGGGATGCTACACTATAATTGTTGGATCAAGCATGAAGAGAGAGGAGTTATAATAAAAGACAATGAGGAAGAAGAGGATGATGAGAACTGTCATGGGTTCCCTAAATACGGTGATACTTCCATGGGGATGTTGAAGGGGAGGCTAAATAAGAGGCACATGATGAGCCCGTTGATGATATTGGTCGGACCATTGTTGATGCACAGAGAGATTGATAAAATGAAAAGTAGAGGGAGAAGTTTGATCACATGTTAGAGGATCACAAAAAGTCATTGTACCCAAATTGCGAAAATGGTCTAAAAAAGCTGGGTAGCACAATGGAATTACTGTGATGGAAGGCAAAGTGTGGTCTATCTGACTCCGGAGTTGAAAAGTTGCTTAAAATGATGAAGGATATGCTTCCAAAGGATAAAGTATTGCCTGCCAGTACGTATCAAGCAAAGAAGGTTGTCTACCCTATATATATAGTCTGTAGAAAATTCCAATTTTTTCGTAAGGACCTTTAGTTCCAGTTCGTGCCACGAACCACCCGGGGCTAAAGGTCCTGGCCCTATAAATTTCACGCGCTCCCTGCTCCTCTTCCCCCACCCCCATATCTCAATTTCGCACGCGTAGGAGGCACCGCCAAAGATCGATCGACGCTGGCAGGCTGCCCAATTCCGTTGCACCGTCCTCCTCTCTGTTGTCGTCCGCCGCTTTGTCACCGTTCGCCATGATGTCCTCCTCTTCGTCGTCGCGCCGTCCTCGTGCTCGGCCACCGCGCCAAGCCACCGCCACCGGCAGCCTCAGCAGGGAGGTGCCCTCGATCTCCCGCCCCATGGTTAATTGTTGTATTAGATAGACAATTAGTTAGGTAATTAGTCTAGGTTAGTAGTAGTATTAGGAATTAGTATATTGGTAGTGGTATAGTAGTATTAGTGGTAGTAATATTAGTAATAGTAGTAGGCATATTGGTAGTACTAGTAGTAATATTAGTAGTAGTATTATAATCATATTAATAGTAGTACTGATAATATTAGTAGCGGTACGTAGTGGCTAGGAATATTTATTGATTTAACAAAAGAAATAATTATAAAAAAGTGTATGTATATATTTTTGTGTATGGACAAAAGAAATGATTACTATAAAAGTGTGTGTATACATAAGAAAGTGTAAGCATATAACAAAATGTATGTATACATAAGAAAGTATAGGTGAGTTATTTTCTTTGTTTATTTAGTTATTTTCTTTTATATGTTTAACTAGTTATTTTCTTAATTAGTTGTTTATTTATTTTCTTATTTTTTTAGTTACTTTAGTTATTTGTTGTTCAGTTATTTTAGTTAGTTAGTTGTTTAGTTACTTAGTTGTTTACTTAGTTATTTTACTTAGTCATTGTACTTAGTTATTTTACTTACTATGGATTATTTAGTACAAATTTAATTTTATTTCGATAGGAATTTGTTATCGGCGGTGATGTCCATCTCGCATCCTCGTCGTCGACTCGGTGAAAACGACGGAGTACTGGGCTCCACTGGGTATGTCCAAGACTGGGCTTCGTCGGGCTGGTATTGTGAGGTGCTACCTTCCGGGATGCGTAACTTGGTGAGGAATTCGGGTCCTGTCGTCGAGCTGGAGCTTCTTTGGTGGCGGTCGCATGGTCCACAAGCGGCCCAGAGGGAGTCGGCCCCCGAAGAGATGGTACATCGTCGTGTCAGGGAGGAGGACAAGCACGTACGTCTCTATATGATTGTGTTGAACGTCAGTGTCTCCATTATCTGGCAGATTCTTCGGAGATCTCACCCGAGGTATGCTCCTATGATGGTTCCTTCTCTTTGGGGGTTCATCGCCTGTGGCTCAGTACCCGGGAATCCACGTCCAGTTTAATTGAGATAGATATGTATTAGTGATGTCTTATTCGATATGTATTAGTTTAGTTATTGTTTCTTCAGGGATCTGATATTATTGTTGCATTAACCGGATTATTTGAGATGTAATAACTTTACTTTTTGTTTCATTAGTACTGTTTTTTCTTCTGTATTAGTGAATCTATGGACTTCAACAGTAGAGAAGGTGATGAGGATACGTAATACGGAATCCCTTAGTGGAGCAGAAGACGGTGGAGCATATCAGGGTGGATACGATGGAGCCAAAGAAGGCTCACGGTTTTTGAATGAGTCCGGTGAAAGAATGGAGATAAAAAAAGAAACGAAGCGCCAACGAGTTTTAATTACGATGATGGCTCGCAAGAGATCGAATATTAATTATATCTGCATCAACGTGTATTGTGTATGTAGTAGCGTAGAATATGTGTACGGAAACATGTTTGAAATTATAATAAAACACAAATTGAAAAAGAAATGAAATGGAAAAACAAAACGAAAAGGAAAATACAAAATCATGTCGCGATAGAGAAACACACGATTCTCTGCCACGACATGAACTCTTTAGTCCCGGGTCGTGTTACGGCCCGGGACTAGAGACCATCCAGCCCAGCTGCGTTGCTACTACCACGTGGTGGCCTGTAGTCCCCGTCCATAGCAAACCGGGACTAGAGATAGGGGTTTCTATTCCTGATTTGGTAGTCCCAGATGCGAAACCGGGACTAGTGCCTTTTACGGACCGGGACTAGAGCCCTTGTTTCTACTAGTGTTTGTTCCTACAGAGTATTGTGTTTGTTGCTACTCCATACTCTAGGAGTATATTGTTGTGTGTTTATTTCTAATGCTCACACCATATGAAAATGCAGGTACTGAATATTAACATCAATATTGAATATTGCAAGTATACTGAATATTGGAAGTTTTTTATATAAACTAGTTACATTTTAGTCTAGTCTCTGAATTATTATTCCAGCAACTAGCACTTAATATTGCAAGTATAATGAATATTTTTTTACTCCTAGAATTGGCGCAAAGATATGCTAGCAAGCTTATTACTCCAACAAGCTTATTACTCCAACAAGCTTATTACTCAAGCAAGCATGATACTCCAGCAAACATAAGCAGAAATAAGCATGATTTATAATTATGTGCATTAATGGAACAACAAATAAGGAAAACCTTAGAAAACCACTTTAAGGCAGTGCTCGGTGAAGAGGGTCGGTCGGATTAGCTGGGCATCAGAAGCGTCCAGTGCTGAAGTGGGCGTGGTTCATCCATGGTGGAGCCACGGAGGGAGTCCGGTGCTGAAGCCAGCGTGCACCAGCCATGGCGTCCACTAGCAACTAATAGAATAAAATGGATAATGCAAACAATTCGGTTTTCAGTTTCCACTAGCAAGAATTTGTGCAAAGTCATTCCAATGCTCTTAACGCAGAAATAAAGGGAGTAGAACTAAGCACACCATCTACCAGTACCTCTACAACAAGACATGTACCAGTGGTGTACCAGTTCAACACATGAATAAAATTGATCTGGTCATTTTTTTGGAAATGGGCGCTTTATTATTATTCATAATGTTTACACCTGGCTTCTGCATAGCTACGATACACACAGCTGATCAACCACAGACAAAGTGACCAAAACAAAACTACCAGCATTACAAGAATGGTAAAGAAAAATACGAAGACACGCATCGAGCTATGAAAAATCTACCTGTGACACCCCCGGGATCAGGGTTAAACAAATCCATACCTTAGCCTGACATAAGCTTAACCTAGAGCTCGAGGACATACAGTGAAGAATCAGTAACACAACAGTAACCCTGCGACATAAAAATTATTACAGCAAGCTCATAACTGAGTGAAAAACCAAAATATTACAAGCAGAGGTAACTGACCACAAACATCAAACAACGGAAGGCAAATTATGCTATTAAGTATAGCAAACTTAACAAATGGCCTAAGAGGCCCGAAGCATAACGATGACGTCCCAGCCCATAGATTCCAGGCTGCTGACCGGGAACCCCAAGCTACTCGTCGGTGTCGATGTCGTACCAAACTTGTCTTCAGGGGAACACTTACTCTGCTACAAAAGTATCAACAAAGCAAGGGTGAGTATATGGTGTACTCCGCAAGACTTATGGCTGGTGGGATTATTTTGCATAAAGTCATCTTTGTTTTGTAAAACAAGAGGGAGAAGAAGCTCGTCTAATCAGAATATTTTAAAAGGGGATAAGAGAGCGACATCTCCAAAGAATTGATCATAAACTTTTGATATCCACAAAAGTAATCCTCATCTCACAACTAGGATCACCCCCTCATACCCATGAGGAAGCATCCTTAACACACATTAGTTGCCAAGTTTTACGATTAGGTTGATGTTCTCTATGATCTCACGTTCATTCCCAAGTCGTCCATAACTATGGACACGGCTTTTCGAAAAGATTTAACCCTATAGGGGTGCACAACTTTACCCACACGTACTAACCGACTCTTAATGCCAGAACATTAGCCCTCTTCCTTGGAAGGCCGGCAGAGGGTGGTTAGACACGACCTTTACCTTGCTTTCGCCAAGATCATGAGTCACACCCTAAGGATGGTTCCGCCGTAACAGGTCAAATCCCGAAGCCGGTCCCTAGAAATGTGAGTCAGGGTTGGTTTACCAGGGGCTCCATCGACCCCAATCAACCCCGTCCATGCTTACCTACCTGTTACGAATACACCTCCTTCTCCTCCTCTTTCGAAAATGTTTTCTATGCATATGCCAAATGGAAAGCCCGAACTATGTGACTCATGGAATCTACTAGGAAAGTTAGTTAGTCGAGAGGTCCCCATAAACCCCGTGTGGTTGTACACTCGTCTTGGTTCCGAGGACAAGAACTCGGGTCCTAATGGTGGTGAGCATGGGACTAGAAAAACCACATCCCACCATGGCCTCCCATACAAGCCTTAGCATGTTTAACCTTTACCACTAATCTCAACTCATCTTGTTCTCCTATGATGTTAGATTATCTGCATCTGATATGTCATCTGGATGAACCAGCACTAACAACTAAGCAGGGCTAAGCAAGACATAGATATAAGCTCTAGCAGTGCACACAAGCCAAACCTAGTTATGCTAGGAGCAGTGGATCAGGTAATATAAGCTCAAGGGAGTAATGCAACAGATAGGATACTCTATCTATCGATAAAAGACGACAGTGGAATCGTAGGCAACATGGCAAGAAGTAAAATACTTTGAAGCATAGGATTGTATCATGGTGGGGCTATGCTTGCCTTATTTGTTGGTAACCAAAGAGCAGATCTTTGGAAGCCTTGTACTTGACTTGGTTATAGTTGGTCAAGTATTGTTCGTCGATCTTCGATGGTGTTGATCTCGGTCTTCTATCTCGATCTCGATATCGTATTCTACCGGAAAGAACCAAACACTAGAAAGAAAGGGAACAACAATCAACACATGGCATCGATGCAATGCTCAAGCAAGGATGATGATATGACAAGTTAAATAGATCTTAAATGAAACCCTAGGACATGCTTGATCAGTTTAAACAGGGTCCAAAGGGTACAACCCCTAGGACAGGGGAACCCCGGAACACTTGTGAGGGTTTATTTAGTTATCTAATTAAACTTGTTATTTAAGTTTCTTAACAATGCATGATTATAGTTTAGACAAACAGATCTCATTTTTCTGAACATTTTGATATATTATACATATTTTTTTGACTTATAAATAATTAGATATTCTATTTATAAGATTTAAACCTTTTCTGTAATTATTAAACCATTTATGAAATGATTACAAAACAGGGAAAACCTTTTTACACTAGGGCAAAGGTTACCCACTACAGCTAAGAGAGGGGCCCTAGGCCACCTCAGCTGCCATGCAGGCAAAGTGGGACCCGAAGAGGGTTTGACTGGGCTGACCCGTGCGCTGCTGACGTCAACACAACGTCACAATAGTGGTGAGCCGCAGATCAGCGGTGGGGATGGCGTTTGGGGGCGAGCGGGGACGCGCGAGTAGTCGGAGCATCACCGGTGGCCATGTACTGCGGTGACGCGGGGAACCTAACTGCGATGACGCGGGGAACCTAACTGTGGTGGCGCTGCTCCTATTTGGTAGTCGGAGCATCACCGGTGGCCATGTACTGCAGCGATGAACGACGGTTATCATCGGGAGGATGGCACAGAGCAGGAGGGAGACGGTGGAGAGGTTCTACAGGACCGTGAGCTCACCATGGTTGCAGAGAAGGTCTCGGAGAGGCCGGGCGTGGTCGGGAGGAGGCCAATTAACGGCGGCGAGGCACGTTAGGGTCAGGGAAGATGACGAGGATGTCGTTGATCTGGAGCGCCCGTGCTCGATTCCGTTGGAGGGGAGGGAGAACTCAACGAGGCGAAGTTCCAGAGCGCATCGGCGAGGCACGGGGAGGCTCTAAGCATCGGCGATTCGATGGCGACCTAGGGATAGGGTTTGGTCATCTCGCGGGAAGGGAGAGAGAGGAGGAGAGTGGCGTCTAGGGTTCGTCTGGCGGCGAGAGGGTACTTGTAGATGCGGCGGATGATGGTAGCGTGCATCTTGGCGCAGGCGGGCATCGCGGTGCGGACGGACGGCGATGGCGGCGACAGACAACAACTTTACCGTCGAGGACGAAGACGACAGGGAACGAAGGGGTATTGGGCCGGGGATGGGCCACTCGGGGCTGCTAGCTGCGTGTGTGGGCGGCAGATAGAGAGAGGAGAGGAGATGGGCCACGGCTGGGCTGCTCTCTGGTTACTGCTGCTCCATTTTTTAAACAAAACCTTTTTCTTTTTCTGTTTCCTCATTTCTCTTTTGTATTTCAAATTCTTTCTGTTTTGGAGCTGTTTGAAAATACCAGAGGATTTGTAAAATATAAAAAATATTGTAGGGCCCTTTAATCAATTTGGGCTCCACTATTTTGGTGGTTTTCAAAATATTCAAACCCATTTTGAATTGTTTTCAAGAGGGAGAGGAAATAGCTAGGGGTTTAGGGTTTTGCATTCTTTTCTTTGCCTGCATTTTAAGGGATGATGCTCATGAATGCACAATCAAAGCCCTAATTTAATATTAGCTAAAACTGGGGTGTTACAGCTCTATCCCCCATACGAGAATCACGACCCGAGATTCCGCAGGTAGGAAGAAGGAAGAGAAACAAGGTCACTTCTAAGGATAAGAGGGAAACACACTAACAACACACGGAGTATCTCATGGTCAGCTCATGAAAGGAGTGTTCAGAACAACTCTGAGATGACGATCATGAAACATGTCAAGGTAGCGGAGGAACAAGAGGAGATGGTTTCAAGTTGTTAGATAGTTGGTCTTCATGAGGATTGAGCATAGTTGTCAGAATTGTGATTCTACCATGCGATTTTACGACTTTACGACCCAAATTGAGTGGATCGATTCTACAATTCTACTGTGTAGAATCTATGATTTCACGATTTTAAAACTTATGATCCTATGGACTACGATCCTACCATAGAGGTTCCGATCCGATTCAGAATCACGATTCTGACAACTTTGGGATTGAGACCATGGAGCTTCAGAAGGGTTTAGGCTTCTCAAAAAGATAGCTTACAACAGAAAGAACAAAACCACAGTCTTCGAGATATGAAACTCCACTAGACAGCTTAAGTAGAGTGTCCAGGGATACAAACATACGGATGACCAAGTTGTTGAACTACTTTTGATACAGAAGGATCACTTTTCGTTCAACAGAAGGTCAAGACAGAAAGGTGTTTTGTGGCGAGGACTCGTAAGAGTCACAAAGAACATGCAACAAGAGGAATTTCTGATTACCAAAATCGTAATCGCTCTTCGAACATGTTAGAGGAACAAAGGAAGCTCTTTATATATCCAGGATTATCAAAATATTTGCCAAAGATTGAGATATCACTTTACACCACCAGATGAATAGGTAAGAAGATTCCTGATGACACGAGGAAAAAGAAACTTCATTCTCAAACTTTAATTACTTAGCACAACTAGACGCTTGCCAACATAAAAGGGTCTAGAGGATTGACCGAGAGACATTTAGCAACACTACTTTAAATGTTCTCCTTGATGTTCGGAATACCAGACATCAAGTAAAGGTCGGACTTTAGATACAAAGGAAACCATAAGCACAACTCCTATAATAAATCTTAAAAGGAGCCTTATGAATGGTGGTTGTTATTGCTGATTCAAGGGAATATGACAATAGGCATTCTGACTAATTGTGCCAACCATTACAACAATCTTGCTGGATTTACAAAGAGACCTATGTCAAAACCTTGAAGATCACGAACCATCATATCTTCTTGAGATTCAGATTTGGTTAGGTGAGATGATACTTTGGACTCAGCATGTCGGAATAGAAAGTTTGCAACATTTACCACGAAGGTAAAGTTACTGGATTCTCAAGACATGGACTATAGTGTTAAAGCTCCAATAGACTGAGCTAGATTGCTAGACCCATGTATTAGCAACTTGTTAGAAGACAACTTCTCATACATCAAGCACTTGCGATGAAACACAATTGTATCCTTAAAGAAACAAAGTTAACTCTACTCAAATCCATGACGACATCTTTCAACAATTGCCATTGGATTGGAGAAGGTTACTTCCAACATCTAGAACACATACTTCGATATAAACACGAAGAAGGTTCTTAAAAGTTTCCAACATTAATGCCAAATGTTTCATATGAATCTATTCTAGCATGAAGAAAATAAGGATATTGTCGATGGGCACAACAACAAACTTATCGTGATACTCCAAGAGGATGGACTTATATGTGGTATGAACGAGGCAAATGTATTGTTCAGACCAAGTGACATGAAGATGTACTCAAGTGAAACATCACGAGTAGCAACATCTTCAAGATAGTCCTTGGAACTGAGTTTGATTTGACAATAATCCAAATCAAATCAAAGGCGGGGGAACATAACATGTCCATGAAGGAGATACTATCTTTCTTCAGCACGAACAAAACTACACATCCCTTTAAGATGAACTAAGTCAGATAGAACTTTTGTCTTACAACTCTCCAAGTTGTTGTTTAAGCTCAACCAACTAGTTCAAGGGTATCCAAGTTGTTGTTTAAGCTTCATCCGCCTGCGATGTCCAGATGAACTTGTCCGTTTTCTTCATGAGGTGGTACAGTGGGAGTGCTTTCTCTCCCAGCCAGCTGATGAACCGGCTGAGGGAAGCCAGGCAGCCGGTGAACTTCTGGACATCTCTCAAGTTCTTGGGTGGCTGCATGTGCTCGATTGCACCGATCTTCTCCGGGTTCTCCTCGATTCCTCGCTCAGATACGAGAAAACCAAGTACCAGACCGGTTGGGATGCCGAATACGCACTTCTCCGAGTTCAGCTTCATCTAGAACAGGCGGAGGTTAGTGAATGTTTCCTTCAGGTCCTCAAGGAGTGTCTGGCGCTCCTTGGTCTTGACCACCACATCGTCGATGTAGGCATGTACGTTTCTGCCAATCTGAGTCTACAGGCACTTCTGCATGCAACGTCGGTATGTTGCTCCAGCGTTCTTCAATCCGAATGGCATTTTGGTGTAGCAATATGTTCCGTAAGGAGTGATGAATGATGTCTTTATTTGATCAGCGGGGTTCAGCCGGATCTGGTGGTAGCCGGAATATGCGTCCAGAAATGACAACAACTCGCAGCCAGCCGTGGAATCGACCACTTGGTATATCCTTGGCAGGGGGAATGGATCCTTGGGGCATGCTTTGTTCAGACTGGTGTAGTCAACACACATGCGCCAAGTCTTGTTCTTCTTCAGCACTGGGTTTTCCAACCATTCCAGGTGGAAAACTTCCATGATGAATCCGGCTGCGAGCAGCCGGGTGATCTCTTCCCCAATTGTTCTTATTTTTTCTTCTGCGAAGCGGCGCAGTGACTATTTGACCGGTTTTGCGTCCGGCCTGACATGTAAAGAGTGCTCGGCGAGCTCCCTCGGAACACCTGGCATGTCCTTGGGGGACCATGCAAAGATATCCTGATTCTCACGGAGGAAGTCGACGAGCGCGCTTTCCTATTTGCTGTCAAGGCCGTCTCCAACCAGGACGAACTTGTCCGGCTCGGCCTCGTTCAACAGGATCTTCCTCGTGCCCTTGGATGGCTTGAATTGTGCCTCTTCGGTTGGCTTGGGCTTGCCAGCCGGCATGTCCTTATGCAGGGCCGCCATGTTCTGCATGATTATGCGTTTTTCTTCCGCGATGATCATGGCTTCAGCTATTTTGGATCCATCTGTGGCGCATTCCACAGACCGTCTGTAGCAGCCAGCCATGGTGATGACGCCTTTGGGCCCCGACAGCTTCATCTTGAGGTAGGCGTAATGTGGCACCGCCATGAACTTGGTGAGCGCTGGGCGCCCCAGGATTGCGTGGTACGCGCTACAGAGATTGACCATCTCTAATCAGATGGGCTCGCGGCGGAAGTTGTCCTCCGTGCCGAAGATGACGTCCAAACGGATTTTTCTGATGGGGGAGTGCGAAGGGCCGGGGACGGCTCCGTGGGAGGAGGTGCTTGACGGCTCCAGCTGCAACTCATTGATACTGAGTCGGTCAAGCGAGCTGCGGTACATGAGGTTGATGATGCTCCTTCCGTCTACAAGGACGCGGGAGAATCTGCAGGAATGCTTCTGGGAGACAATGATAGGATCCAGAACCATCGCGTAGGTGCCCGGGTGAGGTAGATCAGCCGGCTGGTCCTTCCGGCTCCATGCAACTTCTTGCTCCGACCAGTTGAGGCACTGGGGAACGGGAGGAACGATTGCATTCACCTCGGCATCGTGACGCCTTTTGTTGTGATTGGTGTCCGGCTCCATGGTGAAGATGTGGTAATTTCCCACCTGGCGAGGGTAGTTGTTGTCATCATCATCCCTTCGACGTTGGTTGTTGCGATCGCTTGGCGGCCCGCCGGCTGGAGGAGGTGGCGCCTGTCCAGCCGGTGCGCCAGCAATTTCCGCCATCTTCTTCGTCTAGGTGCACTGGCGTGTGGTATGCGTAGCCGGCTTGTTGCCTCCGTTGTGGAACTTGCGTGGCCCATCAAGCATGGACTCAATGGTGTACTTGGGGCTTGGAGGCCGGTCATCAAGCTTCTGTCTCCTGCTTCCGCCTGCAGCCGGATCCTCCTGCACTGCTGCCACCTGCCTGGAGCCATATTGGTTATCTGGCTGCTCATCCTTTCTCTTTCCGTGGCGGTTGTCATGCCGCCTGGAGTTGTGTCCATTCCTTCTAGCTGGCGTCGATCTACGGCGACGTCGACGATTATTTGCCCTTGGTCGTCCACCTGGACGGATCTTTTCATTGCCGCGTCAGCCGTGGCGTACTTGTCCACGATGGCCATGGTCTGTGCCATGGTTGTGGGTTCCACCCGGCGAAGCTTATGCTTGAGCATAGTGCCGTCTCTGCAGCCGTTGATGAAGAAATCAACCGCCTGATGTTCGCTTACCCCCTCACAGGAGTTGTGCATGCTCGTCCATCGAGTGATGTAGGAGCGATCAGATTCATCCGGGCCCTGCACACAGAGGGCGAGCTCGCCAGGCCGACATGGGCGCTTCTAGGTGCCGGTGAAGTTGTGAACGAATGCCTACTCGAAATCGATCCAAGCGTTGATGTTGTTGTCGGGAAGACTGTTTAGCCACGTTCTGGTTGAGTCGAGGAGCATGAGAGGGGCGTAGCGCACTGCTACCCAGTGGTTGCCGTTGGCGATGCCCACGGCGGTGGTATAGTCTACCAGCCAGTCCTCCGGCTTGACTGAGCCATTGTACTTTGGCGTATCCCTTGTGAGCGAAAATCCCTTTGGAAACGGTTCGTTCCAGATGCGCGGTCTAAAACATCTTGGTCCGGCTAGACTTTCTTCTTCCAGCGTTCGTGTTTGGACCAGCAGGTCGATTCGTGCATGCGCATCTTGTTGTTCGTCCGGCTCGAGCGGTCCCAGCCGGCTAGACAGGCGGGACTTGGGGAGCGCTTGGCCTTTTTCGGCTTCGTCAGGTAGCTCGCGATTTTTGTTGGTAATAGTTGCCACATCACGGGCATTGTGCCCGTGGCCTGCAGATCCACCGCGTAGGCGGTTGCTCTGTCTTGCTCCATTTGGGGAAGACGCCTTGTTGGCACCCGCGGCCGGGTCGGCCATCCGATGAGCCGGCTGGGTTCTGCTGTTGCCAGCCATGCTGAGTTCTGCCTCGGCCTGCTGCTTGTTCGCCGTGACCACGAGGAGCTAGACACGCGCTTGCTGACGGAGCAGTTCTTCGCCCTCCAGGTGGCTAAGTTCCACGACTACCGCCTCCACTGCACACTCATGTTTTTGGCAGGGGTGTTGTAGACTAGCTGCATCGCGGGTGTGCGCAGATCAGCGGCACGATCCATCTCCGAACCGAGGTTTCGTCCTTGCGGCTGAGCCAGGCGGCTGGTGCCGGGTAGGCGCATGAAACCGTGCACGATGTTGTACTCCCGCATGGTGGCATTCATTCGCCATTGGGCGGCTGCCAACTTGCCGGCCTCCTCCAGAAGGTTCTGGCATGTGGTATCTAGGGGTGCCGTAGCTGCAGCTGGATCCGCCTCGATGGGGGTGATGGGGTTGCGGAGGTGCTTGATGGACGAGTTGATCAAGTCCGGGTTCGGGAGGCGTGAGTTGGTGGTGTGGCCGTCCATGTTGCGCTCTAGAGGTGGGCAGCAGTTCTCCACCGAGCCTACCATCATGACCTCGACACTGCCGTTGGCGACGCGCGAGGTGGAGAAGCCAGGGGGCGCGCTGAAGATGGTGACGACCTCACGTGGGAAGGCCTCAGGGATGGTGACGACATAGATGCGGTTCTCGATGAAGCGCATGATGGCGCCCCCACTTGGGAAAGTCCTCCCAATGAAGCAGGACGCATTGTCGAGGATGCAGTCGTAGGAGCCGAGAGTGAGGACGAGGCTAGAAGCTACTCGCTCACCAGCGACGAGTGGAAGTCCCGTGTGAAAGATGATCCCAGCCGAAGCGCTGTGCCCCACGGTGGGCACCAGCTGTCGTGGTGTGGAACACGGCAGTGCCATCAGGGATGGCTTGAAGGGGACAATCAGGTTGCTATCGGTGGCTACTCACAACGGGTTAGGCACAGATACTGCGAACACAGCGATGTACCCAGGTTCAGAGGCCTCTTGGCAAGGTACTCCTACTCCTGCAAGGATCTACTACCAAAGGGGGGCGAATGCCCAATACAAGTGCTCCTTGAGCTGTTTCCTTAGCTACTTCTTGCTAAGAATTCTCTAAGTCGTTCTTCTGGTGTCTATTTTCCTTCTAGTTGAGCTTACCTAGAACCCTAGCGCTACCCCCTTTATATAAAGGTCGGGGAGATAGCTTACAAGATGGGTTCTAGGGTTTACTGTTTGGATCTGGGCTTTACAAAGTGGGTCGGCTGGACAGGGCCAAACGGTAGGCCCGGGTCCAGTCAAGCCTCATGTATAGGGGAGGACCATGCTTTAGCGCTCAGCGCCCCTGCTTTACTTGTCATCCGGCTCTTTATCCGTCAGCCGGCTCTTTATGCGTAAGCCGAGACTTTCCTCGTCAGCCCCTGATTTGCTCGTCAGCCTCCAGCTTTGGCGCAGTTGTCCAGTAGCGCCGGCCAGGCCATCCAGTCCGGTCAAGGGTGCGCTCAGCAAGAAGCATCATCCCCATCGTACAATGTCTCGTGGATCCGAGGCGGCCGGCTAGGAGCGGCCCCCAGCCGGTTGTTCTGGCTACCTGGCTAGACGGGCCAACCGGGGAAACTTTAGTGCTGACCGGGTGGAGATCTCACCCGGCTGTGGTTCCTTCATCTGGGTCCAGACGGCCCGTGCTCCTTGGAGCCGGCCAGTTGGTCCCATCTTGGTCTACCCGGGGGTCATCCCCTCGACATTGGAGAAAGGAGCAGTTCAGAGAACTTGCTTGCTCAAGAACTTGACAAACACGGTCATGTGGAAACATGACAATACTTCTAGGAAGACATCTAGAATATCACGAACCACCGATATGCCATTTAATTCGAGAGGGAACTTTCTTGGTAAGGCAAGAAGACATAGACTCGGAGCTTTGGCACAAGCCTAACTCTTTGACCGAGGAGAGTGCACCGGAATAACAAACTTGGTAGCAAAATCATCCTTTGCTTAGTGATAGGGTTAACCAATCACGCTAAAGATGACACAAATGTCCTTGGAGTTTAAAGCATTAACAATTGCTAAGAATCTCAGATCGCCACATTATTACGCACACGCATCATTCACGAGCGTGAAAGCTCGGAGGAAGGGTGGGTAATTATGTGTAAGAGCATCACTTCATTAAGAAGGCCATGAAACTCAACACAACCTCTTAGTGTAAAAGGGTGTGATACTCTAAGGTAGAACAGATAGAAGCTAATCACTGCCTCTTAATCTGCGGATTACAACACTTTAACCTGGTCCTAGATATGACGAGGTATTGGGGTTTGTTTCTCCTGACATCCTGAAATGGTTTGTCATGACGGACCACAAGAGTAACTTGCTTCGGAGGACACCAATGCATAGTACTAGTTTGCTACCAACTAGTAAACAAAGGTCGGAAAACAACAAAGAAAAAAGGAACATGCTCAGGATAGAATCCCGAGATGTGGATCCATAGATTATCAACCTTCCGAAAACCAATGCATGGAAAGGAGAGGCGGGGCAGAGTCACGAATATAGATGCGAGACTCACGAGGAGTACTCTTGTCATGATCTATTTGGTTCCATTAAAGAACATCTGCCATAACTAGTGGTAGGGGAAGTCCTTAATCGTAATGACTCAATCACAATAATAACCATAAGCTTGAAGGCTAGAATTGTAGTACCAGCCATACTGAGGTAATGTGTGAACATTAGCAACTGGGGTCAATGGAATGGATCTTGGGTTAAAGATCAGCTTCATGTACAAGATTCATAACACTAGAATCTAGCATAATCCGGGATCTTCGGTTCAAGTCCAAGAGTTGAAACCCGAGAAAGAAGTAACTTCTAGTTGAGTGACACAACGTACACTTCAAGATAGAAATCACGAGGTATCTTCCAAGAGAAGAAATAACTTCTGAAGTACCCAAACAAATAAAAAGGAGGCACACGAGGCAAAAGAAAACCTCGAAGCCTAGAACAGAACACTATGGATCTTACAATATAATATTGTGGGCCATAAGATAGAGAGATCATGATGGAAAGGAATCTCTCAATTGAAACAGAGCAAAGGGAAACAAGGAATTCACAACACACACACACACACAACTCTAGAGAACTTAACACTAGGTCAACTGGCTGAGAAACGACATGCCCAGAAGGCACCTAAGTTTTGAAAGACTAGAAGAGATATCAAAACTTTTCCAAAGTCAACACAAGATAAGATGACCCAGAGTTAGAGAGAAACTAGATAAGGAGAAAAATAAGCACACTAGAGTTTTCACAAATACTTTTGATCTTTGAAATAGTTTTCACAAACACTAGACTCAACATTGACCAACAACAAGGTTTTCCTATGGTCGGTGCTTCTCTGATACCAAAAAATGTGATACCCCCGGGATCAGGGTTAAACAAATCCAGACCTTAGCTTGACATAAGCTTAACCTAGAGCTCGAGGATATCCAGTGAAGAATCGGTAACACAACAGTAACCCTGCGACACAAAATTATTACAGCAAGCTCATAACTGAGCGAACAACCAAAATATTAAAAGCAGAGGTCACTGACCACAAACATCAAACAACGGAAGGCAAATTATGCTATTAAGTATAGAAAACTTAACAAATGGCCTAAGAGGCCTGAAGCATAACGATGACGTCCCAGCCCATAGATTCCAGGCTGCTGACCGGGAACCCCAAGCTACTCATCGGTGTCGATGTCGTACCAAACTTGTCTTCAGGGGAACACTTACTCTGCTACAAAAGTATCAACAAAGCAAGGGTGAGTATATGGTGTACTCCGCAAGACTTATGGCTAGTGGGATTATTTTGCATAAAGTCATCTTTGTTTTGTAAAACAAGAGGGAGAAGAAGCTCGTCTAATCAGAATATTTTAAAAGGGGATAAGAGAGCGGCATCTCCAAAGAATTGATCATAAACTTTTGATATCCACCAAAGCAATCCCCATCTCACAACTAGGATCACCCCCTCGTACCCATGAGGAAGCATCAGTTACCAAGTTTTACGATTAGGTTGATGTTCTCTATGATCTCATGTTCATTCCCAAGTCGTCCATAACCGTGGACATGGATTCTTGAAAATATTTAACCCTGCAAGGGTGCACAACTTTACCCACACGTACTAACCGACTCTTAATTCCAGAACATTAGCCCTCTTCCTTGGAAGGCCGGCAGAGGGTGGTTAGACACGACCTTTACCTTGCTTTTGCCGAGACCATGAGTCACGCCCTAAGGATGGTTCCTCCGTAATGGGTCAAATCCCGAAGCCGATCCCTAGAGATGTGAGTCGGGGTTGGTTTACCAGGGGCTCCATCGACCCCAAGCAACCCCGGCCACGCTTACCTACCTGTTATGAATGCGCCTCCATCTCCTCCTCTTTCGAAAATGTTTTCTATGCGTATGCCAAATGGAAAGCCTGAACTATGTGACTCATGGAATCTACTAGGCAAGTTAGTTAGTCGAGAGGTCCCCATAAACCTTGTGTGGCTGTACGCTCATCTTGGTTCCAAGGGAAAGAACTCGGGTCCTAATGGTGGCGAGCATGGGACTAGAAAAACCACATCCCACCGTGGCCTCCCGTACAAGCCTTAGCATGTTTAACCTTTACCACTAATCTCAACTCGTCTCGTTCTCCTATTATACTAGATTCTCTGCATCTGATACGTCATCTGGATAAACCAACACTGACAACTAAGAAGGGCTAAGCAAGACACGGATATAAGCTCTAGCAGTGCACACAAGCCAAACCTAGTTATGCTAGGAGCAGTGGATCAGGTAATATAATCTCAAGGGAGTAATGCAATAGATAGGATACTCTATCTATCGATAAAAGACCATAGTGGAATCGTATGAAACATGGCGAGAAGTAAAATACTTTGAAAGCATAGGATTCTATCATGGTGGGGCTATGCTTGCCTTGTTTGTTGATAACCAAAGAGAAGATCTTTGGAAGCCTTGTACTTGACTTGGTTATAGTTGGTCAAGTATTGTTCATCGATCTTCAATGGTGGTGATCTGGGTCTTCAATCTCGATCTCGATATCGTATTCTACCGGAAAGAACCAAACACCAAAAACAAAGGGAACAACAATCAACACATGGCATTGATGCAATGCTCAAGCAAGGATGATGATATGACTAGTTAAATAGATCTTAAATGAAACCCTAGGGCATGCTTGATCATTTTAAACAGGGTCCGAAGGGTACAAGCCCTAGGACTGGGGAACCCCGGAACACCTGTGAGGGGTTTATTTAGTTCTTTAATTAAACTTGTCATTTAAGTTGCTTAATAATGCATGATTATAGTTTAAACAAATAGATCTCATTTTTCTGAACATTTTGATATATTATACATATTTTTCTGACTTATAAATAATTAGATATTGAATTTATAAGATTTAAACCTTTTCTGTAATTATTAAACCATTTATGAAATTATTACAAAATAGGGAAAACCTTTTTACACCGGGGCAGAGGTTACCCACTGCAGCTGATAGAGGGGCCCTAGGCCACATCAGCTGCCATGCAGGCAAAGTGGGACCTGGAGAGGGTTTGACTAGGCTGACCCGCGCGTTGCTGACGTCATGCTGACGTCAACACGACGTCACAACGGCGGTGAGCCATAGATCGGCAACAGGGACGGTGTTTGGGGGCGAGCGGGGACGCGTGAGTGGGCGGGCTAGACACAGTGCGACGAGGGAAACCTAACTATGGTGGCGTCGCTCCTATTTGGTAGTCGGAGCATCACCAGCGGCCATGTACTACGGCGGTGCATGGAGGCTATCATCGGGAGGACGACACAGAGCAGAAGGGAGACGGTGGAGAGGTTCTACAAGACCGTGAGCTCACCACGGTTGTAGAGGAGGTCTCGGAGAGGCCGGGCAAGGTCGGGAGGAGGCCAATTGACGATGGCGAGGCACATCGGGGTCGGGGAAGACGGCGAGGATGTCGTTGATCTGGAGCACCCGCACTCGATTTTGTTAGAGGGGAGGGAGAACTCGATGAGGTGAAGTTCTAGAGGGCATCAGCGAGGCACGGGGAGGCTCTAAGCGGTGGCGATTCGACGGCGACCTAGGGCTAGGGTTTGGTAATCTCGCGGGGAGGGAGAGAGAGGAGGAGAGTGGCGTTTAGGGTTCGTCCGACGGCGGGAAGGGTACTTGTAGACGCGGCGGATGACGGTAGCGTGCATCCTCGCACAGGCGGGCATCACGGTGCAGACGGACAACGACGGCGGTGACAGACTACAGCTTTGCCATTGGGGATGAAGACGACATGGAACGAAGGGGTATTGAGCCGGGGATGGGCCACTCGGGGTTGCTGGCTGTGCGCGTGGGCGGCAGATAGAGAGAGGAGAGGAGATGGGCCCCGGCTAGGCTGCTGTCTGGTTACTGCTGCTCCATTTTTTAAAACAAAAACTTTTTCTTTTTATGTTTCCTGTTTTCTCGTTTGTATTTCAAATTCTTCTATTTTGGAGCTGTTTGAAAATACCAGAGGATTTGTAAAATATGAAAAATATTGTAGGGCCCTTTAATCAATTTGGGCTCCACTATTTTGGTGGTTTTCAAAATATTCAAACCCATTTTGAATTATTTTCAAGATGGAGAGGAAATAGCTAGGGTTTTAGGGTTTTGCAGTCTTTTCTTTGCATGCATTTTAAGGGATGATGCTCATGAATGCACAATCAAAGCCCTAATTTAAGATTAGCTAAAACTGGGGTGTTACACTACCCGCAGATCACGCTGCAATCTATGTCAGGAGAAAATATCCCTCGACGTGTCCTCCAATCGCGTACACCCCTCCACAAACAAGTCACGAAACTCCATACATTGGAGAGTAGTCCATGATTGGAGGATAGCCATGGCTCGATAGATCACCTGCAGAGAAGAAGACACAATGTAACATCCCAGGATTAGCACCTAGAAATAGAGAGGACACAGGTGTGTGCATTGCATTCATGCATAAGAAAATCCAGGGAATTTCCGCATAGAACTAAAAGATCTAAGGAGGGATCGAGATATCTCTTGTTTTGATGGAAACATCAACACAAGTGCTATGGATTTTGCATGACCTCTACTGCAATTTCATTTTTGGGAGACAATTCAATTCATATTTGAAATTGTGATTTGAATTTCAAATTTGAATGCCTTGTAATTTAGAATATTCCAATATTAAGTAAAGAATACTTGAAGAATAAAGTAACAACAAGAAATGAAATGGGAAATTGCGATTACATAAATAAAAGAATAGGAGAATACAAATAAAAGTAATCTTTATTAAATCATAGAGTATTACAATGTCTCCACACTACTGAATAAAAAGGAAATTACAAATACATAATGGTATTCCTCATATTACAGGAGTACAAATAAGTAACAAGTCTTGCAAAAGAAAAATTGAAATTGCAAAAAGATATTTACTTTATTATAACATATATGGAACAATACATTTAACAAATGGAATAGAAAAGAATAACTTTACACAAATAGTACAATGCTTTTACAAATGTTTAAATGAAGCAGAAAGATTACAACAAAGAGTAACAGAAAGATTAGAACTAAAAATCTGGCTAATTCTATTTATCCTCCAATTTCTTTTCTTCAATTCTTCTTGTTTTGGATTCCTGCATAATAATGAGATAAAAAGAAAACAAATAAAAGAATGGGTTAGTGTTAATTGAACTCTCAGATTTGACAATGAATTGCATTGTCAAGTTCATCATAGAGTTTGAATAAAAAGGGCCAATGTAGTATCCATTCTTATGAAAAGAAATGCCTCAGGCTTATGCATCACAGGCCTTAAAGGACAAGTTCACCAAGTTAGTAAATAGGTAAAGGCAAAACAGTAATAACCAGCCAGAAAATATCTTCATAGTTGAGCTGATCCACAAGTAAAGGGTCCCACTTGCAAGCTTCTCACACAACAACATGCAACTATGTGTTGTCAAGAATGTAGCAACCGTAGGAAGCAGATAAGAAGGGAGTCCCAACCGTAGCCAAAGCTGCTAGCTACTATTTCCACCCTTTTCATTTCTACACAACATCTGATCCATCAGTTCTTCTCAGAACCCCACAAGCCATTTCACACCATCCTTACTTCAACAAGAATGCAGATCATCCCACCAAATTATCACCAGCATCTGGTTGCTAGAAAAGCCATCCAAGAGCTACAAGAGGAGGAGTTCCACAGGGTAGGCAGCAGCACTGGCTTTGGACGGATCCTACTCCTGCTAGCAATCTAGTAAGATGGCAGAGCCGGAATATGGGTTACAAGGGTTTCTCCTCTGTGAATTGAGATTGTAGACTATTGTTAGGGTGCCCTAAAGGCTCTCCCTAGGACGGCTTATATAGATATCCTGCCTAGGGTTTACATGAGAGATCCATCCTGCTACGACTACGAGTCAGTTACAGAGTACATCTTGAACTACAAGTAACACTATGGGCCTATGTCCGTAAGTCTTCTGGGCCTTCTCATAGCTGGACTGGACTCCGTCTCTTCTCTCTGACTGGGTCACCCGTGAAGCAAAGCTCTAACCCGAAGTGGGCCACCCTGGTCAGTGAGGTACTGTGAGGATACCCGGAAAGTATATCCCCAACAGCAGCCCCCGGAAGCCTCCAAGATCCAAAGTCGGATTCATCATCATCTAGCTTGATCTTCGGCTTGCAGACTCTTGAAGGGTTCCTAAAACTTCAAAACAAAATATACGATCTGGGTCTCAAAAAATGAGTCGTACCTATAAATACGTTATTCATGTTTCCAGCTCGAAATTCAAACTAAGCCGGAACTTGGTCTCTAACGTAATCTGACAATAGTCATGGTCAAGTCACATCACTGACATACATTTCCTATCAGCACGACCGTTGGTGGGTCTGCCTTTCGTGGAACCAAGGCGCCGTTTCAATGCGTGCGTGGAGATCAAGGCGGCGTAATCATCCCAGTCCCTTCCATGATGCGTGGCATCTTCACTGTAGCGTTTACATGAATCTTGACGCGTCTGGCGGATATAAGAGGTGAGGATTATTTTCCCCATCTTCTTCACCAGTTCCCAGCGCCGTTTCCTTCTCCTCTACTCCTCCCACGAACTTAGAGCTCCTCTGCTCCCCAAAAAAACCTCCAGCGCCGCCCATCCAAGGTTACCGGCGCACCGAAAAAATGGCTTCTGCATCATCCTCCGGCTCGGCAGCGACGGCAGTGGCGGCGGTGGCAGAGAAGGAGAGCTACCGCGGGGTTTGGATCCCGTGCGTCCTCGACGATCCCAAGCTCCGTGTCATTGAAGATGAAGGGCTCCTCTGTGCCGGCGACTAGTAGAGCGGCTTCAGTGAAACCGTCCCCAACTCCCTTCTTCACCCGCGTGGACACGCCGCCTCCGCCTTCCGAAGAAATAGCTGAAGTTTCTGACGATGATCAAACCATATCGCATTTGAACATCTCGGAACGTTATCAAAATGAGGCTGATGTATCCAGCGAGCCGGCAGCTCCTACCTCTTCCCATGCATCATAGAGTATCAGAAAGAACAATGTGTTATTCTGAAAACAATTTGGGTCTGTAAATAAGTAGTATAATACTTTTGCTAGTGCTAAGCTTTATTTTATCTATTCAGCACTTTTGGCTTTTGATATTATGTGTCTAAAATGTTTGCGTAAGCACTTGTATTTTTTGTCTGCACTTATCATTTATCTGGCTTTCCGCCTCGTCCTTTTGGTGAGCCGGCCAACTTTTAGCACGGAAACTTTGCCGAGCAACGGAGCTCAATAGCTAAACCAGTTTAAACTCGGAAACAAAGCTGGCTTCTAGTACCAACAATTCACTACTCAAAAAATGCCCGCATCCAGCAATCAGACAAATAACCAAACTATATACTAATTTTTTTAGATTTATACCATAAGGTAGCAATTTTAGAATCGGAAATCTAAACCAGAACAATCATGAGCATAAATTACTTCCAAGTATTCTAGGATTTTCGACTGTGACATGATCATTCAGAAATAAGATGGTAAAAACTTCTCAGAAAATTTTTGAGGCAACCAAGACTTTATTTCTCACTGAACATGTACACATATATGATTACAAAGAAAGATAAACTAAGAATAAAAGGGACGTATCTGAGAAATATTTCATGGTCTGTCTAACTCATCCAGATTTGTACTGCCTCCAGCTCTCTTTCTCTTCTTAGTAGCAGGTCTTTCTTTGACTGGCCGCATATCAGTTAGGTAGTATGAACCATTGTGCAATACTCGACTAACTAAAAATGGCCCTTCCCATATTGGGGAAAGTTTGTGCTTTCTTTGCTGCACATGCCGGAGAACCAAATCGCCCTTATTGAAAGACCGGTTTCTGACTCTCTGGCTATGCTACTTGCCTAACTTCTGCTGATAGGCTGTTGATCTCATCTCAGCAACAACGCGAACTTCTTCGACTAAGTCGAGATCATTTTGTCGAGAAATTTCGGCATCCTTTTCAATATACGCGGCCACTCTAGGAGAAGTGTGAATCAAATCGCTGCGAATAACTGCTTCTGCGCCATAGACCAAGAAGAAAGGTGTGTATCTGGTTGACCTGTTTGGAGTTGTTAGTAAACTCCATATTACAGAAGGTAATGCCTCTACCCAAGCCCCCGCAGCACGTCATAGTGGTGCTTCGAGTCTTGGTTTTAGGCCTTGTAGGATTAAACCATTTGCTCTTTTGACTTGTCCATTAGCTTGTGGATGTGCGACTGACGCAATGTCAAGCCGCATATTTTGTTTGTTGCAGAATTCGGCAAGCTCTCCCATAGAAAAGTTACTCCCGTTGTCCGTGATAATGCTATGTGGATAACCGTATCGGATTATAACATCCTCAACAAATCTTCTGGCTATTGCTCCATCACAACTAGTGACCAGTTTAGCCTCAATCCATTTGGTGAACTTATCCACCATCACTAAGAGGTGAGTAAATCCACTTGGAGCCCATTTAAACGGTCCTACCATGTCAAGCCCCCAGACCACAAAAGGCCATGTTATAGGTATTGTTCGCAGCTGATCAGCCAGAACGTGAGCTTGTTTGGTGTACTTTTGGCAGCCTTTGGATGTCTTGACCAGCCGTTCGGCATCTGCCTTGGCTGTAAGCCAGAAAAAACCGTGTCGGAAAGCTTTTGCCACTAAAGATTTGGCTGCACCGTGGTGACCACACTCGCCTTTGTGGATCTCTCGTAAGATTTCCACTCCTTCTTCCGGAGATACACAATGCTCTCAGACCCTAGATGCACTCCGCTTATAGAGCTCACCACTAATTATAGTATAGGCTTTTGCTCGTTGGACAATCTGCCGGCTCAGAACCTCGTCTTCGGGTAATTTTCCGTCTACCAAGAAATCAAGGTAGGGTTGAGTCCAGCTGGGAATCACAGCCAGAACTGCTACTAAAGGTGAGTCGGATTTGGTCGGATATTCCTCGTCCACTCCCTTTATAGAGGGAACTTTGAGGTTCTCTAAAAAAGCGTCATTCAGGACCTTTTTCTGGGCAGAGCCTATTCGAGATAGTGCATCTGCTTCCTCATTTTCTATTCGAGGGATGTGTTGAACTTCAAACCCTTCAAACGATTTAGATAGTTCATCCACGACGGCCCTATATGCCGCCATGTGCTTGTTTGCCTTACAGATATCCGACACTTGTTGAGCAACAAGATCCGAATCTCCATAACACATTAAACGTCGGATGCCGATGTCCTTAGCAATCCGGATTCCATGCAGTAATGCTTCATACTTGGCAATGTTGTTTGTTGCCGTGAAGTGTATCTGCAATACATAGAAAAGTTTAACTCCTTGGGGTGACTTGAGCACCACGCCAGCCCCCGAGCGCTTTAGACCCGTCAAAATGCAAGGTCCAGTATTCCGACTCTAGCACAGTCATATTCACCGTTGTCTCTGTCCAATCAGCGACAAAGTTAGCGAGGATTTGGGTTTTGATTGATGTACGAGGCTTGTACTCAATGTCGAAAGCTGAAAGCTCTATGCCCCATTTGGCGACGTCTCCTGTGGCGTCACTATTGTTGATTATATCCCTCATGGGAGCTATGCTCACCACGGTAATTGGATGTTCCTAAAAATAATGCCATAACTTACAAGATGCTAAGAACACACCGTAAGCCAGCTTTTGATAATGCGGATATCGTTGTTTTGATTCATTTAAGACCTCGCTGAGATAGTAAGTCAGACCCTGCACTAGGTGTTCCTGATTTTGCTCCGGTCTCTCCACCACCATGACGATACCGACGACCTTGTTTGTTGCAGTGAGATAGAGCAACAAAGGTTCTTGTGGTTCCGGTGCTGCGAGGATGGGAGCAGATGAGAGTACTGCTTTCAGGTCTTGTAGCACAGCTTCAGCTTCGTCGTTCCAAACATATTTCTTGGTATTTTTCAGGAGATTGTATAGTGGTGCGGCTCTTTCACCGAGCCGGCTTACAAACCGACTGACTACGAAAATGCAACCATTTAGTCTTTGAATGTCCTTCAGGCGAGTCGACCTAGAAATATTGAGTATAGCCTTAATTTTGTCTCGGTTTACCTCTATGCCTCTTTGAGACACGATAAAACCTAACAATTTTCCGGCTGGGATTCCAAAGAAGCATTTCTTTGGGTTAAGCATTATGTTGTATTTTCGTAGATTGGCGAACGTTTCCTCCAAGTCAGAAATCAAGGTTTCCTTCTTTTTGGACATCACTGCAATATCATCCACATATGCATGTACATTGCGTCTGATTTGATCGTGGAGGCAACGCTTCATAGTGCGTTGGTACGTAGCTCCTGCGTTCTTCAGCCCAAAGGGCATTGTAACGAAACAGAAGGTTCCAAAGGGAGTTATGAATGAAGTTTTGAATTTGTCAGATACCTTCATCCCGATTTGGTGATAACCGGAATATGCGTCGAGAAAACATAGGAGTTCCGAGCCTGCCGTAGAATCGATAACTTGATCAATCCTAGGTAGAGCAAACGGATCTTTGGGACAAGCCTTGTTCAAGGCAGTATAATCAACACACATCCTTAAATTAGTGGTGTCCTTTTTAGGGACCATTACAGGATTGGCCGACCACTCAGTGTGGATGACCTCTTCTATGAATCCGGCTAACTCGAGTCGGGCTAGTTCCTTAGCTATTGCATTCGGGTGTACATTTAAAGAGTGATCGGCAAGTTCCCTAGGTACTATGGTCATGTCAGATGGCTGCCATGCGAAGAATATCTTGATTTGCTTGGAGGAACTTGACGAGCGCGCTTTCCTATGCGCTATCTAGGCCTACGCCTATCTGGGTCACCTTGGAGGGGTCATCATCCTTCAACAGCGTCTTCTTCGTCTCTTCTGATGCCTTGAACTCCGGATTCGGCTTTGTCACCTCCTTCTTTGTTGCGGGCATCTCGGACAGATCTATGGTCTTCTTGATCTCCTGGTACTCCTGGGCGTGCAGCACGGCTTCAGCAAAGGTGGGATTTCCATCCTCACACTCTTGCGCTTTCTTCGGGTCTCCCCTGATGGAGATCACGATGTTGGGACCTAGAATTTTCATCATATTGTAAATGTAACACGGACGAGCCATAAAATCCCAGTAAGCCGGACGTCCGAATATAGCGTGGTACGCGCTCTTGAACGGGACCACTTCAAAGGAAAGTGCTTCCGTATGGTAGTTCTTTGGAGTTCCAAAGGTCACATCAAAGTGATTTCTCCCAAGGAATTTGCTTGTCTTCCTGGGACAACTCCGTGAAAGATCACAGAGCTGTAGTTCACCTGGGTCTCCGAGATCTTCATCCGGTGTAGCGTTTTGACATACATGATGTTAATGCTGCTGCCGCCATCCATGAGAGTCTTGGAGAAACCATAGTTGTCAATAAGTGGATTGACGACTAAGGTGTATTTTCCTTGCATGTGCAACTTAGGCGGATGATCAGCGCGGTCAAAGGTGATTGCTACTTCCGACCAGTCCAAGAATTGGGGGACAGCCGGAACAGTCGCATTGAGCTCATGTAGAACTGCTTTCTTGACCTTAGCTGGTTGAGATCCGAGGAAGGTGATGTAAGTGTCTTTGTTTGTCGGGAAATTCTTTTTCCCTTCCAGCTTGGGATTTGTAGCATCGGCTTCCTCCATGTCGGAATCATCCTTGGTCTCTTTATCTTAATAGGGATTCTTCTTTCCCTTCTTCCACTTAGCCCTGTAGCCAGCGGTATCGTCTTTCTTGATGTCGTCATTGAAACGACACTCGGAGTTTGTGTGGGACGAGCCCCCATTGGCGTCTAAGTGATGCACACATGGGTTATTGGCAATGTCGGCCCAAGAGTAGATTTTGCCAGGTTGCTAGTCTCCTCTACCCTGGACTCTCGATGTCCCATGACTGCATCCACGGCCACCACCACGCCCTCCTCATCCTCCAGACCCGAAAGTAGCAGTGACCACTATCGTTTCCGCGTTGGATTTTTCTTCCGAGGTGTTCTTGTGCTTCTGAGTTTGCTGCTTTGGTTGTTTTGCCAACTGTGGCATAGCTAGGGCGTTTAGTAATCCCTCTGCGTCGTCGTCAGCATCTGCATACTTGCTCGATGTTTCTATCATCTCTCCCAAATCAGTGACCTTGTCACACTTCAAGCGATGACGTAGTAAACCAATTAGGAGTCCTGCAATGAAAGCTTCGATCGCAGTTTGGTCATTTACCCCTTCACAGGAGTTCTTGGTGTCGATCCATCATCCGAGATAGGTCTCCGGCAAGTTTCTCCGGCTTTCTGGGTGCGGCGCTATAGGTCTCCTACCGTACAGGACCTTCGAAATGTGCCTTCGAAATTCCAAAAAAACACACTTTGCATGTCATACCAGTTGTGGATGGTGTTCTCCAGAAGTTCATTGAGCCATGATCGTGTTGTCTTCTGCAAGATGAGTGGGAGATATCGGGTTGCGACCAGGCTATTTCCACCTTTGGTGATATAGCAAGCCTGGAAAAAATCCCAGAGCCAAGTATCTGGCTGAGCTATACCGTCGTAGGCTTGAATGTGTCTTGAGATAGCAAATCCTTCCGGGAATTTCGTGGCTCTTATGCATGGTCCGAAGCACTTTGGGCCCATGTATATATCATCATTTTCGTAGAGTCGCGCCGCTATGTTGGAGTTAATCCTATGCCTTGCATCACTCGGGGACAGAGATCGCCCCGAATGACGGCTATGGCTGCGGTGCCTTGGAGCCGGACTCCGGCTTCTGCCACCACCTCCTCCGCCACGACGCCCTCCTTGGGAGCCGTTGTGGTGGCTGCTTGGTGGAGAGGGTGGAGCAGCTGGATTGTTTCCAGCTGATCGCGGCCTCCGTCTGGAGCGTCATTATTCCGGTTCCGGGGAGGATCTTCATTACGATGAGCCCCCTGTCGGCTTGACTCGGCATGGTGTCCATCGTTCCTTCGTCCGTCAGCCGGACGGCTTGTGTGTCTAGGAGGTGGCATCCTTTGATGGTCCTCCTCCCGACGTTTCTCTTTGTCTTCTTCCCTGCGATCGTTCGACTCTCACCGGGGAGGGTTCTTCGGATTCAGTGCAACAATTACCTCTTGCTCCACAGCTAGAGTAACGTTGCGCCAGTCACGTGCAGCTTTGTGATGCTGCCCTAAAGATCCGGTTCTTGAGTAGTTGTCTTCCCGACGGTCGGAACGGTGATGCTGTTCCGGAGCGCGTTGGGGTCTTACGTCATTCCAGGCCGGATCCGTGTGGCATTGGTCAGATTGGGAGACCAGTTTTCCGCTTCCGGACAAGGCGGCCTTCTGCTGCTCCAGACCCTTGCTGAGTAGTTTAATGCCCAATCGAATCTGCTCTAGGCCTAGATTACTTGCTAGGATTTCTCGAGCCGCACTAGTGTTTTGCACTGGTGTTGGATACACACAGTCTCCCTTGTTGTCGCATCGAGGCATCCCATGGTCTCCTCCAAAGAGGACTTGGTGAATCTCAGGGAATTGGTCATCACGAGTGTGACGTTTTTGGGTCTTCTGATGCTGCCGAGAGATGTACTTCTCCGCAGTTGCCATGCGTTTCTTTTCTTCCTCCATGTGTTTGGCCTCATCAAGGAGTACTTGGCGGCGCGCTTCTAGGGCCTAGGCCCTTTCATCCAGCTCTTCAGCAGTAAGTTCTGCAGCTGTAGGAATAGGTGTGGTTAGTGCAGCATCGATGAGTTTACGCGCACCTTCGGTGATCACGTGTCCATCCACCGACTCTTCTTTGGGCTCTTATGGGATAAGTTCTCCATCCGAGTCTTCCTCGTATTCCTTGGCAATCACCTCCTCTGCTGGAAGTTCTTTTGTCGGGGTCTTGTTCTTCTTGTTCTTCTTCTTTGCCTTCTTGGCAGCGCCGGTAGCAAAGACGGCTTTGGGTCTGTTTCCTAGAGTCAAACTCTGATCGGTACTTACGGACATCTAGAGTTCGGGATTATCTCCGATCTCCATATCATCCTGCGTTTTGGGAGAGTTTTCCCTGGATCCTTCATCCATGGCTTCTCCTTCCTCTACAGCTTTGGAGTTGTACTCCTGTTCATACTCCGCGGAGAACTTCCGCAAATCTTTCGATGTCATCGAGTCATCCGAAGATGTAGGTAAGTCGGTGTTTGTTCCGATCGCCTCCAGCACTGAGTCAGTGTTTTCTCCAGCATCGGCAGAGCCGGATCCAGATCCAACATATCCGATGAAGTGCGACATGTGGGTCCTGAGGTAGTTGCGGCTTTCCTCGTGGGCTTCCTCGAAGATCCTGATGGTTTCGAGAACCTCATCCACGCTTTTGTCTTGCATCATCATGCGCCTCAACGTGTGCCTCGGGAAAGGTTGATCTGTTCCGATGTTGGCAGGGCCAGCACCAAGGTTGTTGTTATGATCCTCTTAGATTTTGACTTCCGCAGGTGGATCGATCTAGGATTCGGCCTCGCTAGGGATATCCACTCCAGATTCGACTTGAACCGCAAGGTCAGCTTCAGGCTCAGATTTCTCCACTATCTTCGCAACGGGTGCGGGTTGGGTGGGATTAGGGTTTTCTAAGATCCGGAACTCTACCGCCTCTACAAACAAAGGGGCCCCAGAAGTTTCTTCTGCCACTATCATCACCACTAGGATGGGTGGGACAGGTTCAGTGAATCCGATGTACACATCGATCTCGCCGAAAGACATGATGGTGTAAACAGTCACGACCTCCCTAGCCGTAATCCAGAGTCGGTTACAGATTACATCTTGAACTACAAATAACACTATGGGCCTATGTCGGTAAGTCTTCTAGGCCTTCCCGTAGCCGCACTGGACTCCGTCTCTTCTCTCTGACTAGGTCGCCTGTGAAGCAAAGCTCTAACCCAAAGTGGGCCACCCTGGTCAGTGAGGTACTATGTGGATACCCGAAAAGTATATCCCCAACAGGAGCAGGTAACAACAACATCACAAGGACAAAGAAGGATAGCTGATCAAGTACCAGCACCAGCATACCAACATCAAGTTTAGCATCAGGTTGCTACTCAACACTAAGATCATCACTTAGATTCTATTATTATCAACATATATAATACAAACTAAAGACAGGATATTGGTAAAGATATTTCTCTCAGATCTACATAGAGGTTCTATGTTGAGTCATCATAGAGAATTTGGTAGCCACACCTTAGTATCTGATCTTATTCAGTGTTTGGCCTTAGTCTTAGCATCATTGGCTAGAACAAAGAAGCACCTCATGCTATCAAGGAATCCTACTGTGCACACTCTAAATAGAGGCACCACAGTAGCCAACCTAGTAGCAGAGCTATTAACCCCTTCACTAAACTTCAGCCTCACAAAGTTAACAGATTATGAACACATCTGCAAGCAAAGGAAACTGTTTCAAATCATTCTCCTAAGTCAATTTGGATAAAAATCATTTGCTATCTAGTAACAAAGCTACAATAATCATTCTATAATCAAACAGCATATTAAGCTATTGTTTCTTCTGAACAACATGCTTCCAAGCTCACATGCTAGCCAAGATAGCAAGCACTGGATAATAGCATGGATTTGTCCTTACTTAGTTCAAATTGAGAGTATAGGTGAGAGGAGTGAGGAATGAGTTTTGCTAGTTGTCCAAGCATATCTGGACAACGGCTATATCTTATGTCTAGAGATGTTCTCTAGATCACACAATCCCACCAAGAATACATGTTAATATTAAGAAGAGTCTATGCTTATTGTAATCCAAGATCCATACATCTTGCTGATCATATGAAGATCCAAAACACCACCTAATATCCATACAAATCATTCCTAGCAATCTGAACATGCTTACATTTTTCTTGTGGCATGCATATACATTGAGAAACTTATTCCTAATCATTAGGAATGCAAGAGTTGTGCCCAAGAATATAAATACAACAAAGAAACATGTATAGGAACTACCCTATGCCATGCATATAGATACTAGTAGGTCACAATCAGTTCAAGAAGGATGTGTCCACACTTGTATTCAGCACAAGGTTAGAACATGATAGGTGATGATAATTGTCCTAGATGTACATTAGATACCCATCTGCATCTACTAGAGCTTTTAATATACAATCCAACAGAAAAGTTATACGCAAATGGTGCATATCCTGAATACACAAGATGTATTCCACTATATCTATTAGAGCATATATTCACAAATAAAGAAATGATTAAAGATAATTTGAGTACCAAAGAATAGTCAATTCTTATTGATCTCAAAACCAGAAGCCAAGCCACATATAGTATCCTTAAGCTCACATTTCAACACCTTTGATCCTCAGAGTGCAAAGGAAAAGAAAAGAAAACATGGAGAGGAGAAGATTACCTGTTAGGGGAGAGTGGTAGCCAAGTCGTAGAAGGATTAGAGGGAGAAGTACTAGAACATCATAACTGAAGAAAATAGGAAGTTCGGCACCAGGGTTGTAGAAGCCTGCCGTCCCACCCGTGTCGAAGATGAAGCAGTCAGCACAGCAGCACAGCACCACGTCCCCCACCAAACCCACCAGTACCCTACCACACCTCTCCATCTCCATCATAGAGTCCAGAGGCAACATGACATGACCATCGGGGTTGCAGGCACCATGCCTTCCCGCCAGCATCAGATTAGAGAAGAAACAACTGCATAGGCCGAGAATGGCGTGGCCGGGTCACCAGAGTGGCGGGCCAATCTTCCAAGGCAGGGCGGCGCTAGGATTGCGTCAAGGTGGCAATGGTATTAGACCGGGAGGAGCGCCGATGGAGGGTCGAGCTGCATGTTCGTGAAACCCTAGCCAAGGAAGGGTTGGGGGCGAGCTCGATGTAGCCCCATGGCCGAATCAAATTGGTGGGCTTGGTTGGCCAGGAAGTGGCAGAGCCTTGGTGATTGTCGGCGATGACCGCAATGGCCGGCGACTGGCCAGGAGAGAAGGCGGAGGTGCATCAATCACTGGCAGAAGGGGAATGAGAGGCAGAGCCCGTGCTGTGTGCGTGCGAGTGAGTGCGAGTGAGAGGGGATTGGGCTGGGGTGGGGTTTAACCCCAGGCCCAACCGGGTCGAGTTGGTCTTAACCATCCCACGAGCCAGAGTAAGTTTTATAGGAAAGAAAAATAAAAATGAATATTTCAAAAGAAATAATAAACCAAATGCGAAATTCCAAAAAATAACCCTAAAAGTATTTTAGCTCTAGAAAAATATTTAAAAAATCCAAAAATACATATAATATATCAAAATGTTCACAAAAATAAAATCTACCTAAGAAAAATATAACCTTACTTATTTAAGTTAGATAGAATGCAAATAATTATTAACACTATTAAATTCTAAATGAAATTTCAAAAAATAAGTAAAAGTCCAAAAAATCAACAAAAATCATTTTTGTGTATTAAATCAATCTACCATCTTATAAAAAAATATTAACTTACATTTTTACAAATAAAACTGGAAGCAAATATACAAAGACATTTAATCCTTTGTGGAATTTTATGAAAATAAAAACAACACTTGAAAATAATAAAAACCATTTTTAAGATCTTGAATAAATATATTTTACTAGAAAAATACTAAATTTATTATTCCAAGGGTTTTTAAGATTTTAAAGTAATAAATCCTTATCTATTTTATAAAATACCTATTTTGCAAATTCTTTAAAAACACTTCTTAAATAATAAATAATCACAATATTATATAAAACCTTACATCTAAATGCTAATTCCAAAACCCTAACTGGAGCCCATCATAATAATATTTAAGTGTAAAAGATTTTTTTTAGAAAACTCTTTAAAACCGTAACTCCAAGTTAAACCAACTATACTAAACGCTATTTACTTCTTAATCATGCTTAACATGGTTTTAAACCTTAACACATTAGTGAGATCATTTAAATTTTGTTTCATTAATAAGTCAAAGCATTTCCATTATAGCAAATCACATTTGAACTTATCAATCACTTAAATTGGAAGTGAATGAATTCACACTCTTAACCATCTTTATATTAACCCTAGGATTCAATAATAATCTAGATACATCAGAACCCTAAGTCTATTTATGTTCCTTTGAAAGTTAACTTTGATCTACCAAAGTTACAAGCATAAGGACCAAATTATATTATGTTTTTATAGTCAACTTTGGTCTGATTTCAATTAAAGCTTAAAGCATCTCAAATCCAAACCTATCAAACCAACGCAAATGACATCGATCACATTTTATTACTCACACAGATTATTTATACCTTGGCAAAGAAACTTTTTCTTCAAAAGTTATTCGTTTTTCCACTTCAAACAACAATCTTATAAAAAGTCCCTTAACACTTAACAACTTAACATAATAAATCCCATCATAATTACCAGATAACAATTCCCCTCAATCTTAGAATATTATTATACTTCACTTTTATACTTTGCATGTTAAACACTTAAATGGTTTTTCTTTGGACAGTAATCTTTTCCTAAAAGGTTATTCTTTTAAGAAATATTAAAAGTAATCCATAAGCATTTCTATAAAGGCTCTAATTGATTAATAATCTTTCTTAAGAAATCTTTTAGATACCATGTCCCATTTGAGTGCTTTAATATTGTATGCGACTTGTTGTATATACATATTTTTTCACACACTCTCACAAGCCTTATTAAGAAGCACAAGTGTCAAGCTGGTATAAAAGTGAAACACATTATAAAGAAACCATCCCCAGCTTTTGAACCCTAGCTCAGATACGACTATTCCGAGGATTTGTATTTATCAAACTGCATTACATTACTTATGCATAATTGCATCTTGCTTCTTTAAACATTCGTCCTTACCAGACCAATGATGTTGTTTACAGAATTTGGATCTTCTAATACCTTGAAGACCGTGATTGCATAATCTTGCAATCACAAAAGGCAAGTCCACACTTGCTCATATCCTTTGATTATTTTCTACCAAATGCTTGTAACTCAAATGTTGTCATCACCTGCATTTCAAAAAGGTTAGAAAACACTATTTTCATAATAATATGATTATGGATTATTCACCAAGAGGTAATAATCTACTAATATAGTTCTAGTGGTAAAGGAACATAATATGTAACATCCCAACATTAGAGCTTAGAAATAAGCTGAGATCAGGTGTGTGCATTGCATTCATGCATAGAAAATCTGGATAATTTTCGCGCTTTTAAATAAAACTTGTCAAAGTGATTGAAGCTTCTCTTAACTTGGTGGAACTGAAGTAGATCATCAAGTTGAATGCGATAAGTTTCAACATGACCATTGTTAAAACCTTACCTTTGGGAAATATAATTTGATCTAAGGGTAGATCAAATGTAACTAAATCACAACACACTACTTAATTAGGAGTACTTGATCTTCTAGAGACCATTACATGGTATTCCATAAAACAACTCAAGGATGAATACTTAATATTCTAAAGATGATATCAAAGTATTATCTACCACAAACCTTGAATACTCATTCAAGTATATAACTCCAAGTAAAGAAACCTCAATAACTAAATTTTGAAACATTTATTTGCCATAGTTATTCCTACAATGGCTATCATGTTAGTTCTTAAACATTAACTCTTATCACAAATAGAGTAGAAAAGGAATTCAAGCCAAGACCATTCATCTCATATATTGTGTTGCCATATTAAGAGTTGACATTCATATTTAACCAAGTCCTAGTGTCAGTTGATCACCAATGTTGAGAAACCAATTCCTGGCCTAGAACTTATTGACCTATTATACTAACCTTCCAAAGACTTTAAGTAAATTAATGAGGAGAAGGAACTAGTTTTGGTAGGATGTGCCATCATCAATGGAATGTGATCCTTAGTGGAGATCAAACCATCTGATGTTGGAGGAGATAACTTACTCATGAGTTAACTAAAAGAAGTATCTAAACCTAAGAATTAAACTAGTACTTTAGAAGTTATAAGAAAGCTAGTAATGTTAGAGTATCAAGTGATAATCTTGTTTAGCCAAGTGGGTATAAACTCATAGTAAGTTTCCTTAACAAGATAAGCCTTATAGAGAGACTAGTATAAGTCTACTACTTGTTGATGATAGATCTTGATTAGACAATTAGAAGCTTAAGCTTTGCATGATCAATGGTTGGTGGTCGTTACTCTCAAGTAATTTGAGAATAGATGACCAGTTGATAAAGAAGAGTTGTGAGTATACCAAATTAGGAAAAACCTTAGTAAGATGAATCATCTAGCTTGATTATGTGAAGTCAAGCTAGAGTATGATGAAGTATATAATATCAGCGTATGGAGTAGTTGGAGGCATAGTAGTTTAACCAAGCTAATACAAGAACAATCTTGTATTATGGAGAGTAGTACCATACTTATTCTAGAGAATTGATACCACATGTGAAATAGATAGAACTATAATATTGTAAGCATTGGAAGTAGTTGCAAGATGGATTTAAAGGAGTTTATGGATGGAGTTAGAAACAACTACATTGATGGATTCATCAAGGGTAGTTAAGAAGTGCAAGTTAGGCAGTAAAGGAAGAATGCTAAGAGAATGGAATAGTGAAGTTATAACTAACTAGATGAATGACTAACTTAAGGGTAGTTTGTAAATGGAAGCTGTATATATATACTAGGAGCAGAATGAAGGAATATTGTAGAAGTGACATAACCATGTCATCATATGATGATGGATATGGTGGAGTCAGATGATTGACTTATTCAGGAAGATGTGATCTTTGGGAATAAGAAAAGAGAGATATATATAGTATATTTAGGAAAGGAATTCTTTAACTATGACCCAAGCTTAGTGAAGTGGGAGGATTGGAATTCTTTAGAAGCCTTAAACAAAATCATATCAAGCCATGACTAAATCCATGTCTACCTCTTTGTTTAAAACCCTAGAATAAAGAGGGTAGTTAAACCAACTCCTATTTTTAGGCAGCCAATGGATAGTATATCTCTTTGTCAAATGAAATGTCTAAGAGATAAGTAGAATACTAGTTAAGAGTGTATTGATGGAAGTCTTGTCCATCTGATTATCTTAAACCTTAATAAAGACCTAGTCTCATATACCATCAAGATCACTTTAGTAAATCAATCTCAATAGCTCACTATAAGTTGAGTTATTATACATGGCCACAAAACATGAAGGCAAGTTATCCTAACTCTTAATCTTCATCCATATTCAAATAGAATGTGATTTTATTAAGTTTCCCGAAAGCTCATGATAACTACTAGAAAGTGAACATCTTCATTAATGATTGTTATTTATACATAGATAAATAACCAAGATGGTTATATGTTAATTCTAAACACTTCTATTCAAGTAGAACTTAAATAGGGAAATCTCCCAAGTTTTGAGAACCATAAAATTTAAACCACCAAATTATGAACCCTAAGATTTAATTCATTATAAGGTTTATACATTAATCCTTATATGAGACTAAGTTTGAATATAATTCTGTATACATCATTATCCATCGTAAATCACTACCATTACATTCATTAAGTGGGAAATACAAATCATTTCTATAAGATTTTCCTATAGGAAGCAAATCCCTAAACCCTAAATTATTATTTAACTCAAAAGAACCTTTCATATATTCATGAATTTCGAATATATAAAGAGAAGATTTATTATAATGAATCTCTAAACCATACTAAATATTCTACCAGAATTTTAAATGTTTAAACCCTTGTATAAATATGATTGGAAAGGAAATTTTAAATAGAAAAGAAAATAGAAATAGAAAAGAGAAATAAAAAGAGATAGCTAGCCACTCCAGCCACGACCCATTTGTTTCTTTGCTTATCTGTCGCTCACGAGCAGCAGCAGGAATCCATCTGGCAAACCTTGCCACAGCCCACGTGGCCCATGCATAGCCCGTTACTGGCCCGTACCCCTTCGGTCTGTCTGCTCATCATCGTCTCCGTCGACGGATGCGAGAAGCAGCTCACTGTCGAGCTCCGCCGCACCGGCCAGCACCAAGATGTGCGCCACCGCTTCAGCAACCCTATAAGAAGGCCCGAAGCTGTGTGGAGAATCCCTACATGCCACCCCGTCCTCTCTCCCTTCTCCGCATGCCTAGGAACCCTAACCCTAGTTCGTAGTTCGCCGGCAAGTCGACGGTAGAGGTCGCCCTAGAGTCTGTGGAGTGGTCGAGGAGAAGCTCCATGTCATCCTATTCAACCTAGTATCCTCAATCGAGTATGGGGAGCTCCAACTCGATGTGATTCGATCGTTCCCTTTCATCGGTGATCACCGGAGTTCGTGGCAATTAGCTCGTATCGGGACGCCATTGTTGTCGGCAACCACCGCGACAGCCTCAGGGTGAGCTACTGGTCCTTCTAAACCTCCTCAATCTTTCTCTCTCAATTTGTATCCTCAATCACACCGTGTACCATCGTCGACCGCCGCAGTAGGTCGTCGTCGGAGCAATTCCGGTGGCTAAAACCTAGCAGCGCACGCGTAGTCAGCTTAGCCTTGTTGTCCTCGTTCGAATGCACCCCTTTGCGAGGTCTCTGATGCCGTATTTTGGCGTCACCTATGTACTTCGGCGAGGGTCTGGCGAACTAACGTCAGCCTTGCGTCATCTTTGACTAGTCCGAATCACGTGGCTACTGATGTGGCGGAAGCCCCACCAGTCAGTGGTTGGGGCTAGAAATAGCCCCGGTGAAAAAAAACACCCATCTCATGCTGACATCAGCATTACTTCATAAATATATTTAGTTATTTATTTTTAATTCCAGAAATTGAATAAATCTTATTAAATCAATATCCTTTGATTTACAATTCCGAAAAATATATATTATATATCAAAATGTTTAGAAAAATAAACTATATAATTTAAACCGATTATTATACTTTATTTTCCTACTCAAATAAAATAATTAGTATTAATTAATAAATACCTTATTAAGGATAAACCTTAAATAAATATATTTCATTATTTAAAAATTCCCAAAAAAATAAGTATAAGATACCATAATTCTTAGAAAAACAAAATCTACATTTATAAATTTATTTCATATATTTTTGTGACACATAACTAAATATTATTATTTATTAAGTCTTTATAAAGTAATAAAACTTATAAAAATCATATCTTATTAGTTATAAATCATAAAAATATTTATAATATACCAAGATGATCACAAAAATAAAACCAATGCTTTAAAAATGTCTGATGACCCACAAGTATAGGAGATCGCAACAGTCTTCGAGGGAAGTAAAACCCAATTTATTGATTCGACACAAGGGGAGCCAAAGAATATTTATAAGCCTTAACAACTGAGTTGTCAATTCAGCTGCACGTGAAAACAATCTTGCTCGCAATAGTTTATCAGTAGCAACAATTTTGTAATAGCAATAGCAAAGTAATAGCAGTAGTAAAAGTAAAGACATTAGTAACAATTGCAGTAAACAGTAGGATTAAAACGTGATAGGCATAGGGATGGATAGACAGACGTTGCATGGATAAGACAATTCATGTAACAATCAAGACATAGGGCATTTACAGATAAATAAGGTAAAGTATCCAAGTACTAAATAATCATAGGCATGTATTCTATATATAGTCATACGTGCTCGCAATGAGAAATTGCATAACATCTTTTGTCCTGCTAGCCCGTTGCAGCGGGGCCTCTAGGGAATCTACTGGCAATTAAGGTGCTCCTTTTAATAGAGCACCGGAGCAAAACATTAACACTCCATGAACACATGTGATCCTCATATCATAGACATTCCCTTCGGTTATCCCAATTCTTGTCACTTCGGGGCCTTTGGTTCTGGACAATAATATATGTATACAACTTGCAGGTAAGATCATAAACAATAATATCCTCATGAATCAATAACATGTTCAGATCTGAAATCATGGCACTCGGGCCCTAGTGACAAGCATTAAGCATAACAGGTTGAAACAATGTCAAAGAGCACTAACAATAGATACTAGGCACCATGCCCTAACAATCTGATGCAATTACATGAACGATATCATCCAATCCCTACCAACCACATAGCCTACAGCAGGGGATTACTCACTCACGGATGGGGGAATCATGGATGGTTGATGGAGAAGCGGTGGTGATGATTATGGCAATGATCTCCTCTAATTACCTGTCTTGGTAGGGTGCCAGAACAGAGTTTCTGGTTCCGAATCGCGGTTTCTGGTGGTGGCGGCGCAGCGGAACTCTATCTGGAAAAACGTCGAACTCCCCTCTGTTTTTACGTCAGAGGGCTTATATAGGCGAAAGGAGAGGTCGAGGCGGAGTCCGAGGCGGCCACACCACCTCCTGGCACGGCCTGGCCTGGCCCGCACGGCCAGGTGGTGTGGGCCCCTCGTGGCCCTTCTTCGTCTCATCTTCTGGCTCCGTGAGTCTTCTGGTAAAATAGGAGTTTTACGATAATTTCTGGCATTTTTCCTGAAAGTTGATTTCATGCGCAAAAACGAGACACCAAAGCAATTCTGCTGAAAATAGTGTTAGTCCGCATTAGTTGTACCCAAATCACACAAATTAGAGAAGAAATAATAGTAAAAGTGTTCGGTAAAGTAGATACGTTTTGGACGTATCAACTCCCCCCAAGCTTAGCTTATTGCTTGTCCTCAAGCAATTCAGTTGAAAACTGAGTGCGATAAAAGAAGGTTTCATGAACACATTTGCTTCATAAGATGTATATATTCCCAGCATATGATCAAATACCTAGGCAATTCATAATAAAGAGTATGCAAATAAGTTTACCCAGTAGTCATGCAAGCTATGAAGAGATTCCAACTCATTAATAATAAGCAACATGACACATAAGCATATGCAGGATTGTAGTGCTCATAATAAGATATGATAAAGTGGTGTCTCGCTTGCCTTTCTTTGGAGCAAAACATAAATGGCAAGGCACCTCTGAAGTTTAAGTGAAGACTAGAAATAAAAATATCAAAGATTCAAATGTCAAAGTTATGTCATAATTAACCGTGTTTTGGGACAAGCACATTACACTAAGAATGATAGCTATGCTCTCGGGAAGGTACTCAAAGAATAAATGGTGACTCAACATAAAAGTGAAAGAAAAGATTTGAAAAGTTTGAAATGCTTCCAAATGTTGAAAGTATGGTACTCATTAGCTTTGAGCTCTCATTGCCCCTATCATAAGCATCTTTAAGTGATTAAGGTTGAAGTGAACAAATATGAGGATATGCTTGACAAGTTATAAACTAAAAATCTCATGCCCCTTGCTTACAAGTACCGTTCCTCATGCTACTCAACTTTAGTCACAGGTAAGTTCTTGTCATTGTAAGTACATGTGTATCATAGAGAACCGCCAACGGGGTACCCCTTGCCCGATGATACAGAAGCTTTCCCATATCAAAATGATAAGTCAAGCAGACAATGAGCATCTCAGCGATCTTTTTATTTGCTATTTGCATAGGGTTTTCCCCTTTTCTCTTTTTTATTTAGGATGCTTCACAGATTGCTCACTATGGTTATGCTGCACGTTTCCACCATGATTAGGCATGGCTTAGACTAGACGCCCATGCATTTCTCTAACACATATACGAACTCCATGAGCCTTACAAGATCCCCTTTCATTTCACACCGCCGGGATCCATCAGCAAAAGAATATGATATCAACTAAATAAAGTGCAACGTTGAAAGCGTTCCTCATGGTAACATGGTTCTGCTAATTCACAACTTACAAACCACAAGCATATATGCAACATAGATGGGCACAATGGTTCAAGTTTATTAAGTGCAAGAAAGTAAAGTGTGCCATCAAGTTCGTGAGAGCTTTAATCACTAATTTTCACATAACAAGCAAACATTTTTATTGGAAGAAAACAAAGCATAATAAATATGCAAGGGATAGCAATAATGCTAATAGATAGATATGGTGGACTCTTTTTGACAACTTTGGTTTTAGGGAGTTGGATGCACGAGTAAATCTTATACTCAGCACAAGTGAAGGCTAGCAATACAAAGGGAGCGATAATCGAGAGCAGTAACTGTCATAATTATGCTTGCGACAAAACAAAATTAATAGTGGCATAAAAGTGACACGATAACTCTGAGGCAGAATAAATCATCGAGGCTTAACTGACTTTTTGTTTAGTCATATGCATGCGTGAGCATGTGCCAAGCCGATTCAAATAGAACATTCAGAGGAGGACACCACAATGTCATACCAAGTTATGAATAGAACAATGCGAGCAAACATTTATATGACATGTTACGGATTATAATGGATTGGAACTGATCATAAGAAGGCAAGGACTATTAAGTATCCATTAAATAACACACACCTTACATAAACAGACTAGGCATGCTCACAATAATGAGTATATGTACAAAAATGCGAACAAATAGAGTTCATATCAGCCTCTTACCACACCTCGAGTTGTCATAAATCATCATTGCCTTTCACTTGTGTGACTTGAATAATAAGATAAAACCAAACTCCAAGGAGTCACTAAGGACCGCTGAACCCTACAACGAACTTTACAATACCAGAGAAGAACAACAAATATTTTTGGGTTTTTGATTTTTTAAAGGCAAGAACCGAAGTGAAGAGCAAGCAAAGCGAAATCTTTTTGGGTTTTTCGAATAATCAAAACAAAGCTAAAAAGGATGAAGCAAACCAAGGCTAAAAGATAACGAAGCAAACAAAGAGAAATAACGAAAATATTTTTGGTCTTTTTGTGTTTTGGAAAGCAGAAATAAAGCAAGAACAAAAACTAAAAATAAAACGAAACATGGATATGCAAAGCACAGACTAAACATGATATGTAGATGAGTGTGATGTCGGTATACCTCCCCCAAGCTTAGGCTTTTGGCCTAAGCTGGTATCAACCCCACCGCGGGTAAGAACTCCAAGCCGGCGGGTCATCATAGGAATGATCATGATCAGGCCCTTGCGAAGATGAATAAACTCCCCAATCATAGGTAGGTTGCTGGTATGAAGACTCCCCCTTGTTGGAGGGCTGGACCGAATCATCCGTAACCCCCTTCCAGCATCCTGCTCTTGCTAGGAGAGCTCCCCCAGATATGTATCAAGCTCTTCCTTAGTGAGTGACCATCCTACCCTGGTATCAAGGTTAAAAAACAGGCGCAGGCAAAGGAACAACACGCTCGGAATTACCCCTTCTCCAACTAGCCTTGAGAAAGGTTATTTCATAAGATAAATCACTCAAATTAGCCCAAGAAGAAACGAATTTATGTTGTATCATGGAATTAAGATCAAGACTCTCTATGAGAAACTGTAAGTCTGAATGATGAGGCACTACACCATGCAAAGCTAATAAACGAGAGGCGATGAGGCCTCCACAAATTCCATCTTTCTCGCGGTTAGCAGCAAGACGGAAAGCTATCAAAGCACCAAAGTTATAAGTCCTATCTTGTTTTAAGGCAGCTGAGATAAAGACTAGATCATATGAGGATAATTTACTAGCAGTTTTCCTAGCAAGAACGCACTTGGCAATAAAGTAGGCAAAGTATCGAATAGATGGAAGATGAATATTACGAAATTTACCACTCTCCTTTGAGAAGCTGCTCCCTCGGCAAATCTCTGCATACAAGTCCACGAGTGGTGTAGGCCGCTCTCTAATCCTTTCACACGAACCCCATTGTGGTACTTTAATAGCTGCACAAAAATCATCAAAGGGGAGGTCGACAGCTATATTGTAAATTTTGTAATGAACCATGGGGTTAGGTAAGGACCAACTAAATCAAAAATCCTACACCACAAACATAGTTAGTTTCACATATTGATAAGGCTCATCTCCCACAAAATGCTCCAATCCTTCATTAGAAATTAGAGTATGGAAATCATGAGAAATCCATGCAGCCTTCATGAATTCAAGGCATGGATAAATAGAAGGTAAAACATCTTCCTCACGGTGAACATTTATAACCTCAGGCACCCTTACTTCATGTTGGTTGAGTTGGTGTTCATTCATCTCCTTTTCTGAAATTTTAGACAACCATCATACAAGTGATTGCAAAGTGATTACTTAATGAAAAGAACTACTTATAGGGACTTGTAAGAGGCCTAAACATGCATCAAAACAATTTCTCTAAGCATTGAACAGGCATGCAAGCTCACATAACTTGTCACGTATAGTAGAAAAATGCTCAAGATATAATCCACTAATCACAAATCTACTTGGACAAGCGGAGGAGTCACATACCGAAGAACAAATGCTCCAAATCTCAGCAGCAAAGATGGGCTGAGCAAGGAGATCGAAAATCGCGATCAAGAACAGTAAGAACACAGGTTTGAGGAATGAACTAGTGTTTCTCGGGAGAGAGAAAGGAGTGGCGGGTAGGACAATAAGTGGAGGGTCAGGGGTGGCCCACACCATGATCAGGCGCGCCCCTAGTGTGCCCCCGCCACCAGGTGGTGTGCCTGACTGGTGGGCCCCCTTGGGTCACTCCAGGTACTTCTCTGCCCCACTTTTGACGTAAAAATTTAATATGAATTTTCTGGAATTTTTCAAGACACTTTAATTTTTAGCAATTTTCAGGTATTGATGAATGATTTTTTGGCAGAAAGATAATTTTGGAATGATGCACTAGCAAAACAAAACTAAAACTTCAGAAGTTCTAAGACACACTAATATGCAAGCAACTAACAAAATAGAAAAGTAAACTAAGTGAAAGTAGAAATTAAAAATGGATAAAGTAAAAGTAAGCAAGGATAATCATGGTGAAAACATGTTTTGTTCATTAAAATCCCTTTGTTGACAAGGTTGATCAGGTCTTGTTACCAGAACAATTTTTTTATGAAACAAAACTTTGCATTTCACTAAATGATTATGTTACCTCAACCTTGATAGCAATGGTCCCAATCATAATAATATCATAGTTTTCTCTTGGTAAGGGACAATATATTTCTCCAACTTAGATGCCCCCAATATTTTCAATTGAATTTAGGCCATAGGTCTTATCAATCTTCTTGGGGAAATAAACAGTATGTTCCTTGTCATTAACATTAAAAGTTACCTTTCCTTGATTACAATTAATGACAGCAACTGCAGTATTAAGAGAAGGTCTCCCAAGAATAATAGACATATTATCATATTCAGGCATTTCGAGCACAACAAAGTCAATTAATATCAAGCAATTATGAGCCACTTGAATAGGAACATCCTCACATATACAAACAGGAATAGTAGTAGATTTATCAGCCATTTGCAAAGATATATCAGTTGGTATTAATTTCTCCAATTGAAGTCTCTTGTAGAGAGAAAAAGGCATAACACTAACTCCTGCTCCCAAATCACACAAAGGAGTTCTAACATAATTATTTTTAATAGAACATGGAATAGTTGGAATCCCTGGGTCTCCAAGTTTCTTTGGAACCTTACCATTAAAGGAATAATTAGCAAGCAAAGTAGAAATTTCCTCATTCGGGATCTTCCTTTTATTCGAGACAATATCCTTCATATACTTTGAATAATGAGGTAATTTAATAGCATCAGTTAAAGGAATTTGCAAAAATAGAGGTTTCATCCACTGACTAAACTTGTTATAGTGTTCTTCTTCCTTTGACTTGTGTTTCTTATCAGGAAAAGGCATTGGTTTTTGGACCCAAGGCTCTCTTTCACTACCATGGCTTTTAGCAACGAAATCTTCCTTAGTGTACTTAGTATTCTTAATGTGCCTTTCAGGTTCTTCTTCAATTTCTTCTTTATCAGGAGCATCATTTTTATCATTAGCACTTTCAGTTTCAGCATCAGAGACAGATATACTATTAGGATCTTTAGCAGTTTCAGAAGATTCTACAGCTGTTTTATGTTTCTTTTTCTTTCTCTTAGAAGAAGTACCACTATTTTCAATTTGTTGGGAATTCTACTCAATTCTTTTAGGATGCCCCTCAGGATATAGAGGATCCTGAGTGGCAGCACCACTTCTAGTTCTAATTTCATAAGCATGTTTTTCTTTAGAAGCATTAACTAGCAAATCTTTTTATACCTTAATAAGATGATCAATTTGAGTTTGAACCATTTGGAAATGTTTAACAAGCATTTTAACATCATTGGAGGTTCTTTCCACAATATCCCTCAACTCAATAATAGCTCTAGAGTTTTCCATCAAATGATTATGCACTCTTTTATTAAAATTATCTTGCTTAACAACAAAGATATCAAATTCTTCTAAGCATTGATCAGGAGGTTTAGAATAAGAAATATCACCTTCATCAAAATATTGGAGAGAGTGTACCTCAATAGTGGATGAGTGGGATATTGGCTTACATAACTCTTCTATAGGAGGTAGATTCTTCACATCTTCAGATTTAATACTTTTCTCCTTGAGACATTTCTTAGCTTCCTTCATAACTTCATCATTTAGTTCAATCACACCCCTCTTCTTTGGTGTTGGTGTTGGCTCGGGCGTAGTTAATTCAGGTGTAGTTAATTCAGGTGAAGTCCAGTCATCATAATTCTTGCTTATCTTAGCCATTAATTCCTCGGCTTCTTTGGGAGTTCTCTTCCTGAAAACACAATCAGCACAACTATCCAGGTATGTCCTAGATTCTTCAGTTAGTCCATTATAATATATATCAAGAAGCTCATTTTTAGGTATTGGACATATAGGTTGTGCGTGAATTAAAGCACAAAACCTTGCCCATGATTCAGGCAATATCTCCTTTTCTCCATGTTCAAAATCAAAAAGTTCCTGCAAAATGGCATGTCGAGCACTAGGAGGGAAATATTTCTGAAAGAAAGTATCAATCAAGCAATCGGGTCTATTAATAGATCTGGGAGGGAAATTATTAAACCAAGCTTTAGCCTCTCCTTTCAGTGAAAAAGGGAAAATTTTAGCAAAAAAGTAGGTCTGCATCTTAATATCATCAGAAAATAGGCCACTCATGGTAGAAAGCTAAGTCATATGTGCTACAACACACTCATTTTTAGTCCCACAAAAAGGTTCTTTCTCAACAATGGTTATGTAAGATAAATCAAGAGAGAAATCATAATCCTTATCTTTAATGTTTATGGGAGCAAACTTACATTATGATACAATTTAGGTCTAACAGTATGTTTCTCAAGAAGACTCTTAATAACACTTCTACCATGAGTGTTTTGGCATTCTTTAATAAATTCATCAGTCATTTCTATATATCTGTCTTCAATATCATAGCTCTCTCTAGACTTAGGTGAACTGACAGGTGTAGTAGTATCTTCATTAGGACTTTCCGTATTTCCAGCTATAGTTCTAGCAATCGTAGCATCTAGGAAAGGACCTAATGAATCACTCTTATCAAGCACAGTAGAAGCAACATCATAAGTATCAGAAGTTTCAGATTCACCAGAAGTAATATTATGTGTAGCATGTGTATGCGGTGGTGGTGGTGTAAGGAGCTTACTCATCACAGATGGTGAATCAAGAGCAACAGAGGTGTTCAGAAATGTACCTCTCCTTGTAGTGGATGGTAATATAGGAACCTTTCCATCACGAGATTTACCCATGATGAATGGATAGCAGCGAACAATAGTGATTCCAAGTGAACTTGATAAATAGAGATATGCTCCCCGGCAACGACGCCAGAAAATAGTCTTGATGACCCACAAGTATATGGGATCACAACAGTTTTCAAGGGAAGTAAAACCAAATTTATTGATTCGACACAAGGGGAGCCAAAGAATATTTATAAGCCTTAACAACTGAGTTGTCAATTCAGCTGCACCTGGACACAATCTTGCTCGCAATAGTTTATCAGTAGCAACAATTTTGTAATAGCAATAGCAAAGTAATAGCAGTAGTAAAAGTAAAGACAGTAGTAACAATTGTAGTAAACAGTAGGATTAAAGCGCGGTAGGCATAGGGATGGATGGACGGGCGTTGCATGGACAAGACAATTCATGTAACAATCAAGACATATGACATTTGTAGATAAATAAGGTAAAGTATCCAAGTACTAAATAATCATACGCATGTGTTCCATATATAGTCATACGTACTCACAATGAGAACTTGCACAACACCTTTTGTCCTGCCAGCCCGTTGCAGCGGGGCCTCTAGGGAATCTACTAGCAATTAAGGTGCTCCTTTTAATAGAGCACCAAGCATTAACACTCCGTGAACACACGTGATCCTCATATCACAACCATTCCCTCCGGTTATCCTGATTCTTGTCACTTCGGGGCCTTTGGTTCCGGACAATAATATGTGTATACAACTTGCAGGTAAGGTCATAAACAATAATTTCCTCATGAATCAATAACATGTTCAGATCTGAAATCATGGCACTCGGTCCCTAGTGACAAGCATTAAGCTTAACAAGTTACAACAATGTCAAAAAGCACTAACAATAGATACTAGGCACCATGCCCTAACAATTTGATGCAATTACATGAACGATCTCATCCAATCCCTACCATCCCCATAGCCTACAGCAGGGGATTACTCACTCATTGATGGGGGAATCATGGATGGTTGATGGAGAAGAGATGGCGATGATCTCCTCCAATTCCCCGTCCCGGCAGGGTGCCAGAACGGAGTTTCTTGTTCCGAATCGCGGTTTCTGGTGGTGGCAGCGCAGCGGAACTCTATCTGGAAAAATGTCGACCCCCCTCTGTGTTTAGGTCAGAGGGCTTATATAGGAGAAAGGAGAGGTCGAGACGGAGTCCAAGGTGGCCACACCACCTCCTAGCGTAGCCTGGCCTGGCCGGCGCGGCCAGGTGGTGTGGGCCCCTCGTGGCCCTTCTTCGTCTCATCTTTTGGCCCCGTGAGTCTTCTGGTAAAATAGGAGTTTTGTGATATTTTCCGAGATTTTTCTTGAAAGTTGATTTCCTGTACAAAAACGAGACACCAAAGCAATTCTGCTAAAAACATCATTAGTCCGCATTAGTTGTATCCAAATCACACAAATTAGAGAAGAAACAATAGCAAAAGTGTTCGGGAAAGTAGATACGTTTTGGACATATCAATGTCATATTTCATAATTGTAGTAAAATAAAGGTAAAGGTCTAATAAATCTTATTTGAATCATTTTCTTTTATTCTAATCCATTAAAAAATACATAAATCTTTACTTTACCTTTAACATTATTTGTTTAAAGTCTAAAAAGGAAATAACAAATTCAATTGATGTTTAAGTGAAGTTAACATAGGTCTAACTATTTTAAGAATATTAAAAGTAATCCTTGAATACTTTTCTAAAGTCCTAATTGATTAATAATCTTGCTTAAGAAATCTTTTAGATATAATGCCCCATTTGAGTGCTTTAGTATTGCATGCTACTTATTGTATTTATATATCGTCTCATACACTCACAAGCCTTAATAAGAAGCACAAGTGTGAAGCGAGTATAAAAGTGCAACACATTCTAAAGATATCACCACAAGCTTGCAAACCCTAGGTCAGATACAATTATTCCAAGGAGTCATGTTTATCAAACTGCATTACACTACCTATGCATAATTGCATCTTGCTTCTTTAAACATTTGTCCTTACCAGACCAATGATGCTATTTACAGAATTTGGATCTTCTATTGTCTTGAAGACCATGAATGCATAATCTTGCAATCACAAAAGGCAAGTTCACAACTTGCTCATGTCCTTTGGTTATTTTCTATCAAATGCTTGCCACTCAAATGTTGTCATCACTTGCATTTCAAGAAAAGTCAGAAAACAATATTTTGATAATAATATGATTATGGATTATTTACCAAACGGTAATAATCTATTCAAACAGTTCCAGTGGTAAAGAAACATAATATCTAGGACTTAACAACCAATGTCGCCAGTGATTCTAGCGCCATATATTACACGTTAACCATACGACTTGGAATGGGACGGGAAAGTCAGTTGTATCTTCTCCCTTTCACATGGACGGATGACCTTATCGTGAAGCTGCAGATTTCTCGTGGAGAATCTAGAGAATCCAGCATATGGGTGGGACCCCTTAGTTCCCCGCGATCTAGGTGTCTAGATTATCTGTGCATAGCTGTCTTGGTGGAGGTTCACCATAGCTGATGGTGGCTGCAAGACAGAGCTACTTACAGAGTCTTCGAGAGGCTACCCAAAGAATAATTGTGGTAGACCTTCTTGGGGGATCGTGTCTTCATGCGGGGTCATGGAGAGGGTAGTACTGGCTTGGATCTTAGACTAGGCCCCATACCAAGGAAGTATGGACAAGCTCATGACTTGGTTGTGCAACAAAGCTAAGGTCTCTTATGGGTAAAGCAATGCACCTCTGCAGAGTGTAAGAACTGTGACATGTTACTCCCTGTTTCGGGAAGGAGCTACGAACGCGGCAGGAAAGGAACTCCATGAAAGTCTGGTCAACCTGTGAAGGCTGTCGGACATAGTTTTCAGAATAAAAGCAACCTTTGAAGAAATGTTTACGAAAACCTGCATTGCCTACGACCTATGGTTTGTGGCTGTAGAGATAGTGCATCATACACTCCTTTTTAGTGAACTTGCTGAGTACGCTCGTACTCAACCGTATCTTCTTAACCCTTGCTAGATCTCGGAGAAAGCAATGGCGTTCCCAAACAATGGTCCACTTTGAAGAGTTAAAGATACCAAGTGGAATTCAATGGAGTCAATGACCACATCAGAAGCTATGGAGGTCAATTTGAAGCGTAGAATATAAATAAATTCCTAGAAAACTAGAACCTACTTCTGTAGAACATTGCTATAGCAGCAATGGCAAACCAGAGATATATATATCTTAGTGGTAGTACTCCTAGGGTAGACTTTGAGTTGTTCTTTCTGGTTTTCTTCTGTATAATACTCTTCACTATTCCGAGGAAGTTTCCTGGATCTTTTGTAATGTGATGTATGTAATCTAAAGTCATGTCTTGGACCCGTGATGTTTCTATTGTACCACTCTGAGGGATATAATACTAGTGGAATGGTGTTTCATTGGTGTTATGTCAACGACTATAGTGTACTACATCATGTAGTGGTATGCTGGGTCACCGTATAATATCTAGGACTTAACAACCAATGTAGCCAGTGAATCTAGTGTCGTATATTACACGTTAACCATGAGATCTGGAATGGGATGGAGAAATCAGCTGGATCTTCTTCCTTTCGCATGGACGGATGACCTTATCATGAAGCTGTAGATTTCTCGTGGAGAATCTAGCACATGGGTGGGACCCCTCAGTGCCCCGCGATATAGGTGTCTAGATTATCTGTGCATAGCTGTCTTGGTGGAGGTTCACCATAGTTGATGGTGGCTGCCAGGTAGAGCTGCTTACAGAGTCTTCGAGAGGCTACCCGGACTCTACTTGTGGTAGAGCTCTTGGGGGATCATGTCTTCATGCGAGGTCGCGGAGAAGGGCAGTGATTGGCTTGGATCATCTACTAGGCCCCACATCAAGGAATTGTGGACGAGAATAAGCTGCCCGGTTGTGCAACAAGGATTTGGTCTCTCATGGGTAAAGTAACGCACCTTTGCAGAGTGTAAGAACTGTAACTTGTTGCTCCCTGTTCTGGGAAGGAGCTATGAACGTGGCAGGAAAGGAACTCCATGAAAGTTCTGGTCAACCTGTGAAGGCTGTCGGACATAGTTTTCAAAATAAAAGCATTTGAAGAAATGTTTACGAAAACCTGCATTGCCTATGACCTCTGGTCTATGGCTGTAGAGATAGTGCATCATACACTCCTTTTTACTGAACTTGCTGAGTATGCTCGTACTCAACTGTACCTTCTTAACCCTTGCTAGGTTCTAAGCCGTTGAAGATGACGCCAACACCAACTTATGCTCAAGAAACCATCATCATCAGCTCAAGTTCTTCAATAAAGTCAATGAAGTCAACATATTCATCAACCGAAGTGAAGACGAAGTTCTTGATTAGTTAGGAGTAGATACTCTAGCCATAACATATTTCTGTAGAGCATTACATTAGTAGCAATTGCAAGCCACATAGTTTAGATGTTAGTATTTTTAGCCAGATAGCCCTGCGTTATTATTTCTGGTTCTTTTTTGTAAGAAGTTTCTTTCTCTCTCTTTAACCTAGAGTGTTCTCTAGATCTTTTGTAAAGAGTCGAGTTGTAATCTATAGTCATGTCTTGGACCTGTTGTGTTTCTGTTGTACCACTCTGAGGGATGTAATACTAGTGATCGGTGTTTCATTGGTGTTATGTCAACGACTATAGTGTACTACATCATTCAGTGGTATGCTGGGTCACCGCACACAATGTTATTAAAAATCTTGTCATTTCTACATAGCCAAAGAGACCAAATAATGGCAAGCGCTCCCACCCTAAATAGAGTCCCATGTTTATCATGTATCCTGTGCAACCAATTACCAAATACATTGGTAATCGAGCATGGAGGAGATAAACCAGAGGCTACATGGATGATGATCATATAGTACGAGCAAATTTACACTGGAAGAATAAATGCCGGATTGTCTCATTATGGTGACAAAAAACGGATTGTGTACTTCCATGTCAATTCCTCTTAACAAGATTATCCTTTGTAAGAATAACCCCTTTACAAAGATACCAAGCGAAAATCTTCATTTTAAGGGGTATTTCCATGTTCCAAATATTAGAGTTATCAACCACTAGAATATCAGGTTGGATCAGTGCTCTATATAATCAGTTAATAGAAAATTTACCACTCTCCAGTAGTTGCCATTTGAACTCATCCATTCCCTCCGACAGTTGTATCATGGATAATCATAATAGAAGATTGTTCCATGATGCGAGTCTAGGACCTATGAGACTTCGTCTGAAAAACACATTAGGAGGATCAGATCCTGATACTATGGAGAGGGTATCTCCTTTGTGCCTAACAATAGAATATAGAGCTAGATATTTTTCACGAAGAGAAGTTTGGCCAAGCCATTTATCTTCCAAGAACCTAACCCGTGATCCATCCTTAATATTGAAAACATCAAAACAGAAGAAATGTTTTTTGGACACCATTAGTCCAGCCCAAAAGTGTGAATCACCGGGTTTACAAACCACTTGAGACACAGCTTTGGAACCAACATATTTCCTCCATAGAATGGTTTGCCAGACACCATCTTCTGATAGTAGTTTGAAAAGCCATTTACCAAGAAGCGGGGTGTTTTTTACTTGCAAATCATGTATGCCCAGTCCACCGTATTCTTTTGGTCAGCAAACCACATTCCATTTAGCCAGTAGATATTTCGTTTTTTCACTATCCCCTTGCCAAAAGAATCTTGATCGAAAATAATCCACTTTCTTCAAGACACCTTTCGGCAGTTGGAAAAACGAGATCATATACAGTACCATGTTGGTGAGTACTGAATTTATGAGAACAAGTCTTCCACCAAGGGATAGCAATTTACCTTTCCAACTATTAAGACGATTTTGGAGTCTTTCCTCAACGATTTTCCATTTAGCAATCATGAGACACCGATAGTGGATCGGTATTCCTAGATAGTTGATTGGAAATTGCCCCTGACTATAGCTAGAAAGTTCAGCATATAGGTGGGCCTCGTTTTGAGCCTCGCCAAAACAATACAAATCACTTTTATGGAAGTTAATTTTCAATCCAGAGAGTTGCTCAAATACTGATAATATTAATTTCAGAATCTTAGCTTTCTCCAAGTCGTGTTCCATAAATAAGATTGTATCATCCGCGTATTGAAGAATGGATAGACCACCTATAGGGGTTCTGTGCATGAAAACAATAAATTTTATCCTACGCCCCTAAACCCCGGAAGCTGCCAGGACCTATCTATTAGTAATACAATAACGGGAAAGGCTTTTCGCAAACTTACCCTTGAAGACCGAAAAGCATTGTCAACGCTCAGGAGAGAGTGGTTGACGTAGACAAGCCGAAGCCGACCTTAGGGTCGTGATGAAGTCCTTGCGCTCCTGTGGCTCCAATGACTTGAGTGCCTCAAGTGTGACACCTCGCGGGGAGTTACACACGTCCGGTGCCTGGCGATGAATCCCGCTTCCCCGATCCAGCAGCAGTTGCGAAAGTAGAGCTCCTAGATCCGAATCCCACAGCGCGACGGCTCTCTGCGGTGAAGATGTCTCTCATTCCCGCAATCCTAACTTGGGACCATGGTCACGGGAAAGAGAGAGAATATCAATTGGAGGTCTCCACAAAAGTGCGGAAACCTTTATTGAATATTGTGTGTATTTATCTGCCCAAATACCCCCACTATATATAGGAGAGGTACTACCTCCCTCAAAGTCCCAGGGGGGAGGCCGCCGGCCGGCCCTAGTGGGCCCCGCGGGGGGGGGGGGGGCTTAGCCCAACCAGCCACCCCCTTGCCCCTTCTCCCCTCTTGCCTTTCCCTAATGGGCCCTCTTCCCGCCGGAATTGGCCCATTAAGCCTTTTGAGCTTTAAATTGATTTTCTCTTTTATTAAATAATTATGAATAAATGATTAAATCAATATTTAACATTCATTCATATATTTTTCAATCTCCGTGGCTATAGAACACCTTCCACCTCCACTCCGGATATCCTCTGGACTTACCGAAACCCGTCTGGTTTTCTCTCTACTATTCTTCGGTGATTCTTTCGATCCTATAAACACTCTCTAAGCATCATCAAACCCTTAAGCGTGATACCCTACGGTTTGGGAACACACCAGACATGGTCGGGACACTCCCGGACCAATGATCGATAGAGGGCCCTGGATGGCCATGTGACCCCTATGCGTTCCATGAAGATCTTTTGTTGTTTGAACCGGGACGATCGTGTCTTATTCCCTTTGTCTCTCCATACTTGCATTGCCTGAGATCTGATCAATGACATCACCATGCCATGTTCAATCTCGTTATCGGACAATGCTACTTGACTCGTTCCGACAAGTGATATCCCTGTGATCAAATCACACGCTACGCAGCTATTGGATATAACTTCTCCGAGTGGGCCCTTGAGTATCTTTCCGTCACGTGGACGGATAAATCCTACTCTTGACATATATTGCCTCTATGGTTTCCTCTGAGTACCTGAACACACCTTTATAACCACTATATTACCAAGTGATGCTTGATGCTATCTAAGCACTCTCAGGAGACAGTGATTGATATAGCCTCACGGTCTAAGGAATAGTCTACGAGGATCCATTTCTAATCATCATAACTTGAACTTCGTGACATTATCGGGTCATGATGTTTAGGTTGGGTATTGGTTCATCATCTCATTCTCAGAATGAGTTGACTCTATTTCCAACTAGCATAAATGCCACATGATCAGGAAACTTGATCATTTGTTGACCAATGAACCAGTGACTAGAGTTTCACTGGGAACCCCTGGTTGTTTATATATCACACGTGTATTGATGTTTCCAATCAATATAGTTATAGCATGACACAAAACTTAATCATAAACTTTATGAAATATGATAATAGTCCTTATTACTATTTGTCTCTAGGGCATATTTGCAACAGTCTCCCACTTGCACTAGAGTACAAATAAACTAGATGCATTTGTTCTTAATCGTTGGCACCATATATCTGGTACCCTGAACATGCTTGCTCATGGAAGAGGTTGAGTCTTGGGTCTGTATATTACAGTCCCAAATCCTTTGCAACTTACTAATGTCACCTTGATTGACATTAATACTTTATCATCACATGATAACATCTATGTGTATGCATCCTCGCTATGGTAGCAGAATGAAGCCTGATTCGAGGAGCCTACAGTGACTTTAGATCAACCTCGAGGGCTTTCTCATGGGCACTATGCCCTGGGACACATCATCCTACGTTAAAAGCAAGCTAGACCCACCATAATATTATACAACACTTTAAATTGTACCCTTATCTATTATTATAAATGTATTCATCGAAACACGAGTGCACCCTGAGGAACTTTCGATGTTTTTGTTCACCTCGCTTCCTACTTGACTTTAATCGGTATTTACAGGAGTTTCCAACATATTCCCTTATAAGATAACCCTTTATGTTTTAAGATATGTCATCCTTTATGGATTTGGAAAATATGTCTGCAGTTCTCTATTAGACACTACGGACAAACCTAGCTCAATGTTTCGTGTTTCAAACTTAATCACTTTTAAACGTTCCTTATTGGACCATATATTGTGTTAAGTTATCATCATGGTTTTCTAAGATAGAACTTATGTCTCAACATAGTGGATGATGATCATCTTTTTATTTCTTTCAACCATTGATGTTAAACTTAATACTATTTCTAACTTGAGTTATTAAGGACCAGTTCCTTAATTAACTTCTATTCTGAAACCCTTTTCAGAATCCCTTAAGGAATACTACATAATAGCATAATACACTTATTATCAACTTCTACACCTTATAAATCATTATTTATTGGTACTTGCACTTTTATTCTTAACACACTTAAGAATCACTCCTATAAGATCCTACTCAAAATATGTTCCCAACATATTTGGGTATGAGTCACTACTCTTACTCAAACTATGTTCCTACATATTTTAATTTGAGACTTATATTGCTCCCACTCAAAAATATGTCATTCACATATTGTTTTAGGAAGACTTTGATAGCTCCCACTCAATTTCACGCAAATTGCATATCCACTCACTGTTTAGAACAACTTCAAAATCCTTTGATCAAATATCAAACTTGGAGATTTACTATGAGATACTAGTACTTTTACTAGTTTTAAATCCACTAGACATTTAGCACACTTGAATCAAATTCATTTAAATTTGTCCAATACTTGACAAATTGTGCTTTAGTCATTCACCCCCTTTTCCACTATGGCTTTGTAGTCATTTGGGAATATTCAAGTAACCCCTTTTACTTGTGAGATTCAGCAACGAATTTCTTTCTAATCTCAAGAGAATTTTGCTTTTAGGATTTCTCATAATTCTAGTTTACCATTATTTCCTTAGTAGTTCGTAGGTATGTCATATTCTGGTAATCATGACAAATGATTCACAAATGTCTCCACACAAGATATGGGTTACATTTTAAATCCTACTTCATGTAGTGAAAACACTAGTGGGGAAAACACAATGATCATTATCATTGATTCTTTCCTTCGTGAAGAGAATCGTTCAGGAACGTTGTCTGTTGCACTTCTCAACACTCTGATGCATGGTTTTGAATCCTCATCGTGTTTTTTACTATCCTCCATTTGCTTCATAATCGAGAAATATCACTGAATGCGAACTTTCTCGAAAATGTACCAAAATCCAAGCAATACGAATTTTGCTTTCCTTTTGGTTTCAGCTATGGATTTTGTATTCAAAGTTTCCAATGAATACTCTACAAGGACTTATTCTCTATTGTTTTGGTTATATCAAATAACCCCAAAACTTTCACGACGATCCATACCACATATGGATCCGCTTTCACGAATTCAAATGGTTCACTATATATTCTAATTGAGTGCTAACTATTTCTAACTAATGGTCTCTACATCTACACTACAACGATTTATTTTGGCGCCACCTATTCTCCCATTTTGATATCTAATATCATATTGTGATGCTTTGCATTTTGACATTTCAAACGCATTGCATTTCACAATTTCTTTTATGCCAATCTTATAAAATTGAATTTCATTAGTATTGATCAAATCGTAGTAATTAGATTTTCTTTTATATTTATACCCTTTGTAGATGAAACACTTTGATCATATCAAATAGTTTCATCCTCATATTTCCTTTGGTAAACTTCTTTACACATTTAAACAATCATATAATGATAATTACCATTCTGTCAAAACACAATACATCGAATATGTATTTACTTTTAACAATTCATTAAACACTTTGTATTCAAGTAATACACGGTGTTCAAGTTATTTTGCCAAACTTAGGAATGATTTATATGTGACAAGAATCGAATGTCTTTCACATATTATCAACATAACTTTTGAATTCAAACAATGGTTTCATTCATTAATGAACATATCATTAAGTTGGGTATTTTAAGGCATTTCAATATTTTACAAATGTTCATGCATTATCAATTAGTTTCAAAACAAGGATAATTCACACGTAATCGAACAATATATGAACACGAATAGAAATCATTCATAAACGTGGAACAACTGTTTGTTACAAACTGATATGAATAACCGTCTCACTAAGTGTGAGACACACTAAAGAAGTTCACGATCTATCGATTACAATAATCATCCTAAACATAAACTAAATGGTAAATGTTGAGGGAGAGTGTCGTTGGCCATCATCATCATGCTTGCCATCAACACACAACGTCACCTCCTCTCCCGCAAGCACCTCTCATGCAGAAGGACCTGTTTTCAATAAAACAGAACAAGTATCAAATATACTTAACACTTCAAATGTGTTTGCAAGATTATAACATCTATAAAATTGTATATCAAATATATACCTTTGTCATTGATGACCTCAGCGACAATAGGTTCAACCATCACATTCTTGAGATGTGATATGAACCTGTGGAAATCCAGTGTTTATGTGTCGCCTCTCATAATGCAAGTCCTGACTTGTGCTTGGTAGCTTGGTGGCAGCGACCGCAGCACAACGCCATTTGCAAAAGATCCCGTCATCCAGCTATCCAGGAAGTATGCGGGCCTCATGTACGCATCATGCATGTGCTCCAAGTGGTCTTCAAGCGATGAGTTCTCCTCCATCTTAATGGAGAGGAAGTCTCCCATCAGCTCATGCTCCCATATGCGTGCTTGTTCCGCAAAATGTTTCCTAAGCGAGCATTACCGTACGAGGGTTGACATTACCCACGACAGGCCACAACTCGTCCACCATTCCGAAACGCATTGTAACTGAAATGAAGGAGGCCATCTCCCGATGGTGATAGCGGTCTTCCCGCTGCTTTGGGGTCTCTAGGTTAATGGGCTGATCCAAATCCATCTTGTCGAGTATGTAGTCGACCACGTCATTCCCGCTAAGGAGACGTGGAGATGCGCAACCCACGTAGAGAAGTTTGATCCGTCTAGCCTGAGCTTCTCTCCTTCACACCAATCAATCGTCAACCAGAAAGGTGGCATCAGGGAGAACCTTTTCTACATTTATAATTGCAAAAGGAATTTAGACTAAGTTTATAATTAAATGAGTTAATAATAACTCCACCCAGAAACACCTATCTCATGAATGGTTCCAGTGATAACACGACCCCTTTTCCCCACATCTCCCCTGATCATCATGGCCATCAATGTGGGTTCAAGGGTGGACGCTAAACATCGGTCACATCATTTATGCGACTCGTGCTCGATCTTTTGACCATCCGTGTTCCGAGGCCATGTCTGTACATGCTACGCTTGCCAACTCAATCTTAGTTTATTCGCTATGCAACATGGCTTACACCCACTGTATGCGAACGTAGATATGTCTGACTCCCGATCATCACGGCTTACCTCATACCGAAGAACTTTCTTGGTGGTGCACACTAAGGGGGAACACAATCATTGGTAACTTTAACAGGGATCATCTTATTAGGCTACCATCGAGTATCTAATACTAGCACACAATAATATATACAAACAATAACATTAAATGTAAATGCGATGTGATATGGTCCTTCACGTCATGATCTCCATCCGTCATCACCGGATTCCGGCGCCGTAGACACCAGGGTACCAGTGTCTTTCCGGCGTGGTAGTGTGTCACCTTCGTGACTATCTACTACTACGTAACATAAGGTAATCACTTTACCTTTGCCACAACCATATAACAAAGCAACGCCCCCTGCAAAACAAAGTTAGACGCCTCTACTTTATCTTTGCATGTTTTACGTGGTTGAATGGGCTTTCGCACAAGAACCGTTCTTACCTACAAACTTTCAGCACAATGTTTATCAAGTGGTTGTCTCTACTACACCCCTTTTGGGGCCCTCCATTGCAAATAGCATACCAACTAATGCGAGAGAGAGAGACACCCTCCTAAGCCACTTTATACGGTACAAGCCGTATGCCAAGCGTGGACCAGTCTCGCGAATGAACGTGTAAAGTCGGTTGGGGGCCGCTTCATCAAGCATTACTGCGGTATACACAAGTACACGTGGGAGGGTAACAACTAAAAGATCAAAGCCCACACGCTACATCTCGTGTGTTCTACCCGTACTAGCATTACTACGCATAGATCTAGCTCTGATACCACTGTAGGGGTTCCGCGCATGAAAACAATAAATTTTTACCCTACGCCCCTGAACCATTGATGTTGCCAGGACCTATCTATTAGTAATACAGTAACGGGAGGGGCTTTTCACGAACTTACCCTTGAAGACTGAAAAGCATTGTCAACGCTCAGGAGAGCGTGGTTGATGTAGACGAGCCGAAGCCGACCTCAAGGTCGTGATGAAGTCCTTGCGCTTCTGTGGCTCCAACGACTTGAGTGCCTCAAGTGTGACACGTCGCGGGGAGTTACACACGTCCGGTGCCTGATGATGACTCCCGCTTTCACGATCCAGCAGCAGTTGCGGAAGTAGAGCTCCTGGATCCGAATCCCACAGCACGACGGCGCTCAGCGGTGAAGATGTCTCTCGTTCGCGCAGTCCGAACTAGGGACCACGGTCACGAGAGAGAGAGAGAGAGAGAGAGAGAGAGAGAGAGAGAGAGAGAGAGAGAGAGAGAGAGTATCAATTGGAGGTCTCCCGAAAAGTGAGAAAACCTTTATTGAATATTGTGTGTATTTATCTAGCCAAATACCCCCACTATATATAGGGGAGGGGAGATACTACCTCCCTCAAAGTCCTGGGGTGGGACTAAAGGAGAGGGAGAGGGGGCAGCCGTCGGCCGGCCCTAGTGGACCACGCACGGGGGGGGGGGGGCTTGGCCCAGCCGACCACCCCCTTGCCCCTTCTCCCCTCTTGCCTTTCCCTAATGGGCCCTCTTCCCTCCGGAATTGGCCCATTAAGCCTTTTGACCTTTAAATTGATTTTCTCTTTTATTAAATAATTACGAATAAATGATTAAATCAATATTTAACATTCATTCATATATTATTCAATCTCCGTGGCTATGGAACACCTTCCACCTCCACTCCGGACATCCTCCGGACTTACCGAAACCCTTCCGGTTTTCTCTCTACTATTCTTCGGCGATTCTTCTAATCCTATAAACACTCTCTAAGCATCATCAAACCCTTAAGCATGATATCCTACGGTTCGGGAACTCTCCAAACATGGTCGGGACACTCCCGGACCAATGGTCGACAGAGGGACCTGGATGGCCATGTGATCCCTGTGCGTTCCACGAAGATCTTTCGTCGTTTGAACCGGGACAGTCGTGTCTTATTCCCTTTGTCTCTTGATACTTGCATTGCCCGAGATCTGATCAATGACATCACCATGCCATGTTCAATCTCGTTACCGAACAATGCTACTTGACTCGTTCCGACAAGTGATATCCATGTGATCAAATCACACGCTGCGCGGCTATTGGATATAACTTCTTCGAGTGGGCCCTTGAGTATGTTTTCGTCACGTGGACGGACAACACCCACTCTTGACATATATTGCCTCTACAGTTTCCTCTGAGTACCTGAACACACCTTTATAACCACTGTATTACCAAGTGGCGCTTGATGCTATCGAAGCACTCTCGGGAGACAGTAATTGATATAGCCTCCCAGTCTAAGGAATAGTCTACGAGGATCCATTTCTAATCATCGTAACTTGAACTTCGTGACATGATCGGGTCACGATGTTTAGGTTGGGTATTGGTTGATCATCTCATTCTCAGAATGGGTTTACTCCATTTCCAACTGGCATAAATGCCACATGATCAGGAAACTTAATCATCTGTTGACCAATGAACTAGTGACTAGAGTTTCACTGGGAACCCTTGGTTGTTTATATATCACACGTGTATTGATGTTTCCACTCAATACAGTTATAGCATGATACAAAACTTAATCATAAACTTTATGAAATATAATAATAGTCCATATTACTATTTTTCTCTAGGGCATATTTCCAACACCACCATCATCCAGATGAGGAACCAATCCTTCAAGTTGGCCACCAGCCTTAGCTCTCTCGATAAGGATAGCCAGCATATCAACCACTATGTTAAATAGTATAGGCGATAGTGGATCCCCTTGTCTTAGACCATTTTTGGTCTGAAAGTATTTGCTAGTGTCATCGTTGACATTGATGGCAACACTACCACTAGCCACAAAAGACCGTACGAGAGCACACCACTCCTCAAAAAAAACTTTCATACGAAATGTTTGCTGAAGGAAAGACCAATTAACTTTGTCATAAGCCTTCTCAAAGTTAATTTTGAACAATACACCGTTCAATTTCTTTGAGTGTTGTTCATGAATTATTTCATGCAAGATTACTACACCATCCAGGATATTTTTCTTCCTTGCATGAAAGCAGTTTGAGATGGGCTTACAACAAGATCAACAACCGAATTTAGTCTAATCATAGCAACTTTTGTGAAAATTTTAAAACTAATATTAAGAAGGCAGATTGGACGATATTATTGTATTCGTTCTGCGTTATTAACCTTAGGAAGTAAAATTATGTTGCCAAAATTGAGTCTAAAAAAGTCTAACTGCCCAGTATGCAAGAACTCAAACAATTGCATCAGGTTCCCTTTGATAATTTTCCAGAACTTTTGGTAAAATTCCGCTGGAAAGCCATCAGGCACTGGTGCTTTGTTATGTTCCATCTGAAAAACGGCTTTCTTAACCTCACCCTCCATATATGGAGCAGTTAGAAATTCATTTTCCTGAACAGAAACCTGCGGAATATTCGCAGTTTGGGACTCATCTAGCAAGAAGGAATTTTCTGGCGGTGCCCCAAACAAAGATTTATAATAATTAGTAATATACGATTTTAGTTGCTCCTGCCCCTCAATCATACCTTCATGCTGGATTAGAGAGTGAATAAGTTTCTCCTTATGCTTGCCATTAGCCACAGCATGGAAGTATCTTGTGTTCGCATCTCCTTCCAGAATGAATTTCACTTTAGAGCGTTCATACCATTTGAGTTCCTTCTCGTAGAGTAGTTTGGCAATTTCTGCATTTGATTGGTTTTTAAGCTCAATCTCTTGTGCAGATAAAGCCTGACTTCCGCATAAGCCTCTAGATCGTTGATAATAGATGAAAGGCGTGTTTTCTCTTTTTTAAGGATTCCAGCAGTATGTTTGGTCCAACCACGAAAGAATTTGTGTAAGGCACGCATTTTGTTGTTACATTGCTGCATAGGCGTTTGACCACTAACAGATTTCTCCCAAATAGCCTTCACCAGGTTATGAAAACCATCACGTTCCATCCATCCAAGTTCAAATTTGAAACTATGTTTGAATTTTTGTGATGGTGTTCTAACAGACAATAAAATAGGAGCATGATCCGACAAAGCCTCAATACGTTTTAGGGCACGAACAGTTATTATAAGGAATTTATCTTCTCATTCGGTATCCATAAGCACCCTATCTAATTTTTCGTATGTAGGCTCAGGAAGACTATTAGCCCAAGTGAACTGTCTTCCTATCATTGTAACCTCTTATAAATCCAAGCTTTCTATGACAACATTGAACATGAAAGGCCAATACAATGTCTCTCGAAAACAATGTATATAGAACTGCAGTACAGCACGGGAATGTCTGTTGAAAACAATGTCGGACACCGTTCAAGGGACCAAACAGATTAAAAAGGACACATCTGGCATTTGGGAATGGTTTTCTCATATGTCAACCATCCAACCACGCTGCTAAACCATCCTAGGAGCGTGCTTATTTTCTCGTGAATTTACCTGGCAAATGGGAAGGGTCAATCTACACTGGGACTTTTCTGAAACTGCAGTTACAATGTCACATCTAGCGCACATCTCATTCTGAGACTACTATGGATTTCCAAATTCGACGACAAGCTCATAAGATGCCGTCATCACCTACCAGTTCAATACATGTATAAAATTGATCTGATCATACACACAAGAAACATTAAATTTATTCTCGGTCAAGATCATGCATATAGAAGTGCATTACATCACAACAATATCTCTCAAACTACTGCGGCTGTACGACCATTAGATGGAATATTACGATTGAGTATCTCAACCGTCGACTGCACAACATACCATGATTTAATATGAGACTGTCTTTAATATTCAGGAGGACCAGGTCCGGTATAAAGATTTAGCTTACTAAACTGCAGGCATGCAAAACATTCGTCTAGTTAATTGAAATGGAACTTCATAGACGTCACAAGACAATAATCCACATTGGCAACTAGGCCAAAACAATTTATCATCCAAGGTTGCAGCAAGTTCATCGACCTATAGAGGCAGAGGAAGATGGGAATGATTATATTATCACCGTGGACATCTTCCGCGACTTACAAATGTGGACGGAGGGAGTATCTCTTTTTCATAGTATATTTATTGTCAAAGCGTCAATTATTCTGATGATGACTACCGTTTGCTGCACAAGGGAGCTAGGCAACTCATCTCCATCTGAAGCAGCACACCACCTCCTCTTGTCAGTCCTACTACAACGCACATCTTTCTGTTAAAAAAAAACGCACTCGGGGCACGATCACCCGCCGCTTCCAGCCGTGTGGGCTCCAACCTCACAGATTCGACCAGTGCTTGCTATCAGGGAATGAAGGCAGGCAGTGGTGGTGGCTGTATAGTCCCCGGAAATGTTAGTCAGTCGGCTCGTTTGGCAGTTTACAGTCCAGATTCTGGAGGGGCACTCACTAAACCATGGAAGATTGTGGATTGGAGCAAACACAGCAGTGCAAACTAAATTGGTCAGTGCAGTGCACAATAGCGCAAATTGTGGTCACTCTGGAGCTACTGCTACTTACCAGCGTGCAAGGAAACTTTTTGCTTGGAAAGGGCTCAAAACGGCCCAGGAGGATTTTGTTTGACAGTGTCAAATTTGTCAACAATCCAAACATGACAAAAATGTCTGTAGAGTCTAAACATTTGGAGAGCAATATATATTGGGTAGGGTGTATAAACGTTGCTGTTGCCTAACCAGGATGAATGTGCAAGAAATAGCAATGGCATATCCAACACTCCACAATTGTTATAAATGCATAGGAAGTTTCCAAATAAATTCAGTCAATATCGGACATAGACCTTCCACAGTTCGTTCTTCATAGACATGGAAAAGAAGACATGAGTTAATGTGTACCTTGTTGAACTAGACACCAAAGAGTAATAGCACACTTGCCTAAAGATGTACTACCACCAAAAGCTAGCTGCCGACCAGACCACACCCACTTTTAGTTTCTTCCATGGGAAACATACTAGTACACGATAAATCTTCAATATCAAACCAGGTTTTATGCACCTGCCGACCAGATGCCCTGGCCTTGTTCCGAGTTCAAGAAATGAGCACAGTGCAACAGTACTAGGACGACATTCCGGTTACATACCAAGTCTACACAAACTCATACAAATGGGAGAGGGACACACACAATCCTGGTAGATAGAAAATAGCGACCTCACGGGCCCAGATTCGGGGGAATAAAGTCTGTAAACCAAGAAACGGTAGACCAGCTGAAACTACTCCTGCTCGAAACTGAAGCCTGAATAAACAATAAGACACGGTCAGCACATGGAAGCCCAGACTAAGAGAAATGAGAAAGCACAATTGATTAGCGAGGGGCACTGAAATTCAGGAAATAGTCATGTTTCAAACTAAAATGTAGGAAAATCACTTGCGGAACAAGAAATTTCTGGGATGTTACTGAACCAACATTCAACTTAACCTAGTAGTATATATATCAGAAGGTTGAAAGGTTGTACCATTAAATGGAAGGGACAAAAAGTAACTTTCTGTTTTGCAGGCCCATTAACAGATGCCGGTGTAGGTGCCAGATAATATATGGTGGCATTAGCAGTATAAATGATGCAAGATGGCATGAAATGATACAGTATGCAGTGCTTCTTAGACCTGGCTTTACATTTTATAGAAATAAGCCATGGGAATTTTCCTTGTATGAACCCCTTTTCCATTGCTAAATTCTATACACACATGCTGAGTGCTGACTGCAGAAACATAATAATCAGCGAGGAGTGGTAAGCGTTACTTACAATCAGACCACACAAAGTTCTGGTCCCTTAATATGCTCAAGAGGCACTCCGAGACTAACAAGGATCTTCAGAAGACTAACAAGGATCGTCCAAATTTCTCGACTCCTTGTGTCATACACGCGATACTTGATTTCGACTACCTTGAGATTCTTCGATATCAAGGACTGTTTTGTTTGCTTGTAGGTTTCACCTTTTCTATCAATAGGTTGTTGCTGTAGAAGACAATATATTTAATTGAAATCAATAAGCGGTAAATGGTGACTCCAAAGACAAAAGCTGTTGCACGGAGAAAGCATATATAGTACCTTAGAAATTTTAAGTACAAGGGTAAGCCTCTCTAGAATTGGTGATTGCTGAAGAAAGTAAACCAGTCCACTGAAGTCAGCAGCCAGACACCAATCACTGAGATGCAATGTTTTTAAGTTGCCAAACATATGGCGCCATTTGAAATCCCTGGTGCAAATAATCTGAAAAAATGGAGAGGATTAAATTCTATTCAAGGTCTAACTCTGTAAGTACTTGAATTAATAATGCTGATTTAGATAGAAGCTTTTGCAGAGTTTCAGATTTTGCAAGTTTCGATTCAATCAAAAACTAGCTGGAGGACCCGCGCACTAGATATATAATTTGCTACGTATTATTACACTCATTTCTGTAAAAGGATACTTAGTTTTAGTCAAGTTTTCGGAACTTTCTCCCCACAATTGTCATAGACATGTAAATCATATTTATAGATTTGTCTCAAAATATAATTTCATAATATAAAAATTATATTAGGTTGTATACATAATCAATGGTCAAAGTTTGATTTGGAAACTAATGGCTGTTCAACTTCGTTCGTCATGCATTAACATTGATAGCCATTAATTTAAAATATACAATAACAAATATTAGATTGCTGCAATGCTGCTATGAAACCATGTTAATAAGTGTATTAGATTGTTGGTCAGTTTTTTGGTGTATGACAGCATATGACCAAGGCACCGAGATCACTGGCCTATCATGCAAATCATAGACTTTGAGACCATTCTTATTCTCCCCATCTTCCACTCAAACTTGTCCCCCGTTGCCTACTGTTGGAATCTGGGTTAGCATAGCAATGATGTCCTAGGAGAGTCTGGAATATTCTAGTGAGTGTTGGAGCCTGAGTTAGTGTAGTAGTAGTACTCTGGTAGAGTCTAGAGTATTCTAGGGAGCGTTAGTATAGTAGTAGTGTCCTACTAGAGTCTATATCATTCCAGTATATGAGTGAATATGCAAGACTAAGTTGTGCTATATATAAGAGGGTGTGGAGGTCCATGGGACTATGCCCATCCAGAATTTTTCCCTAAAGCCAACATGGTATCAGAGCTAGGCTCCTCCTATCCCTAGCTACCACTATTCCACCGCTCAGCACCCACCCCGGCTCTTGTTGTCAACAACAGCAGGCACATTGTAGCGGGAGGCCGCACCATATTGCTCTCTGCAGGCAGTAGCCACCTCGTGTTGCACGGTGCGTTATGTGAGGCTTGGTTGCTGCTCTGCATGAGGGTTGCTCAGAAAGCTAGTTAGAATGGTGCAATTGAGGTGCTGATAGGAGGATAGTAAGTTGGCGAGGTTGGATTTGGGGACCAAGAGAAACTGAGGATGGAGGAGGACCTCTGATCTGGTCGGAGATGGGCAGATGTTGAGGCGATGCCGGCGGTAGTGAAGTAGTTGGGCATCTGTGTTATGGAGGTGATGGTTGTAGCGCAGTGGTGGAGCTTGAAGAGAAGATGGTGGTAGAGGTGTGGTAATGTAGATGGTAAGGGAGGAGCTTGATGGTGATGCTGAAATTGTGTTGCTAGAGTTGTCCAAAAGAGATGGTAGAGGCCGTGGTGACCGAGGTGAAGATGATTGAGGCAAGATGGCCGGAGGGTTGATGGAGAGGAGGTAGAGGTCAAGCATGTGACCGTGTTGGAGAGGTGGAAGGCATGTGGAGGTTAGGAGAGTGTGGAACTGTGGATAGCTGACTGGTGAGGTGAGGCGGCTGTGGCCCTGTAGGAGCTGTTGTTGAGGTGAAGCAGACGTGGTTCTGCGGGAACCAGATTTGATGAAGAGGCAATGGCGATGCTCAAGCTGATGATGGAAGGCGTGTGGTGCCGCTGTTGTAGGCGCCGACGTGAGAATGCGCATGGTTGGAGAGGCAACAGTGGACCAACACAAGAAGGATTAGAGGTGGCTAGCTTGATGCAAAGTTTGTGCATGGTGATGTTTATGGTGAGGCGGCTGTGGCTCTGTAGGAGCTGTTGTGAGGTGAGGCAGCCGTGGTTCTGCGGGAACCGGAGTTGATGAAGAGACAATGACGATGCTCAAGCTGACGAGGGAAGGTGTGTGGTGCCGCCGTTGTCCGCACCGGCGTGAGAAGGCGCATGGTTGGAGAGGCAACAGTGGACCAACGGAATAAGGATTGAAGGTGGCTAGCTTGATGCAAAGTTTGTGCATGGTGATGGTGTTGTTGATGCGGCATGTGGCGTAGCTTGAACGGTCAGTGTTAGATGGGTGCTTGACCGCAAATGGTGAAAGACCAATGGAGCAAGAGCTAGAGTAAAATACTCTCATGTATCTGTGGGCGCTTGTAAGCTAGAAGTGTAGCCTCTCCCATGGTACACCTACCTTTGTAGTAAGTGTCATGGAGTTGTGGCAAGATGGTCATGGTGACTGACCCATGCCCATCTTGAGGGGGAGTGTTGGAATCTGGGTTAGCATAGCAATGTAGGAGAGTCTGGAATATTCTAGTGAGTGTTGGAGCCTGAGTTAGTGTAGTAGTACTTTGGTAGAGTCTAGAGTATTCTAGGGAGCATTAGTATAGTAGTAGTGTCCTACTAGAGTCTAGATCATTCCAGTATATGAGTGAATATGTAAGGCTAAGTTGTGCTATATATAAGAGGGTGTGGAGGTCCATGGGACTATGCCCATCTAGAATTTTTCCCCAAAGCCAACACCTACCTTTGGAACAATAGTTTTTGTAGATAATTTTCACCAAGAACTAATCTAAATGTTGATGGCTCGTACAGAATCTCCATCTTTTACTCTTGCTTCATCATTGTTGGTTATCTTTCTACCACTATATTAAATGTAAATATTGATGTCCCGTGTCTAAAATCTGTGCCATGTTTTACTCATTTCTTCACTAGATGCACTGCATTTGTGTTTCTTAGCTAGTGCCGTATCATCCTTCTAGATGCTTCTATATATGCATGATCACATAATTTTATTATCTTTGTCGTTTGCCCATCATTTCTTTATTAAAATTTACAAAAACATTATATGTTGCTTGCTCATGAAATATTATTTCTTTTTCGCTAAAATCATTTTGCATCTACTTACCGTTCTTAGCATAACTGAAAAATCTACCTTCTCTCTTATAGTATAGTGGCCCATAGCACATGGGCATCAATCCGCCTACTCTTCTTACCTAATGGCATACATGCCTTTTGCGTTGACTAATTTTTTACATGCATGGCATTCCATGTTTGATTCTTTTCAATCTACCACTACTTCGTTGTTTCTGGCCGGTGTGATCTCTGCTAGTGACTCCAATTTTTGCAAGCTTCTGCTCGCGCATTTTATACACATGTCGAACTTTTTTCCTTGCACATAATGCTTCTGGCGCTTTTATTCAACACTGGCCTGGTAATTTGACCCGTCATCTTAATTTGGCTTTCCCCGGCCAAGTAGTTCTAATCAATGTGGCATGATTTTAATCAAACATTATTAAGTTTATAGTCAATTGCATGACCTGTGACCGCTTTCTAGAAAAGTGAAAAACGGCATTCTTTCTTTTAGTGAAAAATATACTTGGTTCTCTTGTGTATGCATTTAAAGAAAGATGCCAGGAAATTAACCATGGATAATTTTACATTCGACCTGATCGAACCTCTAGCAAGCACGCTCTGAATCCGCTACTCTAAGTCGGTTTGCAAATAGTTTGATATTTGACCTGACATAACATCTATCAAGTAAGAGTGCTCAAGATCTACAACGGTTGACTCCCTATTTTATGTGGTGTGGCTACCAGCACCTCTAGCCTGCAGAGCAGGATGTTGTTTTAACATCAACCAATATAGGTGATGGTTGTTCAGCTCAACGTGCTAGACTTTTTGAACTGAGGCTTGTTTATGCCTGTGCATGTAAATCTTCTTTCTGTAAACAATTTCCAGTAAGACTTTCCATGATTACACTCTTGCGTACCTGAGATTTATGTACAGCCCTGCCGAATTTATGCTGACAAAAATCTACACCTTTTAGATTTCATATAATATAATAATTACTGAACTGAGACATATCATATCTCAAAACAATATTACCAACCTTATGGTTTGGATATTACAAAGTCAGAAGTATCCACTAGATATATAAAATACACCCGATGTACTGTCGTGTTCACGAACCAACCATCGGGCAATGACTTTGTAGAAATAAACTGGTTCAACGTGCAAATTGGCAGCAAGCATGCAACACACGTAATCTGTGTATCTATTTATAGATATGAATTTATAAGACCGGATGTCAATAAATCATATGAGATAGTGAATGAAAGCATACCATTTCAGGAGCACTTATAACCGTCAATTCTGCAGCACCAGCCAGACCATGTAGAAGCACACATTCATTGCCTTCACTGTCAATGTGATCACAAGCAAGGCATAACTCATCATCACAGGCCTCGTCGTAACCACCATTGTAACAATGATCATAACGATCCTCGGTATCTTCCTCAAATTTAACAAATGCCACTACCAATGATGGCATTCTCTCAAGGAAAGGAGTCAAACCCAGATTGTCAACTAGTCTGAAAGCACGGAGACTTGGGCAAGAGATACGAGTGCGTACACACAGAGGGAAAAAGCAGTTCTCCATGGATAGATGTGTTAGTGATTGGCACAAGATCTTCTCGGCACAGATTTGAGAATGATGCACCTCTAGTAGATCTAGTACCGGGCAGCTCGAAAAATCTAGAGTGCGATCTCTAAATACCACACCGGAGATCTGTAACCTTGTCAACTGCTGGCATACCAGAGTCATATTGGGCAGCAAGAAAGACAACGTGAAAACACATCGCATCACCTGAACATTGCACGACCCAGCATAGCTGAGCAAGAATTCAGCGTCTCTAGGTTGCAGGTCGCGATCTGGGGATATGATCTCTACTAAATGCAGAGGCGCCCGGTCGCGGAGGAGGAGCAGAGAACTGACAAACACGGCCCGTTCTCCTTGGTAGAGGCGCACCGCGGGCACGGACTTCCAGAGGTTGCGCCAGCGGCGAGCGAGCACGCATGTACAGACGGACTGGCGCGAGGGCAGGAAAGAAAGCACGCGATGGAGGAGATCGTCCGGCAGGGCGCCGATGCGGTCCTCCCCTGGCATTCCGTCGAACAGCTGACGGCGACGGATCTACTTGGGGGATGGACAGGGTAAGAGCGACATCAACCAGGAGGAGAGGAGAGCGTGGAGGACGCAGGTGGAACGGCCGAACGGATCGAGGAGGGGGGATGTTGGCGGCGGCTGGCTGTTGCTGCTCGTGGAGCCGACCAGATACTAAAAGGGAAAGTAGCTTGGGGCAATCCCTATAGGACGCCCGTTGCGACAGCCGAAAGGAACCAGAAACTGAAAACAGGAAGTAGCTCGGGCCGGATAGCCAGTGATACTCCAATTTAACGGAGGTGGATAGCTCACTGGGCCTAGGCTTACTGGCCCATAACTCGCCAATTTAAGGAAGGAAAACAATTCAGCCCAAATAGAGGTAATTGCACCACTAGTACGACCACGATGTGCAATTTCATACAACAAGTTGTTGCTTGTGTTTCTGCGGATACAGAAAGTTGTCCAGGAGGCAGGAGGTGCACCGTTCATACAACTATGCCTAAGAGCCGACACATGTTCCCACCGACGTTGTCTCCATTTGTTCCGGCCGCTAGGGCAATTTACATAAACCCCCACTAGAACCAAACTGACAGAAACCACGTTGCTATCATTAGATAGAACCCTAGTCTCACGTCGCCTCGGCACCGCGACGACATTCCCCCAACTCCCGCACGCTCGTGATGCACACATCGTCGGAGTTCCCTCGAGATAGCGAAGCACGTGTCGTCCGAGGATCCTCTCAAGAGCACGCCGTGGTGGAGGGGTGGGCTTGTGCCCCTGCTCGCGGAGGATCTCAGCAGGTGCGGGATGCGGCGGAGGTGGAGGCCGTGGTTAGGGCGGCAGATAAGGAGGCGAGGCGTCGCCACGAGAAGCTATACGACAAGGTGATGCTCTTGCACGCCATCCACGCGTTGACGAAATGGAGGATGGAGCTCCCAACCAATCTAACCTTGGAGACGCATGTACGCATCCTGCAGGCGTGGATCGATGCGAGGGAGGCGCCGCCGTCGCACCTCCACCATGATTCGCAGCTCGGAGCTCTTTGGTGATTTTAGGATTTGGAAGGAGGGCGACAGCTGGGCGACGACGACCGGCGAGTACTACTGGAATCAGACGAATACGGTGATGGCAATAAGAAGATCTCCTAATGTTCCAAGGTAGATGTTAATTCAGTTAACTTTGCATTTTGTTTAGTGTTTTTCATTGACATTGTAAGCATTTAGTGCTTTTCTGAATTCCGCCATACAATAGAATGTGTCAATGTTGCAATTATCATAATGGTCAACACTGCTACTCACATAGCATAGATTAACCTCAAAAAACCATCGTGCTCCAACGCCATAACGAACCTATCAGGATCATCTGCAAAATCAAACAAACATAAGAAAATTCAGCCACTACTTATACCATCATCAGTGCCTGCGACATTAGTTACTCTAGGGTTTAGGGTTTGAGTACTGCCTCAATCAATACTCAAACATCTAACACAAAGTATCTTGATCTTACTACACCCCTACTCGAACCCTAAAAACATCTCAATCGACCGAATTTGCACCTTTGTGGCATTGCAGCCACATCGACACACCAACCTTCTGAATTTCTGCATGCTAATTGCGGGGAAACGATGCTTATAGACCAAGAATACGTCAATTAGCTCCTTCCCAGAAGATTCTCGCATGGAACACCACCTAAACCGCTAACCCTGTCAGCGGCATGTGTGGAGAAGAGACAACAAGAAAAATGTGGCGCGCGGGGGGGGGGGGGGTGTGTGGAGATGGTACTGATACGTCCATTTTGCATCACTATTCTATGTCTTAATTTACTATTATTTATTGATATATTTCTTATTGAGAGGTGATACTTATGTTATTTCATCTATTTTTGCATGGTTGATGACTTTTGGAGCATGGACCGCTGCAGTCAGGATTCTGATAGAAAAGGTGCTATTTGGAGGCAAAATTCGCGAAGATCAGAAAATTCGGGAAAATATACGGAAAATTCTATTTTTCCAGAAGACTCGGGATGCCAGAAGATGGAGTGGAGGTGGGCCACATGGGGCCCACACCACCCCATGGCGCGGGCAGGCCTAGGTCGCGCCTAGGAGTGGTGTGGCCGCCCTGGCCCACTCCAGCCTCTCTCCTCTGGCGTATATCATCCCCACGAAACCCTAAGACTCGGTAAGCGACCATAGAAAGATTCTGCCGCCTCTGCGGGGTGGAAAACACCGAGAGAGAAAGATCTCTCCGGCAGACGGATTTCTGCTGGGGGAATTCCTTCCCGGAGAGGGGAGATCATCGCCATCAACACCACCATCAAGTTGGACTTCATCGGGATCATCATCATCATCACCACCATCATCACCATCAGCACCCTCATCACCATCTCCATATTGCTATAACAATTGGTTGAATCTTGCTATAGTTCATAGGGGAAACTTTCCCGGTGTTGATTACTCGTTGTAGTTGATGCTATTGAGTGAACCATTGAATTACTGTTTATGCTCAGATTGTTATACATCATTATTTTATCTCTGATCATGATCCATATGATGTCTTGTGAGTAGTTCGTTTTGTTCTTGAGGACATGGGAGAAGTCTTGTTGTTAGTAGTGGAGTTGCGTTGAGAAAGATTCAATAGATTGTTATTTAAGTTGTGGTGTACTTCTTCTAGTGGTGTCATGTGAACGTCTACTACATGACACTTCACCTATAAGGGCCTAGGGGAATGCATTGTGTATTTTGCTACTAATCGTAGGGGTTGTCGGAGTGACAGAAACCTGAACCCCCATTAGGAAACCATTGCACAAGGGACGTAAGGGTCTTAGAGTTTAAAGCTGTGGTTAGGTTTCTACCTTAATTACTTTCTTGTACTTACGGATGTTTGCAAGGGGTATAATCACAAGTATGTATTTAGTCTTGGATGGGGCGGTACATTAGCACAGGTTCACCCACACAACAGTTAGCAAGCTAAAGAAGATTAATCAGCTATATGAAGCGAAAGCACTTGACAATCTTCCTATGTGTCCTCGAGAACGTTTGGTCATCTTAAGTAATACAACCGGCTTGTCCTTTGCTGCATAAAGGATTGGGCCACTTGCTGCATTCATTCTTACTGTCTTTTATTTACTTGTACTTTGTTTACTTACTTTATCGAAAACCCCTAAAAATCCGTTTGCTAAGTATTTGCAGAGAATTCCTGATCCATACCACTAGCCAGCACCTTCTGCTCCTCGTTGGGTTCGACACTCTTACTTATCGAAAATACTGCGATACACCCTCTATACTTGTGGGTCATCAAGACTATTTTCTGGCGCCGTTGCCGGGGAGTGAAGCGCTATTGGAGAGTGGAACTGGTAAAGGAAACTTCTACTGTGAGTATTGTTTACTTCTGCTAGTTGCTTTATTTTCGTTATGGATAATTCGCCGAGTTTCTTATTTGGTAATGCTATTACCACTGCTAAGGTAGTAGATAAGCCACCACCTGCTGATAAAGATGTTTTCAAAATACCTACAAGAATTATTGATCGTGTTATGGATAACTACTATGTTGGGGATGGAACTGTCCATCCCGGTGATCATTTACTCTTTATACACAAATTATGCGGGTTATTCAAGTGTGTAGGTATTACTACATATCAAGTTAAGAAGAAGTTATTCTCATTATCATTGAAAGGAAGAGCTGAGGAATGGTATAAGCTGCTGAAGAATGGTCAAGCTCTGGAATGGGAGGAAATAGTGCCTCTCTTTTATTCAAAGTTTTATCCTCCTAGTGAGATTCATAAAGATCGGAATCAAATATACAACTTTTGGCCTCTTGATGGAGAGAGTACAGCTCAAGCTTGGGGGAGACTGAAGTTACTAATGCTCAAATGTCCCATTCATGAGCTCCCCAACAATATTATTATCAACAACTTTTATGCAAATCTCCCTCTACATGACAAGGATTTATTGGATGCTTCTTGTGCTGGATCATTCACTCGCATGGAAGAAGAAGCTAAATGGGATCTTCTGGACCGTATTCAAGACAATGCTGAAGCTTGGGAGAATGACAAAGGTAGAAAGTCAGGTATAAATTATGATTATGAATGCATTGAATCTTTTATGGGAACTGATGACTTTCAAAATATTAAAAATGCTTATGGTCTAGACTCTCAAGCTATTACTTCTTATTTTAAGGCCTTTGCTTCCTACATTGAAGTGCCTAAAAAGAAGTGGAATAAGTATCATAAACCTTCTAAAGATATTGCTAAGAGTGTTCCTATAAGAAATACTGAAGTTTATACTGCTAATCATGTCTTACCCAAACCTTATATTGAGAAAATGCCTTTTCCAGTTAAGGTAAAGGAACATTCTATGATAGCTAGTATGGTTAATGAAAGTACAAGTAAAGCTGTTGAACCTGATAAATAAATGGTTGATGAACCTATAATAGCAAATGTGAAAGACTTTGTCACTAAGTATGAGGAAGAGGGACACACTATCCTTTGTAAGGATACCTCTAATATTGTTTCACATAGTAGTGTTATGAGAGCTAGTATTCATGTGTTTTCTGTTAGAATAAGTGATCATCGCTATGATGGTCCTTGTGATAGCTATATTGTTAAGTTTATGCATGATACTGAAAGTTACTATGAGATAGGGAAAAGTGTTCTTATGCATCTCAATAATATCAAGTTTCCTCGCTTTACGCTGAAAGTTTTTATGTTGCACTTCTTATGCAAGTTGCCTTTGGTTTCAATAACTTGTTTGTTTACAAAATCCCCTTGCATAGGAAGTGGGTTAGACTTAAAAGTGTGTGTGTGTTTGCTTCTTAATGCTCTCTTTCACTTCAATTCATATCCCTATGAGAGCTTCTTCAAAATTATCATGCCCATCTTAATGGCTATAAAGAAAGAGCTTTATGGGAGACAACCCAATTTGTTTTTGCTTTTAGTTTGTTTTTGTTTCTTTGAGTCTTGGAAGTTATTACTTCGTTAATAACCGCTCCTTATCCGTTTTGTTTGGTTTTTGTGTCAAGATCAACCTCTAATGAGAGAGAAGTAAGATTTGGGGAAGTTGCTGTCCCGAAACAGATTTTGTCCTTCACCGTAAAAATTCATGAGAGATCTCTGTCTGTCGGATTGAGCTGTAATTTTTTGTGCTTTTGCCCCAGGTTGTTATTTAACTTTCGTTAGTTTTGCACTTTTTGATTTGAGCAACAGAAGATTTTCGAAAAAAATGATCTTTACCTGCTGGTCTATTTTGACAGATTTTGCCACTCTTGCATTTGCTTCTTTATTCGATTTCCTTTTTGAATTCTTTTTGGTTTTCGGAAGGATTTGCTACAGTAGCTTTTGTTTTGATGGTTTTCAGTTGGAGTTGGACTCAAAAGGTTTTATTACTTCACTTTTACTAATGTTGCTAATGAGAACTGTGTGAAGTTTGTGTGAAAGAAATTTCCAGGAAGTGGAGATAATGTTGTCATAAGGAAGAGAAGGGTTTTATGACTCAAGTAATAAGTATATGAAGATGAAGATATTGATGTTATTCAAGAGATGACTCCGGAAGGATCCATTAAATACCAAATTCAGAGACCTGCAGAGTCCGTTTCCAACTAGGTAACAGTTCTGGTAAGAAAAGTTCCGCGAAAATACAATCCAACTATATTTTTGCAGTTTTCAGTCAATAAGGAAAGCTACGAAGCGAAAAGGAGACGGAAACGGAGCCAGGGTGGCTCACACCACCCTGTGGCGCGGGCCCACCCCTGGCCACGCCACCAGGTGGTGAGGCCACCCAGGACTCCGGCTCCGACTCGTTTTCTCCCAGTACTTTCCTTTTGATATGAAACTTCGTAATATATAACCCCCCCGGATCCCCCGAGGTTTGTATATCGTGTTTTTGTCATGTTTTTTTTTCGATCTGTTTCTGCCAGGACATACTCTTGGAAGGTTTAGAATCACAATGGTGTCCGCCAAGGATAAAGGGAAGGAGAAGGAGATCAAGAGTGAAGGTGAAGAGGAGGCAAAGCACACCAGCACTACCATTGCAAGCATTGGAGTGGTGGTGAACCCTGCCAGGATCAAAAGGACTGCACAGATGTCAACTAGAGGGAAGCCTCCGCGTCACTGCTTGGCACCACGGACAACTTCTCCATGCACCAAGAATCCTTTCCATACCCTTATCCATGAGCATCAATACCAGAATATGCCCAAGGAGAAATTACCCTCCAATTGGGATTTGCCTCGTTCTAGCCATGCAGGAAAAGAAGACTTCAAGGAGGAAGAGTGGGGAAAGAATAGCAAGAGCTGGAATTCTCAACCCGACATGATCATGAGCCGCATTGAGCAAAACTCTGAGCTTATTCGTAATCTCACCTTCGAAATTGAGGACTTGGGGAAACTTATCAGAGAGCTCATTGAGAGGATACCACCACCACCGAAGGAGTAATTCATCATCAGGTTTGGCATCCCCTTGGTTTGTTCCAAGCTTGGGGGAGTGCCGCGGTATCATATCACTATCTTCTATCTTTTTACCTTATTAGTAGAGTCATATCATGAATGGAGGAGTTATTATGTAGTATGGTTTGCATTATGGAAGTGTCCCCTCTCTCGTTAGATTTGTATCCCTTGGTGTGAGTTGCCGTTATGGAATATTAATGAGAAGTTCTATCATTCACTCTTTTGCATAGCTTATATTAGTTTTCAATTCGTGGTTATATGATTGATCTTGTTGTTAGTATTGGTAGCACTCTGGGATCATTGAGTTAATTTAGTTGGTTTTGGCAAACCTGGCTCGGTCAGTAGCAACACCTTTTTGAGAGTTGAAAAGAAAAAGATAGAAGTACTCTAAAGAAAAATAATTTCATCATCTTTCTTTCTTGATTTGCTCATAAGTCTAGTATTCTCTAGTTAAGATCTTTTGTGCTTCCAAGGAAGATTACATGTTTGTTTTTTATCATTTGTATGGTTGGTTGTTTCCTACAACTCTTGTACTTGCTACCCAGCCTTGCTAGCCAAAAACCTATACCGAGAGGGTATTCTTCTCGTGCATCCACCTCCTTTAAACCAAAACCTTTGCCATTTGTGTCCACCATACCTACCTAGTAGCATTATTGCTATTCCAAGTAAATTCTTGTTTTGTCTACCTCCCAAATTAAACTTGTTATGTGAAAAATAGTGATTAAAGCTCTCACGAACTTGATGGCACACTTTATTTTCCGCACTCAATAAACCTGAACCATTGTGAACTCTCCATGAAAGTTATATGCTTGCAAATTATAGGCTGGGGATTAGCAGAACCGTGTTGGCACGGGGAACACTTTCAACACTTGTAAATATATACCCAGTTGATACCTTGCTCTTTTGTTTGCGGATGTCGTCGGTGTGAAATAAAAGGGAAGCTTGTAAGTCCATGGAGTTATGTATGTGTGTTAGAGAAACGCCTGGGCCGCTGGTCTAATCAATGCTGACATGGTGGAAACCTGCAGCGTAACCATAATGATATCTATGAAGCATTCTTCTTATAAAAAGAAGAGAGACATGGCTATTGAGAAAAAGAAAAGAAAAAAAAGAGGTACTATGAAAAGAGGAAAGAGAGAAAAAAAGCACCATTTTCCCATGGTAAATAAGAAGATTGCTGAGATACTCATTGTCTGCTTGCCTTGTCATTTTGATATGGGGATTCTTCCGTATCATCGGGCAAGGGGTACCCCGTTGGCGGTTCTCAATGATACGCACATACTTACGATGACAAGAACTTACCGGTAACTAAAGTTGAGTAGCATGAGGAGCGACCCTCGTACTCAAGGGACTTGGGATTTTCAGTTTATAGTCTGTCAAGCATATAACTCAGATTGGACCTCACTTTCACCTTAATCACCTAAAGATGCCTATGATAGGGGCAATGAGAGCTGAAAGCTAGTAAGTATCATAATTTTTGGGAGCTCTTTATGAGACTTGCAATCCTTGCTTCCCTCTTTGAAGGGCCTTTCTTTTACTTTATAGTTGAGTCAGTAAACCTACTCCGTTCTATCTCAGCAAGTATTTTGAGTTGATGTGTTTCATTCATTCATATGATGATTTATTCAATCATGTTTCTTATGTTCCTTGTTTTGCACATTGCTCTTATCTTGATGTTTACTACTTTGAAAGCTTTCATTGAAAAACCAGCAATTTGTGAACTCCAGCAAATTATCAACTATTCTTCGACCAAGAGCTAAGTTTGCCATTACCAATTATGATTCACTTTATGTATCTTTATTGTGTTTCCTTTACTCATTACAAGTTGAGTTATATAATAGTGAGTTGTCTTCTATTATGATCTATGTATTTGATGAATGTGATGCTTCTTGTCCGTATTCTTCTATCGACTCTTCACTCCATAAACCTGAGGCCATGTTTATTGAGCTCAATTTCGCTTGGGGACAAGCGAAGTCTAAGCTTGGGGGGAGTTGATACGTCCATTTTGCATCACTATTCTATGTCTTAATTCACTATTATTCATTGATATATTTCGTATTGAGAGGTGATACTTATGTTATTTCATCTATTTTTGCATGGTTGATGACTTTTGGAGCATGGACCGCTGCAGTCAGGATTCTGATGCAAAAGGTGTTGTTTGGAGGCAAAATTCGCGAAGATCAGAAAATCTGGGAAAATATACGGAAAATTCTATTTTTTCAGAAGATTCAGGATGCCAGACCACGCCTGGGAGTTGTGTGGCCACCCTGGCCCACTCCAGCCTCTCTCCTCTAGCGTATATCATCCCCACGAAACCCTAAGACTCGGGGAGCGACCACAGAAAGATTCTGCCGCCTCTGCGGGGCGGAAAACACCGAGAGAGAAAGATCTCTCCGGCAGACGGATTTCTGCCGGGGGAATTCCTTCCCGGAGAGGGGAGATCGTCGCCATCAACACCACCATCAAGCTGGACTTCATGGGGATCATCATCATCATCACCACCATCATCACCATCAGCACCCTCATCACCATCTCCATATTGCTGTAACAATTGGTTGAATCTTGCTATAGTTGTAACATATCAAAACTTCAATCCAAGCTTATCAAGATCTAAATCATCAAATTTGGGGTTAACAAAAACTTTTGCAAATTTAAAATGAAAGCATTCATATAAGTGTGCATTTAAAATAGGAGTTATTTTAATTGCCATGGTTGTGTGATCCTTTGCTTCTAAAATGTTTCTTAAGTGAAATAAACATCATCTAAGTCATTCCCAAACTTTTTCCTAAGAAGAACAACTCAAAATGAATATTTGAAGTGAATGGTCATTTTGGAAAAATTAACTCTCATGCCTACTTTGGCTATTCCTAGTACTCAAAACTTAACAGAAACATGTGTGGATCTTTACACCCCTTGATAGTACACATAATGAGGTACCAAGGCCCACTTTGTGATCTGCTAAAAACTTTCAAATGCTAATTTTAAATGACAGTTTAAAATTGAATCTAATTCATATGGGAAGATCCCATTATTTCAAAAACCACTCAAACAAGCTCAATTTTCAAAACCCAATCACCCACAGAGTCTCAAGCTTATTCCTAGCAAACGCACCAAAAATCTTTTCAAAATTCAAAACTAAATCTTATGCGGCCATTTCATCAAACACTTGGCATGCATGATTTCCACCCTAATCCTAGCTCACTGTTTTGAACAGGGTTTTGCCCCCAAATGAACTACATTTAATCTCGTTGTCCCCCCAGAGTCTAACCATGCCATTAGCACCCATTCCCTACACCCCTAGTGGCATTGCCATGCCATGCCGAGCCACCCCTCGCCGGCCAACCTTGCCCTCACCGCAGCAGACCATCTCTACCTCTCTCTCCATGTCTAGGAGGTAGCTCACACCTCACCGCCACCCACTATCCCCTGCCCGAGCCAAGTCCTGCAGTGGACCACCGAGCAAACCACGCGCCCAGTGCCACCGCACCATGCCGATGCCGCCCGCAAAGCACGCTCTGCCCCCGCGTGCACAAGCCGCCGCAAGACCGCAGCCCGTGCTCGCCGCTCCGCCACGACCTAGGAAACACCCCAGACACCCCCGTTCGCCGCCCAACGCACCACAACCACCGCTCGCCGTAGACACCGCCGTCTCTGCCGCTCAGAGCGCCACCTCGCCAGACCACATGCCACCGCCCCTATGGCCGCATTCACTTCCTAGAGCACCGCCAGGGGACCGCCCGTCGATCGCCACCCTCAGCCATGCCTCTACCCAGCCATAGCCATGTCGCCACCGTCGCCTGCCCATCCCGCTCGGTCTCACTGTCGGGCCTATAAAAGGAGGCCTCCCCAGCCTCTTCTCTCCAAACCACTCCACTCCTCTCACCTCTCTGAACCTCACCCACCTCTCGCTGGAGCAAGGGGAGCAGCAGCTCGCCGGAATTGGAGCCAGAGCCGCCGCCTCTAGAGGAGAAGGGCGCCGCTGATTGCGACCACCCCTAGAGCTACCTCGACCGTCCCTAAGCTTGCCGTCGTCTTCCAGTTTGTTTGTCCGCCTCGCCGTCGTCGCTGGAGCCCTGGTATGTCCCCAGCAGACCCCCACCGAGCCGCTAGAGTTCGAGCTCGCCGGCGACCTGTTCGTCGTCAACGACGACCCTCAGCCGTAGATTCCCCTTCTAATCCTACGGCCCACAGCGCGCGTACCGTTTCGCGTGTTAAGTGCCGCTGACAAGCAGGACCCCCTACAAGCTGAGCCCTGTGCCGCGGAGCGCCACTGGGCCGGCCCAAGTCCTTTCCCGTGCTAGCCCACCCGTTCAAATCTGGATTTTTCTTTTTAGTTAAATCTAGTTTTTGTCCACTTTTTTAAAATTCAATTTTGGATGTTTTACAAATCCAAATTGCATGAAACAAATTTTGTATGAAAGGTATTAAGATGATCGATCCAAGACCGTTGGATTTAATTCAATTAGAGTTATAGATCTCTCCTAATAAAAATAACAAAACAGAAGCATTTGCAACTTGCAACATTTTTATAAAATCAACCAAGTTAGCTTTTGAGTTGATTCCAACTCTAAAAAATCACATTTCATCATATCTATCTAGCTATCTAATAATATTAAGGTTTACATGCAGTAACTTTGGACTAGTACCAAAATAATGCTATATAGGCATTTCTAGTCACTTTAAATCATTAAATAATGAACTTAAACCAAAGTAATGTTGATCCAACCTTTAATTCTCATTCCCACATGTTAGGATATGTGGTGATGACATGTGTCAACATGATCCCATATTTTAAGTGGTGAATGTTAAATCTTAGTTAATTTTCCAATGAGTAGAAATTACTTTTCTAAATTAAAAAGGAGGAAACCATTGAATTAAACTTGTGATGCTTGTGATGATAATAGATCATCAAATGTGTGTCTTAGAATGCTACTTAGCCTAGTTAAGTATTGTTTGGTGATTGTGTACTCCGTATGTATTTATAGACGATAGTACCGACCAAGCTTTCGAGGAGGAGGAGTTCTACCAAGAAGAAGAAGAAGAAGAAGAAAACTTCAACCACTGCACCAACCAAGGCAAGCCACCATTAACGGTGCAAGCTAACACTTGCAAGTTTAGTGCTTAGCAAGTTAGGACCAAACTAGATGGTTTAGTAAAGATGCCTTAAGCATGCGTTGAGCACACCCCTTTGACTAGTACTACCCCAAGTTCTATTTACAAGCTTTACACTCTTAGTTTACACAAAGTTCTTTACTTGTTTTGAAGGTAGCATAAAAAGTATAAAACTTGACCTATTTAGAAACCTTTAGATGTCATTCTATGGCAAGAGATTGAACCCATCTTTTCCACCTTAGTGAACACTCTTAACTTAGTAGTTTAGAGTAGATCAAAAACTTGAGTCACTTTAGATGGGAACACTTGGTGAAAATGAATTATGAAAACCTTGGAATGATGAGTAATTCTATTGAGATGTTTTGACATGTGTTGAGAAACACAAATGGTTGATGATGATGAAAATGTTGAGGCATGAGCCTTAACCCTTTTATAAAACTGATGGTTGGATTCGGATGCGATACCATTCCAAATTTACCGTACAACCACACTACCTGAATTGGGTAAGGCTTAGCTGGAAATTTATATGCATTAGTATTAGAGTCCTCACGGGAGAGGTCTGAGCTGAGGCTACCTCTCAAGATGTCCACCTATGCAGTGCCCAAGATGACTGATGGTCATGGTTGGGAGGCCATGCTCATAGGAGAGGTGCTTATACTAGGGTGTGTAAAGGGAACGTTATGTTTGATTATCTGCATACTAAGTATGATGATTCAGGGTTATTCCTAACAGATGTATCGAATCTTGTGGTGAAAGTGTACCACCTCTACAGAGTGTCAAACTATTCGAATAGCCGCGTCCGCGGTTATGGACAGTTGGAATGGCCATACTGTTTCATTGTCAGATGTTTTCTAAATACTTTGAAAAGAATGATGAATCTTGACTTGACCACAACAGGGTTGTGTTTATGACACTAGCTTCCCAACTTAAGTGATTCTAGAACTTTACTTTATATTTCTTTGCTTCTGAACTCGGCTTAGGTTTCAAACTTAAATTTATAGTTAAACATAGAGTTAGCACCTTAACTTTGAACTATAGTACTTGTTAGTGGTAGTTTGCGAGTACTTAAAGAGTACTCATGGCTTTTGTCCCTGGCTATTATCACAGCCAGACTATGAAGGAGACTATCAAGATGATGGCCAACAGGACGGCTGTGATAACTAGGATTATCTGCCTTTGTCAGCATTGCCTGTGTTCCTGAAGATGGACCCCACCGCTGCGCTTATCTTTTATTTCCGCTGCTTGTTGTATTAAGACTGGATCATGAGATCCTTATTTGTGTAAGACCTTATGTATGGTTTGTAATGGATGATGTACTGTGATATCCAATCCGTTATGTCTCGCAAAATGGTAATCCTGGAATTGCGAGGTATGGCATAACGGGCATCTGGGATTAAAAATCCGGGTGTTGACAATAGTTCATAGGGGAAACTTTCCCGGTGTTGATTACTCGTTGTAGTTGATGCTATTGAGTAAACCATTGAATTATTGTTTATGTTCAGATTGTTATACATCATTATTTCATCTCTGATCATGATCCATATGATGTCTTGTGAGTAGTTCGTTTTGTTCTTGAGGACATGAGAGAAGTCTTGTTGTTAGTAGTGGAGTTGCGTTGAGAAAGATTCAATAGATTGTTATTTAAGTTGTGGTGTACTTCTTCTAGTGGTGTCATGTGAACGTCGACTACATGACACTTCACCTATAAGGGCCTAGGGGAATGCATTGTGTATTTGGCTACTAATCGTAGGGGTTGCCGGAGTGACAGAAACCTGAAACCCCGTTAGGAAACCATTGCACAAGGGACGTAAGGGTCTGAGTTTAAAGCTGTGGTTAGGTTTCTACCTTAATTACTTTCTTGTACTTAGAATGGTTAGGTTTCTACCTTAATTACTTGCTTTTGTCCCTGGCTATTATCATGGCCAGACTATGAAGGACACTATCAAGATGATGCCCAATAGGACGGCTATGATAACTAGGACTATCTGCCTTCGTCGGCATTGCCTGTGCCCCTGAAGATGGACCCCACCGCTACGCTTATCTTTTATTTCCGCTGCTTGTTGTATTAAGACTGGATCATGAGATCCTTATTTGTGTAAGACCTTATGTATGGTTTGTAATGGATGATGTAATGTGATATCCAATCCGTTATGTCTCGCAAAAATGGTAATCCTGGGATTGCGAGGTATGGCATAACGGGCATCTGGGTTTAAAAATCCGGGTGTTGACAAGTTGGTATCAGAGCCATCCTGACCATAGGAGACCCTAGTTAGAATGGACGTCAAACAAAAACTTAGTTTCAAAACAAAAGTGAGTATTTATGAAAAAACAATCTCCTCTCTTACCCTTGTGGATTCTTTCTCAAAAAATTATGATACCCAAAATTCTTACACAACTACTTAAAAATTTGACACACTTGATCACTTCACTAACTTCCTCATCCTTAATTCTTGTAGATGGAGACTCAGTTCAGCAAGTTTTACCAGTTGGGAAACGGAGGTCAACTGATCTTCGAGAGGGATCTGGATTCACTGTCAGAGTTACTGGGACGCCCGCATCCGGAGTTTCTTGGAGCTCAACTTCCAGGACCCCCAGGAGGAGACCTACAGTGGCTAGTCACCGCAGATCTTAGAGGAAGCATTGAAGCACCAACCTCTGGGAGAATTCAGTTCTCCGTGAGAGAGAACAACTGGCTAGATGGATTAGCCAGGGCAATGCATGAAGCTGTCGCACGTCTATGTGCCCTCAGCGTCAACAAGACCCAAGGAACCCGTTTTGCCCACTATGCAAGACGTGACTTCATGGGAATGCCAATGGAGATGCCGGGCCACCCCGAGTTGAGGCGTCAAGTGGAGAACCTTGACTTCTTGCTGCATGACAGACAGCAGGAACTGGACAATGTCAAGGAGTTAGCCAACCAGAACCGTGCCATTGCCGACCAGAAGGCCCAAACTTTCGCACTGCTTGTCCAAGACCGTTAGTCTCTTCGCCGCCAGCGTGCCAAGAAGGATCGCACCATCACCCGTCTTCGCAAGAAGGTGGCCGACCTCGAGAAGACCATCAAGGAGCAGGAAGCTCAGCTTGCAGCAAAGGAAGAATAAGATGAGGGTGAAGACATCCAGGAGACATGGATTCTTACCTCAGCAATGATGATGACTTTCTGGAGGAGGATGCCGTGGACTTCTACACTGATGATGAGGACTCCGACTTCATCGACGATGAGTATATGCACTAGAGCACTGTCGTAGTATGAGATGTATCAGTCTCACTATATCGTAGCTTGCAGAATGGTTCTTCAAACCATCTGTTTTCCCTTTTGAGTGTTGTGGTGTGTGTTGTATCGTGTGCTTGCTTGCATGAATGAAAATGAAGTTAGTTGAAAAACCTGAGTCTAACTCAAAGTTTTAGCTTTGAAAACCCAAAACCCTGAACCTTAGAATTTCCCTCTTACCCCTATATCTCAATCTTCAGATGACTCGTGGAAACCAAGGAGTGAGCATCTCATCGCAAGACCCGATGCTGCAGATACTGCAGAATCTCATCGTAGACCGTGAAGCAAGCCAGGCAGAACGTCAAGCCAACTTAGCAACACTTCAACAGATCGCCCAGATGGCTCTCAACAACCAAGGGCATGGAAACCAGGATCATCAAGGATCCAAGCTCAAAAACTTTCAGAACACCAATCCCCCAATCTTCAACCAATCTGAAAACCCATTAGATGTTGATGACTAGTTACAGACCATGGAAAACAACTTAGAAGTTGCCGGAGTTGATGAAAATGAGAAAGTTCTCTTCGCCACCCACTATTTGGCAGGAGATGCAAGAGCTTGGTGGAATAGCATCCGCAATATGAACATGGTCAAGTGATGACATGGGAAGCATTCAAAGTCAAGTTCAGCCGTACCCATGTGCCGCAAGGTCTAGTCAACAAAATGAGAGATGAGTTCCGCGAATTGAAGCAAGGAAGAATGACTATAGTGGAGTACCGTGACAGATTCCTGTCACTTGCCAGGTATGCACCTGATGAGATCAACACGGAGGCCAAGAAGAAGGAGAGATTCTTGAACGGACTGCATGATGAGATGCAGACTGTCCTCGTCAATATCCATTTCCAGGATCTCGAAGAGGTAGTCGACTCTGCCATTCAGATGGAAGGGAAGATTAACCAGGCAAACGACAACCACAAGCATCGTATGATGCAGCAGTCTGGATCCAACAGTCACCAGAAGTACCGTCCCAACCCTTCACCAGGATATGCACCAAGAAACAACCGACCCCCAAATTCTCGCCCAAGCTACCCCAACCGTAGCGGAGGCAATGTGAAGTCCGGAGGAAACAATCACAACTCCGGTAATGCCAACAACTTCAACCGTGCACCTCCCAAGAACCACAACAACAACACTGCACCCAGAACCGGCAGCAACGTTGTGCCTATCGCAGTCAAGGACAAGTCCCATATCACTTGTTTTGAGTGTGGAGTGAAGGGTCACTACTCCAATGAGTGTCCCAAGAAGACTGCAGACAATGCCAATGTGAATTCCCCAGCTCAGCAGCAGCGTCGTGTTCAACCAGGAAGGAGATTTGCCCCAGGGAACCCTCACAACTGCAACGGCCGTCTCTTCCACATGAACGCAGAAGAAGCCCAGGAAGTGCCAGGCGTAGTGCTGGGTATGTTTTCTGTCAACTCAGTTTTAGCAAGAGTATTGTTTGATTCGGGAGCATCGCATTCATTTGTCACCGAAGAATTTGCTTGCACTAGTAAGATTCGTCCAACCAACCTGAAGCATGTCATGATAGTTCAAATCCATGGTTCAACAACCAAAGCTAGAAAAATTTGCAAATCGGTACCTATCAGAATACATGGGATAGATTTTTATGCCAACCTAATTGTACTTATAACCAAAGGATTGGAAGTAGTACTAGGTATGGACTGGATGCCAAGGCATAAAGGATTGATAGACTGTGTTAAGAAAGCCATCACCATGACCAGTAGTTCTGGAGTAACAGTAGAGCATATCTCTGAAACCTTACCCCATCAATTCAAGTGCAACCAGAGTGTAGCCTTGCCCACCATAGACCAAGTCAGAGTACTCTATGAATACCTCGACGTATTCCCAAATGAATTGCCAGGTATGCCCCCGGATAGGGATATTGAGTTCATTATTGAACTAATCCCTGGAACCGTACCTATAGCCCAGAGACCCTATAGCATGAACCCCTCAGAGTTAGTGGAACTGAAGAAGCAGTTGGATGCTATGCTAGCCAAAGGATTGATTCAACCAAGTGCATCGCCATGGAGATCACTAGTGTTATTCGTCGACAAGAAAGATGGAGGCAACCGGCTGTGCACAGATTACAGAAAGTTGAATGATGTCACCATCAAGAACAAGTACCCCTTGCCAAAGATAGAGGATTTGTTTGATCAGTTGACTGGAGCCTAGGTATTCTCAAAGATTGATCTTAGGACTGGTTATCACCAACTTAAGATTCGTGCAACGTATATTCCGAAGACCGCCTTTACTACTCGCTATGGTATATACGAGTATACGGTTATGTCTTTTGGATTAACCAATGCCCCTCCTTATTTCATGAATCTCATGAATAAGATCTTTATGAATTTCCTAGATAAGTTTGTAGTTGTGTTTATCGACGACATCCTTATCTACTCTAAGTCGGAAGAAGAGCATGAGCAACATCTGAGAGTTATCCTAGAAACCCTGAGAGAGCATCAGTTATATGCCATGTTCAGCAAGTGTGAGTTTTGGTTGAAAGAAGTAGGATTCCTAGGACATATTGTGTCTGCTGGAGGAGTCTCTGTTGACCCCGCAAAGATCAAAGATGTCGAAGAATGGGAAGCTCCAACCACTCAAACCCAAGTCCGTGCTTTTCTCGGATTAGCGGGATATTACCGCAAGTTCATAGAAGGATTCTCGAGCATAGCCCGACCAATGACCCAATTGTTGAAGAAGGACAAGAAGTTTGAATGGACAGACAAATGTGAAGCCAGTTTCCAGGAGCTGAAGAAGAGATTGATATCCGCCCCAATTTTAGTCATGCCAGACATCAAGAAGCCCTTTGATGTGTATTGTGACGCATCCAAGATTGGTCTAGGATGTGTATTGATGCAAGAAGGCAAAGTCATAGTGTATCTGTCTCAAAAACTAAAGCAGCATGAGCAGAACTATCCGACCCATGATCTTGAGCTAGCAGCTATAGTTCTAGCATTGAAGACATGGCGTCATTATTTGATGGGTAATCGCTGTGAGATTTACTCAGATCACAAGAGCTTGAAGTATATCTTCACTCAAAAGGAGCTGAATATGAGGCAAAGAAGATGAATAGAGTTAATCAAGGATTACGACCTTGACATTCACTATCACCCCGGCAAAGCCAATGTGGTAGCGGATGCTCTTAGCAGATTGCCGTGTAGGCTTAACACCATGATCAAGGAGAAGCAACCAAGTTTGTATGAAGAGTTGGAGCAGTTCAGAACTAAATTAGTTAGCAAAGGATTCTTAGCTAGCATTGAACTTCAACCCACTTTGATTAGCCAAATCAAGGAAGCCCAGAAGGGAAATGAAAGTATCGACGGAATCAAACGTCGTATTGGTATAGGAAAGGTACCTGGATTCACTGAAGACGAAGAAGGAGTACTGTGGTACAAAGGACATATCTATGTTCCAGCAGATTTGGAGCTGAAGGAAGTTATCATGAAGGAAGCTCATGATACTCTTTATTCTATCCACCTCGGAGGAACAAAGATGTATCAGGATTTGAAAGAGCAATTTTGGTGGCACAAGATGAAGAGAGAGATCGGAAGCTACATCGCCAAATGTGACATCTGTCAAAGAGTCAAGGCAGAGCATCAGAGACCTGCAGGACTGTTGCAACCATTGCAGATTCCGGAATGGAAATGGGATTCCGTCGGAATGGACTTTATCACCGGTTTGCCTACGCCTAGTAGGGGAAATGACTCAATCTAGGTCATAGTTGATAGACTGTCTAAGGTAGCCCACTTTATACCTATCAAGACAACTTACCAGAGTGCAAAGTTAGCAGAGCTATACATTGCTAGGATTGTTAGTCTACATGGAACCCCCAAGACCATAGTATCAGACCGAGGAACTCAGTTTACCTCGAGATTTTGGCAGAAAGTCCAAGAAGGATTAAGAACTGTAACACCCTCGAATCGGCCCTATGCAAGTTTTAGCGCTTCCCGCCAAACCCGCATAGAAACGATTCATGGACGCCCACCAGGCACTTTCGTGCGGGTGGAAAACGAAGTAATACCATTACACATTAGTCCACGATGGAACCCACAGAACATATATATACAACAACGACTCCATGAGTCAAGAATACAGATATACAATACAAAGATCCAAATCACCTTGAAAACGATACAACATCCGAGTACGGATAAGATGCAAATGGGGCTAAGAGCCCTGAAGAATAACTAATGGCGTCCATAACCCTGACCAGGCCAAGCCGGAAGGGTAACCCTGCTAACGACGTCGATCGCAAACCTGCTAAAACAAAAGGGGGTGCCGACAAAGGGCAAAGGAAAAATAAGAGCGTCAGTACTAAGGCCAGTACACGGCGAGGCTAGCATTCGGCGGCTCTCGCCTACATAAGTATGGTGGACTGAAGCGGCAGCGAAGCATGCACTAAACAACCTATAGAGAATCAATGCAACTATCAGCTATTAGAGAGGGATAAGAAAGACCTATCCGGATCCAACCTAATAGTAACACCAAACATACCCATCCTGGTATTCCCCCTCGAGACCAACGAGGAAGTCAAACCGAGGAACTCACACAGTTGGCAGTTTTATTCATTCGGTTATAGTTGAAGCACTTACTAGTCAGATATAGACAACACGAGTCGTTCTGAAGCATAAATAGTGGGCCGTTTTCATTACCTTTCCGTTGTAGTTGGAACATTTACTAGTCAGATATAATGGTCCTGAGGAATCCCAAAAACTCAACAGTTGTTCGCACTTTTATCACATTCCATTGGAGTTGCAATACTTACTAGGCAGGTATAGGATGACACAGATCACCACAGATCCACCAGTTGTTGGCATTTTTATTATCCATTCCATTGTAGTGAAGCTGATTACTAGTCACATATTAAGTCAAATTTATAACACTACTTTAGTTATGCTTGTCTATGATCGAGATACTGTGCTCCAAGTCGTCCATAACCGCGGACACGGCTTTTAGAAAGATTTACCCTGCAGGGGTGCACAAATAGCAACACACACACGATCAACCTCGGAAAACCCAACTCAAAACCCAACGAGGCTTTCACGACAAAGCAAACACATGATTCATAAAATATTTCAGGGGGCCACCCCATTAAGCTACCCGCAACGAAGTTGGCCGGCTCCGAGACGGACCCAAGGTTTGTGTGGATGGCTGTAAACGGCCGGGAACCCGAAAGTGTGACTGGGCTTGTCGATACAGCGAAAACGTGTCACGATCCTAAACAGTACAGGTGCTCCACGCACAATCGTAAATAAAGCGGTAAAGCATGGCATAAGTACAAGATAGTAATAAAACCCCAAACTAGTTTGTGGCCACAAGAAATAAGAAATGAATCAAGCTCTGGCTAAGGGGGATTCATAGACTCTCCCGGATATGGATAGTGTGAATAGTCAAGGAACAGGTATCAAATACTCGGGGCCTACGGGACACAAGTGAGCATAAAAACCAAATAGCATATATTGCCCACTGGTGCCTTTTTCATTAGTTATCACATCAAATTAATAGTTGTAATTAAAGACATGGTCATCTCCACCATAAACATCTGCCAGTATACCAACAATTGTGGTACTCGACAACACGAGAACGCACATGAGCAAGCAACTATGACTCGCAAGGCCAGCTATCTACCAAACAACAGGTAATAGGAGGTGTCCAAGGCAATATAGAGGCTGCACAGGATATAACTGGTGCACGGAAACTAAAGCATCGCGACACGGATAGCAATAGATCAACAGGAGGAAATAAAGACTATAAGTGCAAAATAGGTAGAAGGGAGAGAGATGCTCGCCTGGGAAAACACTGCCGACGGATCATATCCGGAGAACTTGTCGATACTCGCATCAACTCATCGGCCTAATCCGCGAAGAAGCAAACACTAGAACAAACACCGGATGCACTATTTAATACTGCGGCAAAAGATCCGGCATGATTATGATATGATGCAGATGCGGTGCAATCAGGCAGTATTAAGCGGAACTAGGGTCCCGACAATTAATTAATAGGTTCGAGTTATTTATCTACCCCGCAAATTAAATGTGAAATTAACAAGGCAAAACATGGCATCGGTTTGCTACATAAATTTAAATGGAGTCAATATAAAAGTAGAATAGCCCGCATATGTACTCTATATTTAATTATGAGGTGAATCGGCATAATGCCCCCAAACCACAAACATGTATGCAAGCATGAATGATTCAATGTGTAACAAGTTATATTATATTTATACAAAAATAAGGATAGGTTTAGGGTCTCACGATTTGGATTGTAGAGATGGAAAGACGGTCTTCGGATTGTTGTTGCTATCGTGGAAGTAGATGAAAAGGCCGAAGTCGGAAGCTGGTCTTGTTGAAGGGTCGCAATGTCGAACAACTGGCTCCGATGTAGCATGATGAGTGGTGTCAAACTTGTCGGAATAGAACACTCATAGAATGGTGAGGATTTGAATACTCCTGATTGAAGAAAACCGTGGTCACACTCTTGCAAGAATTTAGTCGAACACTTGGCGGACGAGATGCCCACAGACAAAGAAGCAACGCAAGCGATAGGTAGATGGCGCACACTGTTGTCAGCTGAACAACAAATGAAGATACAGAGGGAACAACACACTGAAACTGAACTGCAGTGCTTGTCGTCGACGCGGCCGTGGGGCACTAGGTTTCTCCCTTGCTCTGAACACGAGGCAGAGAAAAGAGTCAAGGAAGTTTCGGCTCCTGCTCCTAGGCCGACGGTTGGCTGTGTAGAGGTCGATCCAAGCGGCTCGGTTGGACTGTGGCAGGTGGTGGCGACCTGACCCACTGGAACAAGTCCGCGCGTGCGGCGAGCAAGGCCACGGACCGACGGCCGGCTCTGCCTGGAAGGTCAACACTCGATGCCCCTTGTGTGCTCGAAGGGGCAAGGTGCGCATGGGGTGTGGTGCCGATCTGCTGTTTGCTGTTGATGAGACAAAGCTGCGATGCTATGTTGCACGAGAGTCAAGAAATAAAAGGAATCAAGGGCAATGTTGCTTGTATGAGGCACCACACGAGAAAAGAAATAAACTGTATCTTGACAACAATCTGCTCGTGGAATTAAAGATCGAAGACAAGCAGAAAACTATTGATCGAAGCAACGTCTTGTATTTCCGATGAGGAATAAACGCGCTCTCACACGCAGACAGAAATTTGGCCAAAGAGTGGAGAGAATGCAGGGAAATATTTAGCTCAGATCTAGATCGAGGAGGGGAAATTTTGGATAGATTTTGGGGGTAGGGCCTGGGAAGGAAGAAGGTTTAGATTGGAGCATATATATATAGTCCAAAGTAGACTAGATGATGCTAGTTTTGGGCCAAAACTTTAGACGGGCTCTTGCCTATTTTTATTATTAGTAAAATAAGAAAAACTTTTTTGTACTCTTATAACGACCGGAAATATTATTTTGTTTAATTTTAAATTTAGAAACAAAAAAAAGATGGCTTTATGTATATGAAACCGTACGAATAATTTAGTAAACAAAGTACGGTGTTCAATAAAAATAATTTTTATGCTCAGAAAAACGCAAGAAAGATATGCATGATCTAATGATGATGCACAAAATAAAAACAACAGGCGATTTTCTAGTAGTGGTTTTAGCGGGGTGTCACAGGAACCAAGTTGAACTTCAGTACAGCTTATCACCCGCAAACTGATGGACAGACTGAGAGAGTCAACCAGATCCTAGAGGATATGCTTAGAGCTTGTGTGTTGGAATATGGATCAAAATGGGAAGACTGCCTGCTCTTCGTAGAATTTTCATATAACAACAGTTATCAAGCTAGTTTGCAGATGGCACCATTTGAATTCCTATACGGAAGGAAGTGTCATACCCATTTGAATTGATCGCAAGTAGGAGAGAGTCAGATCTTCGGACCCGACATTCTCCAAGAAGCAGAAGAGAAAGTTCACAAAGTCCGTGAGCACCTCAAGACCGCTCAATCCAGACAGAAGAGTTATGCTGACAAGAGAAGGAGAGACCTGACTTTCAATGTCGGAGGTTTTGTATATCTCAAGGTTTCACCATTGAAAGGAACTCAACGCTTTAGTCTGAAGGGAAAGTTAGCCTCCAGATATATCGGACCTTTCAAGATTCTAAATTGTCGAGGGGAAGTATCATATTAGCTGGAACTGCCTGAAGAGATGTCAGCCATCCACAATGTGTTCCATATCTCGTTACTTCGCAAATGTTTGGAAGTGCCAGAGAATACTGGAGTTTTCAAGAACATCGATCACAGAGCTGTAGAAATCAACAATGATCTGACTTATCGGGAAGTACCCATTCGTATCTTAGAAGAAGCCTACAGAACCACCAGGACCAGGAGTATCAAGTTTCTCAAGATTCAGTGGAGCAACCATACCGAGTAGGAAGCTACTTGGGAGCGCGAGGATTACATTAGGACAGAGTTCCCAGATCTCTTTAGTTCATAGTTTTCTTTGTAAATCTCGGGACGAGATTTTGTTTAAGGGGGGAAGGTTTGTAACATCTCAAAACATCAATCCAAGCTTATCAAGATCTAAATCATCAAATTTGGGGTTAACAAAAACTTTTGCAAATTTAAAATGAAAGCATTCATATATGTGTGCATTTAAAATAGGAGTTATTTTGAATTGCCATGGTTGTGTGATCCTTTGCTTCTAAAATGTTTCTTAAGTGAAATAAACATCATCTAAGTCATTCCCAAACTTTTTCCTAAGAAGAACAACTCAAAATGAATATTTGAAGTGAATGGTCATTATGGCAAAATTAACTCTCATGCCTACTTTGGCTATTCCTAGTACTCAAAACTTAACAGAAACATGTGTGGATCTTTACACCCCTTGATAGTACACATAATGAGGTACCAAGGCCCACTTTGTGATCTGCTAAAAACTTTCAAATGCTAATTTTAAATGACAGTTTAAAATTGAATCTAATTCATGTGGGAAGATCCCATTATTTCAAAAACCACTCAAACAAGCTCAATTTTCAAAACCCAATCACCCACAGAGTCTCAAGATTATTCCTAGCAAACGCACCAAAAATCTTTACAAAATTCAAAACTAAATCTCATGCGGCCATTTCATCAAACACTTGGCATGCATGATTTCCTCCCTAATCCTAGCTCACTGTTTTGAACAGGGTTTGCCCCCAAATGATCTACACTTAATCTCGTTGTCCCCCAGAGTCTAACCATGCCATTAGCACCCATTCCCTACACCGCTAGTGGCATTGCCATGCCATGCCGAGCCACCCCTCGCCGGCCAACCTTGCCCTCACCGCAGCAGACCATCTCCCCCTCTCTCTCCATGTCTAGGAGGTAGCTCACACCTCACCGCCACCCACTGTCCCCTGCCCGAGCCAAGTCCTGCAGTGGACCACCGAGGAAACCACGCGCCCAGTGCGACTTCACCATGCCGATGCCGCCCGCAGAGCACGCTCTGCCCCCGCGTGCACAAGCCGCCGCTCGACCGCAACCCGCGCCCGCCGCTCCGCCACGACCTAGGGAACACCCCAGACACCCCCATTCGCCGCCCAACGCACCACAACCACCGCTCGCCGTGGACACCGCCGTCTTTGCCGCTCAGAGCGCCACCTCGCCAGACCGCATGCCACCACCCCTACGGCCGCATTCACTTCCTAGAGCACTGCCAGGGGACCGCCCGTCGATCGCCACCCTCAGCCATGCCTCTACCCAGCCATAGCCATGTCGCCACCGTCGCCTGCCCATCCCGCTCGGTCTCACTGTCGGGCCTATAAAAGGAGGCCTCCCCAGCCTCTTCTCTCCAAACCACTCCACTCCTCTCACCTCTCTGAACCTCACCCACCTCTCGCTGGAGCAAGGGGAGCAGCAGCTCGCCGGAATTGGAGCCAGAGCCGCCGCCTCTAGAGGAGAAGGGTGCCGCTGATTGCGACCACCCCCAGAGCTACCTCGACCGTCCCTGAGCTCGCCGTCGTCTTCCAGTTCGTTTGCCCGCCTCGACGTCGTCGCTGGAGCCTTGGTATGTCCCCAGCAGACCCCCACCGAGCCGCTAGGGTTCGAGCTCGCCGGCGACCTGTTCGTCGTCGACGACGACCCTCAGCCGTAGATTCCCCTTCTAATCCTACGGCCCACAGCGCGCGTACCGTTTCGCGTGTTATGTGCCACTGACAAGTGGGGCCCCCTGTCAGCTGAGCCCCGCGCCGCGGATCGCCACTGGGCCGGCCCAAGTCCTTTCCCACGCTAGCCCACCCGTTCAAATCTGGATTTTTCTTTTTAGTTAAATCTAGTTTATGTCCACTATTTTAAAATTCAATTCCGAGAGTTTTACAAATCCAAATTGCATGAAACTAATTTTTCCTGAAAGGTATTAAGATGATCGATCCAAGCCCATTGGATTTAATTCAATTAGAGTTATAGATCTCTCCTAATAAAAATAACAAAACAGAAGCATTTGTAACTTGCAACATTTTTATAAAATCAACCAAGCTAACTTTTGAGTTGATTCCAACTCTCAAAAATCACATTTCATCATATCTATCTAGCGAGTAATAATATTTAGGTTTACATGCAGTGACTTTGGACTAGTACCAAAATAATGCTATATAGGCATTTCTAGTCACTTTAAATCATTAAATAATGAACTTAAACCAAAGTAATGTTGATCCAACCTTTAATTCTCATTCCCACATGTTAGGATATGTGGTGATGACATGTGTCAACATGATCCCATATTTTAAGTGGTGAATATTAAATCTTAGTTAATTTTCCAATGAGTAGAAATTACTTTTCTAAATTAAAAAGGAGGAAACCATTGAATTAAACTTGTGATGCTTGTGATGATAATAGATCATCAAATGTGTGTCTTAGAATGCTACTTAGCCTAGTTAAGTATTGTTTGGTGATTGTGTACTCCGTATGTATTTATAGACGATAGTACCGACCAAGCTTTCGAGGAGGAGGAGTTCTACCAAGAAGAAGAAGAAGAAGAAAACTTCAACCACTGCACCAACCAAGGCAAGCCACCATTAACGGTGCAAGCTAACACTTGCAAGTTTAGTGCTTAGCAAGTTAGGACCAAACTAGATGGTTTAGTAAAGATGCCTTAAGCATGCGTTGAGCACACCCCTTTGACTAGTACTACCCCAAGTTCTATTTACAAGCTTTACACTCTTAGTTTACACAAAGTTCTTTACTTGTTTTGAAGGTAGCATAAAAAGTATAAAACTTGACCTATTTAGAAACCTTTAGATGTCATTCTATGGCAAGAGATTGAACCCATCTTTTCCACCTTAGTGAACACTCTTAACTTAGTAGTTTAGAGTAGATCAAAAACTTGAGTCACTTTAGATGGGAACACTTGGTGAAAATGAATTATGAAAACCTTGGAATGATGAGTAATTCTATTGAGATGTTTTGACATGTGTTGAGAAACACAAATGGTTGATGATGATGAAAATGTTGAGGCATGAGCCTTAACCCTTTTATAAAACTGATGGTTGGATTCGGATGCGATACCATTCCAAATTTACCGTACAACCACACTACCTGAATTGGGTAAGGCTTAGCTGGAAATTTATATGCATTAGTATTAGAGTCCTCACGGGAGAGGTCTGAGCTGAGGCTACCTCTCAAGATGTCCACCTATGCAGTGCCCAAGATGACTGATGGTCATGGTTGGGAGGCCATGCTCATAGGAGAGGTGCTTATACTAGGGTGTGTAAAGGGAACGTTATGTTTGATTATCTGCATACTAAGTATGATGATTCAGGGTTATTCCTAACAGATGTATCGAATCTTGTGGTGAAAGTGTACCACCTCTACAGAGTGTCAAACTATTCGAATAGCCGCGTCCGCGGTTATGGACAGTTGGAATGGCCATACTGTTTCATTGTCAGATGTTTTCTAAATACTTTGAAAAGAATGATGAATCTTGACTTGACCACAACAGGGTTGTGTTTATGACACTAGCTTCCCAACTTAAGTGATTCTAGAACTTTACTTTATATTTCTTCGCTTCTGAACTCGGCTTAGGTTTCAAACTTAAATTTATAGTTAAACATAGAGTTAGCACCTTAACTTTGAACTATAGTACTTGTTAGTGGTAGTTTGCGAGTACTTAAAGAGTACTCATGGCTTTTGTCCCTGGCTATTATCACAGCCAGACTATGAAGGAGACTATCAAGATGATGGCCAACAGGACGGCTGTGATAACTAGGATTATCTGCCTTTGTCAGCATTGCCTGTGTTCCTGAAGATGGACCCCACCGCTATGCTTATCTTTTATTTCCGCTGCTTGTTGTATTAAGACTGGATCATGAGATCCTTATTTGTGTAAGACCTTATGTATGGTTTGTAATGGATGATGTACTGTGATATCCAATCCGTTATGTCTCGCAAAAATGGTAATCCTGGAATTGCGAGGTATGGCATAACGGGCATCTGGATTAAAAATCCGGGTGTTGACAATAGTTCATAGGGGAAACTTTCCCGGTGTTGATTAATCGTTGTAGTTGATGCTATTGAGTAAACATTAAATTATTGTTTATGTTCAGATTGTTATACATCATTATTTCATCTCTGATCATGATCCATATGATGTCTTGTGAGTAGTTCGTTTTGTTCTTGAGGACATGAGAGAAGTCTTGTTGTTAGTAGTGGAGTTGCGTTGAGAAAGATTCAATAGATTGTTATTTAAGTTGTGGTGTACTTCTTCTAGTGGTGTCATGTGAACGTCGACTACATGACACTTCACCTATAAGGGCCTAGGGGAATGCATTGTGTATTTGGCTACTAATCGTAGGGGTTGCCGGAGTGACAGAAACCTGAACCCCCGTTAGGAAACCATTGCACAAGGGACGTAAGGGTCTGAGTTTAAAGCTGTGGTTAGGTTTCTACCTTAATTATTTTCTTGTACTTACGGATGTTTGCAAGGGGTACAATCACAAGTATGTATTTAGTCTTGGATGGGGCGGTACATTAGCACAGTTCACCCACACAACACTTAGCAAAGTAAAGAAGATTAATCAGCTATATGAAGCGAAAGCACTTGACAGTCTTTCCATGTGTCCTCGAAAACGTTTGGTCATCTTAAGTAATACAACCGGCTTGTCCTTTGCTGCGTAAATGATTGGGCCACTTGCTGCATTCATTCTTACTGTCTTTTATTTACTCGTCTTTGTTTACTTGCTTTATCGAAACCCCTAAAAATCCGTTTGCTAAGTATTTGCAGAGAATTCTTGATCCATACCACTAGCCAGCACCTTCTGTTTCTCGTTGGGTTCGACACTCTTACTTATCGAAAATACTGCGATACACCCCCTATACTTGTGGGTCATCCGGTACTCAGCGGGTCACCATAGTGCGGAGCATCTTCCTAGTAGTGGCGGCGGTGCGGATCATCGGCCATCGGATGGAAACATGGAGGTCCAACTCCGTCCTCAACTCGACGGCCTCTCCACAACATAAACAAGGGAAGTGGCGTAACTGACTCCCCACGCCGCGGGGGGTATGGATGCTAAAGAACTGGAAGGGAAAAAATAAAAGGAAATTGCAAAATAAACGGGGACCTTTTGTAAATTTTCCGCGCGTATGCTCTCTTTCTGATAGTTCCGATAGCCTTGGCTTCTTTGCAAAACATTCGATCCGGCGTGGCACGGGGCATGTGTCAGCTCCAAATTAAATTGTATGAACGGTGCACCTCCTGGACAACTTGTTGTACCGCAGGAACACGAGTTGCAATTTGTTGTATGAATCTACACATCCTAGACAACTTTTTTTTACAATCAAATATATTCATAGAAGCATATAGTACGCATATAGTACATGGTTTTATGCCCACCGACCAAAGGAATATTTGACCTTCCTTTCATTCGTTTCTTTGTCTCCGATTACAAAATAAAGTCTAAAAAAATAGTAAAATACTAAGATCTTTAAACTCTTTCTTCTTTCAAGACACCATTTTGAACTTTTCTGAAGACAACCAAAAAACTAACTGATGATACCAAACCACAATCTGCAAATACCAACGAAGGTTCTCCCATAATTTTAATTTGAGTCGCAGTGCTAAGTCTGTGTGCACGCGCACAACCATTAGAGTAATCAATCAACATCGGCAAGAATACCAATACCAGTATTCCAGTACAAAGTAACCGAACAGCCTGATCGACGTCGCTAGCGAACCGATAGTACGAGCCACCATTGTCGAGGACGTAGCAGTCGGGACAAATATTGCGAGGATAATCCTCGCGGCAACCATGCAAAAAACTCCAAAAAATCGAATTTCATCAAAATCTGCTTAGAGTAATCGATCAACATCAGCAAGAGTACCAACACCAGTATTCCAGTACAAAGTAACCGAACAGCCTGATCGACGTCGCTAGCGAACCGATAGTACGAAGCACCATTGTCGAGGACGTAGCAGTCGGGACAAATATTGCAAGGATAATCCTCGCGGCAACCATGCAAAAAAACTCCAAAATTGAGTTGACGAAGTAAGATCTGAAAGACCATACTTATAGAACTGTAATCTTACAATACTGTCATTGACGCCGGAAAGAAGATCTCGTCATCAAACGAAAGATCGAAGATCACTTATTGTAGAGGACTCTTCCTTGCAGAGGTCAAAAAGATGACTATCAAAACTCTAATCTAATCTCTCGAAACACTAATTTTACTGAAAACTCCACGCATAGATCTGGTTCCCCGTCCCTCCTGACGCCGGCGAGGCCTGCCGGAGGAAGGGGAACCGTTCTATGGAGGCGGCGGAGGAGAGGGGGCGGCTAGATCAGGTTATTCCGTTGGATAGTTTCCCTAGGTGTGGACGAGGCACTCATCGCATGAGAGAGAAAAAAAAACGAGCCACACATGCTACTCCCCAATAGTTCATTCTGAATACTAGTTCAAGAGAACTCGTTTGTCCATTCTTGTATAGCTCCCTGGCACAATCGCAACGCCAAGTAATATTTGCAAACCGCATTTCTCCTAAACCTTCTTGGTTTGAAGAAAATGCCAGGAACAACCTCCCATTTCGGACTTTTCACGATTAGCCTCTCTTGCCCAGTTTATCAGAGCTAAAGGGCATTCCACAGGGGAGAAATTCCCTCGGCAGAGCAGAACAAGAAGCATTGTAGCAGCGGAAAGCAAAACTGCATCCATTCAGTCAGATCAGACCATATCATAGAATGGATCAACTACTAGTTGGAGAGGAAAATCACCGATGTTCTCCTCGACCAGGCTAGTGATCAATCAAATGAACATACTACTAACAGCTACCACTACTATGCACGGCACGAAACATAAATCCTGCAACAGGAAGACAAATACCCTGACGGTTGACCCACAACGAAACTGACCATTGATCTAATCTGGGTGTTTCCTTTCACAAAGGTCATCCAAAACAAAATGCCCATGGAAGAATAGACGCATATATATATGCACAACTGAAAGGCATGCATCCGATTCCATACGATTAAACATCAGACCTGACCACTAACTAGCTGGCTAGTACATACAGCTCTAATGCCATTAGCCCATGACTACAGAGGTCATAATAATATTTAGACAGAAGAGCCATCGTCTGCTCATCTTGGCTACCAATACCATCCATATCCATCACTTGCCTAAAATATACAACCCTTAATACATTCTTCCACTGCAGCCAATACATAACTCCATAGCCCTAATTAACCCTACCTCCTTCTCTAACCACATTGCATTGCATGAACATTTCTCCCAATCAAACGCCCAGCTCAGCTCATTCCGCAGCAGAGGCAGCTATAACCCTTCGATTCCCTGCAGAAACAAAAACAACAAAGCCATTCAAACTATGTCCGTAACTAGTATTATGCCGGCATCAAAATTAATGCTACCAAAGGTTGTCTTAGGGCCCAGGCAATGACAACAAACACATACTCCGATGATGCCTCTTTCTGCCCCGGCAGTACCGGCTCCCACACAGGCACTCGAACGCTTTCACGGGGTGCTTCTCGTCCTCGAAATCAATGCCGTAATCCTGAAAACCAAAAACACCATCTTCCTCACTAAGCATTTGTCTTTCGCTGCAGCTCTCTAATATGCCGGCTCTTCTTTTATCTTGCAACTGATATGCACTTTTTACTTTAAAATATATATAACACTATCGGCTAAGCACATCAAGGAATTCTACAAACATACTTCTCACTGGATATAAATACATTCATTAGGGAAGCCTCGAAATACAGAACAGCTACCTCAACCTCACTTAGACAGCAACATATATGCACTTTTTACCATCCTCAAAATGTTCCTGAAAACCAGCACCATTTCACTAAGAGTTTGTCTTTTGCTGCAGACCTAATACGTCCATTTTCCTTTTATCTTGCAAAATATATAATACCGTCTACTTGTACTCCTTTCCATAATATAGTGCATATAAGATTTTTAAAAAGTCAAACTTCATCTACTTTTACCAATTTTGTTGAGCAAATTATTTATATCTACAATAACAAATATATATGCCACTAAAGTATACATCATGACGAATCTAGTGGTATTGATTTGGTATTTTAGATGTTGATATTTTTTCCTACATACTTGGTCAAACTTCATATCATTTGACTTTTAGAAAATCTTATATGTACTACATTTTGGCAAGGAGGGAGTACAAAAACAAATTCTTGGCGGATAACATTAGTAAAATAAATAAAGCCAGTAGTAAGCACACTGGATATACATACATTAGAGAAGCCATGAGATTCATTCAATTTTTGCAGCTATGGAGTTTGGCAGTCATAGGAAATTCACACCTTCTATACGAACAAAGGTTACATCATGCATTAATATTAAGAAACTATATGCAAGGCATACCCATGTCAGTTCCTCGAAAGCCTCCACCTTCGTGCTTGTGAAGAATGCAAGCTGTTTTTTATAAATAAGAAAAACAAACATCATCAACATGACGACTCTATTTTATGGTATTTTCAGAGTCTGACATGGGCAAGGTTGTCAAGGGTAGCGCTTACATGATAATAATGATGGTCAGGAGTCTCCACTTCAACAGGAACCACTGCTAGATTTGCATCACGGCATCTACATGATGGAATGTTGTTACAGCCAGAAAAAAAAATATTGTTGGGTGAACACGTTATAAATCTCATCTTTTTATGCTGTGATTTACAAAAATAATGACTGCAGAGAGGTAGAATAAACCTGTGGTTGATGAATCTACCAACATTCCCGTAAAATGTTCCATCTAGGCATAAAGCCGCTTCTTCCTTCGGCATCCCTTCAGAACGCCAACCAGCGTCCAAAAGTATCGGATGCACAAACCTGTCATTCTGCATGTTTTCAACAACCCTTTCTTGTAGTTCTGTATTTGTAAGTATCTCGCCAGCATATTCACAAACAAAAGCTCCTTTCGGTAGTTCTTCAAGTGTGCGGAGCCCCCAACCCGTCCCTTTTCCAGTGAAGAAAACCTAGATAATAAAGTAGTTGAAAACCATCCGCCATCAGTATAATCAGCATGTTGCACATAGAAAATAAAGGAAATTGACCATCCTAGCGCCCCAGAAATCTGCGTTCACAAAAATATTACCTGTAGATTGCATGTGATGCCACGTTGAACCACACGGTTACCACATTGCAAGTTACAGCCACATTTGCTCCAGCACTCCTTGATAAATTTCCTAACAAGGTGGCCCCTGCAAGCCTCTGGTGAAGCTTTATTTCTAGACCTCTCAAATAGGCAAGATTCACAAAACACCTTCTGATGTTCCTCTGGGAAGCGGTTCATAGAGACACACTCATCAATGAATGCTGGCCTAATCAAACCTTCTAGTGTATATGCATATTCACCCCCAGTTTCTCTTGCGCAAGCACATGGTTCAGGTGAGGACAAGCAGTTGCCAAAGCAATCAGCGCAACAGTCTTCACCACCAATCTTTGCAAGTGATATGTCAACAAGAGCATTCTGGAATACAACGTTCCGTGGTATATAATAAAAGGAAGGTGGGCATTTCAGTCTGCCGGATTCATCTATAATTGATATCCTTACCTTTTCCTCTCCCTTAGATATATCCGTTACATCATGGTTAGTCCTCCGCATGGGAAGTGCCAAATGTTGCTGCTGGGCAAGAGTTGAATTCACAGGACTCCTCTCTGAGCCATTAGAAACCAATAGTTCCTCTGCAGCTTTCTGCTTCCTATTTGTACCATCCTCTGACCTGCTGCCATTACCAGCACCATCTGATAGCTTATTGTGATCTACAGTATGTTCGGTGCCCAGCTGTACAACACATTGGCACATCTCGGTCATGAGGCTGCCAACGGAGAAATCAGGAGGAAGAACCTTGTATGAGTGAAGACATTTATCCTCAACCATCTTGAAAACTGCTTCTAAAGCAGGCATGCGGAACTTTGATGGGTCGACACTGCATTTCAGTGACATCTTAACCTCACCCATAGCAGATGATGCTACACCAATGTCTAGACAAGGTGCTTCCTGCACATTTTGAACTACAGGTTCTGTTCCATTGTTCAATGTGCTGCTTGTTGATTCAGGTAAAGTAGTCGTTTCCCCATTTCTGCAGTGCTGAATGGTCCTGTTTCTAGCACCTATATGAAGTAAGAGAGTTGAAAAGAGTTCAACCAGACCATTGCTCAAAGAACAGAACAGCAAGATGTAATCGATCAAAGACATATCTAACATGTTTCCAAGCAAAAGTTCAGCAGGTGCCACCTTAAAAGTTCAGCAAGCTTTATCTAACACATTATCTTACCGAGCAAAGGATGCAGCAATTTTTACATTGACATATCTATTCACCAGGAGATCATTTTAACGTTTTAACAAATCGAACAGATCGTGGCACTAATGCTTATGTTTAACAGTAGTACCATTGATGGTTACCAAGCAAAGGGGTATGAATTAGTTGAAATGTCATGATCTAAAACTAAAATATGGTGAGCTGCTTCAAATGAGAAGATGGTGAATCTGTTAAAATGGTGAATGAGAACCTGGGATCTGTTTAGGATTTTGATCAGGCTGCAGAGGAGGCGACCCTCCAAACATCTCCTCAGAGTCTGTGTGGCGCTGTGAACGGCTGATCAGGCATGGCTGGACATTCCGACAGCGTGATGCATCCATATCAACAGGCTCGGGCTTGGGCTCTCTAAGGAAGACGGCATCGTCCTCCTGGAGAACCGCATCCATCATCTGCCTGTGCCGCCTCTTGCCGAGCGTCCTCGTCAAGGCTCCGGCCTGTGGACCAGGCGAGATGGCCATTTCCGTCGTGGCGGCGTACTGTTCGGCTGTGGGGGACGCAGGCGAGGGGGGGCCGCCGGCCAGGGAGGTGGACCGGTCGCCATACTCTGCCGGGATATCGTCGATCTCCTCCTGCTCCGTCCCCTGCTCCTGCTCCTGATCCCCGTTTCCATTCGCCTGAACAGCGCTCCTCCCCCACACAAAAGAAGTAAATTTTGTCAGGAGAGTAGATTGTGGAATGGAGGACGGATGGCGAAAGGAAGGGGAAAAGGGACCTGACCTCGGCGTCGAGGATGGCGTCGGCGAGGACGCGGTAGTTCTCGGCCTCGATGAGCTCCCATTTGTTTTCGTCCACGTAGAGCTTGATGAGGCGCTTGAGGACGGCGAGGATTTGCTTCTTGGGGAAGCCGAGAGCCTTCATGGCGGCCAGTGCCCGCCGCGCCCTGCCGGTGTTGGAGCCCGTCCGAGAGGAACCCATCCGACCTTGAGGAGGCTCCGGCCAAGATGGGATGTGGATTGGATCGGAGTTAGCCCGTCAGTGGGTGGAAGTTGGCATCGCCATTGCTAGGGTTCGCGAGGATTGGCTTAGCTGGGGTTTTGGTTTGGGGGAATCCGAGTGACAGTCGATGTGTGTCGGGTTTGGGACTTTCGGTACGGAAGACGATCAGACTCAGAGTAGATGTTTCCTCTTCCTACTAAACACAACCTAAGGGCATCTCCACTCGTAACCCTCGTATGCTCCGGCGTGGTCTTTTTTCTTACCCGTATGGAGGGGCGTCGGCGCGATATTGCCAAATGGGGACACCGGCTTTCAGTCATTCCCCCTTAACAAAATTTAAATATTTTAAATTTAGCAGAAATTTATACAAACAGTTCAAACTTCAACAAAACGAGACAAACAGTTTAAATTTAATAAAAAATTAAAAAAAAAGACATCTAATGACGGTCACGGCCGATCCCGAGCCGGCGGTACATCGCCGCGGCGTAGTCGAATAGGCCGTCCTCGTCCTCGTCGTCGTTGGGCGGCTCGTCCTTCGTCGGCGGTAGGCGGTTGCACCCCTCGTCGTTGGTCCTGCACGACGGCCTCGTAGAAGGACCAGTCGCCCCCTCGTCGTCGATGTCGACGACGAGGCCGTGGTGCCTGGCGCGCTCGGCCTGCTCCCGCCGCCAGTCATGCGCAGACCAACTGGCGACGAACTCGTCAGTGGCCGACAGGACGGCGTTGAAGGATGCCCGCTCCAGCATCCTCTGACCCGGAAATTCTTCCGGGTCCTTGCCATCCGCCAGCTGGAGCGTTGCCGTCTTGTACTCCGGCAGTGACGTCCACCTTCTTGGGCTCGGGTTTGGGTCTGCCCAAGCGGAGGCGGCGAGGCGGCGAGGGAGGCGCGCGACGCCTGCGCGGTGGGCTCGCCTGCTCGTCCTTCACCGGCGGGAGCGCGAGGTAGCGCGACGACGGCGAGGAGTACGGCGAGTACCGCGCCGGGGACACCGATGAGCGTGAGGAGGAGGAGGAGGAGGAGGACGTCGACGGCGTGCGGCAAGACCCCCAGCGGTTGCTGGCGATCACGCGGGATGCGCGGCGGCATCACCAACGGCGGGTTGTTGCCGTTGGCGATGTGGTCTAGGACCCAAGAGAGGGTGCGTCCCGGAGCGCTCCACCATCGCTTCCGGCCTTCGCTGTTGTAGTTCGCCGGCGGCGGGCCAACGCTGTCGTAGGCCTCGATGCGTTCCTCGCGCTGCCGCACGAAGAAGGCCGCCCACGCTTGGAGGTTGTCGGGATCCCACTAGGGGTCGTTACGCTCCTCGTCGGTGAGAGACCCCCAGTAGTGCTCGTAGATCGCGGTTCTGCGGGCCGCGCTGGTGGGGATGGGCGGCACAGGGAGGCCGTCGCGGCTCACCGCCCACCCCGTCGGAAGCCGGAAAGCCGGCGGGACGGGGTAGCCGGCGCTCCATAGCACCCGCGCCTCGTCGACGTGGAGCCAGAGGCGGCCAAAGCTGTTGGCCGCCGCGCCGTCGTAGCCGTCGTAGCCCGCCATCGCCGAGAGAGAGGGAGAAGAAGACGACGTTTGGGGGAGGAGATGGTGGAGCTCGCCGTCGAGGTAATGCGCGTGCGGCGGCAATGGAAACCGCCGCAGGTTTTTATACTAGGGAGGCGAGCGGTGGGCATTAACGCCACCCTGCCCCTTTGATGGGACGCGTCGGTTGCACCCCTCGCTGACGTTCGCCGGAAAGGCTGCAGCGAGCTGCACCATTACTCGGCGTTGATGGCGAGGAAGAACGGCTCTATGCGGCTGCCATGCGGGCCAGCTTTGACCAGGGCGGTTTGGCATGTGTGCTCCCGCCTTATCTTCCCGCCACCGGCCCTGCCACGTGTCCATCCGGCGCCCCCGCTCGTCTCCCTGTACATTGGGTTTGGCCTGGGGCCGTCGGGTAAATAACCGGGCCGCGTCGGCGCCAAAAAAAAATTGGGGCGCACGGCTGGGCTCGAATTTTCGCGCCGGCGCCCCCCAAAACGCTATGGGAGGCCTTTGAGGCCCCCGAGTGGAGATGCTCTAAGTCCATCTAAAAAACAACACCTACACCATCTTCAGCACAGTCCCAATATTTTTTTCGAAAATTTCGCCTATCTATTAATAATATAGTACAGAGAACCCTAAAATAATAAAAATTACATTAGACCACCTAGCGACGACTACAACCAGTAGCACGAGCCGAAGACGACATTCCTGATGGTGTTTGGTAAGACCATGGTGGTGACGCCAAGTTCACGGAGACCGATGGGTTCGGCGAAATTGTGAATCGGGGGGGGGGAGGGAGAGCGATGCCGGGTAGGGGATGCGTCAGCGTCGGTGGAAGAAATCGGTTGTGGCAGAAACGCAAAAGAGCTCGACTTCGAGTATGGTCTTGTTCTTAACTGCTTGAGAGAACACATATATCCCCTTTGCCTGTCTAAAATCTTTGTGCAAAAGCCATTAGCCTGCAAGGTCCTATGGTTTTCATGGAGAGTTGTCCTATGGTTTTCATGGAGAGTTGTGGCAGTGTCTCTATTTCACAAGCATGTTGGTACAAAAACCATTAAGAGAACCCTCAATAACCTATTGGGTATCCTACGGAGTATTTGAAACACGGGAAAAAAGTACCACTCTTCATTGATGATATTTTATATACATCGCTACTCTGTCAGATCATGTTAAGCATTTGAAGCTGGTGTTTGATACCTTGGAACCAACATCAACTAAAGGCGAAGATATCTGAATGTTCCTGTTGGAAATATGCCCTAGAGACAAATAGTTATAAGGACTATTATCATATTTTATACAGTTTATGATTAAGTTTTATATCATGCTATAACTGTATTGAGTGAAAACATCAATACACGTGTGATATATAAACAACCAGGGGTTCCTAGTGAAACTCTAGTCACTGGTTCATTAGTCAACAGATGATCATGTTTTCTGATCATGTGGCATTTATGCCAGTTGGAAATGGAGTCATCTCATTCCGCGAATGAGATGATGAACCAATACCCAGCCTAAACATCGTGACCCGATCATGTCACGAAGTTCAAGTTACGATGATTATAAATGGATCCTCGTAGACTATTCCTTAGACCGTGAGGCTATATCAATCACTGTCTCCCGAGAGTGCTTTGATAGCA